>OX328124.1:68612915-69257915 GCA_946811695.1 Gonocerus acuteangulatus
CAGGTTAATTAGGGTAAATGACCCGATCGTTGACACTGCTCCTTAAGTTGACACTTCAAATTTAAATTCTAAAAATAACAATTAGATTCAAGAGAATTCAATAAGTTTGCATCCAAATGAAAGAACAGTTGTTGAAGAATAATGTCGACTGACCCGATCAACTATGCAACTCCGTTAATAACATCTGCAGCTATTTTAGTATGAAAAATCCTCGAGTCAACTCCTGCTGCTCTCTTTGCTTAGTGAATTTGATAAGAGATTAAGAATATTTCTTAAGAAGTTTTTTTTTGTAATGCGTGCATTAAATTGTATTTTTGTGATTTCTATGAACTTTATGATACTTAAATTATGGACTGTAAAAGGTTTGACTCAAGTTAAATAAAACAATCTTGAGATTATGGTAGTGTCAACATTGGGAACCCAATAAACAACCAGGGCTCCTTTTCTTGACACTAATGTCAACATTAGGAAAACGGTTGTAAGTGATGAATACTAAAACATTTAGTTGAGATTTTCATTAGAAATTCTTATACACTGATTTTATTAATTTCTTATGACTGGAACCTTAAGTTGACAACATGTTTTCCTAATTTCGACATTCTGTTCCTAATGTTGACAGGCAGCTTTTTATAATAGTTTTCTGCAATTTGAAATGTCACGCAACTTCTTAATCAATTTGTGGTACAATGGTTATAACAGGCGGTACCTACAAATGCTTCTCACATTAACCAACCTATGGATGTATCAGGTTTTCGAACGTTTAAAGAAGGTTGGAAGCTAAAATTTCATGAATAGAGGAAGTCCTGCATTAAAAAGAAAACACAGCTGAAATCGCCAAGAAAAAAGAGCGAAGGCTAGATTGAACAAAAAAGAAGAAAAATCCCTTACAAGAAAAAACTTTTAAATTCTTCTCGTCGGAAAAATAAGGTGAGAAACCCCATGACTGAGGAAGATGGTGACTCCTCCATTCAGCCTGAAGAAGGAGGACATCACTAGCATGAACTGTGTAGAATCAACAGGTGTAAGTAAACCATCATCAATGAGTTACACAAAAAGTTAAAGAACAAGAGCGATTGTTCAAAAATCACCAAGGGATGAATGATGAAAATGGCTGTAATAAGCAAGTTATAAACAAAGTCAACGTTATTAGAGTAGGTGATTATTGTATAGTTCAAGTTGAAGGAAAAACAGCACGATTTCAATCCAATTTGGTTGTTTGTTTAAAGAATGAAGCTGTATTGTTTTAATTTTCCCTCACTGTCATCCTTAGGAACAGAAAAGTCAAACTTAGCACCGACCTACTGCAGACGTGTCAACATTAGGGCCAGAGTAAGGCAGCATTTAATGATTTATTTTACTTGAAATACTTAATGTATCTAAAATTGGTTTATGTGAATTTCATAGAGAATGAGTTGACGAATAATTTGATATATTCAAAGTTTATTATTTTTATTATTTAAAAGTTATTATTTTCAAAAACTAAGCGAAGAATTATTTTAAGTAAAATAACCCTTCCTTAAAGTGTCAACTATTGGGTCACTTACCCTATCAATTGATTCAACAAAACTTTGTAATAATAATATGATAGATCTTATCATATCTTATTATGTTTTGTTTATTGTGAACAAATGTTGTAGCAGACTATAGAGGTTTTTGGAATAGTAAATTCTTTCAACTGGAACGGCCATTCTTATCAAAGCGCTTCCAATGTCAAGGAGGAGGATACCTCGATTTCCCCACAAAATGTGACAATTGTTGTAAACCATGTTTCCCCAAGGAACCACAAAACTGTGCCTGATGATGATTTAAAGTATGAGCTTCCTAAATTAAATTACTTAAATGTAGAGAGTCTTTCTCTATAAATAAATTCACAGCTAAGAACGCCTTTACAATTGTAGACCCTCTAAGCAATATATGTGAGTATGTTGGTTATATACCTTCGTTATTACAACAAATACTTGCAATAAATACTTGTATCGTAAACATTGTGATATATATTCATTCAATATTTTTTCAAGAACTATTACCTTATCTTGAGGAAAAAAAATAAAGGCAGCAGGTAGTTTTGCCTCAAATATTTTCGTCAGGAGTATCCGTTTTCTGTTTAAATATTGACATGACTACAACCCTTTCTGGCAGACGATGTTCGATCGTTTACCGAGGAAGCCTACTTTCCTATATACTCTTGCTATATTACAAAAATATACTGGTAAAGAAAAATAATACAATACAAATATTTGAGTAATTTCGTGTTCCTCTAGAAAAAAATAATAATTTTCAGTTTCGAGGAATGACATTTATCTAAAACCAATAATAGTTCCAGCAAAAATTCAAATAAAATTCCTCAATATTTTTTTTGTTGAAGTTCTGTTGAAGATGTCTGATGCGTCAAATTTGTTTGTTCGATTTCAATAAGACGAAAAACACTTTTAAAAATAAAAGTTTTGTCTTCGTAACATACAGCCTTGTAATTATTAAATTTTTCTTGTGTTCTTATATTAAGTTTCGTTCTTTAAAAAAAAGGAGTCTATCTGTCTATAAATTTAGAAACAAATAAGAAATAATCTATTTTTGTGCGTTAGTTTCTTTTGTGTTAATCCGTATTGAAACTCAAATAAAAGAAGTAATCGGAAACATACATTTGGAAATCATCCAGGTAAAAACAGTAAACCAGTTCAATATATGCAGAATTAATATCAGGACGTTATTTCTCTTTAAACGTGGAGCGAGGTTAGCTCAATGATAGAGCACTAGACTAATATGCAGGAGTACCAGAGTTCAAAACTCGAGCGTACTAAAGATTTTTATTCTAATGTCTTCATTATTATTTCCAAATTATTTAGTTATTTTATTTTTGTTTTCGCCATTAGGTGATAGTAGTATATGTGTTTTCCATAATTTATTTCTTATTTATTACTGTTTGGTGACATTTAATAACTATCTGTCTTTTGTCATGCAAAACGTGTCACTAATTCTTTTGCGTTAGGGTCGAATGTACTAAATTTTGTTCCATTACCTCAACACAAAGAGAGTACCTTTTTGTACGATCAAGTAACGAATAATTAATTTCACTAAAGTGCTGTGGTTACCTTTTCTTTTTTAAATATTATTGTATAAATTTGCATGTCTTAGTTATTTCCTAAGTGCATCAATGTAATAGCTACCATCGTAAAGTAAGTCGGTAAAAATTACGGTAATTTAATTTTTTTCCTATGTCTGCACTGTGTCAGTACAAGCTTCATTGATAAGTGTGTATTGCAGTATGTGCATGTTGGTCTGTCCCGTCTTATCATAAGGAGAGTCACAGTCCAGGCAACGAACAGTTATAGATAGAAAACAGTTATAGATTTTGGGAACAAAATTTTTGAATTCGTAACTTTGTTTGGGCTAGTTGGAAGATAAAATATCAAATGTCCCCACCCGTAGCCTTCAGCCGGGGGGAGGGGGATTTTTGAAGGTCCCATTTTTTGGGTTTTCATTTACATCTCGGAAACCCTGCGTCCTAGCGGCATGACCATTCTATAACAAATGAAAGCTGATTAAATTTCCTACAAGTTCTACTGAATCAAGTTTTTCGAGATACCTTTAGTTTTTGAGAAAGTCTGTCATTTTAGGAAGAAAAAACAGTTTCCCGCACATTTTTGGTCCTTTTTGTCCGGATAACTTAACGAAACATCCAAAAAATAAATGCCGGATATAGGGTTGTAGAGCAGTTCATTCCCTGTATTACTAGCATGACATTCCCTATTTTATCAGCATTTCATTTCATATATAATACCTTACTATTTTATGTATTTTCCTTCAGTGTTCATAGTGAAATCTGAAATTTGGCAACAACTGCCTGTCGTATATAGCCAATCCTGAGATTGTATAAAATGACTCTATGTCTCGCCTATTCCTGTCGAAATGTCTCGTCTATTTGGTCTTTTACTGGATGAAAAGTCGTGTTGTACCACGATTCTTGTCATTTTTCTGTTATGAAATTGCAAAGAAACGCGCTAAAAAAACAATGCATTTTTGATTTTAACTTCTAAAGTGATTAAGAGGGAGGATAACATTGCGTAAAGAATCCCAGCAGCTATTTCTAAATAAATACAAGGTTTCCAACCACTTTAATTTATCAAACGGTGACTAAACCAACATGAATTCTTATGGAAATTTCGCTAATTTATTAGATACTTACGGCAAGCCTTTTTAATTATCGGTGACTAATTAAGAATAAAGGTTTAATAAATCACGCTTTTATACATATTCAAGAACGATTGTGCAAATCCCAGGGCTTCTAAATAAATTTCAAGCCAGCACGGTCTTAAATAACATTATACCAGATTCCTAGCCATTCAGGAGAAGGGTAAATTGAGAATGAATTAGCCCAGATGTTTCACATGACAATGAGCGAGTGACATGTTTCATATTTGTCAACAGTTAGGAAGATATTTAGGGAAATTACTAATAACTGCATGTCTGCATTTTGCATCCCAGCAAATACTCTTAAGCATTTTTTGTATAAGACGTCAATTATTTGAGATCAACGGAATGCGTTTAATATCGTAAACCAGATTATTTACATAATCTTGGTGGAAGTACGAGTAAATCGCTCGAATGACTTTCAATCAGACTGCGATGCTTCATATCACAACACAGGAAGTAAATACATCAAATAGATAGATAGATAGATAAATAGTCTTTATTAATCAACAAATAACAGCAAAAGTAAATTGTAACAAGTTATACAAGAGTGCCTGCAGAAATATATTCTAGACAAAAATGAATTACTATAATATATAGTATATATATCATATATAATACATCCAATGCTTCGGAAGGACGACATCTGAAGCCAAAAAAAATCTAGTTGTCGTAAATGGCTCTGAATAAAATCAATACTTCTTAAGATTTTGTATTAATTATTATAAAGTACAATCGGACGAATAACGTTTTCAAAATTTAGAAATATAAACACATCATTTAAGTTCAATGTAAATAAAGTTAAATCCGCTGTTCATACATTTCTGGTCGGCTATTGATTTTAGCTTTTGAGGTGGGCCTTATGACGCAAATGACGCAATCCGGAAAAGTTCACTTCCCAGAACTCGTGCATCACGAAAATAACGGTGGTTCATATATATATTTGTCTGAGCTCTTTCACAAGCTCAAAAATAGTCACATTTTGATGAAATTCAGTACAGAAAATCTATCTAATTTCACAGGATAAGTTCTTTAACCAGAAGAATCCGTCGACAGGAAAATGGTTTGGGGGGTGAAATTTGCGAAAAAAAATTGTATCGCTTACGTTTTCAAGGTAATATGCTTGCAGGTACTCTTCTTATAAGTTTTCCAGCGTCGGAAAGCGAATGAGTCACATTTTCAAGACAATGTACATAACCGTACAAGAGAAAAGTAGATAAAAATAGATTTTCAGTTTGGGTACTTAGAATCGTTGTGTTCAATTGGAATATTTTCTACGTGTTTGTAATTCATCTAAATCTTATTATTACGAATAATTTTTCCCTTGTAGTGCTGTGAGCGGAGCAAGGTTGTTTTTATTGTGTACATAAATAAATAAATAAAAAATAAAATAATTCGTTCTAAACTAAGATGTTTACATTTTGGTTACCTACTTTTGGAGTTTAGGAAGTATTCGAAAAAAAAATGTATTAACACACATGAAAAGTATTGGGGTTTCCATATAAATATCTCGAAAACGGTTAGAAGATCGTGGTAAGTGAAACGTGACTATTCGGAAGCTAACTAAAATCTATACAAAAAAAAGTCTAGGATACTTTCAGTTTCCCGTGGTCAAGTGGCTAGCGCCTTAGACTCATAAGCGTTTTAGTGCTGCAAAATTATTAGAAGGAAGAAAGATTCATCTTCAATTTTTTTTTCTTGCATAGATTTATTATAGAACTACTTCCTGCAGAAGTTTCAGGCTTGAGAAATTTTTCCTTTTTTTTTTTTATATATAATTTTTCAAAGTTTGCCATAATCGTATTTTTCGCAATATTTGAAGTTCAATATCTCAAAAGGGTCTGAGTCGAAAACTATGAAATGTATTCAGATAACACCTCTTTATGACATAAACAAATGATATCAATTTGGTGAGTGAGACTCAACTGGTTTCAGAGTTATAGTGCATCAAAGTTGGGCTAAAATTACGTTATACGCACACATATAAGGTGGATGTGGAAACACCTCTAACTTGAAAACATCCAGGACTTATCGAGTTCGATTGGCTCTATTTGGACGGGCGTTGTCGTAAAGAAGCAACATTTTTGAGCTCAACTTTCCTCTGCGCTTGTTTTGAATTGATCTTCTTAACTTTTCCTAGGCTTCAGAATACTTTGCAGAGTTTATTTTCGTGTCACGTTCTAAAAAATCAACAAGAAGGACTCTTTTCTTCTTCTTCTTCTTCTTCTTCTTCCTCCTTGTGCCTTTCAGCGTTGAGGTGCCTCAGTCCATGCCAGCCACGCATCACGGTCCTTGGCCAGTGCCTTCATGGCATTCAGTCCGTGTCCTCTTTGCTGCCCTAGCCTGGAGATGTGATCCATCCATGTTAACCTGGGTCTGCCCAGGGGGCCTCTCCAAGTTGGCGTAGCATCGAAAAACTTCCTGGGACCCCGACCTTCCTCTATTTGACAAAGGTGGCCAAACCATTTCAGCTGCCTCTTTTCAACCGCTTCTTTTATAGCTGAAACTCCCAGGTCCTCTCTTGTTCGCTGATTTCTGACCATGTCTCTTCTGGTTCGGCCAACCACTCTCCTCAGGTATCTCATGCTGCAGAAATGACATGAGACTCTTTTCCTGTCAAAAAAAAAAAAACAAAAAAAAAACAGTCGCTATGGTCTTTCTTGCAGATAACGTTTGCATGCATTTGCTTGGTTTTTAGGAGAATTTGTGTGCCCCCATTTTATAGACTACCATTTGCTTTCTCCTATAACAATTTGATCGAATACTGAATCACCGGCGTTTTTTTTAAATTTTCTCATCGACTTTAGTGGCAATTTCATCGGTCACAATACTTGTCCGTCCACATCGTTCTTCATCGTGCACATTAGTGCGGCTTTTCTTAAACTAATGCCCTACTGGGCATCGTGCCCATAAACTTCACAGATTTGGCGATTAATCTCAATTGTTTTACTGTTCTTAGCCAACAAAAACCGTATCGCACTTCACAGGTCGCGGGATTTTCAATGGCAATTTGTCTCTGTTTACTTATTGTTTTTTTTAATTGCATGTAATAGTAAAATTAGTATTTTAATAAAATAAGGTAAGAAAAAAAATTGGTAAACCTGTTATCACATGGCGAACTGTGAGAAGATGGGGGGAAGACATTTCCGTTTAGGATACTTTCAGATTCCCGTGGTCAAGTGGCTAGCGCCTTAGACTCATAAGCGTTTTAGTGCTGCAAAATTATTAGAAGGAAGAAAGATTCATCTTCAATTTTTTTTTCTTGCATAGATTTATTATAGAACTACTTCCTGCAGAAGTTTCAGGCTTGAATTTTTTCCTTTTTTTATATATAATTTTTCAAAGTTTGCCATAATCGTATTTTTCGCAATATTTGAAGTTCAATATCTCAAAAGGGCCTAAGTCAAAAATTATGAAATTTATACAGATAACTTTATGACATAAACTAGTGATATCAATTTGGTAACTGAGCCTCAACTGGTTCCAGAGTTATAGTGCATCAAAGTTGGGCTAAAATTATTTTAAATACTAGACAAATCCATTTATACTATGAATTGTCATTTAATGTTGTGTGCGTATAACGTAATTTTAGCCCAACTTTGATGCACTATAACTCTGAAACCAGTTGAGTCTCACTCACCAAATTGATATCATTTGTTTATGTCATAAAGAGGTGTTATCTGAATACATTTCATAGTTTTCGACTCAGACCCTTTTGAGATATTGTACTTCAAATATTGCGAAAAATACGATTATGGCAAACTTTGAAAAATTATATAAAAAAAGTCCGACTTGCAGGAACTGCAGCATCTTAGTGCGGTTCCGTTCTTATCCCTAGACTCATTTGGAATGATTAAAATATAAGCTGTTATTATTTTGGGTCCACATTTCTAGAAAGGTCTTGATTTACGATCTGACCTGGATGGGTCGGCCAACCCTCCCTAGGAAGGACCCCGCTAGGCAGTTCAAAAGCTATGTCTTGGAAATCCATATCTCTAACATTTTATATATATATATATATATATATATATATATATATATATGTGTGTGTGTATCTTTATTCGAAAATTACACAATACATCCAGTATTTTTTATAATTATTTTGTTCTTGATTACATGTCTTGAAAGACCGATAGGGAAAAAGGCCCATTAGCCAAAAGCTATTGTCTTTAACTTTTAAAACAAGTTACATTTACTCTTAAAGTAGCTATTTACAATCTCTCTAACATTAAATTGATTTTCTTATTTTTCTTAACCTGATTTGTCATCAAATACATTATCCAACTATAAGCAATTAAAAAATAACAAGGTATAAAAACAGACAAAAAGAACAGTTCGAATAAGCGAAATCAATTACTTTAAAGTTTTAAGCACTTATTTCTCCGATTGACATCGCCTAATCAAAACCTTCATTAGAACCTTTTATGTAGAGCATTTAGTAAGCTTTTTAATGGTATTCTTCCGTCTACCACGATTCTCAACCCTTTTCGAGATATTAAGGAAAGTATACAAAGTTACCAAAACGTTTTATGTCTGTTAATAAAATATTTTATTCTAACGCTTCCTTAACTCCAAACGTAACCAAAATTTCAACATATTAGTTTTAATGAAAGTAGAACTCGCAGAAAATGTTCCAACTGAATCCCATGATTCTAAGTACCCAAACCAAAAACGGTATTCAAAACTATTTTTCCAATTTTCTCGAAAACGGTTAAAGCTATCGCCTTGAAAATTGTTTCATTCGTTTTTCTTTGCCAAGAAGCCTATAAAACGAGTACTTACAAGCATATGAACTCAAAAACGTAAGCGTTACGATTTTTTTGCTCGAATTTCGCCCCAAACGCCATCTTCCAGTGGGCAGATTTTGCTGGTTAACGAACTTGACCTTTCAAATTGGACGAGAGATTTTTGTACCAAATTTCATCAAAATCGGACCATTAGGGAAGCCAGAAATGAGCAAACAGACAAATATATATATATATATATATATATATATATATATATATATATATATATATATATATATATATATATATATGGTATTCACGCATGGAAGTTTCTCAAAATCCATGTATTCTATAGAACTATTTGAGAATTATTGTATATTCGTTGTATATATTTTCATTCCGTCAATGTTCTAATATCTTGTCCAAGTAAGGACTACCTTCAGTCACTTAGTCGTGTGGAATGTCCAAATAGTAAAAGAAGAAGAAGAAGAAAATTTGTATTTATGAATGTTTCACATTACATAGTGGAGGTTATCATGTAAATCATGGGTATCATAAAAAATATACAAAAGAAATATATCCTTAACATAAGTAAAAGTTATAAAAAATAATTATCAATTAATAATAAATAACATTCTTCTAATCCAAAACTAACAGACTTATAAGCTAATATATAAATAAATAAATATATATATATATATATATATATATATATATATATATATATATATATATATATATTTATCTGGGGTTCTTAAACGCAAAATTTTCTAGTCGGCACTTCCGGATTGTTTCATGAGATCTACCTTATAAGCTGTGTTCCTCCCTATGAAGGGAGGGAGGAACCGCGCTAAAAGATTCTTAAACAATATTCGGGGCGATGTCAATAAAACTTCGAAAGCGTTATTGTTATTTTAGACAGGTTTTTGTCTCGGTTTAACTCACTTTATAATTGGTGTGTTTTTTTAATAGTAGAATGTATATTTTAGCATAAAAAGGTATAAAAATGAGTACCATGCGTTTCCATGAGCAAACTTGAGAAACAGGATGGAGTAATTTCCGCCTAGGATTCATTCAGTTTCCTGTTGTGGCGCATAAAATCTTATATTAATTTCCATTGTGATTTAATTGTATATTCTTCACAAAAAATCAAAACGCATCAATAAATGCACCTATTCCTTTACTAATGGCACTATCGATATGAACGGGAACGTCCTAAGATGACGCAGTTCTTGCAAGTCTGACTTTATGCCAATCCACGTTTGTTCAAATAGTAACTTACGGACCAGCTGCTTGAATACAGAGACATTGTAAGCTATTGTACTGGTCACTAAGCTCATAGATATCATGCTATTCAAGTACCCGTTGGGAAAATGTTCCGTAAAAGCAATAAAACAAGAATGAAACTCTCTTTGTTATTAGGTAAGAAACTTTGAAATATGAAATATTGCTGAACTGCTCGAAATAATTCCGTGGTTTATTCGCCTTAATAAAAGTCAAAAAGTACTCTTGCAATAGGGAATAAGAAATGTCCTTAAGCATTTATTAAAAACTTTGAGACTTTTTGGAAGAGTGATTCATATTCTCCGTTTATTTCTCGGTTACGCCTTAATAATCCAGGCATAATGCATTTTTCTTCTTATTTTCTCTTTTTTTAAATTCACGAATATTACTTTATCCTGTTTCCTTTTTACATTAATTTATTGACCTCTAAATAAAACGAATCCATCACTGCTACACCCTGAGCAATTGAAATATATAAATAGTAATCTCGATCTATTGAAATAGTAAGCTTTCAATTTCAGAAATGTTAAGAATTAATTTAAACTTTCTATAATAAATAAAATTTACGATTAACTAATATATGAGTGTGAATAACGTGTACACGATTGTGTCTGTACTATGCCTGAATTTATTGTGTGAATTTTTTTAGAGTGAAATATTATCTGTAAACAGGTAAATAGCCAATAATTTAGGGATAGAATAAAAATTAAATATTAAATATATTTTAATGAACCAACCAGAGTTTGCGTAGTTTAGCTTAGTTTTAGTACTTTAAATCAATAATTGTTCCGTAATTTAAAAAAATAAATAAAAAATAGTTAGATAAAAAAATGTTAATGGACACTGTCCCCGATGCACCCAAATAAAGAAATTAAATGAACTTTGTAGAATATTGTATTTACGCGTGGACTTTTCTCAAAATCCATGTATTCTATAGAACTATTTCAGAATTATTGTATATTCGTTGTATATATTTTCATTCCGTCAATATTCTAATATCTTATCCAAGTAAGGACTACCTTCAGTCACTTAGTCGTGTGGAATGTCCAAATAGTAAAAGAAGAGGAAGAAGAAAATTTTTATTAGTGGAGGTTATCATGTAAATCATGGGTATCATTTAAAATATACAAAAGAAATATATCCTTAACATAAGTAAAAGTTATAAAAAATAATTATCAATTAATAATAAATAACATTCTTCTAATCCAAAACTAACAGACTTATAAGCTAATTTTTTTTATTATTATTTTTATTTACTAATACATTATCTATATACATAGAGGCATATAAAATAAATTTGTCCTTCTCCTCAATTTATTTATTTAGTTTTATTATTATTAATTGGTGAATAGCACATAATTCCTGGAATATGATAATATTTATACATTGAGTTTTATTCATTTATAAAGTACCCTTAATTCCTAAATTAGCTATCACCATCAATATCTCATTCATTTAAAATGAAAGCTCTTATTTTTAATGACTTTGTAATGTAATAATAAATATTGTTAAGTTTTTCTATTGAGTCTATTGCGAGTATTGCCTTGATTTTCTCCTCGTCCTGCATCGAGGGGTCTAAGTACTTGTTGATAAAAGCGTGTCGAGAAACATTGTACGTAGGGCACTTGAGAAGGAAGTGTTTAAAATCTTCTTTTTCGAACTTATTGCATATTGTACATAGTTCCTCCCCGTTCATTGAGTAGACGCTTAGCTTCCAATAAAATTTCAGATTTCCTGGTTTACACAATCTTACTTGTGAAATTATTCTTACTTTTTTAATATTTGTGCTTAGTTTTAAATATTTTTCCGTCTCAATTTTCGGCTTAATGCTGCGGTATATTGCTGAGTACAAAGAAGAGGAGGCTCTAGAGATGTCGGCTTGAATGAGGAAGTTTGCATATTCCTCAAGAACAAATTTAGACATTTTCACTTGTGCCATGAGGTCGTTCTCGTCCCACAGATGAATCAGGCCTATAATGTCCAAATAGTAGCTGTTATTGTAGTCTGCCAGGATGTGTTTGATTGATAGTTACATGTTACAAATTTTGTACATTGTTAGTTATCGTTTCGTCATTTAGAGTAAGTAAGTAGTGACTGAACAATTCAGATTGTAGGGTTAGTTTTGCATAAATTATTTTCTAATTCGTACCAAGATTCTGTAACATCTGTTGTTTTCATTAGACCTTTGATAATCTTCCTATTCTCGAGATATATCTTTCTATTGTGGCCATCTTAGACGATAATAGCAGATAATTAATTATATACAAGTATTTTACTTTAATGATAACCTGTTAATATGAAACAGGTAACATCACTATCTAGAAACACCTCACAGTACTCCATCTTGATACACCTCGATAAAACGCCAAGCATAAACCCCGACCACCTGAGAAGGTGCTGTAATATTTTATAGCAATGTCTAGTAGTAGTTGATGGGTGTGGTAAGCACAAAGCAGAGAGAATTTAGAGAGGCCTTTACCTGACCTTGCCTAGAACTAAACCGAATGGGTAGTATATATATATATATATATATATATATATATATATATATATATATATATATATATATATATATATTTTCTTCTGACGCGTGCAATATAAAATGTACATCTATCATGTGAAAGGCAGCGTAATATTGTCAAAGCTCAGTTTTATGATGGTTTCAAATATTGTCCTTTTATTTGTATTACATTGGTTTTTACACTATAAATGCTAACCAATAAATGTCTTGTTGACTGAAACATTCGAAACGTCTTCAGGATAAAAGTAGTTTCCGATAATTTTACCATTTGTATGTTTTTTGTGGTGTATCCTAGTTTCTCCAAAGTAAACAAACGATTATAAGAGAGAATGACATCTTAATGAATTATTATAAATTGAATATAATTAGTTTTTATTGGTTTTATTAAGTTGCATAATTTGTATTATAATGTCCAGACCTCATTTATTCCCTTTGAACTATCATTATCAAATAGAGTTGTTTCATTATCTTCATGTATTGGGTGTGGTAAGATAAATAACAACAATACCTTAAAATAACATTCTGCAGGAGAAAAAAAAATCAATACATTTAATAGTGTGTTACATAAATGTCATAACTTTAAGTGAATAAAGTATTATATATTAATTTTTAACATTATATTTTACTATCACAAATCATCAATTCACCCATTGTATTGTTTCATGACGTCAATCATTAAACAACGAATAATCAGATGCATCTGATACCATAAACCCGATTTTTTTTAATAATATCCTGACGAGGGGGATGGAGCTGCTTTAGTAGTGTTAGAATCCAACAATATAAGCTCACAATTACATTTTATTTTAGTAGTTCGATTACCCCAATGGGTGGTGGCTTTTGTAACGAAAAAGGGAAAATTCTATAATAATAGTAAATGGACGATAACATTTAAATAAAAAATTAAATTTTATCAGGGTCACATTAACTATAAGTACGTTTATTGTAACGTTCATTCATTTATAGCTTTTCGAACTAATCAATAAACAATTGTAAATATAATTTTAAATGGCGGTTTTATACACAAACACACACACACACACACTATATATATATATATATATATATATATATATATGCAATGTCAAAACCTGAATTTCGAACATTTATGCAGCCAAATTACATCAATATGTTTTTTACTTTTATTCCTAAATCTGTGTTACAAATCTACAGCATTCCAGCAGTTGCATCACACACACACACACATACATATCTATATATATATGAAAAGAGTACATATTATTTAATTGATTTATTCATTTAATTAAATATATCAATTAACTAATATATAACAACACAGGAATAAGGGCGATCAGCTCTTTCATTTATGCGGAACACTTCCAGAACAATAATAGACATCAGTTTAAAAAATAAGAAATTAGATTAAAATTAAATTAAAAATCTTTATTTGGAAATGAAAAGAAATAAAAAGATAAATTAATAAAACTATGAAGTGAGAAGAGAGGGAATTTTGTGTATTATAACATATAATTATAATGAACGCCTATAAAAAATAAAATGTTTTTTTTTAATTAATTATGATAATTATTATTTATTTGAGAAATTATTTCTGTAATGACATTTTGCAATTAAGTTTTGAGTAAAAATTAGCCTGTTTCAAATAGTGAAACATGGAATGGTCTAGAATTCCACAAATAGTGTATGTAGGTCGTGTGGTGTTATTACTTTGCCCAAGATTTTCGCAAATAATATAATGCTTAAAAAAAGATAAAATATAATGGCATTATGCTTTAAAACAAATTATTAAAACAAGTTATACTCTTTTTGAGAAGAATTTAATTTAATACGATGAAACCGTTCCTCTAATAAAAAAAACAAGAATGGAATTTAAATTACGCTTCTTTTCTGTTCAGTGGTTTAATTATCATAATTCCTAAAAGTAAAGAATAGATAGTTCGAATATTTTTTTATCTCTAAAAGTTGTTCCTCTCGTTTCCCCGTCGGCAATATTAATCATTTGGGATCTTTTGTGACATTATTTTCCTTTCCTGAAAATGACACTAAATTGTATGTATTTGAAATCTATACTCCGTTTTGCGATTAAAAATAATTGCTTTCGCCTTCATTAAAAGTTGATAAAAGCAACAAAAAAAAAAAAATTGAGAAATGTATAAATAATACAACAAGAGGAATGAAACACATTTTGAAACACATTTTTTTTTTTTTTTTTTTTTATTAAAATATCATATTCAAGGATGAAAATTTATACGTTCTCGGACTTTTATCAAACCACTGTAAATTATAAAGGACAACGTCAGTGATGTAATTTTCAAATAATTAACTTTAGCTGGGATATGAAGCCCTGTAGTTTAAAGGTTAATTCACATGAATGGAGAACAGCGAAACAGGATTTAAATCATTGACACTAAACTTAATATTTCTGGCGTTAAATATATGAAAATTAAGTCACTGATGGCTCATGCCGCCTCGTTTAATATACAGTGGTTTGATAAATTTAAATTCTCAAACTATCCAAATGCCTTAAATAAAAATAACATTGGTAGGCAGGTCTCCCCCTGGTATTAGGATTCTCATGTGGGAGATAGGGGGTTCGAGTCCCGCCGGCAACAGGGACGTTTCCCATTTCAATGCTTGTTGAGAAAATTCCCGGCTGAACTATGGATTTCGTGGTAATGGCCAAGACTAATGGAAGTTGGTGCACCGTAAAAAACAAAACAAAAAAAAACACATTGGTAGGCATTAGATAAATATAGGCCATCACTCCAAAGTGGGGCCAACGAAAAAAAAAATAATGTCAAATTCTGGATTTCATTTTTACAGCGTTTTATCCTTAAATAGTCTAAGTATGAGACCCTATTCGTTTGTTCCATACATTGTACTTTTTAATCCTAAAAGTATAATATTTGTTGCTGTTGTAAGATAATTCCACATTTTTGTAACATTATTTTCAACTTTAAAGAGCACATTTGATTGATCAGTGTCTTTCGTTCTTTAAATGAACATAAATGCAATCTAGATTATGACAGAAGTTGGCCATTAAAAACATTAAAATAATTGAAACCTGTCAAATAGAATAACAAATTTAAAACAAGATTTGAGTAAAGGCTTACAACAGCTAAAGTTGGCAGCAATTCAACTAAGGCCGGGATGTATCAGAGAATACATTACTATAATTTAGTTAGCCCTGTCATTCCCTTAGAGTAGTTTTCGTAATGTTTGTGAAATTTGCCCTATAATATTAAAAAAATAAAATAAAAATATAGTTGGTTATTTTGGTTTTATTTCAATTGTTAATCATTTTATCTGTATAAAAAAGTTTCAATTAATTTTTGGAGGGAAATTGCGAAACGATATTTTTCGTTGAGAATCGAATAAGATCAATTGAAAGTGGGAAAATGCATTTCCTTCATTATAGGATGAATTCTCATAGCCATAAAAAATATTTAAAATAATGATAATAATCTGGTATGGTGAACACGAAAGAAGCACTCGAAAAATCACAAACAAAAATTAATCAAGTAGCATTATAAACAGGTGTGTTTGGGTACAAATGCCAAATTATTAATGCTGAGGTAAATTCCTATACATATTTTTTACAATATTTTTTTGTACTCTAAAAAAAATAAATTTCGACGGGAAGAAGTGGTTTTATGCCATCTAAGGATTGGCCATAAACGACTGACACACTCCTACATTATGATTAGACAAGACAGACCGACATGTACATAGTGCAATACTCACCTAACAATAAAGCACATACTGAAAGAGTGTAGACTCAGGACAAATTTTGAATTACCCTACAATTTGACCAACTTACTTTCCGACGATAGCCCGTACATTGATTAAATTATTAAATACCTCATGCATACACATTTATATAACAGTATTTGAAAAAGTAAAAATAACAACAGCCATTTGGTGAATTTGATTTTTTGGGAATTAATCCAACAAAAAGATATTCTATTTTTGTTGGATTAATGTAACAAAACATACAGAACATTATCAATACACACGACAAACGAATACTTTTGAAGCAGTATTGAATCTTATTCCTAAGAATCTAAGAAAATAGATATAGTTTTATCACCAAATGGCGAAAAACTAAAATAAAATAAATAAATGTACTTTAAATTGAATGAGACCAATGACAATTCAACGAGATGAGTCGTTCAAAAGATACTGATTTTTTCCCACTCTTTAGCCATTTGGCCCCACAGTGCACCTGCCCTCTGTAAGCTATTTTGTAAAGTTACGCGCTCGAAGATGGGTTTACTTCTGAGCCTGGCAAGAAGATTTAAAGTTTGTGACTTTTTTCATACATTTGTGCATATAATATATATATATGTATATATATATATATATATATATATATACACATATATATTTATGTATGTATCCTCAAGGACAAGATTTCCAAAAATTAATTTTACCTCTCGTTTTTGATCTAGCGGTTAATTTTAATTCCATCCAAGGTTAAGTTACTAATTTCATTAATTATAGGTTAATCAAGTTATGTATATTCTTGGAGTGAGCTTGATCCTAAACTAAACTTCAAACTCGGCTCTACCACTGAAGTAAATAAATCTATCCCTTTACTATCGGTAACGAGGCAGAATGTCCAATTTTAATTAAGGAGTTGATAAAGTTAATTTTCGGTAGGATTACTTGTACCTACTTAAGAGTTTGGTGCTTGAAACGTTGGAAAATGAACTTTAGATAAAATAAGTTTTCCAAAGTTGTATAGACCCATGATCTAAAAAAATAAGTAGATATCATCCTATACAGAGAAAGAAGATTAAATTTTACACCCACGTTAGAGATTTTCATACAGAAAACTTAATTCAATAATCACTTCTTACTACATACTCCATAAAAGGGACTGAGTCTTGATGTAGGTTAAGTTTATTCACGCCTACAAGCGAGTAAACGAAAATGAGGCAGAAGATTACACGTGACTTAAGAACAAACTATTTTCACATAAAATAAATTATATAACCTGTAACAACCACGCAATGCAAATTATAAATTAAGTAGCACCATTCTTAAATAAAGCACTAATGATGGTTGATTACTGCGAGAAAACTCTACGGTAAGATTCAACATACAGTAAAAATGTACACATTCTTTAAAATAAAACCTAGCTCACAAGCTCCTATTATCTTGTCGTTATCTAATCATGCAACGCCAGGAGTTCAAGACTAGTTCGATAGGACTGAATAGGAACCAGTAGGCCAGTTTTAATAAAAGACTAAGAGTATGAACAGGTAATTTTTTGTACTATATGTTTTGGAAACGCGACACAAGAAAGAATAATTTTAGTGATATATACAACTTAAAAAAAAAAACAAATTAATAATAAGAACAGTTAATGTATTTATTACGTTTTCGTTTAAAGTCTATAAGATCCTCAACTACAGACGTAGCTAAACTTATTAGAAGGTTGTTCGGATAAATGACACACTTTTTGAGAATCTGCTGCTCGATCCGCCATTTTGGAGTAACAAATACGAATATTCTAGAAATTTATAGTTTTTCCCCACTATTCTAGAAAACAATTATGGGTATCGACAGTACAAATGCGAAGTATCGATTGTGGAAATCCCCTCTTTTCTGAGTGATTTCAGGGTGTCTACTACTTTCGTGAAAGTAAATTTCGTGACTTATTCGTGACTTGAAATGAAAATTTCGTGTCCATTAAAAAGAAAATAATTTCACTTAAAAAGAGAAAGCCTTATGCTTTACCTTAAAATTATTTGTAACTGAAAAGGATTGCTGTGGAATCTATCAACTCAAAATTTTACATACATTTAAAACAATTAATAAAACTGTATGAAATATACATCATGTAGTCCCTGCCATGTCAAAATATCGAATATGCAAAATCTCGTTTTTAGATTCGGTATTATGTTATGGATTGCAGGCGGTACGGCTTATCGCAAATTGTCGCAACTCTAACCCCTTTATAGAATTTTTGAATATATTATTTCTTCAATGGTTAAAATATATTCGATCCTATTTTGCTCCGATTTGCATATTCGTTAGTTTGACATGGCAGGGACGATATGTTAAAGAGGATAGTTACATTAATTCTAAAAGTGAAGACACTATGACTCTTGAATGACTACTCAAAAATATTAAACAATGGTAGCAGAATTCAAAATATCTAAATAAATTCCTAAATAAATATTTATTGTGAATGTGCATAATTTAGGCAATTGAGGCCCAGCGCACACAGTGCGACTCCGTTGCAAACCAGTTGCGTGATAAACCAGTTTGCAACTGAAAAAAAACTTCTGTCAGCACACGGGTGTACTGGCAAAGGGCTAGTAGTAAATCAGTTACGCCTATGATGTATTAAAAATGGGATGTTTATTTAGCGCTGTATGTGTTTGTTTTTAAAGCCTTGGCTTGGCCGTGTGAGCTTACTATGACAGACTCAGACGAAGAAGACGTTGGGGTCATTTTGTCTCAAATCTTCTACTCTGAATATAATGGCATTTTGTACATGGGTCAATCTATTAGAAATCACCCAGACCATGCTGCTCGCTATTTTGGATTTTCCTAATTTCTTTACCAGTCATTCCCCTGTACTAGGTGAGTTCAAATCTGCAGAAAATTTTTTTCTGGGTCATTGTTTTTTTTTTTTTTTTTTTTTTTTTTTTTTTTTTTTTTTTTTTTTTTTTTTTTTGCCGGCCATTGTAAGATGGCATTTTTAACTACTTTTTGTTTGAAAACAAGTTTTACGTGAATGTATCTAACTCTCTTAATTCATAGATATCTAAACAGAATAAAAGCTGAAATGATCATATGCTCTTGATTTTTGTTCCTGCGTTGTGTTTTAGCGCGGTTCCTCCCTCCCCCATAGGGAGGAACCCCGCTTATAAGGTTGATCTCATGACGCAATCCAGATGTGCCGACTAGAAAATTTTGCATTTCAGAACCCCTAGAGACCGAAATTGATGGTGGTTCAAATTTGTATATATATATATTTATATATATATATATACATATATATATATATATACATATATATATATATACATATATATATATATATATATATATATATATATATATTTGTCTGTTCGCTCTCTAGGTAGAAGACGAATGGTCCGATTTTGATGAAATTTCGTACAAAAATTTTTCGTCCAATTTGAAAGGTCAAGTTCGTTAACCAGCAGAATCCGTCCACTGGAAGATGGCGATTGTGGCGAAATTCGCGCAAAAAAATCGTAACGCTTACGTTTTTGAGTTCATAAGCTTGTAAGTTCAAGGCGATAGAAGAGAAAATTGAAAAAATAGTGGATACAGTTGAAACATTTTCTGCATGTTCGCATTTCATCAACACTAGTATGTTGCAATTTTTGTTACATTTGGAGTAAAGGAAGGGTTAAAATAAAATATTTTATAAACAGACAAAAGAAGTTTTGGTAACTTTGCATACTTTCGTTTTTTTTTTTTTTTTTTTTTTTTTTTTTTTTTTTTTTTTTTTTTTTTTTGAACGGCGCATCTACATCTAGGTCATTAGCGCCGACATCCAGGGTGCAGCGAGGAATTGTGAATGCAGTTCCTGCAAGTCGGACTTTTTTTATATAATTTTTCAAAGTTTGCCATAATCGTATTTTTTGCAATATTTGAAGTACAATATCTCAAAAGGGTCTGAGTCGAAAACTATGAAATTTATACAGATAAAACCTCTTTATGACATAAACAAATATCAATTTGGTGAGTGAGACTCAACTGGTTTCAGAGTTATAGTGCATCAAAGTTGGGCTAAAATTACGTTATACGCACACAACATTAAATGACAATTCATAGTATGAATGGATTTATCTAGTATATAAAATAATTTTAGCCCAACTTTGATGCACTATAACTCTGGAACCAGTTGAGGCTCAGTTACCAAATTGATATCACTAGTTTATGTCATAAAGTTATCTGTATAAATTTCATAATTTTCGACTCAGGCCCTTTTGAGATATTGAACTTCAAATATTGCGAAAAATACGATTATGGCAAACTTTGAAAAATTATATAAAAAAAAAAAAAAGGAAAAATTTCAAGCCTGAAACTTCTGCAGGAAGTAGTTCTATAATAAATCTATGCAAGAAAAAAAATTGAAGATGAATCTTTCTTCCTTCTAATAATTTTGCAGCACTAAAACGCTTATGAGTCTAAGGCGCTAGCCACTTGACCACGGGAAACTGAAAGTAACCTAAACGGAAATGTCTTCCCCCCATCTTCTCACAGTTCGCCATGTGAAAACAGGTTTACCAATTTTTTTTCTTACCTTATTTTATTAAAATACTAATTTTACTATTACGTGCAATTAAAAAAACAATAAGTAAACAGAGACAAATTGCCATTGAAAATCCCGCGACCTATGAAGTGCGATACGGTTTTTGTTGGCTAAGAACAGTAAAACAATTGAGATTAATCGCCAAATCTGTGAAGTTTATGGGCACGATGCCCAGTAGGGCATTAGTTTAAGAAAAGCCGCACTAATGTGCACGATGAAGAACGATGTGGACGGACAAGTATTGTGACCGATGAAATTGCCACTAAAGTCGATGAGAAAATTTAAAAAAAACGCCGGTGATTCAGTATTCGATCAAATTGTTATAGGAGAAAGCAAATGGTAGTCTATAAAATGGGGGCACACAAATTCTCCTAAAAACCAAGCAAATGCATGCAAACGTTATTTGCAAGAAAGATCATAGCGACTGTTTTTTTTTTGTTTTTTTTTTTGGACAGGAAAAGAGTCTCATGTCATTTCTGCAGCATGAGATACCTGAGGAGAGTGGTTGGCCGAACCAGAAGAGACATGGTCAGAAATCAGCTAACAAGAGACGACCTGGGAGTTTCAGCTGTAAAAGAAGTGGTTGAAAAGAGGCAGCTGAAATGGTTTGGCCTCCTTTGTCAAATAGAGGAAGGTCGGGGTCCCAGGACGTTTTTCGATGCTACGCCAACTTGGAGAGGCCCCCTGGGCAGACCCAGGTTAACATGGATGGATCACATCTCCAGGCTAGGGCAGCAAAGAGGACACGGACTGAATGCCATGAAGGCACTGGCCAAGGACCGTGATGCGTGGCTGGCATGGACTGAGGCACCTCAACGCTGAAAGGCACAAGGAGGAAGAAGAAGAAGAAGAAGAAGAAGAAGAAGAAGAAAAGAGTCCTTCTTGTTGATTTTTTAGAACGTGACACGAAAATAAACTCTGCAAAGTATTCTGAAGCCTAGGAAAAGTTAAGAAGATCAATTCAAAACAAGCGCAGAGGAAAGTTGAGCTCAAAAATGTTGCTTCTTTACGACAACGCCCGTCCAAATAGAGCCAATCGAACTCGATAAGTCCTGGATGTTTTCAAGTTAGAGGTCTTTCCACATCCACCTTATAAATGGCTTGCGACGCAGCGTTTTGAAGACTCCACGGAACTGCCGGAGGGCATGAGAACCTGGGTGAAGTCTCGGCGCAGGATTCTATGACACTAGTATTTCAAGACTGGTTCACTGCTGTCTTAATTTACATGGCGACTATATAGAAAAATAGTATTTTAGAGCCACTTTCAAATGTATATAATAAAAAAAAAGTCTTGTACTTCGTCTTTTTTTTTATACCACAACGTAACCAACTTTCTGGATGGCCCTCGTACATATATATATATATATATATATATATATATATATATATATATATATATATACACACACATATATATATATACACACATATATATATATATATATATATATATATATATATATATATATATATCTTTTCTTTTTCCCACCGGCTCAAAAATGGTCTGATTTTGTTATAATTTCGTTCAATAATCCTTAATTTGAAAGGTCGATTTCGTTAACCAGAAGAATCCGTCCGCCGGAACATGGTTACTCGAACATGGTTCTGCACAACTGTGGAATTCCTACCAAATGTAGGATCATCAATAGCATTTCCTATACATAACTTTAAGGCAGGTATCACCACATGAGCCCTCGCAAATACCTGCGAGTTTTCACTCCATCGGATTGTACACAGTTTTAGTGGAAAAAGATTAATTCCAGAAACTTCCCTGAATTTAGCTCTTTGGTGGGAAATCTTTGAATAGAAAAATTTCGTGACATCGTTTCCAAGTTCGTGACTTTTTCGTGATTTTCGTGCCCTATTTTTTCATTTCGTGACATTTTCGTGACTTTTTTGTGCAGTAGACACCCTGGATTTGTATAATGAACTGCATAACTCACGTATTTGTATAATTCCAATTGTATATTTGGATTTTATTGTCTAAAAATATAATTGGATGTATATATGTAATACTTGTTTTGAGGAAATTAGTTATGGTTGCTCATATATAATATAAAAATTTAAAAAGAAAATATTAACATGTCCCTAACGATCATATTGCTTCAAAACTCGGAATACATCGTGATATCTAATACAACGATTCATTCTAAAAGAAAAAAAAATAAAGAAAAAACTAAATCGGTCCGATAGGGATAGAGTGGAATTCATGATTAGTTTGCATGTTGGTATTACACAATCCTTTCTTTTATGGATGGGTCTGAGGCAGAATGATGCCTGTTACGCTTGTTGTTTTAACTTGAGCAATGGAAAAGCCGAAAGGGACTGGGGCATTCAAACAAACGAAACAAATTTCAATCGGTCTGTGAAGCCCCAAGCTTTGTAGATCTCCTGGATATTGTAGGGGAGAATACTAACAAATGTATACGCAGCTTTAGAAGCGTTGGACCAAGCTCCAGAGAAGCTCTTTCCTGCAGTTCCATGCTACGAAGACAATGAAAAAGAAATTGTAACATGGGAATTTAGAACATTTCTCTCAAATATATTCGAATGGGTTAATGAATTTACTTATCTTGGTTCCTGTTAAAATTTTAGCATATATTAAAACATAAAACCCTGCATTGTCAGCCTCAGGGTTGTTCTCAGGAGTGCGATATATATATATATATATATATATATATATGAATGAATGAAAAGTTTTATTCTTATTCCGGGACAGAAGTCCCATAGGAATAATTTTGAAATTACATAATAATTTTGAATTTTACGTATAAACTTAAAAACTTATTAATGCTATCAGTATCAATATATAGTGTACAGCTTCAATATAGACTAGGTGTTGGGTAAAACTTGGAGGGATAGAAGGTGGTGGAAGAGTCGGGATTTAAAGGTTTCTAGGTTGGTAGAATGGCGGACAAACGAAGGCAAGCAATTCCATAGCGAGGTGGCACGGGTGACGAATGGTTTTTCGAATATTGCTGTTCAGTGGGAAGGAATATAAAGATCGGAACGACGAGATCGGGTGTTACGGGAGTGAACCGAGGATTTAAATTTAAGAAGTTGAAAAATATAAGAAGGTCTACGGGATTGAATTACTTGGTAAAGGACTGAGCCGAGGAAGTACTGACGACGATAAAGAGGGAATAGCCAATTTAGCTCCTGGTAGAAATGTGATATGTGGGAGTCTCTGGGGATCCCGAGGATAAAACGAATGAAACAGTTCATGAGGCGTTTGAGTTTTGCCTCGAGATCGCCAGAAAGTCCACCGTACACCAAACAACCATTGTCAAACTGGGGGAATAATAGGGAAGTTACGAGGAGTTGACGGGTCATTGTTGGCAGGAGATGGCGGGAGAGGTTGAGCTGTCTCAGGATAAATATGGACCGACGGGAAATTTGGGAAATATGATTTTTCCAGGAAAGGTTCTGGTCATATATGATCCCAAGATTTTTAACTGATTTACAATATTTTATAGGGATGCTGTTAAGGTAAAGGGCTGGAAAAGGGGAAGTAGAACTTATGAGGGATTGGGAGCCTATAACAATGGCTTTGGATTTGTCTGGATTCAGGGAAAGCTTATATAAATATATATATATATATATATATATATATATATATATATATAAATATATATATATATATATATATATATATATATATATATATATATATACGTATGTGTGTGTGTTTGATAGCAAATCAAAAAAATTGGATGTTCTTGGATGTGATTCACATACCACTCCAGGCATGGTGGAGTATTATGTTGTAATATAAGATTACAAATAGCTCTCACCTCCCGGGCATCTCCACTGCAAGTGAACAGGTGTTTTTTTACACCCACTTTCTGTGGTCCACTACCCACCTTCTAAGGAATGTGCTTAGTTAAGCAGCTCCTCCGGGACTGACTTTTTAATTATAGGCCCGCTCAAAACATATTCCTGGTCCAGCATATTTAGGCAGGGTGGGAAGCTATTTATAGCCCGGCACTTATGGCGTACATGTAAATACATACTCTACTTTTTCATACCTATGAAACACTAAGATGAACAGTAAATTGAAATATATTTTTTCTTGTGTAAGTAACAACTTTAAGTACATACAGGAGAATTTAGACCCTTCTGACTGCACAGGTTTACCAATGAAGTAAATCGCGTTTGGGCATACAAAGTTGTGTTATATCTAAATTATCATAATATAATGTATTCATCATTAAATTAATTTAACTTTCCTTGTACTATTTTCAATATAGGCCAAGAACAACCTACATAAAAATAGGCGTGAATTAATATCGGGCAAAACTCCTATATAATATTTTCCTCAGGGACTGCAGTGGTTGTATAATTTTACCGGAGTATTACTGAAAATTCTAATATAAGTCCACTATATTCTGCTCTTCTTGTCACTTTTATGAACTGTCTGTTCAATACATAACCTACTTCATTACCTCAATATCATATCTTCTTCTCTCTCTGATTTTACCTGAAATTACTCCACACGTAGTAGGAATACTCAACTCAAAAAACCTTAGGTACGTTTGTGTACTCTAATAATTGCCTCCGAATAATGAACTCACTCATCAAAAGAATTGTAACATTGCAATGGAATATGAATATTCTTAATAGATCAAACAAATAGGAGGATAAATTAACAAAATATTTCATTTATTAAATTATTTTTAATCAACTTTATTACTTGTATTCCTCAATTAATTGTATTACTTTTTTTGTTAAATATTCCGCTTCCTGCGTTTTTATCGCATACCTACTTAGCTGGAGCAGGTTTTGTCCTTTAGCCAAAAAGAAAGGTAGAGTTTGTCTAAATCCGCCCCATAGTACAGGGGATTTTTCTTTGAAATAACCCAATTCAGACGAACTGATTACTGCGCCTCTGGCAGCCGTAATACCTGTTTTGTTGCAACGAAACTTATATCGCACTAAAATTTCTAAATTGGACACAACTAAAAAAAAAAAACTCAACTGAAAATGTGTCACTCTTGTCTATGGAGGGTGCATAGCATTAAGACAGGAAGATTGGCAAAAGTGCCCTCTGACACTTTTGCCAATCTAATTCCACTCTAATTTAGGTTCAAACAATTTTGATGGTAGAAATTTACCAATTTCGTTCATAGTCACAACTCAAAACCACCGATTATGTTGCACAACTCAGACCCGGTTATGTTGCAGACAGAATTCAAAAAACTAAAAGGTGAGCTCCCAGAGGGACAAAATGTTTTCACTGATGGCTCGAAGGACACGAATGGGGTTGGTGCCGCCATTTATTCAGAAAACAAGGAATACCTGTTTACATTAAGACCTAACTGCAGCAACTACAAAGCCGAAGTATTGGCACTTGTAAGGGCTATTAATATAATAAACCCAAAATATGACAAAACTACTATATACACCGACTCACTATCAGCTCTAATAGATATAAATCATCTATTTACCAAGCATCCAATAATTATAGAAATAATAGAATCCCTCGAGCAGCTATACTACAGAAACCAAAAAGTAATGTTCGTCTGGATTCCCAGTCATTGCGGCATACCGGGCAATGAAAAAGTGGACAAGTTGGCTAAAAAGGCGATTAGAGAAGGAATAGAATACGACAAGATACCACAAAATGATCTAATAAGCTATGTGAAGCATAGAATTCTTAAAAAGTGGCAACAAACCTGGGATATTGTAACAGAGAACAAATTACGGACCATAAAAAAGCAAGTAACTCCATGGAAAACATCTATCCGATCAACAAAGAAAGAAGAACGGCTCGCCTTAGAATTGGCCATTCGAAAATAACCCATTCAATTCTAATGACTCGAGGCCCCCCCCCCCACCACTTTGTGGAGAATGCAATCAAAGAATTACCGTCCACCACCTATTAATAGATTGCAAAAAATACGAAAAACACAGAAGAGACGCACAGCTACCAGACACAATTCACGAAATACTAGCGGATCGTCCCAACCACATCGATAAACTGTTTGAATTTTTAACATCTACTGGACTAATAAATAGCATTTAAAAAAAAAATAAAAAAATAAAAAAAATAACCTCTAAATCATTATCAAAAAAAAAAAAAAAAAAAAAAAAAAAAAGTATAAAATTCCCAATCTTACACCCCCTAACAAATGTAACAACAAACTCAAATCAACAAAGACAAAATATTAAAAATGAAAATTTCTACAAAAACAAATAGGATTTAATTAACAAGAGACAAGGCCGGGTGTAGGTGGACGGGGGCCTAGTAGGGTCTCTGGAGACACTTCGGGGTCGCCTTCCTACCTGTGTTCGGGCGGGATCGTCGGTGGCTTGGGGTGACGTCTGGGTGACTCGTCTTGGGTTCTCTTTCCCTACTCGTTCTGGCTAGTTTCACGCAATAGCGATACTGGCAGGAAATCAAATCTACTTCCTTTAGCTCTGTGTTTAATGACCTCAAAGTGGTTGACAGCACATTAAAAAGGTAATAAAAAAAAAAAAAAAAAAAAAAAAAAAAAAAAAAACACCGATTTTTGAGTTGTATTTGTAATGGGGATTTGAATGAAGGTGCGGGCCGCTAAGGAAGAACTGACACGGGGGGCTCTGCTCGAAACTTATTATGTAATACAAATAAGAAATAAAGAGTCCGACTCGCTGGAACTGCATCATCTTAGCGCGGTTCCGTTCTTATCTCTAGACTCATTTAAAATGATTAAAATAGAAGCTGTTATTATTTTGGGTCCACATTTCTAGAAAGCATAAAGATTAGATAGTTAGCCGTCGAGGTGATAAGTAAAGATGGAATGGTTGGGATTCGGCTAAAGAAACCTCAATAAGATTTTTGTTAAAAAAATCTATATTTAGGACGTTTCAGCAACTCATCGGTAGCCTTCGTCAACATTGCCGGGAGGCAGAGGAGGACCAAAGTTGACAGTTCCATCTTTACTTTCAAGGTCTTATTTATGATCTTACCTGGATAGGCCAACCCGCCCTAGGAAGGACCCCGCTAGGCAGTTGAAAAGCTATATCTTGGAAATCCATATCTCTAAGATTAAATTGTTTTTCTTATTTTTCTTAACCTGATTTATTATCAAATACTTTATCCAACTATAAGCAGTTAAAAAATAACAAGGAATAAAAACAGACAAAAAGAACAGTTCGAATAAGCGAAATCAATTACTTTAAAGTTTTAAGCACTTATTTCTCCGATTGACATCGTCTAATCAAAACTTTCATCAGAGTCTTTTTTGTAGAGCATTTCGTAAGCTTTCTAATGGTATTCTTCCGTTTACCAAGATTCTCAACCTTTTTCGAGATATTAAGGAAGGTATACAAAGTTACCAAAACTTTTTATGTCTGTTAATAAAATATTTTATTCTAACCCTTCCTTAACTCCAAACGTAACACAAATTTCAACATATTAGTTTTAATGAAAGTAGAACATGCAGAAAATGTTTCAACTGAATCCCATGATTCTAAGTACCCAAACCAAAAACGGTATTAAAAAACTATTTTTCCAATTTTCTCGAAAACGGTAAAAGCTATCGCCTTGAAAATGGTTTCATTCGTTTTCCTAGCCCAAGAATCCTATAAAACGAGTGCTATTCCAAGCTTATGAACTCAAAAACGTAAGCGTTACGATTTTTTTGCGCGAATTTCGCCCCAAACGCCATCTTCCAGTGGACGGATTTAGCTGGTTAACGAACTTGACCTTTCAAATTGGACGACGGATTTTTGTACCAAATTTCATCAAAATCGGACCATTCGTCTTCTACATAGAGAGCGAACAGACAAATATATATATATATATATATATATATATATATATATATATATATATATATACACAAATTTGAACCCCTATCATTTTCGGTCTCTAGGGGTTCTGAAACGCAAAAATTTCTAGTCGGCACTTCTGGATTGCGGCATGAGATCAACCTTATAAGCGGGGTTCCTCCCTATGGGGGGGGGGAGGAACCGCGCTAAAATGGATGGACGTATTCTTATGAGAGAGCAAGTGAATATATATATATATATATATATATATATATATATATATATATATATATATATATTTATTTATTTTTTTTTTTTTTTTTTGGAAGGCAAAACAGAACAGACCCATCTGTGAACAGCAATTTATTACTCACAATACAACACAGCAGCAGGTATTTAGACATATCTGTCTGATTTTCCTGAGCTTCTAAAAGATGTTAGCAACCATAATGAAACAGTAATTAAACATCTTAAAACACGAAATTTAAAATAATTTTTACACCTAACGCATTTTTTAGCGCGGTTCCTCCCTCCCCCATAGGGAGGAACCCCGCTTATAAGGTTGATACAATGAAACAATCCGGAACTGCCGACTAGAAAATTTCGCGTTTCAGAACCCCTAGAATCCGAAAATAACGGTGGTTAAAATTTGTATATATATATATATATATATATATATATGTATATATTTATTTATATATATATATATATATATATATATATATATATATATATATATATATATATTTGTCTGTTCGCTCTCTAGGTATAAGACGAATGGTCCGATTGTGATGAAATTTGGTACAAAAATCCGTCGTCTAATTTGAAAGGTCAAGTTCGTTAGCCAGCAGAATCCGCCCACTGGAAGATGGCGTTTGGGGCGAAATTCGCGCAAAAAAAATCGTAACGCTTACGTTTTTGAGTTCATAAGCTTGTAAGTACTCGTTTTATAGGCTTCTTGGGCTAGGAAAACGAATGAAACCATTTTCAAGGCGATAGCTTTAACCGTTTTCGAGAAAATTGGAAAAATAGTGTTTGAATACCGTTTTTGGTTTGGGTACTTAGAATCATGGGATTCAGTTGAAACATTTTCTGCATGTTCTACTTTCATTAAAACTAATATGTTGAAATTTTTGTTACGTTTGGAGTTTAGGAAGGGTTAGAATAAAATATTTTATTAACAGACATAAAAAGTTTTGGTAACTTTGTATACTTTCCTTAATATCTCGAAAATGGTTGAGAATCATGGGAATCGGAAGATGACCATTAGAAAGCTCACTTAATGCTCTTCAAAAATGGTTCTGATGAAAGTTTTGATTAGGCGATGTCAATCGGAGAAATAAGTGCTTAAAACTTTAAAGTAATTGATTTCGCTTATTCGAACTGTTCTATTTGTCTTTGATTTTGGTACTTAGAATTATGGGATTCAGTTGAAACATTTTCTGCATGTTTGAATTGTATCAACACTAATATGTTGAAATTTTAGTTACGTTTGGAGTAAAGGAAGGGTTAGAATAAAATATTTTATTAACAGACAAGAAAAGTTTTTGTAACCTTTTATACTTTCGTTAGTATCTCGAAAACCGTTGAGAATCTTGGTAAACGGATGGTTTCCATTCGAAAGCTTACTAAATGCTCTAGAAAACAGGTTCTGAAGAAAGTTTTGATTAGGCGATGTCAAACGGAGAAATAAGTACATATAACTTAGAAGTTTGATAAACGATAATTGATTTCGGTAATTTATACGGTTCTTTTTGTCTGTTTTTGTTTCTTGTTATTTTGTTATTGCTTCTAGGAGGAGGATGTATTTCTCAATAAAACAGGGGAATAAATACAAATTCTTTGAACCTGTAACAGAACTGAAAACGTAAATATTCTCTGTGTAGAGTCAGTCCGGGTCGAGGTAGTAGGCCGGTTCAGGTAGGCTGTTATTGCACTTCATAAATCAAGATTCATTGTTCTCATCAAGCATTCTAGGACAGCTGACAGTTACCTTTACCTGTAGGAAGTCATGCAGCCAAATTCTATACTAGAAATATAATTATATTTTGTGGTTGAATGTGGCCGTAGTTCAATAAAAAATAACACTACTTTCTCATTTTCATGTACAATTTTATTTTGTTTAATTGCATTTAAAAGTAAAATGGATATGTTTGCACTGCAAGTTAAGTAAATTAGAAATAAATTCGTAGAAGAGTCTTCGTAGACCGAAACTTGGGACGGCAGAAAGAGTAATTTCTGCTTAGGATAGTTTCATCCCTAGCCGAAAGTCATGTTTTTTTTGTTTTTTTTCATATTTGTTTACATTAGGAATGATGCAAACAAAGTAATAACTGTTTCTATTCTAAGTCTACAAAATAACACTAGGGATATGAATGGAACCGCGCTAAGATGACGCAGTTCCTGCGAGTCGGACTTTTTTACACAGATATAGCGCAAGTAACGAAAATGAAGCAAATAATAAATTATGATTCCAGTTTTAAATGTTACGTGTCACACGAAGTGAAACATAGTTCTATTTTTAACTTATAATAGGATTTATATGTAACATTGCATAATTTTATAATTATTCATACCAGTGGATGTATAGGTAATAATGGTATTTAACGGATGCTCATAAATAAATGTTTTAAATCTAATGAAACTGTAGAGTAGAATAAAAATAAACAAATTCTGCCCCGCAGGGAATTTATGGATTTTCATTCTACGAGATTATATTCTAAAATCAGGAGTACATTTTCACCTTCTGCAGTAGGATGAAAAATAACTGATCATAAAGCACCTCCACTATATATATTTGATTGACGAAATATTTTTAACTACTTCATCATCAGTATCCACCTATAAGCCAACGAGGGTCACTTGGGACTTCTTCCGACTATACTGGAGAACAAAGGTATGGTCAAGAATAAGGTATCTCTACAGAATTTTCCCCTCTGGGGCGTAGTGGCTTCTTTATTTTCTATTATTTAGAATTCCTTATATTTGACAAGTTCAAATCACAATCATTATTGAATCATTGCTGATTATACGAGATCTACACAAAAAAAACAGCTTATGCTCAATTTTATAAAATTTCTTTTCGATATCTGTATATATATATATATATATATATATATATATATATATGTATATATATATATATATATATATATATATATATATATATATATATATATATATATATATTCGAATTTGCTCTTTCGATGAGTATTGATGATATGCAGATAGTTAGACGTTGAGGTGATAAGAATTCAAGGAATGTTTGGGATTCCGCTAAGAGAAAAAACAGAGCTGTAGAAAAATGTGTATTTCGAACGTTTTGGCATGCTCTCTGGCAGCCTTCTTTAGCAATAATTGCCTAGGTGATGGAGGAAGACCACGATAACTTTCAAGGTCACCTAGACTTTATCATGGTCTTCCTCCATTTCCTAGACATTTATTGTTGAAGAAGGTAAAGAGCACACCGAAATGTTCAAAAATTAAATTTTCCCGAAAATCTGACGTTTTATCTTCTCCGAATCCCAACCATTCCTCCTTTTGGTGATTACGTATGGGCGTATTGCGGTTTGACAGTGTTTTAATTTCATGACCACCTTACTGAAAAAAATATAAAAATGACTTAGTTTTTGTGGGGGGAAAATGTAGAAAGCATTAAAGTGGAGTAGATAATAAAGGGTAAAGAAATGAGGCGGTGGGGACTATCTTTTGTGTTCCATTCAATTCATTTCTTGACTTAAAGCTCTCTTCTTCCTTTGTTCTTCTCTCAATGTATTCATAGAGTTGGAAACAAATTTCCTCCCAGGTTTGAGGCTGGTAAGGGAGATTCGGGAATGAGTTATTTTATCAGATCTTCTGTTTGCTCAGCCTCTGTATGCGGGTTAGAGGATTTGAAAGTTTTACCTTATTTAACTCCCCACACTACATCCTCTCCTATATCTAGGGATTTAAACTCTTAAGATATATTCGTAAGGAATTTAAATTCTCTCTCTAGCAAAAACTGATTGTTTAATATTTATATTTATTTATCGCTAAATAAATATAGATTATATAAAAATCAACACCAGGACTCCACCATAATTATTTTTTTTCAATTTGTTCCCAAAGCAAGCTTTTGGAGTCTAAAGCTCCATGTTCAGTGCATCTAGTACTTGACAGAAGGTGATCCAAGAGAGTGCTTTGGAGTCTAAAGCTCCATGTTCAGTGCATCTAGTACTTGACAGAAGGTGATCCTGGAGAGTGCTTTGGAGTCTAAAGCTCCATGTTCAGTGCATCTAGTACTTGACAGAAGGTGATCCAGGAGAGTGCTTTGGAGTCTAAAGCTCCATGTTCAGTGCATCTAGTACTTGACAGAAGGTGATCCAGGAGAGTGCTTTGGAGTCTAAAGCTCCATGTTCAGTGCATCTAGTACTTGACAGAAGGTGATCCAGGAGAGTGCTTTGGAGTCTAAAGCTCCATGTTCAGTGCATCTAGTACTTGACAGAAGGTGATCCAGGAGAGTGCTTTGGAGTCTAAAGCTCCATGTTCAGTGCATCTAGTACTTGACAGAAGGTGATCCAAGAGAGTTCTTTGGAGTCTAAAGCTCCATGTTCAGTGAATCTAGTACTTGACAGAAGGTGATCCAGGAGAGTGCTTTGGAGTCTAAAGCTCCATGTTCAGTGCATCTAGTACTTGACAGAAGGTGATCCAAGAGAGTTCTTTGGAGTCTAAAGCTCCATGTTCAGTGCATCTAGTACTTGACAGAAGGTGATCCAAGAGAGTGCTTGGGGAAAAAATTGAATAAATAATTGTGGTAAAGATCTGGTGTTTTGGTTTTACTATTTTAAATTTATTTATTAAATTATGTAGTTATTGAAAGTAGCATAGTGTTGTAAAAATTACATTTTTGTTCTCTCCTTTCTCTGTCATTGAGAAAATCAATTAGATTTTCCCGTTTTTTAGATTATCTTTAAATTGCTACATTTCAACAACAGGCCCCGGTCTATGAGTGATATTGAATTTTATTGCGTGGGAAGAGAGTTATCAAAATGGTTTACATATTCCAGTGGTATTCTACTAGTAAATGTGTTTTATATAATCACTGTGTGAATACTCGGCGAAAAGGAAATTAAAAATACGCAACAAGTAGGAGGGAGTAAAACTTTTCAAGAGAAAACTGAAAACGTTAAAAATACATAAACCATTAAGAGTGGTGTTCTTCATTGTTTGAATTTCTGAATTAGGGATTTATATAGATTTATCTCAAAGAAATCAACACAACAGTACATGAAGTGTAAAAATGGTGCAATACTTTTCCATCAATCCCCAATAGTCATTAAAAAAACTATTATAAAATCTTCAAATTTGTTTGTTTCCTATGTCAATATTATGGTATACTATACAAAATTATATTTTGAATTTTAATGTCTCTCTTTCGGTTTCAAAACAAAACATAACACATAATAATTTAGGAAGGTATAAGACTATGTATAGAATAAACATAATATATATGTCGATTAACTCTGATATTCTGAGTAATATAGGGCACGTTCACTCTTTGGTGTATTATTTTTATTATAAAGAAATGTTGTGAATTCAATTTCCAGTAGGTTTGGTGATTTTCATTCTCAAAAAGAAATCACATCAACCATATCCCTGATATAAAATGGTGGTACACTGTAGATAAACGCCTCTAGAAATCTGAGATATTTAAAAGAAAAATGAACGTTGAAATGTAAATATAACGAGATTAATCAGTGCAGGAGTACCGTTCTTTAAGAAAATCATATCCATTAACTCTATCGTGGATTGTGACGTAGGTAAGATTAGATTCATACCATCCGCAGCAAAGGCAAAGGGGCCTGTAGCCCCCCCCCCCCCCGAAAACGGTAAAAATGTGTGATAAAAACCTAAAAAGTAAATTAGGCCAGTCACTAAAGCAGGCCATTCGCGTTCCGATGTGCAGAACGACTTACAACAATCAAGTCTTGGACATATGAAATATTTATATCATTCGAATTTTCGTTTAATATATGGAACAAAATGTTAAAAATTAAATGCCAATCAGTAAAAAACTCTAATATTTATTTATTTATTAAAGTTATAAATTATTCGTAAGAAGAAAAAAATTATACAAAAATAAAATATAAATGAATATTAATACAGGACAAGATTCGATCCAGCGATCTTGGGGTTATAAAAATAGAACGCTACCAACCGAGCTACCAGGGTGCTTGTAGTATGTTTTATGGGAACGTCTTAAAAAAGCAGGTAAATTTTCAACATTTTTTTTTTTCAGCTGAATGCTAGAGAAGTACGTTTTCTCGCTTTAACAGAACCTTTTTTCTAGTTAAGTACTACAACTATAAACATTCTCGTTTGAATCGGCGAGAGTAGTGCACTAATCTTTGTTAGTAGGACTACTAGTTGGAAAGTCGACTCCACTCACGCTCCAACTTGCTATCCAACATTAGTTCTAGTCTGTCTTCACTTTTAAGCATAGTGGGATGTGGAAAACCTAAGAGAAGGTCAAGCACTAACTGCGGTAAATTGGACGACTTTGATCAGACCCCCCAACTGATGCTCTGTCTCCATTCAGATGCGGGACTTTCGAGTCGCCCCTCCAAATGATCCGACTCGTCCTACTAGACCTTCAACAATCCAACAAGCCAATTCACAATCAGACTTGAAGTCCAACTTACTACGTTGGACCAAAAAGTCGTACAGCAAATCGGAACGTCAATGGCCTGCTTTACTCCTGTACACTAGTAGTAGCAAAGACCCTTCAATGTAATATCGACATAAACATGTCTGGTATGAAGTATATAGGCGAAGTGATGGATTTGGGAATAAGCCGGTATTGGATCCCTGGAGTTAGTGAAGGTGGTTGTAGGTAAAGTTGAGTGAGGACGTGACTACACTACCTTGAGTAAGGCTGCTGTCTCAGCTCCAATATCGTCAGTGGTCTTACAACATTCTTCAACCATTCAAGAAATATTTCTTAAAACATCTCTATTAGTAATCTCTAGGAATATTTTTCTTTTGATTCTAAATTTAATATCAACAGATTCATCAAACTACTTAGTTATTTAAAAGTACATGTTTTTAATATATTTACAATATATGTTATTAATGGCGGGTCTCCTGTACTGGCCTTAATTTGTTTTCTTGAACCAAAACTAGGTAAATATAAAAACTAGGCCCAAATAATGAAAATGATGTTTATGACTATAAGACAATCAAGCTAAAATGTAAATCTGCATTATTCGGTCTCGACTAACACTTTAACAGTAGAGATATGCTACTTCACGAATTCATCCGATCCTTTGTTATGAGAAAGTTGTATGCTGATTTCGGGGTAAAATAACCAAAACTGTGGCCAACAAGCATACAGACACTTTACATATATATATATATATATATATATATATATATATATATATATATATATATATATATATATATTCCCGATGTATCCTATGTATTATCTGCAGGCGTGTAGATGTGTTTACGTATACATACAAATATTTATCATTCATTGTACATCAGAAAATATTTATCAGGAATCCGAATTGTTGTGGTCTGTATGCCTATCTTAATAAGTTACCATAAAACGAGGTAAATCCAATAAGTTAATAAATGAGGGAATATAAAAACTCGATTGAAACTAATTTACTTTTTGGCACTCAGAAATAATGTTTTTTTTTTTTTCATAGAAATATAAATATATAATGTAATTTATCATGCTAAAGGATAAGATATTTTACTTTTTTAATTATTCAGTTTTAAACTATCCAACTACTAGAGGAGGGGATGAAAATGAGTCCAAGATATTAATCATTGTGTATACAAAGTGTTGCAGGTTGGAAATTCCTGTGCAATTGCTATATGAGGGGATGAAGAATAGGTGCTGCTATAGTAGGCCATTATTTCCCTTCTAGAGGGAGGCCCTGCTATTCCATTTCCCAACCTCTCCTTTCATCTATTCCCGCTAGAGGGCAAACCATCCGTAGGATTTCCTTTCTAAAACCTTCTTTTCAACTAAAGGGAACATCCCTAAATCCCCCTTTAGCGAATTTCCTCTTGGTTTCCGGCGGCCCGAGTGGGGCTAAATTTTAAAATAAAGATCTTATTTGCCATTAGAAAAAAAGTAGAGACGTAGGCTCTGTAGCACAAGGTTTCTTTCAGCGGGTAGGCCGTAATATTTCTGTATCGTTTTAAGCATCCATCGTAGGGTATTAAAATGGTGGAAAATAAATATTTGCAATCTGAGATTCACTTTTCCATTTATATATCTTTTGCGTGTTTACTTATATGTTAGTGTGGAGGTCTACATAGCTACAAAAGCTATGTACAGAGAGAGCTCTTTTGTAAAAACGAGTCTATGCTTGGATGTTGCAGGGCGGAAGACACTTTTTGTAGGGATGTCTTCTGAATAACTCATACAACAATATTCGATGTATGCTTGAATTAAACAACTGCTAGTAGTTTTTTTTTTTTTTTTATTTTTGTCGCACGTAACTACGAAAGTATTCATTCTAGAGATTTACGTAAGACGTCAAAAGATTCATCATGCAAATTCCTAAACGGTCCTATACATTGCAAAAATACCTAAACCCGTAAAAATTTACCTATTTTTAATCTGTAAAATTTTGACGAAATCTCCTGGAATATAAAGGAACTACGAAATTTAAAAACGCCGATGGAGTTAATTCCGCTATGGTACTGTCAGTTTTCTGTTCTGGCGCCTAAAATATTGATTTATTTAGAGATTTCATATCATATTTTTGAGGAAAGATCAAAACCAAAAAAATAGTTGTCTCTAAATCCTGTACCTCGGACAAATTACACATTACAAACGACACATTACCCAGAAGAAAAAGGAACTGAACTGAGGGTACAGACTTTTACTACACTTAATAGACCGACGATTAGAGCTCACTTCTAATAACAAAAGACTCATTCACTAGACAATAATTAAATCCAACGTCTACAGAATTCAATATTTAAAATTATTTAAATGCGTAAAATAACGGACACTCCATTTGACTTTAAATGTTTTATATAATGACCTTAATAATTCCATTTATTCAAGCCTTATCCAAAACATTCTATCAAAAATTACATTGAAAATTACTCGGGCGCTCTAATACTCTAATATACTTCCTATTATCAGACCCAAAATCCCAAATAACCCTTTCGCCGATTGAAGCTTAACTGGCCTACAGACCAACTCCAGTAATAGTCATCTAGCTCGTAATCACACTGCCTTGTGTCACAAAAGCTACCAATCACATCTACAATTTACTAGTAATGCATTTTACATTGTTTAAAATTACACACATATATATGTATATATATATATTTTTTTTTTTTTTTTGGCTTTTTAATGGCATGTCAACCCTTTAAGGTCATTAACGCCATTCCTTGATAATAATTGATAATTATTGTTTAGAGATTACACATATACATAGATACACACACACACACACACTCATATATACACATACATCCATACACGTACATATGCATATCAGTGTCATTTAGCCATGCTTACGGAGGTATGTTTAATTTAAGGTTGAATTAAATTTTGTCAATTAACTTCGAGGCATTTAAAAAGTTGAAAAGCCGCTCTACTTGATTACTATCGTCGCCTAGAATTTCATCTAAGGAGTCAGGTAGTTGGTGTTGTTCTTTTAGTTGCTCATAAGCACGGCAATTCGTCAGAATGTGTTTAACAGTGAGTAGCACATTGCATGAGCTGCAAATTGGTGGAGGTTCCTTTGACATGAGAAAGGAATGGGTGAGGTTTGTATGGCCAATTCTCATACGGGTTAACACCACTTCCTTTCTTCTTGTGCCATTTGTTGATGTCTTCCATGATTTAACACATCTCTTTATTTCTCTGAGTTTGTTTTCCCTTACTAGTTGCCAAACAGTTTGCCATGTATTCCAAATCAAGTCTTTCGAGTGGGCCATTAAATCAAATTTTGAAACTTTATAGAAAGGCATACCTTCTCTAATTGCTTTCCTTGCCAAGGTGTCAACTTGTTCATTTTTATTTATTCCGCAATGTCCTGGAATCCATACAAATGTAACCTTTTGTTCCTTTAAATTTAGCTCGTAAATTCTTTTAAATATATTCACTATTATGGGATGCGATGAATATGGATCACCTATAGCAAGGAGAGCAGATAGAGAATCTGTAAATATTGTTAAATGGGATTTTGTTGGAAAATTAATATTCAGGGCTTTGTCAATTGCTAGTAGCTCAGCTGTATAGTTACTGCAGATCGCTGGGAGAGCGAACATACAGGATCCTGATGAGCTAAGTACTGCAGCACCAACTCCATTGTTGTCTTTGGAGCCATCCGTATATATTTCATGACCTTCAGGGAGTGTGGTTTTTAATTTTTTATATTCTGTCACAAATATGTAAGGATCTGTATTGTTTTTATTATACTTTGCTAGCGTTAGGTTAATAATAGGATGTGGTAATTTCCAGGGCTCTATGGATGAAACAGAATCGTGATCTATGGTTGGTATTGTTATATTATGATCTATTAATAATTTGTTTATTCTTGTAGGGAAAGATTTCTGGGTTAGACGATTTCTAACATTATTGTAAAAGTATGGATTTAGAGGATGGTGTTGTGAAGCTCGAATTGAGAAATAGTAGCTTAGCATAAGCTGGTTTCTCCTGTACTGTAATGGGAGTTCTCCTGCTTCTACATAGAGACTCGAGATAGGGCTCGATCGGAAAGCTCCGGTTGCAAGTCTAAGTCCGCTATGATGAACAGTATCTAACATCTTTAGTGTTCTACTTGATGCGGAGTCATAAGCCATGCAACCGTAGTCCAATTTTGCTCTAACAAATGCTTTATAGAATAGTAACATGCATGTACGGTCAGCACCCCAAGAAGTAGAGTTAAGACATTTGAGTAAGTCTAAATTTCTTAGGCAACTAGCTCTTAGGGTCTTGATATGTGCTGTCCAATTCAATCCCCTATCATAGATCAGCCCAAGAAATTTAGCGCTCTCGGCAGTTTTGACGGGTGCGTTATCTATGTACAAACTGACATTAGTGTTTATTTTTCTTCGGGAAAATAGGACGCTAATGGTTTTATCGGTGGAGATTGCAAACCCGTTTTGTTTAAGCCAGATGTTGATTGAATCTAGTGTTTCCTGGATAGTTGTGTGGAGCCGGTCAAAAGGTTTATCTGCATAGTAGATCACAAGATCATCAGCATATAACATTGATTTCACAGGATACTTAATCTTCCGAAGGACGTGATTTATTGCCATAGAGAAAAGGAAGGCACTGACTACACTTCCCTGTGGAACTCCATTCTCCTGAACGAAGGTCTCCGAAAATGAAGCTCCACAGCGGACGTTAAAAGACCTTTGTTTTAAAAAGTTAATCAAAAATTTTAATATATTTCCTAGGATCCCTATGTCCATTAAACTATCGATAATGAGTCTTCTCCAAACACAGTCGAAGGCATTTTTTATATCTATAAAAACCGCTAGGACCTTTTGACGGGAGTCGAACGCTTCTCGTATATCGGTTTCCAGCCGTACTAAGTTATCCCTAGTACTTCTACCTGGCCTAAATCCACTTTGCCATTCAGGGTGGAGGTTTTTGCTATCCATGAACCAGAAAATACGATTCATTATCATTTTTTCAAGTAACTTGCAGATGGAACATGTTAACGAAATCATTCGGTAACTCGAGGGTTCTGAAGCTGGTTTTCCTTTTTTTAATATAGGAATTACACTAGATTTTGACCATAATGACGGAAGGGTTTCTGAACTAAAGATTTTATTTAAAATTGAAAGAATAATTTGTTTGTTTGGCTGAGATAAATTTTTAATCATAGATATGCAAACGTTGTCTGGTCCAGGGGCAGTGTATTTTCGGCTTTTCAGTGCAACATTAAATTCTGTGAAAGTAAAAGCAAGGTTAAGGCTGTCGAGTGGATCTGTTATGATATTTATGTCGTATTGTTCTTTTTCTCTTTTTTTACTGAGAAAATCTGCTGAATAATTCTCATCTGAGGAAACAGATTGGAAATATTCGCCGAGAATATTAGCAATCTGGACAGGATCAGTAATAAATGAGTCATCAGATTTTATGAATGATATTGGGTTTATTCGTTTTTGCCCATTTATTTTCCTGATCATATTCCAAACATCGATAGGTGGAGTGTGACAGTTTATTTGTGAGGTAAAGTCCTTCCAAGAGTTTCTCTTGCTTTGCTTTATTCGATATCTGGACTCCTTTCTAGCATTAATGTATTCCTCCAGGTTCTCGGAGCATGGATGTCTACGGAATTTCCGAAGAGATTTTTTTCTTTTTTTAACCGACTGTTCGCAATCATTGTTCCACCATGGGACCGGTACTTTTTTATTTATCGTTTTGGTTTTAGGAATAGCTAGATCGGCTGCAGTGAGTAATATACTGTTAGTTTGTGTTATAACGTTATTTATATCCGATTGTAAATTTACAGGAGTTAAATCAGCTGACATTTGGAAAAGGTCCCAGTTCGCTTCTTTTATTTTCCATCTTGGTATATTTGGGGTTGTTGGAGGTCCTCTATCTATTGTTTCAATTAACAATGGATAGTGGTCAGATGTATATAGATCAGAAAGAGCCCGCCAAGTGCATCGCGAGATGAGAACAGAGCTGACGAGTGACAAGTCAATAATTGACTCAGTCCCAGTTGTATGGTCAAGGTGAGTGGGCCTGTTATCATTCAGAATACTTAGAGAAGTTAGGTCTATGAAATTCTCAATGTAGCGCCCTCTTAGATCGGTGATTGTGGAGTTCCATAAAGTGTTATGACTGTTATAATCACCTAAAAGATACGCAGGTTGAGGAAGCTGAGAGTATAAATTGTCTAGTTGTTCGACAGTAAATGGGTGATTTGGAGGTAAATAAATGGAGCAAACTGTGGACGGGCTGGGTAACAGGACTCGGATGGCTACTGCTTGTAAGTCTGTTTGTAAAGAGATATTTATGCATGGGATATGTTTTGCGACTAATATGGATACACCACCACAAGCTATCCTTCCTCCCATATAATCATTTCTAAATATACAAAAATGGTTAAAATTGAATTCATCGGAAGTTTTTAGGTGGCTTTCCTGGATACATACTATATCAAAATTTGTATCTTGATGTAGTAAAGTCAGGTCAGATTTATGATTTTTTAAACCGTTAATGTTCCACTGTGCTATAATCATAATCTGTGTAAGTAGTGTAAAGATGAAATATTAAGCTCATGAACATATATGTCTGCCAGCTATTGAATACCTCAAGGATTTGTTTTTGCGAACATATGATGTAAGAAAGGAACTTGATTAATACACATACATTTGTATGTATGTGTAGTCATTGGAAAAACAAATTAGATATACATAAGACAAATAGGAATTTAAAAAATACGGGAGTATATAACATTCTGTTTGAGTAAATTCTAAAATCATCATGAAAAATGTTTTAATTTCTATCAAGGATTGCATTTTATTTGCTATAACATTTATTGGTAGGAGTTTTGAATCACCACTCTTACGAGTGAAGATATTCTTTTGATTCTTGATGTTTTCACCTAATCTTACATTTATATTGTTTCGCAAGTAGTTTATAGTTAATTTGTTGTATTCAAAATAATTAAGAGTAATAAAGATATCATAGTTGTTAGAAAAGAGAACAAAGACCCACTTTTTATGGCAATACTCGGAAGCTGAAAAGGAATTTGACATGTTATAAATGTTTAAGTTTTGGGATGTATCCATGATTAATCACTTTTTTTTAATGCGTGGCAATGGAGAACGACAGCCACGTCTAGATGAGCCAGAGCTATTTGATGATGTTAATAAACCCGGAGATTGGGACCTTCCTCTTTTATCAGCTTCATGGGATTTATTTATTTTTAAATTTTCTTTGGGGGAAGATTCAGATTGTTTAACTTCTGTTTTATTTTCTTTTACTTCAGTTGGTTTTGATTCAATTAAATCAGTAATGACACGTTGATAATCTAAATGTTTGTTGTTGTGATTCAGTAAACTAGTTTCAATTTTAGATATTTTATCAAACAGTATTTCAAATATTGACGTAAATTTCTCAATTTTTTCAAGAATTGTGTCTCTGACTGGAGGTGTTGAGGTAACATTGGAATAGCTTTGGGGATGAGGTATTATTTGAGTAGGTCCTTCCACCATTTTCCGAGCCTGGGTATATGATATTTTATTTACAGTTTTTATCTCTTCGATCCTTTTTTCCTTTCGGAAAACAGAACACGAAGAGAACCACGTAGGGTGAGGCCCTCCGCAATGTTTGCACTTTGGGTCTTTATTACAGCTACCAGAATGTGTTTCAGAGCACTTGCCACAAGTTTGAGATTCTTGTCTGCAGGCTCTGGCACCATGTCCATAATTATAGCAACGGAAACATAACAGTGGTCTGAAATACGGTCTGACCCTGATGCTCAGAAAATCCAGAGTTATCTTCTCAGGTATCTCTGGTCTTTGGAACGTTAGTATGAATGTAGAAGTAGGCAACTTTTCATTATTTATGTTTTTAAATATTCTTTTAACGAGAACAACTCCTTGGTTTGACAATTCAGTAGCTAATTCAGTTTCTGAGCAGTGTTGGAATTCACTACAAGATATAATTCCTTTTGAAAAATTAAGGGATCTGTGAAGGTCAAAATTTACCGAATAATTTTCAAATTTCTTAATGTTTTTAAGGTTATTGTAATCTTTTTCAGTTGTGACCTCAAGTAATATTATACCTGACCTGAGGAATTTGAACTTGGTTTGAGGACAATAACCCTTGAGCCAACGAGAAACCTTAAAAGGACTAAAAAGTTTTATTATTTTTATTTTTTTCTAGTGCCATTATAAGAATGATTTTGGTCCATTTCCCTTTTGGCAATTCAAAGTTAAATAACCTTTTTAAAGTATTCTCCTTCGTGGAGTTTGATTGATTGAACTGTAAATTATTTTCCATTTCTTGTATTAAAGTAGAATATTATCACTTTTCAAATATATGCATCAAAAGCTATTTATGTCGCGAATTTAAACTAAATATAAAGCTTGTAGTAAGATCAAGGAGGCAGTGGAGCTCCGATCAACAGTCAATTCAAATTCAGATAATGCTTGCAATGATATCAAGGGAGCAGCGAAGCCCTTATCAACAGCCAGTGTAGGTTATGTATATATCGATACTCGAGATGCTTCGTTCATGAACGATCTCCCCTTAATGGGGTTAGGTTTACTTTAAACACCCACGTGCTTGATATTAATCTTGCAATATTTCCACTTATACAAATCTATTCGACAATCACCATTAAATGAGCTATCAGCTGATATAAATGAGCAAATTTACAACGATTTTACACTACAACTTTTAACACTGCACTATGAAAATGCCATAAATAATATGATTTTTCAAGCACTGGCATAAACCCACATGTTTCCACGGCTGAGTCCAAAGAGGAAGCGTAATATATATATTTGATGTATATATATTTGATGTTTATTTTTCGTCGCTGGGATGATATTTTTACTTGGAACGGCATTTTTCTCCAGCGGTGGTACTCCTCCTCACTTCTTCCTGGGATATTTCGATGGGTTCATCTCCATCTTCGTCAGCCAGGTACTTGTTTCTTCCTCGGTGGTTGCCAAGGGAATGAAATTTTTCTCGATCTGGGCGCCCTTTCTACTCTCTAGCCCCAGTATCGGCGGACCAATGGTGTTCAAGCTCCCTGATGTAGTTGGGATTCTGTCCGCTAGTAGCGCTGATGGTATTGCGTCTTTTTTTTATCTCCTGTATTTTCCTCGCCGTAAGATTTACTATGCTTGATGTTTATTTTTCGTCGCTGGGATGATATTTTTACATGGAACGGCATTTTTCTCCAGCGGTGGTACTCCTCGTCACTTCTTCCTGGGATATTTCGATGGGTTCATCTCCATCTTCGTCGGCCAGGTACTTGTTTCTTCCTCGGTGGTTGCCAAGGGAATGAAATTTTTCTCGACTTGGGCGCCCTTTCTACTCTCTAGCCCCAGTATCGGCGGACCAATGGTGTTGAAGCTCCCTGTTGTAGTTGGGATTCTGTCCGTTAGTAGCGCTGATGGTATTGCGTCTTTTTTAGCGCGGTTCCTCCCTCCCTCATCGGGAGGAACCCCGCTTATAGGGTTGATACAATGAAACAATCCGGAAGTGCCGACTAGAAAATTTTGCGTTTCAGAACCTCTGGAAACCGAAAATGATGGTAGTTCAAATTTGTATATATATATATATATATATATATATATATATATATATATATATTTGTCTGTTCGCTCATTTCTGGCTTCCCTGATGGTCCGATTTTGATGAAATTTGGTACAAAAATCCGTCGTCCAATTTGAAAGGTCAAGTTCGTTAACCAGCAAAATCCGCCCACTGGAAGATGGCATTTGGGGCGAAATTCGCGCAAAAAAAATCGTAACGCTTACGTTTTTGAGTTCATAAGCTTGTAAGTACTCTTTTTATAGGCTTCTTGGGCTAGGAAAACGAATAGAACCATTTTCAAGGCGATAGCTTTAACCGTTTTCGAGAAAATTGGAAAAATAATTTTTGAATACCGTTTTTGGTTTGGGTACTTAGAATTACGGGATTCAGTTGAAACATTATCTGCATGTTCTACTTTCATTAAAACTAATATGTTGAAAGTTTTGTTACGTTTGGAGTTAAGGAAGGGTTAGAATAAAATATTTTATGAACAGACAAGAAAAATTTTGGGAACTTCGTATACTTTCATTAATATCTCGAACACGGTTGGGAAATCGTAGTAAGTGGATAGAAACTATTTGAAAGCTTTCTAAATTCTCTACAAAAAATATTCTAAAACTATTTTTGATTAGGTAATGTCAATCGGAGAAATAAGATCTTAAAACTTCAAATACGTCTGTTTTGTTCTTAAGATCGGGTTTTTGAGTGTTCTTTTTGTAATTTTTGTCTCTTTCCTTTTGTTTTTTATTGCTTTTTATTTTTGTAATTTCATTGTTGGGAAAATTTTGTGTGTAAAACAGGATATGAAAAATGAGACCAATTTTCAGTTGCTAGAAATAATGTAAATTTTGGGAACTTTCATTAATATCTCGAAAACGGTTGAAAATCTTGGTAAACGGAAGAGTACCATTAGAAAGCTTATTAAATGCTCTACATAAAAGGTTCTAATGAAAGTTTTGATTAGGCGATGACAATCGGAGAAATAAGAGCTTAAAGCTTTAAAGTAATTGATTTCGCTTATTCGAACTGTTCTTTTTGTCTGTTATTTATTCCTTGTTATTTTTTAATTGCTTATAGTTGGATAATGTATTCGAAAATAAAACAGGTTTAGTAAAATAACAAAAACAATTTATTGTCAAAGATTCCAAGACCTTGTAACTAGCGGGAATGTTTCTAGTGATGCCGACCCTTCCAGGTAAGATTGTAAATCCTACCTTTCAAGACTGTTGGAACCAAAACAATAACTGTCGGGGTTCGGTCACTGCTACTTTTATCGTAAAAATGGTTTTATTGTGCCGACGTTTCGGCTTGAACTTCAAGCCTTCATCAGGGCTGTAAATACAAGTAGGACATATTTAACACTAATATATGCACATATCTATGTAAATATACCTAACATATATATATATATATATATATATATATATATATATATATGTATATATATATATATATATATATATATTTATATATATGCATATACACATACACATATACACGCACACATATGTACATATATATGCCCACATACATACACATATGGGGTATGTATTATTAAGTAGCAGTGACCGAACCCGGAAAATCCCTACCTTGCATCATCAACGGTCAACGATCTCCTCTCAACCAAATAATAACTGCTTCTATTTTAATCTTTCGAAATTGGACTAGGGATAAGAACGGAACCGCGCTAAGATGAGGCAGTTCCTGCGAGTCGGACTTTTTCTCCTTTATTTTCCTCGCCGTAAGGTTTACTATCCTTGATGTTTATTTTTCGTCGCTGGGATGATATTTACATGGAACGGCATTTTTCTCCAGCGGGGGTACTCCTCACTTCTTTCTGGGATATTTTCGGAACCAAAACCCAACCTTCCTGAATCACTCACCACACCATCGAACAACCATTTCAATGAAACGTTGTTACACATAATAATAACTGTTATACATAATAATATTATCACAATAATGCTGTTAGTTACTATTATAGTAATTCAGCAATATAAAATAAGGCAAGAGGGTTACTTCTACAAGACAAAGACGTTGTCTTTGAATTGAATTAGATTGAGTAATATCTGAAATTAAACATATAATCTGCTTGTAAGACACTTATAAAGGAAAGACATGTATTTGAAGAGTATTTCAATTTGACTGCCCACAAACTACTAGAGAGAAAATAAATTCTTTCCAAAAACCCCAAATTAATGTCAACTAAGATAAATCAATTTTTTTTTTTGACTACAAATATTCATACCAAGAAGGTATAATTTGAGAAACGAACAGAAAAAATACCGCTCTACAACATAGCAATTGGCAACAAAACATTTAACTTCCTACGAGTATGCACAACATAAAAAAATGAAGCATTATTTCTACAATTATAAATCAATAAGATAAATCAATTTACAAAATTGCTTTGTAAAATATGGCAGTGTTAAAAATACATATTAAATTGACAGGCACGTACGGTTTTAGACCTCCTGTATATTCTGTTCTATATCTTGAAAACGGCTGAGGAATCTAGGTCCTCGGTCCATTCCCGTGGTACCCGTTCCCGTCTTCCTGACTTCTATCCTTCTGCACAAAAATCCTCGATCCGTTCCTTTGGTACCAATTCCCGTCTTCCTGACTTCTCTCCTCTTGCGCATAAATCCTCGATCCATTCCTGTGGTACCCGTTCCCGTCTTCCTGTATTCTATCCTCCTGCAGATGAACCCTCGATCCATTCCCGTGGTACCCGTTCATGTCTTCCTGACTTCTCTCCTCCTGCACATAAATCAGTTTCTTTCCAGCGCTCCTTCTCTACTCGAGTCTCTGGAACTCTCGCATCCTCTTTATTTGCCACAACTTACCTGTATTTAAATCCTTCTTCTCCACTTTTATCCTTCCAAGAAGACTCTTTCTATGAACAATCTAACAGTGTAATATTGCTAAGAGCAGAACATTTATATATCTATACAACTTGAAACGTTATGTTTCACTTTTTTTTTCGTTTTATTAAAGCTCAAATTTGTTTTGTTGTTCGTTTTATAACATATTTTATTTTATAGTCTATTCATTCAACATGGTTATTCGTCGTTAAGTCATATCACCTTTTGCTTGACATAATGAAAAAGGGGTATGAATCTAGGCCATTTTAAGTGCTGTACAGCGCTTTGGATCTTTCTACATGTCGGTGTCTATTATAGTTTGAGGTATTGGGAAGAGATAGGAGAGAATAAGGGTATTTCTGTTGCCCTATTGAAGAAAGGGAGTTGTATAGGAAGGCCCATGAGACCAGGAACTCATCAGGTCTCTTGCCCTTAGCTGGGCACAATTTGATTAGCACTCACTCCTAGTTGTTCCAGCATCGATCTCAGACCCATCCTCCTAACCAAACCTCACGAAGAACAAAAGGTTCAATCTTATTCTGAGAGCGATCAGGAACAACCATTTTGCTGTATTCGATTGGATTTTATTTTAATTACATTGAAATCTTATTAGATGATTGACTGCCACGGTAATTCTGCAGGTCATTGATGACATGATGATCTCCATAAGGATTATAAAAAGGCGTATTGGGTAATAACGCCGGAATATAAGAGTTTCCTCATGCACTGTAGTCAAGCGTACTTAGGAATTTTTGAAAAATGTCTTCATATCTACATTTTTCGTGTTTTCGCCACTTGGTACCTAGCATTCCCATAACCGTTAACCAATAAAATTGGTTTATCTGAAGGGGGTTTAGTCATGACACATAGTATTGATATTTCCCTAACAATCGAAATGTTTCTAGCAACGAAACTTGTCATACATCGTGCCCATCTAAAGAGAAATGTGTGCTGTAAAAATCAACTTAATCGGTTCATTAGGAATGAACCGAATGATATATTTGAAGTCTCGTGGTGTAAATCAAAATATTTGGCATATATATCATAGGCATATATGAGAGAGCTGAGGAGGATTCTTCAGACCCCCCCCCAGACTTAAAAACCCCAACCCCCAGTAATTCTAGAATCTTGTCTGCTGTATCTATTGAGTCTCTTAGAGCTAAGGCCTTGTTACGGGGAATTCCATACTATACTAGGAATATTTGATGTAGCGCGATACATTTCTCTAATATATGATCACCTGGTGGCGCTTGGCAGGTTTTCATAGCTGGGCTGGGAGTCATTTGTTATTAGGTAAACATGCGTTACATTGTTATGACCTATTCGCATCCTCGTTAAGACCACTTCTTCTCTTCTGTTACCCCTTTCTGAGCTTCTCCATGATTTTGTGTTTGTTTTTATTCTTCTTAATTTTTCGTTCAGGGGGATTTCTTCCCACATTGATTCCCATTTATTTTTAACTCTGGATTTTAGCCAGCTTTTTATATCTATTGGTCCATATATTTGAAGCTCGGGGCTATTCATCTGGGCAGCTTCCTTGGCTGCTTTATCTGCCATTTCATTCCCTAGTATACCTGAATGGCCTGGTATACAAAGGAATTGTACAGTTTTATTAAGGTTCTTTAGAATTTCCGAATAATTTTGGATTTTGTTGAGTGTAGGCCCTGTTTTATTGTAGGAATTGTTTTCGATTCATTAAATTGTTGTGGTTAATTAATTGTCTGTATATTGGTCAGAAGGTCCCAACAAAGAATAAATAAATAATGGGCGTGTTCATAAAATAATAAATATATTCCTCTTGAATAAATAAAATAATAAAATTAAACTTCAATAAATAAATAAAATGACACTGTCAATTAATAATTGAAATAAATAATTGTTCATAAATAAAAAGTGTTCATAAATTAGAATCATAGTTATCGGAGTTCAATAGTACGGTATGACGTCACTGGAGATGATGTGCGGATCTCCATGCGGAGAGTTCGTAGCCGGGAGCTTGGATCTCGCTGGTACTGCTTGACTTGAGAAGGTAACCTAGGGTTATCGCAAGCTGCCTTAAATCTAGTAAAATGTTCGGTACTTGCGGATAAATCCTAGTGCACCGAGATGTTGGGCTGGTTTTGGTGGATCTCTCGGAGCAGCCAGCAGGATACAAATTGCTAGGAGAACGACACTTGGCTTAAACTGCTGAGATGCCGAATCCTCCGGTTATCTGCTCACTATCTGGATACTAACTCACAAAACTCTAACGGTAAAAATTATTCCCGCGGGAAAGCTCCATTAAAACTTTAGTGCAGCGGTCTTTTCTCCCGCGGAAAAATATAATTTAAAACAAGCTCCGCTACAAAATTATAACGATTTTATGACCGATTTTCGACGGATTCCTCGGAAATATATTTTTAAAGATCCTACTTACTTTACTAGATTTTAACTTCTTCTTTTAAAATACATTTAGTTGTTTCTTCTAAATTAAAAATTGCCGCCTGGAGAGTATCGCCCGTTAAAAAAGAGAGTTCCTGTTCGTCAGTCACAGCGCCACCATTTTGTTTTGGCAGGATTAAAAATTATTTTCTTCGGTTACTTTAACATCCCATGTGGAACTTATGACATAAAGAATTGAAAAATATTAGTTTATATGCTATTAATAAATTGAAGAAAATGACTTTGATTTTGATCACACAAGGGAGATATCAAGATCGAGCTTTGACTATATCTACCTTCAATGTAAATTTGGTTTTCATTACTTCTTTGTATGTCCTGGATAAAGATAGGGATGCAGCGTAAGGATTGTTGAGCATGTATGTTTGTATAAGGAATCTAAAGGGAGAGAGAGAAGAGAAAGACAAGAGGTTGAACAATAAGGAGTCTATTGATGTTCAGCTGGCCAACCATCTTGTCGGAAGGTTAAACGACATGGGTCTATCACTTTATGGTTAGTACTTGGCTCTGACGCAAACAGCAGCACTTGTTCATCTCTTAGTCTCTTTTATTGCTCTTAGTTGAGAAGGACAAAAGTCTTTCTGAGTCCGACCTCTCTCTAAGCAATGAGAGTGGAAACCTCATAAGTTACAGTAATTGCGGTGACTCCGCATAACAAAACCTTCTTATCTCCTTCCCTTTTCTTTCACATTGTCGCCGATGTTGATAATATTTCTAAATTTCTTATGTAAAATGTACCAGACATATTCATTTATTCGTGAGCAGCCACTGCAAATGCGACTCGCTCAATACAATCATTGCTCATACCCAGTATTACACAATTTAAATTACAACATGCAATGATACAACATTACATATAAATCCAAACATTCGGTTATTAATTTAATAAACAAGGTGGTTTACTTTATCCAATATACATAATATAGATTTCGTATTACCTACTAAATATAAAAATATACATTACCAATTATATACGTAATTGATAATGACAATTTTACGTGTAACCAAGCGATAATGATTTCATACTTCCAATATTCGGTATATGATTATATTTTGGAAATTATTTTCATTTGTTTGAGATATTGCAGTACAGTGTTAAGAAAGAGACAACCTTCAGTGAATAATAATGTGGGACAAGTAAGCTTTCAATTTTTCTGAAGTTTATCAATATGTGCTTTATAGTTAAATGAGTCTCTCCATTAAGTAGGAGTTTAGATGTGTTTTTAGTTTAATAATTGCAAAATATGATTTACTACTCGGAATATTATTATTTTTTTATTATTTATTTATTTTTGTATAAATTCATGTTTATTTAAAATCTGTACAATATATAAGTACAATAATTAATTGTGTTGGCCTAAGTATACATATCAACGAACAGTATATGGAAGGAGCCAAACATTATTGACACTTTCTAATATGTATATGAATATTATTCACTCATTAAAAACCTGAATTTAATTTATAACCTCAGAGAGTTTGAGTTCGATTTAGAGAACTGACATCTAGATTTCAGATATGTCATTAACTCTCCTTTAATATTTTTTGTTTCGATTTTGATATAGTAAAATTTGTCAATCTTTTTCCCAGGTTGATAGAATACTGAGTGGCAGGTATTCGAGATATTACTAATTTCAGTGTTTTCAGACTCGTGGTGAACTTTAGTGGTCGTTCAACGCCTCCCCCTCATAGCATGATCCCTTTAGGCGGAGGAATAATAATAGTGCCCTACATATGGCTAGGAATCTTAAAACAACATCCCCAAAAATACAGTGACCAAGACTTGAACTGACTACTTCGAGCAAAGGATACCTTATCCTATCAATGCATCCGAAGATATCGGGACAGCCCCTTACAAAAAAAATCCTCTTTGTAGCACAACGATTTAGCACCCAAAAGTATTGGTTCTTAGGGGCCTTTGGTGAAACAAAACCCGAGGAGCGAAGGGTCCGTTTGAGAAATGTCCTCCGGTGTTTATCATCAGTACTAATTAGGCAGTCGATGCCCGGTTCATTAATTTTAGATACCTCATCAATTCCAGTCTCGTTAAAACATTCACCCACATTACAAAACATAATATAAATTACAGAAACAAAGCAGTGTTTACAGGCCTTACCAATATTCATTTCCTTTATTCGTTTATTGTCAGAAACTTAGTAAAATAAAAACGATCATAGCGTAGATAATAATGTATGCAACAGATCTTTAGTAGCAGAAAATAAATAATTAGGTAAACAAATAAGAAGGAAAGGATAACACATTAAATGGTCTAAAATCGATATTCGTTTTTGTTTATTGTAGAAAATACTACTTGTTTGATGCTTTATAAAATTGTATGCCTTGGCTTTTATTGTACAATACATTTATTTTTTCTGGAAAAATTACCCTTTAAATTTATATTTAAAGGTATTTAGTTTATCGCCATTTCATTTTGGTAATGTATTTCTGACAAATACATTTTTTTTTTTCTAAATTTTATGGACAGATATATGAATAATAAAGGAAAGGGGGGTCTCCCGTGGTCTAGTGGCTATCGCGCTGGATTCATAAGCGGGAGATGGTGGGTTCGATTCCCACCTCCGGCAGGAATTTTCTCATCTCAGGGCTCGCTGGGAAAATTCCTCGCTGCACCCTGGTTGTCGGCGCTAATGACCTAGATGTAGATGCGCCGTAAAAAAAAAAAAAAAAAAAAAAAAAAAAAAAAAAAAAAAAAAAAAAAAAATAAATAAATAAAGGAAAGGGAGTCTCCAAAATCCCCCTGTTGGGTATCTAAGGGTTAACTCACTCCTTACATCGAATTCCGCTTATTCTTAACGATAGCTCTAATAAAAACAATAAATAATACAAACATGTTGCCTTTTGTTAATTGTTACTCAACTTAGTTTAAAAATTCATTTGACTGCTAATGGGGCACCGACATTGGACCCGATCCGATCCGATAGCCACCAACTGTCGGAAGAAAAAGAAACACATGCATCTCAATGGAGGTGCCTACATTGGTCCTTATCGGACCCGATCCGATCCGATGGCCACCGATTCTCGGCCGTTCAAACTTCTTTGTTTCTAAACCGATTTCGGACCGACCAACTCAAAATGGCGGCAAACCATATACTGTGTTAACTAAGAGTTTTAAAAAGAATTATCAATTGTTTAAACACTTAAAAAAAAATACAGAAACCGTCAGGTTGCGAAATTAACAGAAACAACCCCGATATTCTCATAATTTTGAGCCTCAATTTCTCCGTCCTATAGAATACAATTTTCGTGGCAGATGGAAGAGCTTAGTTCTTAAGGCCAAGAGTCACGAAGATCTATAGAGCCGGGGAGTAAGTAATTAGAGAAAACATTTCATTAGCATAGTTTTTGTAGAGTATTTATGAATAATATATTTCACAAACGTTTCGAGGTATTTAAGAGAATATATGAAAATCTCAAAAAAATTCATGCCTGTTCATAACTTTTTCTCTAATACTTTCTCAACTCAAAAAGTGACCAAAATGTATTTTACTCCGGATGAACGTTGAAAAATGAATAACTCAACCCATTATATATATATTAGGGGTTTCCTAACTAAGGAGGAAGGACTGAGACGCGCAAAAACATAGAATTTCCACCAGAGTCGCTAGAATTGGTTAGAAATGAAGAAGCAAGAGGTTGTACCCTGAGGCGAACGTCTCCCTTGAGAGGCATTAGGAAGACGTGAATCGGATAAATCCAACTTATCTCTCTTTAGAATCTACTCCAAGACATTTCTTCTAGAGCAGGGAACATTATTTTTGTCTAATAGCCTAGGCATAACCGGAAAATTACAAGAGGTTAACCGCTTAAACGAGCGGGTCATTTCACTGTCGCTAACCTATTAACGAGAATCTGGTTCCAACTTTAAGTAAGAAACTTAAAGAAGGACATAATTCTTTTTATATTCATTTTAAACGACAACATTTATAGCTAATAGTTATACTGTAACACTAGTCAGTAATTAAATAGCGCTTAAAAACCAGGCAGCAACATTTTGTGTTATTCGAATTAAATTATATGTCTTGTTATTTTTGAATTACCACGTTATAGTGCCTCATCAGGGAATTTATAATCCTTCTTCATGCACACATACACACATATATATATGTATATATATATATATATATATATATGTGTGTGTAAAGATTACTATCAATTTGCTTATTTTAGCAGCTCCGCAACGCAGGCGATTTGCTCCATGAAATGTTATTTGACTACCAAAATATTCACTACAAATATATATACATATATATATATATATATATATATATATATATATGTATTTATTTATGGCAAAACAACGTTTGCCGCGTCAGCTAGTATATAAATATGCAATCACATAAACATAAATTTGAAGTATCATTACTTGCATGATCTATGGGAATTGATGCCTGACATTTTCTATTCAACATTTACGTATTAGATGATCGAATGGCATAATAAGTTGCCCCGTTAATGGGTCATAAGTAGTTAACGACACTTATCGATGATTAAATAGTAATATCATAAATATTATGTCTAACATAATCCTATTGCAATATAAATAGGATCATTCGTAACAAAATATTAAGTAAATCCTTTCTTCATAACTATATGCATAATTATTTCCACCTTCACATTTGGACATTCCGAAGGTGGAACAAATGAATTTTTTATTATCTCTGTTTCAAGACCGTTCAAATTAATTGGAAAAACGCACGCTCACATAGAAATTTCAGATAAAATGCAACACCATCACTTGTTAAATGAAAGAATCAATACTGGGTAAATATAAATATTTTGAATACTTTTAGGAAACGTTTTGAGATCTATTGACACTTTAAATAAGAAAATAGCTCGCCATATATGCTTCAAATGTGTAAAACTCTACACGTATTTAGAAGAAAACAATAATAATAATTGACATGTTAAGGATTCTCCACAAGGATTTTCCGAGGTATAAATTATTTTCACTATACTTTACTTTTGATCTTCACCTCAGCCAATTTTATTAATGAGCTAATTACATTTCCTCATTTGACGTTTCGGCCTCAGGGCCATCCTCATTAAACTAGAAGAAAAACACATTACATGTATAGAATTACATTAAAATTACCCCCTATATCATGGTAAAATTTCTTAAAAATATCCTTAATTAATATTACCTTCCTTCATAGGGCGTAAGAACCGAGAAGTTACTCGCCCTAAAACCCGATCCTAATCCTTCCTTCATATGTCCACATATATTCACACTATTTCAACAAGGGCTTGTCATCACTTTAAATAATGCCACTGCTAATCTTATATTTTAGTTACATTTAACATGAACACTTGACATACATCAGACCATGTGGCCACAACATTCCACCATTTTCTATTTACACTATCATAAAATTCTATTTCTAATCCCATATATGACAAATTATTCATGTCCATTCTACTTATCTTATTATACATATCCAATATCCCTATATAATTTACATTATTATATACCCATATTACATACCTATCCACAAACATATACCCACATATCTACTTTGGACATGTGGGTATATGGTGGAATGGACATGAATAATTTGTCATATATGGGATTAGAAATAGAATTTTATGATAGTGTATATAGAAAATGGTGGAATGTTGTGGCCACATGGTCTGATGTAACTCAAGTGTTTGAAAAATGTAAAAATTTTAGTTATAGAAGATGGAACAAACGAAGTCAAGTGTTCATGTTAAATGTAACTAAAATATAAGATTAGCCGTGGCATGATTTAAAGTGATGACAAGCCCTTTTGAAATAGGGTGAATAAATGTGGACATATGAAGAAAGGTAATATTAGTTAAGGATATTTTTAAGAAATTTTACAATGTATGGATATAGGGGGTAATTTTAATGTAATTCATTACATGTAATTTGTTTTTCTTCTAGTTTAATGAGGATGGCCCTGAGGCCGAAACGTCAAATTAGGAAATGTAATTAGCTCATTAATAAAATTGGCTGAGGTGAAGATCAAAAGTAAAGTATAGTGAAAATAATAATAATATTTTCTTGCGCGAACCATTTATGGCGGTTTCGACAAATAGGTAAGTAAAAAAAAAAAAAAAAAAAAAAAAAAAACTCATCGGAAGCCTAATTTCGGATTTTCGCTAACATTGCACACAGGTCCTTTTATGTATGAATTAATAAAATAAGCTATTTTATTAGTCTGAAGAAATAAACGTATGTTTGCCTGTGCTAATGAGTTTATTTTTTCATTTACGTAGGATTCTATTATTCAGGTAACTTAAAAATGTGAAAAGAATAAACCTACCTAAATCAGGTAAACTGCCGAATTTCTCAAGACTGTTAATACATTTTTTTTTGTTGTTTATAAAGTCTGAATAAAAACTTAATCTGTCGGATATAAATTCAAAATGCTATTTTTCTCAGATGTTCTCTAGAATGGTTAAATATATCGCCTTATGTGGTTTTATTCGATTCCGAAATAAATACGTATCTGCATACCTATTTACGTAAAGATAGTGTCCCTGCTCGTTGCATCTTGCCTGTTTGATTTAAGAAAACAATCGTATACCTTCATCAAAATTTGGACAATTTTTGAGGCCAATAGTCCGCGAAAAGACAACTATATATTTAGCTTTAAATCGGTATTTCAACCTTCAGTACAGGACTATAGTATGAGTGTACTCTAAAGAAGTGCTATTCGCCTAATAAAAAACGACTGTACTGAAGAAACCATTCTTCAGGGCTTAGACGAAGAGAGATGAAAAAAATCTCATTTGAAGGTCGGATTGGAAATGAACATTCAGGGCGTGGAATGAAAGATTCCATTGTTTCAAAATGTATATTGTATCATTTTAGAAGAAATTATATTGCCTTTTAAAATCTGATTTCACATAGGTATTTCCTACACACTTTACTATTAAATACTAGAATGCCAACCTTCATTTATTGGATTCAATTTTTGCTTAACTTATTATATTTTCTTGAAGATTATGCCAATTATTTTTAAATCCTCATCATTATGATAAGATTTTATCTGATTTATCTGGTCTTCTGTTATTTTGACTTCTGTATAATTAAAGTATGAATATACCTACAAGAATTCAATCCACAACCAGCTTTAAGGTTTTATTCTCTTTCTCCTATGAAGTCTAATTCATTAAAATTCCACTAGAGCTTTAAATATCCGCTTCTAGGGCCTCATGCATCGATGAGTTCATTTAGCCCTATATGAGGGAAGTGGTTCATTAAATATTGGCTTGATTGCACCCACTCCTCGAGCCAATATTGAACTAAGGATAAGAGGACCGCCATATTAAAGTCATGTCGAGGGTGATCTCATTGTTAATTTCAGCTATTGTCATTAATTTTCATGAGGCTATTGGAAATTGATCAGTTTGTAACGGTGTTTGTGAAGCAGCCTGGATATACAATTTCACTCGATCGTCACAAATTGTTAACGATAAAATAAGTGGATTTGGGAGGGCTGATAGCCTTCTCTGGACCGATTTCTCAGCCGCCACACTATTTCCCTGTAGCTTGACGCTTCAATTCGTAGTTTTAACAATCAAAATAATAATAAATAAATTATTAATGCATTAATAATAATAAGCCTATATGGTTCCTAACAATTTTATCTATTTAACTTTTTCAAATGTTTTTAGATTAAATGACCCATTACTCTACAAATCTTTTAATTTTGGTGTGGGGTCAAATAAATACCCTCATTTTAATGTCTATGTACTTTACTCGCCGACTTCTTTAGTGCACTCATTCGCACCTCTTAAAGAGAAAGAAAGAAGTTTGTTATTATCAAATCTATATTTGATAATTGATAAGAGAAGTCAAATGCTAAAATTAACTTTTTAATTATTTTTAAACTCTTTGAACATATAAACAATACCGCCTCTCAAGATTATTAAACTGTTACAATTTAAATAATTACTTATAATTCTTTTTTCTTTTTTTTTATTTATTAATTTTTTGTTTGGTTGCCTCGACTGCTTTGGTCATTGACGCATTTGAAAAAACTTCATTTTTAAAGTACAATGAAGTGGCCTTAATAACTTACTACTGCTCTAACATTTCTACTGTTCTTACTAATTTCTATTTTAGGGATTGTTATTAAAAAAATACTATTATTTAACCTACTTCTAAAGCTATTATTTAACTTATCATTGAAGCTAATGGTAATCTTTACAATGATACTTATAATTCTTATTTCACTTATAAAATATATTATAATAAATTAACTATAATACATTTTTATTTAATGTTTAGTTACCGCGAATGAAGCTAATATACCTTTCTTGAGAAAACATGTGAATCCTATTTTTATAAGCAATTAAATATTATTTTTTTGTATGGAAACGTCATTTTTGGTTGTGGACATGTGTTTTGGTTGTGCAGGAGCTACATAACCAAACACATTCCTTAGCGAAGCAGTTAGGATCATTCCTGAAGAATGCAATCTATTTAAATACAAAATGAACATTTATAGTTCCACTTTTAGATTTTTCCGTAGGAATGAAGCTATTGAAGAAAATATTTTTGAATAAGTTCTTCAAACATTCATCTCTCCTACCGACTACATACCGAAAATAACATATTACATAATAATGTATTTTTTTTTTATGACCCTTTAACAACTAGGCCATTAGCGCCGACATTTCCCCCAACGAGCCGTGGATGAGAAAATTCCTGTCGCCCCATCTCCCGCTTATGAATCTAGCTAGCCAATAGACCACGGGAGACCCTTAATGTAAATATTATTTGGATTTTCTAGCATAAATATATTCCATATTATACATATAGTTCTCCAAACTCTTTTCTTTTCTTTTTTTTCAAGTAGTGCAACTTTTTTAAAATCCTTAGTTTTACGCTGTTGGTTAACAGTGAAATGTTTAGATTAAACATGGTCAGGGCTCAATACGTGTTTAATCTTTAGCTTTTGTTATTTTATGAAGGCCAATCTTCGTAAGGCTTTCATTCATGGCTAAACTAAAAAGTTCTTCAAAGCCCTTTTTGTCTTTCTCTGAGCCAAATGCTAAATAAACCGATTACATACCGTTTACAGGAGTTACCTTACTTTTTGCATTTTGTTACTGTATTTTTAAATATTTATATCCCATTTCATACATTTTGAAAGTCTACTAATTTTTATTTTACTGGGCCGTTCATATATCTAAAAAATGCGGATTTGGTAATTATAAAAGTAAATTATTTATATAATATCAAATTGCAGAGATTCAAAGCCCCCATAGCACCAATGAAGGTTATATTGTAATGTGAAAAAACAATTGCAATTATGAAAATTCCTTGTAGAAAATAAAAATTAGCTTAGCTAAACAGAATTCATGGAAACCAGTAAAATTTAAATACAATTAGAAGAGAAAACATTCAAAGCATGCACAAAAAAAAAAAAAAAAAAAAACAAAAAAAAAAAAAAAAAAAAAAAAAAAACATACAACGTCCGGACTGTAAAATGCTGTTAAGAAGCAAGGAAAATTAATTCAAAGCAGTCATTATTTAAGGTGTGAGATTAGCTCAGTGGTAGAGATACATTACTTGATACAATATATCAATATATACAATAATTGATCAAGTAAAAAGAAAATCTCCAAGTTACCTATTTCATCCTATTAATAGTACAAAATGATAATTATAATTTAACATTAGTTCGTTATCATTGCATTTTATTTCTTGCCATTTTCGTTAATATCTAAAAAAACAAAAAAAAAAATCCAAGCAACAAAACGTTTCCGGCTGAGAATTAGTTTAATTATGCTGATTTATATAGGAATCACAATATTAACATCAATTGTAGTTATGTGCTAATTATAAAGAGAAGCAAGTACTAACATGACTTTTGTGTTCTGAATTTTTCCCTTGGGTTGCTATTTAAAATTAATATTTATGGAAATAGGCCATGTTAACAGAAAAATGCCATTCTCTCTCTTTAGTCGGAGTGGAGGCCAATCCAAAATGGCCATTCGTTTGATGTAGTAGGCAAATCACGTATGCAAGGCCCAGGAGTTGCTATCCCTTCGGGCAACTAAAAGTGTTTTTTTGTTACTCATTCTCACTTTAAAGGACTAAAACATGAGTAAGCAAAGTCATGGACGATTGAAGAATTTAAATGAATTATTATTTATAACAGATATTTTCTTCAACCGTACATGTCTTTGCCTACTCACGCCGTGACTCTTTAAAGTTGATTAACAAAAAAAATAATATTATTAAAAAAAATAATAATATGTTTCATAAATTATATATATATATATATATATATATATATATATATATATATATATATATATATATATATATATATTTACACAAAAATAGTCTTGAAAGGGCTACGGAAAAACATTTTACACCAGAGTGTAATATGACTGTTCGTAGCCAAAACAGTATAACTCTTTCTTTAATCTTTATTATTTCATATAGATTAGATATTTATTTTAAACACAGTTTATGGATGTAAACGTGATCTATCACTTTAATACCAAGCTGTTTTTTCAAAACTTTATCATTTCTGGCATTCAAATCTGGAATATCTTGATTACGTCAGCAGCGCCTCGAAGCACCTTTTTTTTTAATTTTATTTAATAACAAATGAATATATGAAAATTCGTTTGTAATTTACTTCTAACTAGTATCAACAATGATATAACCTAGAGAGACCCCGTTATCTATCTAAGCAATATAAGTTTAACCCGTACCGGTAGAAATTCGTTGACAATAATAAAAGGTCGCTAAAATTTATAAATTTATGCATCCAAGATGTCATTTGTAATCACACATTATATTTGCGAGCATTATCAAGAAGTATTCTGATTGGGGATGTTGAAGGGTTCGGGATAATATTACCTCGGCTGGACCATCACCAGGTAAAGCGTATACTATGAGGGTAATAATCATAGTCCATTTCTAGTAATTCAAGGTCTGCCGTCATAATTTAAATTAACCGCAATTAAAAATAATAGTATAAAATAAATACAGTACAATAACAGCTGTTCTGTTATCGCCCTAGCAACGCATGCAGCCTAGGCTTGTCTGCTCTAACCAACTGAAACTTCAAACCCCTCTAAAAATAATTAAAAATTCGAATATCAAAAAACCCTTTCTTAGCGAGTGTTCTCATGCTAAAAGGAGTGCCCTTGCAAAATTTCAAAATTTTCTGTCGAGTGGTTTGGGATTGGCGATGATAGGTCAGTGGGTCAGTGAGTTAGTGAGTGAGTGGTATTTGACAAATATATAGTAGAAGATGATAGGACTTATGACGATGTAGATGTACCAATATTCATAGCTTCGTTGTGTGGCAGTTATATTTTCGTCAAGCATTAATTACCCCACCAAATTAATCACTCCATGTTCCACAATCAATGTTTCTTCTTTTTACATTCATCAGCTCGATACTGAATTTCGTTACAAAACCACAACAATGGCGGGTCGCTTTCGTTTATAATAGTACAAACACATAGCAAATATTGATCGAGGAATACTTTAAAGAAATCATGAAATCTAATAATTGTTTAATGTAGGTACATAGTTTGTGTTATTTTTGAAGAAAGCGTTTGAGTTGATACGATTGGAAATAAGGCGAGAGTTTATACATGTTTTTGCTCTATTCAAGTCTAACTTGAATATTTGAAGAGTTTAATGTCTCCAGAGGGCTGACCTCCCATTACTGAACCACCCTTCTACTTTGTTCCCTCGAGGATGAGTTTCTAAAACGGGACTTTTATTACCGTTCGAGGAGAATCATAAAGAGGAAGTAAAGGAATTTAACCTCCTAGCCTACACGCAAGGTTACTGTTAAACTTCAAGTAAATTATGATAATTCCGACTCCCTTACAAATTGATATAATTAAAAGCATTTTTTTTTTTTTTTTTTTTTTTTTTTTGTCGGATGCTCATAAATAAATTTATTTTTAAAGATTTACTTATCAAATAGAGGAATCAATTTATATAAATTATTAATTAAAATATGTTTCAAAAATAAAGGAACCGTTGCAGAAACTGCGTCACATTAGCGCCATTCCATAACATCTTACCCCTGATGCCATTTGGAAAGCTTGGTATAAGTGTACTTAATATTTTGTAAAAACGTTATACGCCTCCTCTCGTGAAATCTTGCGAATAGGAGATATTTAGGCGCCATTATGGACTTAAGTAGCTGAAATTACTCGTCCTCTTCATCTTCTGCTCGGATAGCTCTATTACAAACAACCAAATATTTGTTGTTATTTTAGTTGCTTTACTAGCTATTCATTCTACTGCTAATAGCTATAATAAAGTCCGTCACGCAGGAGCTAAATAACTAACAAGGGGAGTATACAGCGATGGGGTCACCGATTTGGACCAATTTTTATCTGGTGATTCTACATCGAAAAATAGTCGACACGTATCCGAGCGTTCCGTCCAATGCGCCTTAGGAGCCGAGAAATAAAATAAAATAGGTTGAAAGTGCTTTATTTTTTATATAGAGTTTAGAAAATGATATCGACATGATTCTTTCACCAATTCATTTGTTTTATAGAGTAGATTAAAAGAAAAATATAATCGTTAAAAAATAATTTATATTTCTTCAAATATATTTAAAAATATGCTATCGTTTTCAGGTAAACTAGTATTATACATTTTTTTACACCAAAAATAATAGCAGATTTAAAATCAGCACCCCAACAAAACAAAAAATAATGATTTTTCCTAGTCTGGAAGAGACTAAAAATTTGTAAGCGAAAAGGTAATGTAACGCTTTGAAATTCAATATATCCCCTTGAGATAATCCGATTTTTACATCATTGAAATCTTTCGAAAGGAGAAAGACTTCTTTTTCTAACCATATAAATGACTATTGTATTATCTCAAAAGGTACTTGCGAAAAATGGTTTTCAAAATAAAAATGGAATGTACAATTTTTTGCATATAACGTCAATTCCAGAACACGTAGAAACACCCCGAATGGACGGAAATTTGTTACATTATGGCCTTTATTGACCCTCCAAGTTTGGTTTGGATCGGGTAAATATTCTTTGAAATATGGCCGGATTCTTGAATCTTTAACAAAATCTTAAGGGGCCCCCCTTAGCAAAATTTAAAATACATTTTTTTTTTTTTTTTGTCATATTCCCAAAATTTGAATTCAGGGGGTTTTCAATGTGCTAAAAACGAATCTGACATCCGTTTTTAAATCAAAAATTGTTTCATAATCGATAATTTTTTAAATGTAGGTTTATGGAATATTTGGGCATAATAATGACTTCTACAGAGTCGAGCATGTAAAACATTTTTTTATTTTACAACACTTCTTCGTTATTAGATACCCAGGACGTATACTGCGTTTTGTTACAATACATCAGGAATTACGACCGGTATGAGCAAATTAGTAATTTGGGTCCGGAGTAAACTCCGGCTCCTAATGAACCGATTTAGTTCATTTTTACAACACATTTTTCTCTTTAGTTGACCAGAACGAATACCGAGTTTCGTGGGGAAGAAACAAATCTCTGGCTGGTATCGTGTTAACGGACACATATATAACTATATATATATATATATATATATATATATATATATATATATATATATATATATATATATATATATATACATTTTAACCGGGGTCATTTTCAGTGTCTACTAGGTAGAATCGATAAAGATTCGAAGAAATGAAAGTGAGTATAATACTAATTAACTTGGATAAATATAGCCCCAAAAGATTTCGGAAACTTTTTAAGTTTTCCACAGTTTCACCAGAAAAATTATTACTCCGATCTTTATGATAAGATGAGAATAGTGTGTTAATCTAATTATGTTAATTTAATTTTTATTCATAAGGGATGAATGACCCAAAATAAATGATTAATTCTTTCCGCCATTATTAAAGAAGAATAATTAAAAAACCCGATTTCAAATTATTTTACATTTGTTGTATATCCGGCATGCAAAATACATACAGCTAGTGTAAAAAGTTTTGGAACACCCATGAATATTTTACTTTGTTAACATTTTCGACTAAAATAATGGTGCTTTAGGTAAATAGAAGGCATCAATAACACGGTGATAAGCTATATTTTAAACATTCCCTAAAAATCAACATCAAACAATGGTATTTGTGTTATTTATTAACGTTTTAACAATAAAATTCAATATTCTATGCGCAAAAAGTATTGGAACACCTGATTTCTTTACTATTGCAGCTGGACTTTGGAATGGATTAATTCCATATTATCCGTGAACTTTGTCCGGCAGGTGACCTGGTGTCATATGTGTTTGAATCAGATTGTTTAAGTTCTATTTTTTTAACATTAGCCAGAAAGGCTAATGTTTCCTGTCTTCAGGCCCTATCCTTGCTGTCTTCAGAAATGTTCTCTACTTGAAACGGGACAGTTCTCAATCTTCTCGATAGGTAAGGCACTACGCCACTTCTTTTTGTTTTCTCTTGTATACCATACACATGTATATTTATATATATATATATATATATATATATATATATATATATATATATATATATATTCACTCATATATGTACTCATATTTTTGTTAATTTATCTATCCTTTTTAGCGCGGTTCCTCCCTCCCCCATAGGGAGGAACCCCGCTTATAGGGTTGATACAATGAAACAATCCGGAAGTGCCGACTAGAAAATTTCGCGTTTCAGAACCCCTAGAGACCGAAAATAACGGTGGTTCAAATTTGTATATATATATATATATATATATATATATATATATATATATATATATATATATTTGTCTGTTCGCTCTCTAGATAGAAGACGAATGGTCCGATTTTGATGAAATTTGGTACAAAAATCCTTCGTCCAATTTGAAAGGTCAAGTTCGTTAACCAGCAAAATCCGCCTACTGGAAGATGGCGTTTGGGGCGAAATTCGCGCAAAAAAAATCGTAAAGCTTACGTTTTTGAGTTCATAAGCTTCTAAATACTCGTTTTACATGATTCCTGGGCTAGGAAAACGAATGAAGCCATTTTCAAGGCGATAGCTTTAACCGTTTTCGAGAAAATTGGAAAAATATTTTTTGAATACCGTTTTTGGTTTGGGTACTTAGAATCATGGGATTCAGTTGAAACATTTTCTGCATGTTCTACTTTCATCAAAACTAATATGTTGAAATTTTGGTTACGTTTGGAGTTAAGGAAGGGTTAGAATAAAATATTTTATTAACAGACAAAAAAAGTTTTGGTAACTTTGTATAATTTTGTTAGTATCTCGAAAACCGTTGACAATCTTGTGAAGCGGAAGATTACCATTCGGAAGCTTACTAAATGCTCTACAAAAAAGGCTCTGATGAAAGTTTTAATTAGGCGATGTCAATCGGAGAAAAAAGTGCTTAAAGCTTTAAATTAATTGATTTCGTTTATTCCAATGGTTCTTTTTGTCTGTTTTATTTCTTGTTATTTTTTAATTGCTTATAGTTGGATAATGTATTTGACAATAAAACTTGTTAAGTAAAATAACAAAAACAATTTATTGTTAGAAATATAGATTTCCAAGATTCCAAGACCTTGTCACTTGCGGGTCTGTTTCTAGTGTAGCGGACCCTTCCAGGTAAGATTGTAAATCATGACCTTTCAAGACTTTACTACTCACAGGAATGGCGTTAGTGACCTTAAGGGTTGACAAGCCATTATAATAATTAATTTAAAAAAAAGACTGGTGGAACCAAAATAATAACTGCTTCTATTTTAATCTTTCCAAATTAGACTGAACGGAACCGCGCTAAGATGATGCAGTCCTGCGAGACGGACTTTTTGTCAGTGTCGATGGCAGTGACGACTATACCAACAGGTATGACAACAGTATATTTACTGGCGGACCTAACCCTTTAGATTATTTATGTAGTAAAGTATGTAGGGTTTTTAAGAAATATTAATTTTTTCGAAAATGGTGAAAAATTCGTCATTTTCTATTAAAATATTTGTCGGTCATAAAATCATTGTAATTCATTAAATCGAAAAAATCCTATGTGCTATACTTTGAAATATCATTAGAAGGTTAAAATTAAAATTCGTAGTTGATGGGGTGAAAATTAATGGTGCACGCGCATCGCCCGCTTTGAAAAAAATAGTTTTAAGAAAATCAACTATAAAGTTTAAATGTACTGAAATGTTAATTTTTTTCATTATTTCTTCTAATTAAGATAAAATAACGGCTTTTATTAATACTTTGCTTATAAAATCTAATTTTTGGCAGATTTTAAAACTATTCCGCCAAATAAACATGCATGGGAATCATTTTCTATTAGTTAAGAAAGCATTTAAGCCCATAAAAAAAAAATCACAAGGGAATATTACTCCTTAAACCTCGAAGGTCAATGAAACCTTAGTTCCAGGCATCAATTGTCTGACCACACTTAGGGTTGTGTTAATTTGCTCTATGATCTGTGGAGTATGAAATGCTTTAAGCTAGGCAATCGAAGTCAAACCGGTAATGAGAGGACAGGGGGGTAAAGACCCTAGTAGCTTGTAAAATCGAACATGCATTAGTAGGAGTCGATGCAGGCCCACAAATCAGGTCAGTCCAGTCAACTAATGCTTAATAACAGATATAGGTGGAAATTTTTGGAACACTATTTTTGACTTCGTAACATTGTTTGGGCTGAATAGGAGGTAAACATATCAAAAGTCCTCGCCCGTAGCCTTTGAGCCGGGGGAGGGGGGTTTAGAAGGCCCCATTTTTCGAGATTTCATTCGTTGACTGGACTGGGTCTCGAAACTTATGAGTATTAGAGTGTCAGCAGATAAATTTAAAATGGCTGAGCCATCAATATTCTTGACCACATAATCACTACAGATCAATACAATTCACTTACTAGATAATTCTTACACGTAACAAGGTCTTAGACCCATTATTCAGAAAATACTTTAGGATTTGGGTGATGAGAAAATAAGAAATACATTATATACAACATTTCACTTACCCATTCATTAAGCCTTTTCAAATAATCTAAAACCTTTTTACTTTACACTCAAAACTTCTCTATTAAAAGATATTCCGGGTAATTAAAATTGCTGCATATATTTTTTGTAAGTGCTAAATAAAGCGTGTACTGCATTTATTACTAGCAGAAAATTTTGAATATCACATGAATCATCCTTATTGGAGAATTTCAATGAATTGCGTCGTCAATTATCGAGAAGAATTGACGAAGAAGGTCTAAAAAGAAAGAGAGTCTGCTATCTAATAAAATAACAAACAAGCACCCGATATCACCACAAAATCGTACTACTTTGCTGCCCAAACAATAATAATTTTTCGAATAAATGTGAACAAAATATGTAAAGAATAAAATGTCAATAAATGAAAAAATATTATCATTCCTAGTTCCAATGCAGGCTTGGGGGTCGGTAAATCAGTAACCATTTGTTGAAAATACTTTATTTTTTCTATAAGTTTTTAAACAACCAGCGAGTCCAGTGCATAATAATGGCTGCATAAATAATAAACAAAATCTGCCACAAGCAGAAATCTAACCCGCTAGAGACTAGAACTGTAATATTCCTAAAATACTTTCTTGTCAATGTAATCAAGTCACGGCGAGTAGAGCCTTCATAACTTCTATTTTTGTCTTATAGGGTGCCTTATAAGTAGGGTGAGTTTTGAAATAGATCTCGTAAAAGAAGTAAATATTTAATTACAGAAGCATTAAAAATTCTAAATAATGCAAAATGTTTAAACGCTCTTGTAAAAATATGATATATATTTAAGGTCAATTGTTATGACATTTATAGAACGCATAAAAATAGAATTTATAACTTTTATTCTTTGACCTTAAGATTCTAAAAGGCTTGGATGGTTTAATAGTAGGTAATAACCCTTTTATTTCATCTAAATCATTTTCATTCGTTTTAGCTTCTCGTAGATGTTAAAGGTCGTAATAAAGTGACGAGCATACTTCAAGTAATAAAAATAAATTGAATTTTATTCAGGTCAACAAAGTGGACAAACTTATTAGATAATATTAACGTACAAATTTACAGTTTAGGTCTCACTTGTATGTTCGTTGCATTTTTCAAATAGGCTCATTTCTCCGCCATTATATTTCTAAAAAGATTGAGTCTAAGACGTATATCAAGAGTTGTTTGTAATTAAGAGCTCCCTTTTATGTCTCTAACAAAACCCTACACAATGGCCTCAACATCCCCTTCGTAAACGACCTCTCCAAATCCCGATTCTTAACGTTTCATTCCAAATTGTCATCCCACCCAAATCCTAGAGGTCAATCCCTTTCCACTCAGACCCACCCTAAAGACCTTCCCAGGAGGCTTAAGAGACTTTGGCCCCGTGACCAGCTACCATAACAGCAGTTAAAAACAGCACAAATTGTTTAGATATATTAGGAAGTGCCGATAATGTTTATAAAAAAAAAAAACATTATAAGAAGTTGATTAATATCATCAGCGGGTCTGCCAGTCGACTAATGGCTAACTTCTTGCATTATTATGCGGGAGATGAGGGTTCGAGTCCCGCCTGCACCAGATTGCTTTTTTTTCTTTTTCTTTTTTTTTTTAATTTCAGCCCTCGTTGAGAGAAACCCTGCTGAACCATGAATGTCGGTGGCCCTGATGCCAGCTTAATATAGCAAAATAAATTAGCCTATGAAATGGCACAAAACTCTATATTACTCACAAATAACTTAATTTACAAATATGTAAATTTCAGTATCCTTGCATTCATTAAATTTTGTTTAAAAAAATCAAAAAAAAAAAAAAAATCAGTAATTGAATAGTAACAATTAAAAAACTACACACGTGTCATTTGGTCAGTTGTAGTTGTAGTTGGTTGTGAAACAGTTGGTGCAAACTCACATTCCCGGAAACATTCAGATGGGACAACATTCAGGGCATTTACGCAGCTGAACTGTAGGCCTCATTTAGGCCAAACAGTATCCCGGGCACAAAGCAGTATAACGTTGTAATATGCATGGATTAACAGCTATTTTAAGTCTCTTACAGTAGGCTTCTTATGCCATGCCATATCATTGGAAACACACAAATAAACATTATACAATTTACTTGCCTTGACGCCAAAGAATATATAGCACTAGTCTTTTAATGTCAAAGAGACCCCTTATCCAACAGCCTCGTTACAAATAAATGACTAAAACCTCTGCTACATCACGTCTCACAAGAATCGAAAAATCAAGAAACAGTATATCAATGGTCTATAAAAAGAGTAAATTGAGGGAAAATAGTCTTTTCATACTGTCGTAGGATTGATCTCGGGAGTTAGACTCCCTCCTAAATTGTATCAAAACATGACAGATCTTCTGTAAATCTTAAATTACAGTACAATCTGATACAATTGCTTTCCGAAGGCCTTTAGTACATGATGAACTTGTTCAATGCCTAATGCACAATGATTTAAACGATGCTATTAGAAAAGATAAGATGACCACAACCATTTTATTGGTACTGATTTAGCGTTCATTATTTTTGCTATTCTATTATTATATTTTTCTTGCCGAATAAAACAACACAAGAAGAAATATATCAGAATATAATTAATATTTAAGAAGAAAAACTGTAAGGTCAATTCATAGTTTAACTTCTAACTCTTAGCACATTCCTTCGAAGGAATGTAAGTATTGAGGTTGCACTCATGACGGAGTTTTTGAAAAGCGTCTTCAAACCGTTATCAATTCTACCTAGTAGACACAGAAAATGAGCACAGTTAATGTATATATATGTCTGTTAGGACGATAGCCACCAGAGTTTTTGTTTTTTCGTCACGAAACTTGGTATATAGCGTTCACATAGCAAAAGATTGAACGAGTTCGTTAATCACCAAAATCTGTCGGTCCACCGGGAGGTGGGGTTCACTCCGGACCCAAAACACTAATTTGGTCATTCCAGCCGTAGTTTTTGTTACTTTTCAACGAAACTCAGTATTCGTCGTCTAAAGAGAAAAATAAGTTGTAAAAATAAAGTAAACCAGTTCATTAGGAGGGGTGGGGGTTACTCCGGATCAAAATTACTAATTTGCTCATACCGGTCGTAATTTCTGTTGTATTGAAAGTCGGAATACGTCTTGGCTATCTAATTAGAAGGAAGTGGGAAAATGAACTAAATCGGTCTATTGAAGGGGGGTTTACTTTGTACTATGTTTGAATATAATCTTCCAGTGAAACGTAAGTTGGCAAAACTGCCACTAGGAGTGTTTCTGTTTTGACCAAACTTCTCACGTCTACCACTAGGAGTGCTGAATCCCGTTCCTGTGTTTACAAACAAACGAAAATGTGAGGTATTTGTGTACTTATTAAGTAGTTTAGTACCACGCATAAACAAAACTCTGCAAGGAAATTAATTACAAATTAATAATTGAAATAATTTGATTGAGTTGCTGATTAAAAATGCAAAAGAGCATAACTATTGAAGTTTTTATTTTATTTATATAAGTTATTTTAAGCAAATTATTTAGGAATGCAGTCAACACTACCCAAAGTCCAGAAGGAAAGAGCTAAGTTATGCTGCTCCTGTGTGACGGATTTTTTACTCCATCAATCATATTGAATGACTAACACATAAATACCAGTTTCTTAACTAAACTACCGGAGAATGAACATAAAAAATTATTAACACGGATCAAAGGGAAGTTATAATTTTCGGCTGAGGGAATGTACGAAATTACACCATGTTGATTATACTGACTTATCAGCCGATCGAAGTGGTGTTTACAGACTTGGCCCCACTCCTCTACCATATCGTCCCGAACAGCTGTTCAATCATGAGATAAAGCCTTTATCTATCCAGCCACTGCCCACCCTGCGCCATGTTTAACAATGACGTTCAAGCCCTTTGTCTTAGCCATTAACATTTAGACAAATCTACTCAATTGTGCTTTGCAGACAGTAGCTTAGGACTTATTTTAGTCTAATTTAAATTATGTTAATACAATGAATTTTCTATTCCACACTCAACAAAGAACCACTATACTTTTTAACTTCAATTAAAGTAAAGAACATTCTAATTACGTAATTATGTGGCACAAAACCAAGTATGACGAATCACATTTTCTTACATTCCTATACATCATCCTTTAGTCCGGATATTACAAACATCACTTCCGATTTCCTTTTTTTTCTTCTTAGGGGACTGAACAAATCTAGAAAGTCTTTGTTTCAGCATCCTTAAACCTAAGAACATTTATTATGGCTTTCTGAGAGTGTCATAATGCAAGTTATACTTTGCTATTACTGCGTTTAGATAATTTTATATGACACTAGCTGTTACCCAGTGTGCCATGCTACACCTACTTTCTGCCTATGACTCTCCCCGTATCAAGATCTACCTTTATACCCAGTTACGTCAAAATCGGTCAAACGGTGTGAATTTGTTTTTATCTGTCTAGTAAATCCTAATGCAGCCGGCAGAGGCCAGCGCCACAGCAATTCATAAAACAGCCGACAGAGGCTAGCAGCATAGCCTGCGAGTAGATAGCTCTTATCAAAGAAAGGCCAGCGCTCCTTAGTTAGACAGTGACTGTTGATATAAAATTGAAATAAACTGCATTACATGTAAAGTCATCAATGAGTTCGAGTTATTCTAATTATCATGAAAATCAACAAATAAATATGAGACATTATTCAAAATGGCTGTCGATTCAAAATGGCCGTGAGAATCAGAATGGTTCAGTGTAGCCAATTTTTCTTGAACAAAACTTTTGACCTTTTGGCGAAATTTTGAAATTTGACTAGTTTGACCAATCCTAGGAGATTTCCCATATCAAGACCTACCTGTGTGCCAGTTTTGGTAAAAATCGGTCAAACGGTGTAGATTCGTATAAGGAACAAATAGACATACAGACTAACAGACATACGGACATGTGATTCATATATATATATATATATATATATATATATATATATATATATATATATATATATAGTTTAATGTATATAGTAAAAAGTAAAATAGTTTTAACTCTCTACGTCATAAATTTTTGAGGGGGCTAAAATATATCCCAGCATGAATAAAAAACTAAGAAAGAGACTCGACAGTTTATAACCAATCTTTACGCTCACTTGATAACATTTACACTAACCATCAAATAATTAAACTAATGTACGAACAATTACAAATAACCAGCAATCACACACATACACTGTTATGGCTATCCGGGACTAAGTTCATAAGTAGACAACCACGAAAAAGAGGTAACTAATAAACAGAACTGAGTTGGCAAACTAATAGTACAAGACGTGTTTCACACATCAAGCTTATACTTATTAAACGACTGACTGCATACTAGCTACTAACCGACAATAAATTATTACAAATTTATTTATTAAATATTAACGTCCATAATATTATAAATTAAAAGAAGATTAAAAGCTACGACTAACGGAAAATACACAAGAAGAAACCAAGTAGCACCAACCAGATTTCGCATTGGACACTCATTACTCAAATATAATTATTTCTATAATTTATAATTATAATTATTTTAAACTTTTAATGAAAGTTAGAAGTATAAGAGCATATCATCGTTGAGGTTATCCAATAAACAAATAATAACCCATGTACCCCTAAAGAGTGAAGCAACACCTTTTACTAAGAAGTTTTTTTTAGTTAAAAATAAACTAACTAGTAATAATCTGTAAAAAAAATGAGAATTCTGTAAATTATTAATCATAACTCCTAAAAAGTCAATAATATAATTTAATAAATAAAAAAAAAGTTTTAAAATATATTGAGTTGAATTTATTGAAGTAAATTTGTAAAGGAACACAAATTTTCTCTTAGTTGAAGTTGTTAGATGAGCGAGTAGCTGTCTCAGGACTGGAAAAAGTTCTTAGCTTTTGGTGACTGATAACGGCGCTTGATGGATCTTCTTATACAAGCAATGACCTTTTACGGGCGACGTAATATGGAATACAAGTTTTCGGTCAAGTACACTTTTATCCAATGTACATTATCCAGTTCCAGCACACTTATTCACCAAACGAAACATCTTTTAAGTAAATATAAACATTAAGTCCAAGAGAGCCAGCGCAAAACATTAAAACAAATTAGTTTATAACATGGAAGGAGCCGTTTTTGACTTCTGATATGTTTTGTTAAATATTGCGAAATATTACTTCTTTTTTTCCTTTTATTTTTTGAAACCTGACTGAAATTCGTAATAAATCCTGTGCACAAATTTCGATCTGAGCAGTTTATTTATTTATTTATTTATTTATGTACATTTTAACAACAACCTTGCTCCGCTCACAGCATTACAAGGTATAAATAATTCTTTAAAATTAGACAAATAGTATTATAAAAGTATATAAAGAAATTACGGATAGTAAGTTATATTACGGATAGTAAGTTAAATAACAAAGTTACCAAATAAATTATTGAACATTTAACAAAGTAACAAATGCATAAAAATAAAAGTAATAAAAATAAATGTGAAATATTTGAAAGATCTTAATTGTTTTAGTAAATTAATTATTTAAAAAAATGATAAATAATATGTAATAAGTTAACCCTAAATTAATGATGTTTTCGTTTTTTTTCAATTTCAATTACCAATGTTTGAAATGATTTATAATGTTCTTTTAAAACTAGCCCGTGTAATGCTGTGACCGTGCTTTTTATACATCTTTTTCTTAATTCTTCATATTGCGGGCAATCCATTAGAACATGTTCAGCCGTCTCAATCTGACCACAGCCGCAGTCTGGAAGACCTCGTATGCCGAACGCATGTAGGTAGCTAGCAAAGTCTCCATGGCCTGTTAAATACTTAGTCAGTATCGGAGACAGTTCAAGCCATCTGCAATTTTGCCTTTCCCTCACTGTTCGAAAGTACTTCCTTGTTACTGCCCCTTTTTCCGATTTCTGCCACATTTTTTCCCATTCCCATTTGCAGTTTCTTTTAAAGATTTTCTTCGCTAATGTGAAAGGATACTTCTTGTAAGCAGCATCGTTGACTGGTAAGAGACTTGCAGCCTTGGCCAAACGATCAGCTTCTTCATTTCCACCTATGCCGCTATGTCCTGGTATCCACTCCATGGAGAGATCTAGACCTGACTCCTTCAGCTCTTTCACTAGACTTCGTATCTCATAAATAAGAGCATTATTATTCTTGTTCCGGAGCAGTGACTGGGTTACCACCTGACTGTCTGTGTAAACTACTGCAGTAGTCCCAGGAGAATACTCTGTTTCTTCCTTGAGCCACATCAAGCTCTGTAGAACAGCAAAGAGTTCAGCTTGATTATTGCTGCATAAGGTACCCAACCTGAACATCCTCATGCCTTTTAGTACTCCTTCTTTGTAAACGACGAACGCACTACCGATTTTTTCTCCCTCCTTGCTGCCGTCCGTGAATACTTGCCAGGCTGGGAACTTTGCTGAGGGAGGACGAAGCAATGCATTGTCATCTGCTGGGTGGAAATCATGCTTAGAATCAAGTGGCTTTTCAAAATCATTTAGACTCACGCCCCACGAATGTAGTTGGTCAAGCATCTTGGTTTCTCCTATACCCTTTTTGAAATAATAAAGAGATCTTACTTGATCCAAGTAATTTTCTATAGGTATTAAGTCGGCTAGAATAAGTGCTGCCTCATAGGAAACTGTTCTGTAGCTCCTTGCAATTCGAATTGCCATTTGTCTTTGAGCTCGAATCAGTTTTTTTCCTATTGTATTTCCTTTTTAATCCTGCCGCCCAAACAGGAAATCCATAAGCCAGGACTGGTATCACAACTGCTTTGTAAATATCCGTTAACTGACTAGGCCCAATACCCCATTTCTTTTTAGCTAATATTGTAACCAAATTTAGTAATTGCAGACTCCTATTACATAAGTTATCTATGTGAGTTGAGAAATTTAGATTTTCATCTATAGTGAATCCTAAGTATTTAATTTCAGGGACACATTGCAGCAACTCCCCATAAAGCAAAATGTGCGGCTTACGTGGACGTCTTCGTCTTGTAAAGTGGATTGCACTTGACTTCTCGACATTAAACTGAAGTTCTATTTGGTCTGCTGTGTGGACAATCCTTCTGATTGATTCATTTGCACACATTTCTGTATCATAGCTATCAATTCCATGACATATAAGTAGAAGGTCATCTGCAAACCCAATGAGTCTGGAATCATCCGGTAATTCAGTATTCAAAACTCTGTTATAAAGAATATTCCAAAATCCTGGACCGCAAGTTGAACCTTGTGGACATCCCTTAGTTAATGTTTTAGACTTTGTGCATCCATTTGAGGATATTTTTGCTATTCTGTCTTGAAAATAACTTTTTGTTTGCAAAAATAAATTTCTGGGACAGTTAAAGGCCCTAAGCTCATCTAGAATAGCTGGCCACCAGGCGGAATCAAAAGCACCCTTAACATCTAAAGATACTAAAGTTACTTCTCTGTGTCTGGATAAACTATCTAGGAGACGATTCACCACCTCCATTGCAGCGTCTGTAGTAGAGCGGCCTTTCACGAAACCATACTGGTTTACATTTAAAACATTGTTTAGTGAGAGGAAATAATTTATACGATTTATTAATAGTTTTTCTAATAATTTGCCAAAAATTGGTAATAAACTTATTGGTCGATAAGATGACACAATTTTAGGATTTCGTTTCGGTTTTAAGATAAGATTTACTTTAGATACCTTCCAACAATTAGGGAATACGCTTTCTTCAAGAAGTTTATTGAAAAGATGATGAATTACATGAGGAATAGCTTTACAAGATTCTAGCATCATCTCTACTGTAATACCATCTTCTCCTGGAGCTTTCTTCTTGCTGAAGGATCGTGCTGCTTCCAATATTTCTTCTATTGTGAATGGTACATCATCTTCTGTGGTTACGTCATCATTCACTCGATGTCTGATTCTTCGATGCTCTTCAGAATCTTCCAGAGGGTTGTCATCGGGGAATAGCGTACTCAGCATCAACTCCAGTGTTTCTTCATTGCTTTCTGTGTACGAACCATCATCTATTTTAACCGAAATTATTTCAGGCCTGCTTTTTGATTTTCCGGATAGCTGTTTATATACAACACCCCAAGGGTTTTCTTTTAATTCTTCCTCACAAAATTTATTCCAGGAATTCACCTTGGCTTCTTGAATCTTAGTTTTATAAGCTCTCGCTTTATTATAGTAGGCATATTTTCGCTTCAGTCTTAACTCTGCTGAATCTGTTCTTTGGTACAACCTTCGAAAGCGATTTACTTCTTTTCGTAAGGCAGTTAACTCTTCAGACCACCAGCTTACATTCCTTTTAGAATTGGTTGATTCCTTTATTACTCGGCTAGAATTTAACGAGGCAGTATTGATGGTTTCGATTAATTTTCTATTTAAATCTTCTAAATTTGTACAGCTTTCATATTCATTCCTAGACAAAACTAAAGTTCTCTGAAAAGAATTCCAATTTGGCTTTGCATAGTGACATTTCTTAAATGTATTCTTCTTTATTTGACGGTTAATTAAATTCATAGAAAGTTTGAAGTTTATATATCTGTGATCCGATAAGCTTTCTTCATCGTCTAAAATTGTCCATGATGCGATCATTTTGAGAAGAGATAAAGACACAGCTGTCAAATCTATGTTACTTTGGCCACACATACTCTCATATGTTGTCGGCCCATTAATATTATTATTCAAAATAGAAAGGTTACTTGAAACTAAGAATGCTTCCATAGCTTTCCCTCGAGAATCTGTCTTAGTGTCAAACCATAATTTTGATCTGCAATTAGTGTCAGAGCAAAATAAAATGTTACTATGTCGACTCTTTACATAAGTTAATATTTTTTCAATTAAATTTAAATCATTGTTTAAATTTGCATCTCTCTCCAAATAACAGCTAACAGCATACAATTTAAACCCATTGTATTCAATTTTGATGAGACTTATTGTTTCAGATGACAGTTCGGAAATAAAGAAACATTTTAAATGTTTTCTTCTTGCGACAATGGCTGCTTTTGGTCGATTCGGCCCTACATAATAAATCTTTAAGTCTTTAGGAAATCCTATTATTTTATTATTGATAACATATGGTTCTTGAATGTATACTAAATCTACATCAAGCCTGTATATAACCTCCATCAAACAAGCTGTAGCTATTTTTGATCTTCTAAGGTTAATTTGAATGCAATTTAACATGTGTATTCAGTATTTGCTTTTCTATTATTTACAAACTTCATAAAACATGGACATAAAGGACTTAAAGAAGTATGATTTACATTAAGGCTTTCTATTTTCTCATACTTGCTCATTCTAATACAGTTTATGCATTTATATTTCTCTCTATTATCTTTATTAGGGCATTCTTGTAACCTATGGTTATCAGAGCAAATAGGACAATAGGTTTCCTGAGATTTGCAGTTATCTGCTCTGTGTGAATATCTACAGCATTTAAAGCAGCGAGTTACAGAAACATAATCCTCTACTGGACAGATATGCCAATCAACCTTTAATTCGCCGTTTAAATTGTGCAAAATCTGGTTCCTGATCTTAGGAGAAACCTCTACGATAGCCTTTTTCCAAGAGATTTTCCTTTTACTGTCCCGACTTGTTAATATAGTTTTTAGTTCAAATATTTCCCCTGTAAAATTAATTTCTGAATTTTGTTCTTTAATAGTATCAATAAGAGATGAATCTTCCGTATCATGAGGAATATTCCTGATTATTAACCTAGGTTTTAGCTTTCTTTTCCCTATAACACTATACTGATCACCTATTTTAGCTTGGACCTCATTTGTTAGGATCTCTAGGTCTTTTTCTGATTTACCTTCAACCAGGAGTCTTCCTTCTGATAACGGTTTCAGTTTTTTTATCCCTAAATGAAGTGATCTAGGAGAAACCTCTTTTCTCAAAACATTTTTTATTGCATTACTGTCTTGGTTAGGATCTTTGGGTTTAATGATAATAAAGTGCGAACTTACCGTTTCGGGGATATTTTTGTTTTTAGCTGCTTGTGCATAACTCATTTCTAAAGTACTTCTTTCTACCTTTTCAATCTTATTTTCCAATTCTTTGAATTTTCCTTCACTATTGACACTAACCTCAAGTTTTGATTTCAATTCGGCAATTTTACTGTCATAAGAAAGTTGAATTTTTTGTAATTTCCAAAGACAATCTAAAACAACCGTTTTTGAGTCTTTTTTTATTCCTCTACTTTCACTTATTGTAGTTTTTATCAATTTAATTAACTCCGAGAACTTTTTAGTGTTTTTCTCGTCCATGTTGCACATATGATCTGAGCAGTAGAAAACAGTACAAAAATTCCAAATTGTAATTTTAGTAGTATTGAGCAATTTCATAATTGTTTCTTCAGATTTTGTAAAATATGTTTATCAGTAAAACTATTAAATAAAACCGAGAAATAAGCTCATTTAATTTTCTTTTTTATTTTGTCACGAGATGAGAAATCGAACAAGAGAAAAGGGTAAATTCGTGAATAGTCAGCAAAATTCGGATGTAACTGGTGCCAGATTTCCTGAAAATATAATCCACCCAAAAATATCGATTTTCATTCTTATTTCTCTCTTTTATCTACACAATCATCTTCTGGAATTCGGCTTATGTTATTAAATTCGTTTAAAAATAGAAGTGTTTTAGGATAATAGAAAATAAACCAGTAAGTTCTCCTTTGAATATTACATAATATTTAAGAGAATCTATGCTGAACTTTTCTCTTTTAACCATGTATAATAATTTATTTATGCATTCATGGTTATCTGTGACATGTACCTACATAAAAGTAAGAAATCTAAGGAAGTTAAGAAAGTATAAAAAAAAGTAATAATAAAATAAAAATTCTTTTAATGCATAATAATATAAATCTAAACAAATTCTTAAACACTAAATTTAAAAAAAAATTAATAGGAAAGAATGTCAAAAAGAAGAATAAGTATGAGTAATAATTAGAAGGTTATAAGAATTAATAATTTATAAACTGGCTTAACCTTCTTCGTTTTAAAACTTTGTACGAGTTTATGTAATTGATTTTTACACTATCCTTACAACTATTTTTTTTATGAAGCATTTCATCTAAGGGTAGGGATGCTGCTGTAACACACGAAGATGACGCAGAGTGTGAGTGGCGGACAATTTTTAGAATGCATTGTACGCTTTTGAAGATGGCCCACCGCCTCTAAGGAGATTCAGTTTGAATTCCAAAATACAGTGCAATCATAATTTTCTAACATCTCATTCTAAACTGGGAAAGAATAGCCTCGTTTATATTGAAAAAGAAAACGTCAAAGACAGAACTCTTTCCATAGCATGATTGATAGCTGCGGGAATAGGATCTTGTCTCCAGAGTAAAATGGGAGTCATAACTCAATACTATCTCCCATGACATAAGACCGTTTCACAACACGAAGTAAACATAGCATTCTTGCAAGTATACACAAAGCCTTAAACTATGCAAAACTGTAATTTTTACAATCCCCCAAAATATTATAAGTCAAAACATTTGGAATAACCATTCTTTTTGAACCTGGATGCCGAACCTTTTCCATCCAACTCCCAAATATTTTTGCTAAATATTAATTAATTTAATTTAAATTAATCTGCTTACAGGATTAAACCTATACAGATAGAGTTGGAACAGATAATTGACTATAATATACAATTAATTACAATAATAATAATAAACTTTAAAATAATCATAAAAAGTGATTACAATGCTTCTATCTCAATATTCTTATAAATCAATAATAAGTTTAACTAAAAACACTGACAATACCGGCTAATATTTAAAATGTATGCAAATTGTATATTGAACATTCTAAAATTTAACGCATTTACACATCTTTACACATTGAACATTTTTAAAATAAAATACCTTTTAATATTATTAGACTATCTATAACTATCCAACATTCCGAGATATATGTCTACAAACTATTTACTAAAACATTTAGTTTCGAAGAGAAGTGAAATCAGAATTTTTTAGCAAAAAATAAAAATAAAGTAAAAAAATACAGTCAATTTACAAGTATGACAAATTATTGACCTAAAAATTAATTAAAAAATTATTAGGGAATATCTTGTTTTTTTTATCGTCTAAGCCTAATTTTGGTAAAATGTTAAGTTTATTTATGCGTCCATTAAATATATTGTAACACGCCAATAGCTGAATTGTTTATAAATCTATAATAAAGACTGAATTGGAATACCTGATGTTTATGTCGGAGAAATTATACACTAAACGACTAATTAAATTTAATGACTCTCATAGTCCTAAATTTGGTGACCTTCCATCCTCCTTCCTCATCTCTTCTTCCTAAGGCTCGGGGTTCTTACTGTTAATCTTCTTTATTACTTATTTTTGCTAAATAAGTGAAAGCTCATTCTAATAAATAATATACAATTGAACCTTTCAACGTATTAGTATATACGTAATAGTTTAAATACATTTTTGGACTAGTATCACGTCTGTGAGTGTTGTCATTTACTTGCAATTAACCCTGTATAGATATAGTAGATTCCTTTCATAACGACATCGAAAGGACATTAATATCCTTATAAGCGATCATCACTATACAAAGGATAGATAAAAGTTGATAGAAAAAAATCTGAGAATTTGAGAAATTTGCTGAATGTATTATTGACACCGTACTTCGAAGGGAATTGAAATTAAGTTTATTGTTGTTTTTATTTTTTTTTCCTGAAACTCCTTACAGGATTTAATATAAATGTAACCTCATTCTATTTATATTCGAACTTGTGTCAGTAAATGAAGTAAATAGTTAATCTAAACTAAAAAAAAGTTTAAATAACACTGTAAAAACATTTAGAATGTTAATTGAAAAGTAATTTTAAAAATGTTGAAATATTAACAGTTATAAATTAACATAAATACTCAATTTTAGGAAAATCATAATTGTTCCAATAAAATTCAATAATTTACCTCAGCACAATTGATTGAAAATTGCATTCCTACTTCTTATGTGTGGAGAATCATGGCAACTTTATTTCAGGGCTAGTTAACACCACATGACATGCATTTAAGCGATTCATTGAAAACCAAACATTACTTTTGATTCCGTCATTAAATCCGACATATTTTAATATTCTATCAACTTTTACCTTGTGTATAGTGATGATCGCTTATAAGGATATTAATATAGTTATAAAAAGGATCCACTATATCTATACAGGGTTAATGGCAAGTAGATGACAACCATCAAGGATGTGATACTAGTTCAAAAATGTATTTAAACTCTACCAAATCGCGTTTCGTTTAGATTTTGAACCAGACAAATCCGTCCTAAAGGGGCTTTAGAAAAAAAAACTTCTTTTTTTTTTTTTTTTAGAAAATCATTACTTTCCTCAATTCACCATTAAGTCATCCTTACGGATAATGCACTTCCCTAAATACACAATGACAACGAGAGATAATCTTCTGAGTCTACGGTTGAAAGGTAATGCAATTTTACAACTTTTGCCTCTTTTCTTAGCTTGCGGAATTATTTTTGGAAGAGTAGAGATTCTCAAAAATTTGTCGCTTACTTGATTGCGTTATTCATGTCAACTTTTTGAACACTAAAAAAATACGTGCACTGAAATTGCTCCAGCCTTAGAGGAAATTTAATGCTGACTTCAAAAAAGTAAAGGGAGAAGAAAAATAATGAGCACAAGCAAAGAAAATTGGAGTTTTCAATCAAAAACAAGATTTTTCTACATAACTTCTAGAAAGGCATATATCAAGAACAAATCGATATATAAACGTGTGGTTGGTTGCTAGCGTATAAATACTTGTTTGGCCTAGTTTCACATCCTTGGGTATGATGATATACATTTGATGCGCCCTGAATATATACCACCGATTACATTAATGATGATACATGTGTATATATTTGTTTACATATAAAAATTGTCCTAAGTTGATTAAATTTTACCGAAGAATATGTTGAATGTTTTAAATGGGAAAGTTATTTTACAGTCCCTTCGTAACAATGTTTTTTCGGAATTTACGTAAACAAATAGTAGTGCTTACATCCTTGAGTTTATATGCTTACATGGACTTTGTTATGGGTTTTTCGAGGAGCGAGATAGAATAATACCACATTCTAAGTGATTTAAGCCTAATACGTCTTCTAATAACACAAATTCTTGTTTTCTCCTCAGATGGCCAAACTGTTAACTCGCCTCAACTCATCATTAAATAATGCACCACAAACGATGTGAAGTTCACAATCAACGGAAAGACAATCATTGCACAAGAGGACTCAGAGAGAAATATCGTGGAATAGGACGAGAAAAGTCTGCGAAAGAGCAAATAATAGCAAATTACTCCTCTGGTCTTCCAAAGGTACAACTTCTCTGATGAACTAAGTTGTAATAGGACTCTCGGGTAGAGAGAAGCCATTGATCTTGGACCTTTTCAAAGCTCAAAACTGGTATAAAGCAGTCTGACTCTTTTACAAACAGCGTATTGAATCGCGTTACTCCAACTCCCTTAACTATGTCTATAGATTCTCAACGCAACGGCGAATGTTGAACACATACTCCATTAGGAGACAATTAGAATGTTTACTAGTATGATAATAAATTACAATAAAGAGCGCAATGAATCATCATTAGTTTTACTTAATTTGTTTTTTGCCGACCGAAACGAAGGTGATTTGCAAATTACAATGTCTATAATTTAAAAAAAGTCCGACTCGCAGGAACTGCATCATCTTAGCGCGGTTCCGTTCTTATCTCTAGTCTAATTTAGAAAGATTAAAATATTTATTTATTGATAAGGCTTCGCAACTTTGGCGAATCGCCTGAAGATTAAAATAGAAGCAGTTATTATTTTGGTTCCACCAGTCTTGAAAGGTCTTGATTTACGATCTTACCTGGAAGGGTCGGTCAACACTAGAAAGGGTCCCGCTAGTTACAAGGTCTTGGAATCTAGGAAATCTATATTTCTAACAATAAATTGTTTTGTTATTTTACTAAACCAGTATTATTGTAAAATACATTATCCAACTATAAGCAATTAAGAAATAACAAGGAATAAAACAGACAAAAAAAACCGTTCGAATAAACGAAATCAATTACTTTAATGTTTTAAGCACTTATTTCTCCGATTGACATCGCCTAATTAAAACTTTCGTAAGAACATTCTTTGTTGAGCATTTAGTAAGCTTTCGAATGGTAACCTTTCGCTTCCCAAGATTTTCAACCGTTTTCGAGATATTAAGAAATTATACTAATATATTAAAGAAGTTCCCAAAACTTTTCATTATTTCTAGCAATAGAAAATTGGTCTCATTTTACCTATCCTGTTTTACACACAAATACATTTTCCTAACATAAGAAATTACAAAAATAAAAAGCAATAAAAAACCAAGGGAAAGAGACAAAAATTACAAAAAAAAATGACAAAAACCCGTTCATAAGAACAAAACAGACGTATTTGAAGTTTAAAGCACTTATTTCTCCGATTGACATAACCTAATCAAAAATAGTTTTAGAATCATTTTAGTAGAGAATTTAGTAAGCTTTCAAATAATTTCTATCCACTTACCACGATTTCCCAACCGTGTTCGAGATATTAATGAAAGTATACAAAGTTCCCAAAACTTTTCATGTCTGTTCATAAAATATTTTATTCTAACCCTTCCTTAACTCAAAACGTAACATAACTTTCAATATATTAGTTTTGATAAAATTTGAACATGCAAAAAATGTTTCAACTGAATCCCATGATTTTATGTACCAAAACCAAAAACGTTATTCAGCAACTATGTTCCCATTTTTCTCGAAAACGGTTAAAGCTATCGCCTTGAAAATGGTTTTATTCGTTTTCCTAGCCCAAGAAGCCTTGGGAAATATGAACTTGACCTTTCATATTGGACGACTGATTTTTGTACCAAATTTCATCAAAATCGGACCATCAGGGAAGCCAGAAATGAGCGAACAGACATATATATATATATATATATATATATATATATATATATATATATATATATATATATATATGTATATATATATATATACAAATTTGAACCACCGTTATTTTCGGCCTCTAGGGGTTCTGAAACGCGAAATTTTCTTGTCGGCACTTCCGGATTGTTTCATTGTATCAACCTTATAAGCAGGGTTCCTCCCTATGGGGGAGGGAGGAACCGCGCTAAAATAAAAAAAAAAATCAGACATAAAGGAAATACGATAATTTCGAATAAATTACTAATAAAAAATTAATTTAATAAAATCTAGAGGAAACAAAAACTTAACACGTTAGCTGCGGCATCGATCCCCGTGTCCAATTCCGATATACCCGCTGAGCAAGCCATACAGCACACCCATATGGCTGTATCTTTCGTGTCAATCGAGCGTTATAGACAAGGTATTTTACATTACAAATAAATGAAAATGTAGAATTGGACGCCGGAGGCTGCAACTGTTCCCAAATAATGAAAACATATAACAGTACAGCATCACCCTCCGAAGTATTTAATTTGCGTTTTGAATATTTTTTTACTACAATGAATGAAAATTTTCATTTTTTTTAAATAACTTTTTTCCACTTTACAGTCAACGAATGCTTGAAAACAGCTATAGGTGGAAATTTTTGGAACACAATTTTTGACTTCGTAACTTTGTTTGGGCTAGTTAGGAGGTGAACATGTCAAAAGCCCTCACCCGTAGCCTTTGTGCCGGGGGGAGGGGGGTTTAGGAGGTCCCATTTTTCGGGTTTTCATTTATATCTCGAAAACCCTGCGTCCTAGCGACATGATTATCCTATAACAAATAAAAGCTGATTAAATTTCCTACAAGTTCTATTCTATAAAGTTTTTCGAGATATCTTTAGTTTTCAAAATATCCGCTCTTGAAAGTCTGTCATTTTGGGGAAGAACACTTTTGCCGCATATTTTTTCCCCGTTTTGACGGGATAACTCTTCAACGATGAACCCAAAAAATAAATAACGGTTATAGGGTTGTAGAGTATTGAATTCCCTTCAATAATATATATATTACTTTGCTATTTTATGTATTTTTGTTCAAACGTATAAATAATTTCAGTGTTAATCGTGATATCAGAACTTTAGCGACTAATAGCCCAGGAAACTAAGAGTTATAGGTGGAAATGCTTGGAACACAATTTTCAACTTCATAACTGCTTCGGCTAGTTAGGAGGTCAACATATCAAAAGTCCTGGCGGCGTAAAGCCACGTGTGGCCAATATCTAGGCGCACGGTAGTGCGCCAGGCCAAGTGTCCGGCCTAAGCATACTGTGTGCATATTACAGGAGGCCTTAGAGCCGATTTTTTCCCTCTCATAACTTTCAACCAGGTAAAGATAAAGTTATGACATTTTACACAGGTATTAAACTACTAGATGTGAGTAAAACTGGAAATTTTCATAATTCTACCTAGAATAGTTTCTGAGATATAAGCGGTCAAAAATCGGGATTTATAGGACTCACTCACTCACTGACTCATCAAAATTATTAGGCACTTCCAATGATGCTAGAGACTTGAAATTTTGCATGATGATAGATATTAAGGTGTTATTAAAGGAAAAAATCGAAAAATCCTGAAAAGTTGAGTTTAATGTGGGGTATCAAATGAATCGTCCCGGTATGAAGAACCTATATTTGATGTTTTTAAGAAACAATAAGACGCATAAAGGCTCGGTCAAAATCTTATACCAGCTGTCTGTCTGTATGTTTGTTCCTTATACAAATCCGTACGGTTTGACCGATTTTGACCAAACTTGGCACACAGGTAGGCCTTGGTCCGGGAAAAGCACTACGCTAGGTAAAAAAGTTCTTTCAGCTGTCTGTATGTATGTTTATACAAATTCACACCGTTTGGCCTATTTTGACCAAACTTGGCACGCAGGTAGGTCTTGATACGGGAGTGTCATATTACCCATGACGTTTTGTTCCATCGGAAAGCTATCATTCCTTCTGAAGCCCATCATGTGGGGTATCAAATGAATCTTCTTGGTAAAGAGAACCTATATTTGATGTTTTAAGAAACATTTCGACCCATCTTAACAACAACAGTAGTGATTTCTTTCTTAAATGTAGTAAATAAAGTCGTATGGGTTAACTGCATAATATACTTGAAAGCAGATACTAAGTTTTTCATAGTCGAGCCATCTAAATTACGAAGTTTAGGATCACAAACCCAAAACGTATCGTCTTTGTTCTTATCTTTTTCTTGAAGGCCTTTTAAATTTTCTCTATTGTGATCTTTATCCTCGGGATAAGGTTCCTGTGTTTTACAGGGTAATAGTTTAGTTAAGAGAGCAATCAATTTGTCCTCTAGAGTAATGTCATCTGGAAGAGCTCTAACTTTTCTAGTCTAGTGATTAGATGTATGTACGTTGATTATTGATATAGGTATCAAATATCAAGCAGTAAGGAGAACTTTATGCAGAATCCAAAGACCCTGGTTTTGAAGTACAAAAGCCAGTAGGAATGCGGCAACTAAGTTTTAATTAATACTTAGAAAAAAGTAATGAGTTCCCCAAAAAAACATAAATGTGAAATCCAAGTTCCTCCCCCCACAAAGAAACACTCCCTTCCCCAAAAATATCCCCTCCTACAACCCTCCCAAAACGCCTTACCATCCGACACTCCAGAAATGTAGTATGAGTTAGTGCATTAAGTGCACCATATTTTCAACCAAAAATATTTGCCAATACAAGAGATGATACAAGAAAGAAATGTCCAAGTTCATTACTTGGAAGACCTCATAGTTACTTACTAAGAACAGTAAAGACACTTCAACTGACTTTTAAAAACAACAATAAAAATACTTATATCCAGTTACTAAAATATCAATTTCCTCAACCAGGTATATTCTTAAACTTGGCAATGTTTTATTTGTGCCAAAATTATCTTTAAAGAGAAAACTTAACATTGCCAAGTTTAAGAATATACCTGTTTGAGGAAAGTGATATTTTAGTAACTGGATATAAGTATTTTTATTGTTGTTTTTAAAGTTCAGTTGAAGTGTCTTTACTGTTCTTAGTAAGTAAATATGAGGTCTTCTAAGTAATGAACTTGGACATTTCTTTCTTGTATCATATCTTGTATTGGCAAATATTTTTGGTTGACACACCAACTCATACTACTTTTTTCGGGTGTAGGATTGGGGAGGGGGAGGAACTTGGCCTCTATTTCACATTTATGTTTTTTTGGGGATCTCATTACTTTTTTCTAAGTATTAATTAAAATTTAGTTGCCGCATACCTACTGCCTTTTGTACTTCATATAAAACCAGGGTCTTTGGATTCTGCATAAAATTCTCCTTACTGCCTATCTACATCTAATCACTAGACTAGAAAAGTTAGAAGCTCTTCCAGATGACAGTACTCTAGAGGACAAATTGATTGTTCTCTTAACTAAACTATTACACTGTAAAACACAGGAACCTTATCCCGAGGATAAAGATCACAATAGGGAAAGTGTAGAAGGCCTTCAAGAAAAAAGACGATACGTTTTGGGTTTGTGATCCTAAACTTTGTAATTTAGATGGCTAAAAACTTAGTATCTGCTTTGAAGTATATTATGCAGTTAACCCCTACGACTTTATTTACAACATTTAAGAAAGAAGTCACAAACTTTGGTGTTAAGATGCGTCGAAATGTTTTTTAAAACATCAAATATAGGTTCTCCTTACCAAGACGATTCATATGATACCCCACATGATGGGTTTCAGAAGGAATGATGGCTTTCCGATGGAACAAAAAGTACAAAACGTCATAGGTAATATCACACTCCCTTGTCAAGACCTACCTGCGTGCCAAGTTTGGTCAAAATAGGCCAAACGGTATGGCTTTATATAAGTAACAAACATACAGACAGACACCTGAAAGACCTTTTTGACCTAGCCTAGTGCATTCCCCGGACCAAGACCTACCTACCTGTGTGCCAAGATTGGTCAAAAACGGTGAGTTTGTGTAAGGAACTAACGTGCAGACGGACAGCTGATAGACGATTTTGACTTAGCCTATGACACTACCTGGATAAAGACCTACCTGTGTGCCAAGTTTGGTCAAAATCGGTCCAATCGTGTGGATTTGTGTAAGGAATAAACAGTTAGGCAAACAGCTGATAGACGATTTTAAACTAGCCTATGACACTCCCCGGATCAAAACCGACATGTGTGTCAAATTTTGTCAAAATCGGTCAAACGGTGTGGATTTATACAATGAAGAAACAGACAGACAGACATCTGATTAACGATTTTGACCTAGTCTATGCCACTGCCTTGATCAAGACCTACCTATTTGCCAAATTTTGTCAAAATCGGCCAAACGGTGTGTATTTGTATAAGGAACAAACATACTGACAGACAGCTGGTATATGATTTTGACCGAGCCTATAAGCGTTTAAATGTTTCATAAAACATCAAAAATAGGTTCTTCATACCGAGACGATTCATTTGATACCCCACATCATGGGTTTCGGACGGAATGATGGGTTTCCGAAGGAAGTACAAAACTGGCACGCCCCCACCCCGGAAGCGGAGTCAAACACGACTTTTCAGGATTTTTCGATTCAAGTCCCTCTGATATTACATTTATATATATATATATATATATACATGTTCATTGGAATCAAATTAATCTTTATTGGAAATAAATCTCGGGGATAGTATGAACATTGGATACCTATATATTAGAACTGGCACGCCTTCTTAGGCACAATTATTATTATAATACTTGCATGTGGTTTCCTCATGTTAGGATGGATAGCGTGTCCGATTTCTACTTAACCCATTAGGTGGCAGCGTCCTATTCATAGGACAGTCACTGTTCATGATCAAGAGGTGCAGGGAAACTTCCCTCTTCCCTCAAATCATATCAGGACATGCCAGTTTAAGATTTCCAAGTGTTTAGACCCTCACTCTTTCAGTATCCTCTGAGCTGTGGGATAATAAAGTAGTGTTTTACAACTGCTGCCTAACGCCTTATTTTCTTTGTCCCTCTTTCCTACTAAAAAAAATGTTTAGTAAATTTTTCTTCTATTTTCTGATTTAGAACTGTTGAAAATATTATTCTAAGTAATTGTTTTTTGAAAATATATTTTCACCTAATTTTACTTTGCAATTGTATCGACTGCCCTGTAAATAGGACGCTGCTACTATGAGTATATTTTTGCTAGGTGTAGAATACGTCTATTCCGTCAGTTTTTAATACAATTGAGTATACTGTGGCCTATTTATTCTCGGAAGAAATAAAAGCTGATATATTAGCATTACTACCAGGTATCCTGGAAGACACGGGTCAAGAGGAAATAGACGATGAAGAACTGGGACCACCATGTGTCTGTGGCATTCCTGGCACTATTGAACTAAATATCCCGGATGAACAACGACAACAAGATAACGTAGATGACATAAGTCTCAGCTCATGAAGCTTAGAAGAATAGAAATCTATAAATGCACGACCCATTCAAAAAAAAGATATTCAATAAAAAAATTATGAATTCTCCCCAAAAAAAAAAACATTGGAAGGAAAATTATCTTGGGAGAAATATGATGTTATCTATAATTTTAGTGAAATAGGAGACAAGGCCAAAATACAATTTCAAAAGAAAAGAAAAGCCTAAAAGGACCTTCGCAGGATGATTGCAGTGAAATATTTGCACCTAGGAGCAAATGCACGTGAGAGTGTTGGAAGACCACCGGCTTCAAGAAGTTCCAAAGCCGAAGTGTTGGAGAGTTTCAGACTAAACGGAAAGGGCCACGTCATTGGGAAGAGAGAAAAGCTCCAGAGATGTCAATTTGCTTAATGCAAAGGAAAACCTTGGACATTTCGCACAAAATGCAATATAACACGAATTGTTTTCCAAACTTTCATTCATAAAAAATGTTGATAACCCTAGCATATATGTATTTTATTTGAATATATGTATTATTATGTTCAGCCATTCTATTTTATGTAAAAATAAGTAAAAAAAAATAACATATTTTTCATGCATTATATTTCAGTAATATTATTAAAACTTATCCCAAATGGAGCAGCGTCCTATATATAGGACAGCTAATATTTCAGAAATTAATTGTTGGAATTGATATAAATTTTGTGTAGATGATATTTTAAGGTATATAAATACCGTTAAAATTTTATTAAAAACTTCTAAAAAATAAAAATTGGCTACTTAATGGGTTAAGGAGATGCGGAATCGAGTCATCTGTAAACCTAAATCATACGAGAAGCTCTATCATCTGTTTATGTAAAATTCAAAATTATGGAAAACTCTTAGAATCAAAGCTGCTAAAAATTTCAATAAATAATAATAATATTTACTCTCATGTGAGTGTAGTTTAGTCACTTGTACGGTAACTCATGGTTTTTCCTCAGATATCATTCCATCTATATTTTCTTTGTGTTAGAGCGACGTTACACAGTTCACGTATCAATCTGTATCTCGTCACGAGCGTCCATCGGGAATGACCTATATCCTATAAAATAAATATGATCTGAAGAGGCAGTCTGGAGAATATTAACTGTCATCCATTGCATAGTATAATTTTAATAACTACATTCATAAAATACTTGTAAGTCATTAAAAGAAAAAAAAAATCTCGTTCGCATTGCGAGGCTCGGCTAAGTAAAATCCAGGCCACTTTATTTTAAACGAAAAATAAAAAGTCTTTCTTTTAATGAAATGTAACCCAGAAACTGGCGGCCCAGATAACATCTTCCTTTCAGCCTTTCCGAGTCAATTTAAATTTCCTTTTTTCCCATCTCTTCCAAATTGGGCTTTTCTCTTTTTGTTGCAGTAACCTGCCCTATAAGCTTTAACGACTGTAGTGTAGAAACAAAAAATGCGAATTTTCATTATATTTGCCAGTAACTTAAAAGTTCGAAATCCTTGGGATGGGATAGGATATGCGGCTCCCAAAACTATTGAAAGAGGCTATTGTAAAGTAAATTTAATGTTCTAGGAAGCCGTAATTTTTTTCAGCACTACACTCTTTTGTTTATTTATTTGTGAACATCAGCACTAACAGTAATTGCAGAGATCTTTTTAATAAAATCATGCAATTATCTGATTTTTAATTAATTCTATCTTTCTTAAAGAATCTACTTTATTAAAATTCAAAGATTTAGTAGCTACATATCGTCACTCAAATTTCACAACCGGGTAAGTCAATTTTCCTAACTTTTCAGGAGAGCAATGAAACTGAAAAAATGCAATTCGCAAAAGATGCAATGCATAAAGCCAATAAGAATAATAATAACTTGCAACTTATGAGGATTTCCGACTTAAGACATATTTTCGGCAACATTTAAACAAAAAACCTTGTCTGAATGGCCTAATATAGATAAGAGAGATACGCGACTAATCTCGATCGTTTGAAATAGTTTGCTTTACGCGGAAGTAATAGTCAATTTTAGCGCGTTCTATTGATTTTTTTTTTTAAATCGATTACCATCATGTCCGGGAGATAACAAGAATTCTAAAGATACCAATAACTCAATTTCGCTAAAAATCAACTTACGCGGTTGTGAAATTGGTCGACGATATTTTATCTATTCTTCCGCCATATCCACTTCCTCAGTGAGTTTAATATTTGTTTTCTTACCTTATAATAATAATCATGGCAAAAAAGGCCACTAATTTCCACTGCAATAAAAAAAAAATATATTCAGGAACTTAGTTCCACTTTAAGTCTGGGAACCGTCCTAGCTCACCTGAGCTGGCTCAAGAAGGACGAAAACTTGGGTCTAAAATAGGGCCAGTCCATGAGACGTTTGCCAGTAAAAAAAAAAAGTAGAAATTTGAGCCCTTATTTACCATTACAAACTTAAATTTCCAGCATCTATCAATTCCCACAAATTATTACATTAAGTTAAAAAAATAAACTTACTTGTTAAAAAAATTTATATAGACATAATTAAGTCTTGGAAACGTAAATTTTGCAACGTTAAATTAAGCTGACCCTGCTAAAACTATAAATAACAAATATAAATGTATTTCAGTTCTGCAATAAACAAAAAATTTATATTCCATTCCATGAATTGATTACTTGATGATCATTACTTTGTTTTTTTTTTTTAAAATGTTACATCAGTACATATATATATATATATATATATATATATATATATATATATATATACAAATTTGTAAGTAACATTAACAATCACTAAAACATATCCTATTAGTATTTAACTGCTTATTTTATAGCCCACAATGTTCATCATAAAACCACTTAATTCATCTAAAGATGAATCAAGTCTTTGGAAAAAATACAAAGTTGTATTTTTTCCAAAGACACCTAGTCTTTTGTCAAAATCTGTTTTTTTTGTACCCTTCATTTTTAAATGTTAACGGCAGTTCTTGAAATATGAAGGAACATTGCACCTTTGTTGCTGTGCTCCAATAAATAAATAGAAAAACGTTAAGCGGGTGGTCATAATTTATTCCTTTATTTTAAGCTCCATCTCATTAATGAAGTAATTAGTTAAAAGTATAAAAATATAAATGACTTTTGGTTTTGACTAAATACCATGCTCGGCGTTCCTAAAAGCGAGGGCTGACAGGGGAAGGGCTAATTAACACTACAATCCCAGGTCTAATTTAGGAAGCCAACACTAGCGAGGAATTGCATCCGATTGCGTGGGGGGGGGGGGCTTTTATCTTCATATTTCCATTCACCTTACAGTCAGTGCTTTGCTTACTAGTCGCTTCCTTAGGAGGTAATGACTTATAATCTAAGGCAAAGTTCTATATACGCTCATGAGAATATATATTTCACATTGACTGGCTGAGGATAGCGAGGAGATCACGTGACGGCCAGCGCTGGTAAGCAGCGCTAAAAAGTTAAACGTGTTCAACTTCTGACTTTGGCTGGTAATCACCAGCCCGCTGGCATTCACCAACCGCTGGTTCTGGGTCAGACTAGGCTGCATGCTGGCAAATTACCAGCTGGCTAGTAGCGACTGGTAACCAGCCTAGTGTGACCGCGGCTTAAGAGAACGCAATACATGCCACGAGCATAAGAACTAATTACATTCTTATGGAACGTAGAAGAACCTTCCCTACTATGTTCTTGTCATACCCGAAGACCATCTACGTAGCAACAGCAACATTCACGAGGCAATTCTAGCGGAATGTTCGCCTACTTTCACGAGGCTGTAATTACGTTTTATGTTACTGATGAGGCGTCCTACGATGCGAAACACGTAGCGCCATTTTTTTTAACCAATTGACGATAATGTTAATTTAGATTTTTTTTGTGATCTTCTGCCTATATAAAATACATTTTTGAGATTTTGGACCACTATTTATTTTAATATTAATTAGATGCTCTAGATACATTAAAAAGCTGTTCGAAAAGCGTTGGGGTAATAATAAGCATGAGGTGCCAACGACAGAAAGCTTTCTACGAAGAGGTCTATTGTGCTCCCACCAATGATTTCCTCGAAAATCAATCTAGAGGGAAATGCATATTACCAGCAATTATACAAAACTTAACAACCCAATTATACAATTCCAAAATAGCTTATTGGAATATGACCTACATCTCATACACTATATTTTATTCAATAGAATCTGTAACATAAAACCTACTTTACGCTACAGGAGCAAGATATCAACAGCGTTATACTTATTTAACAAAATAAAATCAATTGGGGGTCAGTTCAGCCAACAAAATACCCCTTTGAAAAAAAAAAAACGTATTCTGCTCGTAGCCTACAGGAACTTGAACTTCAAGTACATAATATACATAATATATTACATTCATTTTTCTTAAAGAAAGGCGTATATAAAAGGGATACGAACGGAACAGCGTTAAGATGACGCAGTTCCTGCGAGTCGGACTTTTTTTTGCTCTTTAGCTGGATAAAAAATGGACCAACTTTGATGATATATCGTACAAACATACATACTTGTGAGATCTCAAAGGTGAAGTTCAAAATGAATTTTTTAGTGAAACAAGACAATTAAAAGGAGAACAAACTTTTAGTTATTTGAAATAGAGCTTTCCGAAAAGAAATGGAAGAAGACAAGTGAGCAATTTCAAATACAAACATGTTGAAATTTCAATACAAAATGGCATCTAAATCTCACTTACCTTCAAGATTTCATGAGAGTAGGTGTTTAAAGTTTTTACAAAATGCTAAGTAGAATTATTCTATTTTTCCACATGACACGAGGAATAAGAAGTTATGGAATCGCGCTAAGCTGACGCAGTTCATGCTAGACGGAGTTAATCATTTTTATCGAGCAGGTCATTCCTTAAGTTTGACATTTGAAGTGTGCTTTTATTGCATGGGGAAAATGTTTCTCGAAAGAGAATGTGCGAATATGTGTGTGTGAATATGTCCCACTTACAGGGAACAGGGTCCCACTTACAGGGAAATGTCAGGGAGAAAGGGATATGTCAGGGAATTTAACTTTGAACAAAAGTCAGGGAAAATTTAAAATTTCATTTTTACTTCCATGGTTCTCTTTTCTTCCTGACCAAACAGCAAAAACACATATTATCTGTCTAGTTAAACTTTACCAGCTAGTTTTCCATAGCCGTTGGTAATCTTAAACGAACTGAAAAAACTGGGTTTGTTGTACTGTACACCCTAAAACGGAATCCCTCGGTTAATATCAATTATCACTATCTGGCAGGTCAGGAAAAAATCAGGGAATTCTATTTCCAAAACTCGGTGGGGACCCTGTATATATATATTATATATTTTATAATATAAAATAATATATATATATATATATATATATATATATATATATATATATATACATATCTCAATAATTATAACTAATGTTATCAGTACTTTTTAAGAACAAACAAAACGAGAGTCGGACAGGTAAAAGAGAGCCATGTCAATGAGGTTTTGAGACTAGAGTGAGGAAATAAATGGATGTTGCTCTTTAAGACGAGTGATCAGCGATTTCCTTGCGCATCGCCGACTCTACCCGGATTACCCATATTGATCTAGGTTTAGCCTACTTTCTCAAGTCATCCTCGAAATTGCTTCCCTCGAATATTTTGGAGTCAGTACCCTTGGAGTGATCCGTTAATATTATATCCTGACTTAGAACGAAGCCGAAATCCAATCGGATTCTTTTCCAAATATGGGATCTTTATATTCCAGCTAAATTTCTTAAGCTTATGGAGAACGGAAAACATAATCAAAATTCTGAAAGTTGGAATTTATTCGCAATATAGTACAGAATCAATCCACAAAGATACTAAATTTTTAATATATAATATAGTATAATAAAAGTTGGAAAGCATAATTATTTTTTTCTGGCTCATTGATAAGAGAAACTACTTCTTTAGTGAAATAATGGACCCTGATAACTGAACTTTTATGATGAATTCTTTCTAGTATATATATTCTCCTTATTCTTGATTTTTATTTTATATTGTAGATCCTGACGATGAAATTAAACTGGTTCGAAACATCACAAGTATAACTTAATGTTTTACATCCTTTTTGGGAGCAACTCCTGCTAATTATTTCAAGAATACATTGTTCCTTTCCCACCCTTTCCTTCAACTTACATAAATAATAGTATCTAGTTATTTTGAGGTGACGGGGAAAAAATCATCATTCAGTTCATCAATAGAATTAGATTTATCAGAGTCACATTTCTACAATAATATTATTCCGAGAGATCGCTGGTAAATATTTATCTTAGCTATAAAGATGATTTTTTACAAACAATAATTACACAGGCACACAAAATAAAAAAATGTGGTATTTTCCAAAGACACCATACATATATTACTCTGAATCCGAATCCGGAGTCCGTTTCACCCCAGCAAGTCAGGTTTAAGAGGATTTGAAGGCCAAATTTCGTATGAAGTATTTTAAGAAGAAATAAGTAAAGCTGCATGGTTTTAAGGGTCGCTAAATTCGAATCTGAGGTCTGTTTCACCAAATCGGCGCAAAATCAAGGTCATTTCGAGGCAGGGCCGCCACATCTCAGAGCCGGGCCCGGGACCAGATCACGGGCCCCCTCTTCTCAGAGCCGGGCCCCCACTTCTCAGAGCCAGACTGAAAATTCTAGTATTTTTGTTCTCCTTTAGGCTCCTTCGCTGGGGCATCGTCTTGATCCTGTCTCGGCTTCTTTCTCCAGCGGTGTTCGTTGTACTGCCGTTATATTTTGTACAAATCCTATTGGGCTTCATCAGACGTATTCCGTCCAGTTCGGGGTGTGCAGGAGCTATGCTTGGCTCGCGCTCCTGCCGGCTTTTTATCCTCGTTCCGCCATTCTTTCCGCTCCCTAGGCGGACCAATCAGCTGTCTTCTACGCTCATTGGTTTCCCTGGTCTGCCGTTCGGGGCGCATTCTACCGTCTGACCGGAGAAGTCTCAGAACCGGCCCGTAGACTGTAGGTAGCGCTAGACCATCCTCCCCGTTCATCGCTACACTCTTATACTTCGAGATCTCTATAGCCTCCCTGACCAGCCTCCTCTCCAGTACATCTTCCTTCGCTAGCGTCCTGGTCTGGTCGAACAGCATCTGTCCGGAGCACTCCTCCCCATGTCTCGCGACAGCGGAAGTTTTCGTGCGTCTCAGACGGTAATCAGCGCAGTGCTGCCCAATTCTTGTGGCCACCTTCTTCCCGGTCTGCCCGACATAAACTGTCCCGCAATCACATGGAAGAAGGTAAACACCCTTATCCTGCAGCCACTGCTTGTCCTTTGCTGAACCCAGGCAGTCGCTCATCTTGTCCAGGGGTTTGTAAGCTACATCCACACCGAGTCTCATAAACATCCTGCCAATCTTCTCACTGACACCTCGAACGTAAGGCAACGTTGCCCTCTTCTCCACCGCCCTTTCCGGTTTTGTGCCTCCACCTTGTCGCTGCTGTCTCAGAACTCTGTTCATAGTACGAGAGATTTCCTTGGATCCGTACCCGTTCCCAAGAAAATCCTCCTTGAGGTGAGCCAGTTCCGCGTCCAGGTAGGTCTTACTGCTGCACAGCCTAAGGGCTCTCAGTGTCAGGGTCTTGATCACACCATTCTTCTGGGCAGGATGGTGATGAGAATCGGCGTGTAAGTACCTCCCCGTAGCCGTTGGCTTCCGGTATACTGTATGTCCGAATCTCCCACCCGGTTCCTTGACTATAAGCAGGTCCAGAAACGGGAGTCGGTTATCACTCTCCTTTTCCATAGTGAACTTGATGGCCGGATGGTAGCTGTTCAGGAAGGCTAAAAAGCGCTCGAGTTTCTCATGTCCGTGCGGCCACACAGCGAAGACGTCGTCCACGTACCTCAGCCACAGCGTCGGTTTCTCTGGGGCTTTCACCATGACTTGCAGCTCGTACTCCTCCATCTCTTCCTTGTGTACTTTCGGGAGGCCATATATCCTTGGTACCCTGGAGTCACCCGGAGCAGCTCTCATCGCTATAGTTTCATCGACACCTTCGCTCTTCAAGATCTTCTTAATTTTGGTGGCTGAGGTACGTGGACGACGTCTTCGCTGTGTGGCCGCACGGACATGAGAAACTCGAGCGCTTTTTAGCCTTCCTGAACAGCTACCATCCGGCCATCAAGTTCACTATGGAAAAGGAGAGTGATAACCGACTCCCGTTTCTGGACCTGCTTATAGTCAAGGAACCGGGTGGGAGATTCGGACATACAGTATACAAGAAGCCGACGGCTACGGGGAGGTACTTACACGCCGATTCTCATCACCATCCTGCCCAGAAGAATGGTGTGATCAAGACCCTGACACTGAGAGCCCTTAGGCTGTGCAGCAGTAAGACCTACCTGGACGCGGAACTGGCTCACCTCAAGGAGGAGTTTCTTGGGAACGGGTACGGATCCAAGGAAATCTCTCGTACTATGAACAGAGTTCTGAGACAGCAGCGACAAGGTGGAGGCACAAAACCGGAAAGGGCGGTGGAGAAGAGGGCAACGTTGCCTTACGTTCGAGGTGTCAGTGAGAAGATTGGCAGGATGTTTATGAGACTCGGTGTGGATGTAGCTTACAAACCCCTGGACAAGATGAGCGACTGCCTGGGTTCAGCAAAGGACAAGCAGTGGCTGCAGGATAAGGGTGTTTACCTTCTTCCATGTGATTGCGGGACAGTTTATGTCGGGCAGACCGGGAAGAAGGTGGCCACAAGAATTGGGCAGCACTGCGCTGATTACCGTCTGAGACGCACGAAAACTTCCGCTGTCGCGAGACATGGGGAGGAGTGCTCCGGACAGATGCTGTTCGACCAGGCCAGGACGCTAGCGAAGGAAGATGTACTGGAGAGGAGGCTGGTCAGGGAGGCTATAGAGATCTCGAAGTATAAGAGTGTAGCGATGAACGGCGAGGATGGTCTTTGCGTTTCTGCACGTTTTTCTTTCACTTTCGTTATCATCATGCCCTTCCTTGCATGCTTTTTATTTCTCTTTTATCTAAAGTGGGGTTTAGGAAAAAAAAAAAAAAAAAAAGAGCCAAGCATAGCTCCTGCACACCCCGAACTGGACGGAATACGTCTGATGAAGCCCAATAGGATTTGGGCGAAATATAACGGCAGTACAACGAACACCGCTGGAGAAAGAAGCCGAGACAGGATCAAGAGGTCTAGTCTTTTTCTATAGGACTTTTGACATTTTAAAATTATTTTCATCTTGAATTTTGAGCGAAATAAGAATAAAAGTCGACAATCGGTGCAGCAAAGGTCACTTTCGTTCCTTGTAGTTTTATTACAACTCCTAATGACATATAATATTCTGGGGCTGCACTTGTTTTGTTGTTTATTTCCTTAAAACAAAAAATATAGATCCCATTCCAATAAATATAGGCTACGCCCGTCTCTATTTCTAAACCCAATTCTTTTTACAAGCTATACATTTTTTCCAATTAGCCGGGCCCCCACGGCACCCGGGCCCGGGACAACTGTACCCGGCTGCCCCCCCCCCCCCCCTGTGGCGGCCCTGTTTCAAGGACAAATATGTCTATTTTGCAACAAATGAATCTGCAGTGAAAAATTCATTTTTGCAAAATAAACAAATTTGTCCTCGAAATGACCTTGATTTTGCGCCGATGGGGTGAAACAGACCTGGGATTCGAATTCAGCGACCCTCAAAACCCTGGAAGCTCTAGTTATTTCATCTTAAACGACTTCATACGAAATTTGATCTTGAAATGCCCTTAAACCTGACGTGCTGGGGGAAACGGACTCCGGATTTGGAACCAGCCTGTCGAAATACATAAGAATATATGTATGGTGTCTCTGAAAAATAACATTTTTTTTATTTTGTGTATAGAATTAAAAGCATAAGAAATGAATAATTCCAATTCCAATAATATGTATAACGGACAGTCTATATCCACTGGAGTGCCTAATGGACCATTCTATGTGTGAGAATATAAATGCTGTCAGGGATACTCATTCACTAAGAGAGCTTATGTGCATTAGAGGGGCGGTCATATATACCTGTCATTAGACCACAACTAGAGCTTTGCTGTGGGCGTGCTTACAAATCCAGCATTGCTCATACATGTGTAAGAGACAAATAATTGTTATAAAATCAACATTGGCAGTGATGGGCATTTTGAGGAGCGTTATGAATACCTACTTGCTTTTGAATCCTTTCTCTTTAGATTCTGCATGAAAAACGAGGACAATTATTCTTTCTGAGTCATTAATTTTCCGGAACTTCCTTAACTGGTGAGTAACATGGACTCATTACTTCACACTTTTAAACTCCATTGGATACTTTATTTTATTCCGTAGATACAACTTAATTTTTCTCATTTATAAAATATTTAATTTTTTCCTTTATAACATATGAAATAACAAACTCTCCGTTGCGCAGGATCTAATAGTCTGGACTCAGGATATTATACATTTACCCTTAAAGTATAAACTTTTGAGACAGCGGCAAACCTCTAAGACAACAAATAGCTGATTAAGAAAAGATTGAATAATATATATTAAGTAACATTGAGTTCATTAAATGTATTCTCTACTTATAGCTACAAAAGTCATATCATCATGTATGAACGCAAATGTTATATGTAGTAGGAATTTTGAATTGACATTGCACGACCAGTCAAGTAAATCTATAGTTAAAAAGTCCGTCACACAGGAGCTGCATAACTAAGCACTTTCCTCAGAATTTTTGTAGTGTAGACTACATTACTGAATAATTTGTTGTAAATAACCTATATAATTAAAATAATAACATGAATAGTTCTGCTCATTTACATTTCTTATGAGAACTGTTCAATTATTATTTTGTAAATATTTTGCTTCCAGAGTTATGTTAATACATGATACTGTACTACTTAATAAATACAACAAAAAAAATTCTTTTTCCGTCTTTCGATCTGACGCAGGAACAGGATACAGTCCCCCTTGTGGCAGATAGCGCTCTTCGCGGCGCTTTTGGGAACCTACGGAAGAGTTTAAAGTAAACCATCCTTTCCAATAGACCGATTTACTTCATTTTTACAACACTTCTTTCTGATGAGATACTCATGACTTATACCGCGTTTCGTTACAATACAGCAGAAATTACGACCGGTATGAGTATATTAGTACTTTAGGTCCGGAGTAAACCCCCCCCCCCCTCCAAATAACCCGATTTAGTTTCTTTTTACAACCCATTTTTCTCTGTTGAGTACCACCACGAATACCGAGTTTTGTTGAAATGTAGCCAAATTTACGGCTAGTAGTGGCAAATTGGTAATGTGGGTCCGGAGTAAACCCTCCTCCTAATGAACCGATTTAGTTTATTTTTACAAAGTATGTGTCTCTTTAGATCAACATAACGAATAACGAGTTTCGTTGAAATATAACAAAAACTACGGCTGGCATGGTCAAATTAGTGTTTTGGGTCCTGGGTAAACCCCCCCCTCTCGGAGAACCGATTTTGGTGGTTAACGAACTCGTTCAATCGTTTGCTAATTGAACACTATATACCACGTTTCGTGAAGAAAAAACAAAAACTCTGGCCGCTATCGTGTTAACAGACATATATATATATATATATATATATATATATATATATATATATATATATATATATATGTATATATATATATATATAAATTTTAACGGGGGTCATTTTCGGTGTCTACTAGGTAGGATCGATGGAGATTTGAAGAAATTTTTCAAAAATTCCGTCATGAGTGCAACCTCAATAGCTACTTTCCTTCGGAGGAAAGTGCTAAAACGCAATAATTCTAATTGATGTTATATACGAAGCAAAATGTATTTAATTGTTACATACATTGGATTGAATGTGGACAAGAGTAATTTTCCACACTTATCAGTCCAATCTAGTCTAGAATTACATGCCAGGGGATATTTGAATAGTATTTTTAGAATCTTCCTTACCTACGCCTTTAATTCAATCCTAAGAACTACTCACTTTCCCAAGGCCGGCCACACACTATGAGGTAGACCGGACAGGTCCACCCGTGAGGTGCACCTGTCCGGTCTACCAGTGACCCACACTGTTGAGGTGTACCAGATAGGTTTGTCAGTCTTCAACATGGATCCTCCAGGAGATGATCTACTTTATCTCTCTCTATTTGCAGTAATATTTGAGACACGTAAAAACAAATAGAAAAAAAGCAAACAATGACGTAAGGAATGGTTGCAGAGAAGAAATAAATTCACCCATATCAATCTGATGAACGAATTAAGAGATGAACCAACAGATTATCGCAATTATCTGCGCATGAACGAATCAGTTTACATAGAGTTATTGTCACTTGTATCTCCTTTCATTAAGAAGAAATATACACAAATGAGGGCCGCTATATCTCCACACGAAAAACTAACAGCTACTTTGAGAATCTTGAAGAGTCAATTTTCCTCTACTCCTTTCGAATATTAGATCGAAAACTATTAATTTTACTTTTAGCCATACTCTCGTTCGCATTTGGATATATTTTCAGCAGTTTGTATACTAATTTGCGATATGCAGCATCCCTTTCATTTCTATTGTGAAAATCATCGTCTTTTATTTTCCATAAACATGGTTCATTTTTATAAATTTCGATGAAATCACAAAGAACTTCGTTAATTTTATGAGACATTTTACACTTTAAACTGATTCCATAAATAAATAAATAAAAAGGCCACAACGCTAAAACAAATCAACACAAATCAGAGTTGCAGAAAACTGATACCTCATCAGGTACACCTCACAACCCCCACACACACATGAGGTCTAATCGCCTGAGAGGTGGAAATAATCGAATTTTCATCAGGTGTGAGGTCGCCGGAAAGGGTAGAGTGGGGGTAGTAAAGTTCCGCCACAGACTATGAGGTAGACCGGACAGGTGCACCGGACGGGTGAACCTGTCCGGTCTACCTCATAGTGTGTGGTGGCCCCAATCCATGGAAACACTCCATAATAATTCTTATCCCCAAACCCCATAAAGCCCCAAAAAATCCATCCTCCTACCGTCCTAACAGCTTACTCCCAACCATGTCCAAAATATTTGAAAAACTTTTTCTAAAGAGAATCCTTCCGATCGTTACATCCTCCAATTCTATTCCTGACCACCAGTTCGGTTTCCGCTTCCGGCACTCCACTATTCAACAAAGCTTTAGCGTGGTTGACACAATACCCTAGGCGCTTGAATGTAAAAACTACTGCACAAGTGCTTTCCTCGACGTCGCTCAAGCGTTCGATCGGGGTTGGCACCCGGGGTTGTTATAAAAAGTAAAGCGTATTTTACCTCACACATACTACCTCATCCTTAAAACCTACCTCTCGAATCGTTCCTTTCAAGCAAGGTCTGGTACTACCTTGTCCTCCTCTCGACCCATATCCTCAGGCGTCCCACAAGGCAGCATGCTAGTTCCTGTCCTTTACCTCCTATATACGGCAGATATCCCTACCCACCCATCTACACATATAACAACCTACGCCGATGATACAACCATTTTTTCCTCTTCCCCGATCCCTCTACAGCTCCTCAGCAATCACAGGAGCACCTTGAGTCTGTCGAGAAATGGTGCACCTTGTGGAAAATTACAGTGAACCCTGAAAAATGCTGTCACGTAACATTTACTCTTAATAAGTGCAGTTGCCCTCCTGTCTTCATCTGCAAAAGCCAACTTCCTGCATCTAATGAGGTGCGTTACCTGGGACTTCTACTAGACAGCAGATTCACATGGAACCCACACACACGACTAAAAAGACAAGAGCTGAACAGGAGATTTGGACTCTTGCGACGACTACTTGGACCTACTTCAAAGCTAACGATACACAACAAACTTACTATACAAAAAACTATAATTAGACCTATCTGGACTTACGGACTTGAATTATGGGGAACAGCAAAACACTCAAACATACAACGAATACAAGCATTCCAATCCAAAGTCCTTCGTAGAATAGTTAACGCTCCCTTTTATGTCTCCAACAAAACCCTACACAACGACCTAAATATCCACTCGTAAAAGACCTTGCAACATCCAGATTCCTAACATTTCATTCCAAATTGTCATCTCATCCATATCCTAGAGGTCAATCCCTATCCACTCGGACCCATCTTAAAGACCTTCCCAGGAGGCTTAAGAGAATTTGGCCCCGTGACCAGCACCCTAGCAGCGGTTAAAAACAGTGAAAACACGAATGTTAGCATATATTAGGTAGTGCCAATAATGATTGGTTCCTTCCATATACTATTCACTAAATTTACGCAAGACGAGGACAATTAATTATTGTACTATATAAATTGTACAGATTTTAAATAAACATTTATTAATAAAAAAAAAATAGAAGATTAAATTCCTTTTTCCTTGTATGATGAGGGATTGGAATCAGGAGTAGGATGCAGGTCAATTGATTGATTTTTTTATACATTTAAGGTGTAGAGGAACACTTGTACAAGCTGACAAACTATAAGCCACTGATGATGGAACATTGTTTACAAAAGGGGCTTTACCTCCTGAATATTAAACGTGTTGCGAAAAACCCTTCTTGTTGCCTCAAAACAAATTAAAATTTATCATCAATTAAAACTACTGGTGTGTTAAATGTCACTGACAGAATGGGAAGCCACCATAACTCCAACGAAGAGCATGGGTATTAAAAGGCAAGCCAGCATTTCCCAATGTGGTTACCCACCTTGTTAAGTCTATTAGTCAAGAGTTCTCCGAACTAGGAATTCCCGTTACCATTTGTACAATCTCCAAATACATCCTTAACTTTGTCTTTACTTCCACAGAACAAGTGATTTATTTCTAAAGCAAATTGAAACATGTTTTACCGCAAGAGCCTCGATCTAGTTTCTGCATCAGTTGCATAGTGATCTTCTAAATTGTAAGCAGAATTACCGAAAATGCAAAACAACCTATTATTTTCTGTATCATTTCCATCTATGAATATTTTTTTTATTTGTATATTTGAAATCTGCACACAAGGACATTCGTCAAGTTTGTTGACACAGATAATATACAAGTTGGTTATAATAGTAAAACTAAAACAAGATAAATTATTTGGAAGAAGCCAACCATTGTTGGTACTTCCAGAGGCGGGTAACCAATTATTTCAACGGTCACAATACGATCGGCAAGGTAATTTTATCTCGGGGCCACTGTCTTTTAAGCCTCCTGGGAGGATTGTCTGGGTGGAAGTGGAAAGATAAGGATAGACCTTCAGGATTAGGATGGTAAGACAACTTAGAGTGAAACGTTTGGAAACGGGTTTAAGCAAGGTCAAGGACAAATGGGATGTTAAGATCAGTGTGAAGGGTTTTATTCGATACATAGAAGGGGGCATTTACGATTTTACGAATAACTTTTGACTGGAATACCTGTATTCTGTTGATGTTTGATTTTTTAGCAGTACCCCAGCGTTCAATTCCGTGTGTCCATATTGGTCGAATGATTGTTTTGTATATGTCAGTTTGTTCTGTATCGGTAACTTAGATGATGGTCCGAGAAGTCGTCTAAGTAGTCCGTATCTTTTGTTCAATTCTTGTCTCTTCAGTCTTCTGTGAGGGTTCCATGTCAGTCGGCTGTCAAGGTATAATCCTAGGTATCGAACCTCGTTAGACTCTGGTAGTGGAGTGTTTTTGAGGTATACAGAAGGGCATGATCTCCGATTGAGAGTGAATGTCACCTGTTTGCATTTTTCTGGATTGACTTTTATTATCCCCTTTTCGCTCCAATGTTCTATTGCGGTGAGATGTTCCTACAGGTGTTGGGATGCTACCGAAGGATCAGGGGAAGTTGATAGGATGGCTGGGTCATCCATGAATATTAACAGAATCAGTTTTTCATAAAGGGTATTTGACTTTGTTTTATGCTATTACGAAATCTAATGAGAATCATTTTGATGAACACTATTCAAGAACATTAATTCATTATAAACTATATAGAACTTTCTTGTATTATAAAGAGTCGGCCCTATTTTTTATATGTATTTTATGTGGCAGAAGGTCATATTTCTATACACCACTCTTCACTAATCCTGTATTTTGCTTTTCACATTTCACATCTCTTTGACAGCTCACCAGGACCACTTAAAATACAAATTACACCCATAACCTTAGAGAACCTTCATTAGGCTGTACCACGTCTAGACTGTTATTTATCATATTAATTTTCTATAGTTTTTTGTAACCTATCGCTGAATCTACGGAAAATCGTTTTGTTATAGAGTGTATACTTTAATGTAATTTTTGTCAATTTTTTGTGAACTACTATTGGATCTACAGAGAACTATTTCGTTGTAGATTAATTCTAAATCTAGGGAGAAACACATTTCTGGAAATTGTATGCTATATTATTGTAAAATATTACTACATCAAGATAGAATTACTGTGTTGTTAATTTAATGTTTTCTTTTTTAATTCATTTATTTATGAGCGTCCGCAACTGAGGCGATTTGCTCAGGAAATTTCCAGTTGTAATTAAACAATTACATTGTAAACTTAATGGGAAATGAAAACGTGTCACAGGGAAAAAACTAACTGACAAAAGACATTAAAGCAAGTCAGTTGGAGCATAAAATAAGGCCTGTTTACGATTTCTTGGTGAAATAATGAGTAAAATAACAATAAACAGTTGCTGAGAAAATACTGTGTGTAACCTATATAAAATATTTGATAATCAACATAAATACCTACTAGACAAAGAAAGAATCGGGAAAACGAGAGAAGCGGAATCTCTTGACAAAAAATATATTAATAAAAAAAAATTAAATAAATAAGATAAAGTCCGACTCACAGGAACTGCATCATCTTAGTGCGGTTCCATTCTTATCTCTAGAATCATTTAAAATTATTAAAATAGAAGCTGTTATTATTTTGGGTCCACATTTCTAGAAAGCATGAAGATTAGATAGTTAGCCGTCGAGGTGATAAGTAAAGATGGAATGGTTGGGATTCGGCTAAAGAAACCTCAATACGATTTTTGTTAAAAATCTATATTTAGGACGTTTCGGCTACTCATTGGTAGCCTTCGTCAGCAATGAAAGTGCCGGGAGGCAGAGGAGGACCAAATTTGACAGTTCCATCTTTACTTTCAAGAAAGGTCTTATCTACGATCTTACCTGGATGGGTCCCCGCCCTAGGAAGGCCCCGCTAGTTGAAAAGCTATATCTTGGAAATCCATATCTCTAAGATTAAATTGTTTTTCTTATTTTTCTTAACCTGATTTATTATCAAATACATTATCAAACTATAAGCAGTTAAAAATAACAAGGAATAAAAACAGACAATAAGAACTGTTCGAATAAGCAAAATCAATTACTTTAAAGTTTTAAGCTCTTATTTCTCCGATTGACATCGATTAATTAAAACTTTCATTAGAAACTTTCTTGTAGAGCATTTAGTAAGCTTTCTAATGGTATCCTTCCGTTTACCAAGATTCTCAATTTTTTTCGAGATATTAAGGAAAGTATACAAAGTTACCAAACCTTTTTATGACTGTTAATAAAATATTTTATTCTAACCCTTCCTTCAATCCAAACGTAACACAAATTTCAACATATTAGTTTTAATGGAAGTAGAACAAGCAGAAAATGTTTCAGCTGAATCCCATGATTCTAAGTACCCAAACCAAAAACGGTATTCAAAAACTATTTTTCCCATTTTCTCGAAAACAGTTAAAGCTATCGCCTTGAAAATGGTTTAATTCGTTTTCCTAGCCCAAGAAGTTTATAAAACGAGTGCTTACAAGCTTATAAACTCAAAAGCGTAAGCGTTACGATTTTTTTTTGCGCGAATTTCGCCCCAAACGCCATCTTCCAGTGGACGGATTTTGCTGGTTAACGAACTTGACCTTTCAAATTGGACGACGGATTTTTGTACCAAATTTCATCAAAATCGGACCTTTCGTCTTCGCCTAGAGAGCGAACAGACAAATATATATATATATATATATATATATATATATATATATATATATACAAATTTGAACCACCATCATTTTCGGTCTCTAGGGGTTCTGAAACGCAAAATTTTCTAGTCGGCACTTCTGGATTGAGTCATGAGATCAACCTTATAAGCGGGGTTCCTCCCTATGGGGGAGGGAGGAACCGCGCTAAAAAAATAAATAATAAATCTTTTTTTTTTTTCTTTTTTTTTTTTTTTGTCGTAGGTCAGACTTATTAATAGCAGAGAGACACAAGAATACCTGTATTATTTTGTTATGAAAACAATGTATTCTGGTTTTTAGATGTGTTTTAAAGCATATTAAAGGTAGTGGGACTGTTCAAATTTAATGAAAACTGTACCAAACGAAAATACGGAGATATATAAGTAGATGAAGATTATAAGAAAATATAATATTTTTCTCCTATAGTATTTCAGATAGAATATTACATATTTATGCAATAGTATTTAAATTACTTCTTACACAATGAAATTTAAGGCTATATTCAAAACAGATCATTACTCTTCTTTAAATCCATTTGCGAATTTAACAAAACAGTATGAAATATTTTAACGCTGGGGAAGGTAGATACAAACTGATTTAGTTCAAATATGGCCTGAAATATAAAAACTAATGGCAATTGGAGAAATGTTAACTAGATTACTGGTATTGATTGCTAACCAGAGGCCGCTTGGTCTAAAAATGAAGAGTATTATTCGATATTGACAGACTGCTTATCACTAGTATCCTACAGTACCACTCGGCAGACCCGAAGTAGAGAAGGGAAAAGAAAACGCAAGGATGAGCGAACTAATGCAGCAATGAACGGGCCAAGTGGCCACCTCCATACCAACTTGAAGAGCAGTCAACAGACTCTTGTCTCAAGCCTCTACTTAGCTCCTGAAGCGAAAGAGCAAAACCCCCATTGGTCAAACAACTACAATATCTTGTAAATGTCAACTTCACGCAGTATTATCTAGATAATTAAGATTCTTAAGGCATCTGGTTTTCTTCATAAGAAGAAGCTTTTGAATGACATGTTCTTCGTTATAATAAGCTTTAATATTCCTATTTATTGGTGCTGTGTCCCGCTTCAGTGGCAATTAACAGAATAACATTATTTCCTGAGGCTTGCAATTCTAGGAAATCGGATTAATTGAAGTATTTTTTACAGAAGTATCAACATAAAAGTGTAACTGTATTGTAACCAATCTGAGTAGTAGTTGACCTCTTTGAGCGACAGCATTCTCCTAAACCAATAAAAGGACATGACTTAAAATGTATTTATGTTAATGTTTTTCTTTGCTTTCGTTTTGTTTTAATAATTATTGGTATGTTAAGATTAAGCATGCTTACCGCCTGAGTGGAGTATTTATTTTATTTTATTTACTGCACTCAAACTCACGTTTATTTTCATACTGATGCCTAATCATCCGTAAAGGTAGTAATTCTGCATTCTAATGGAGTCCTTATTGATCGATCTATTGATATGTAATAAATAGGACCTCTCATTGACAAGAATGTTGTAGTGAATTTATTAAAAAACTCCGTTATGGTCCAGGGAGCTCTAAACAAAAATCCTATTACTTCGCATTTTTAAAACTTATATTTCTCTTAGGATGTAGTTTTCATTAATTCGTCTCCTCTAATTTAATTTAATTTTGTCTTTTTCTAATCCCCTGCCTTAAATTGGCCCACTTCTATTTCAAACCGCATTCTCGGGGCCAATTAAGAGTCTAAAGAAGCTTAGCGGTTAATTAAGACCCTGAGGTCCCTTCGATTTGATCCTTGATCAGCGACACAGTGTACCTCATAGATACAAGAAGAGTTCACCAATAAATGACACCTAGAATCGATAGAAATATAATATTTTCTAAGTAAGTAGTGCTCAAGTCATCAAACAAGATCAGATATTCCGGTGTTTTTTTGTGATAGGTCAGTTAGTGTTTATGTTCTGGCTAATAATTGCCAAAAGGTTTCAGTGTTTTTGAGGTAATACTACCTTCCAACTTTTTAACTTTTTATGCTACCATTTTTTTTATACGCTAACTTTAACTTATCGAAAATGATATCCAAGAGCGTTTATGCGAAGAAATTTGTTTTAAATGGGCAAAAATACGATTTACCAAGCGAAGTCCCGATGCCGAGTGAACCTGATGCTGATTTGAAGATACCTTTTTGAGCGAGCTTCGATTGGTCTCTTTTCAATTGCTAAGTTTCTCTTGGCTCTCCTTCAATACAAAATTACAAACCTTTTTTTTTTATTACAAGAAAGTATGGAACAAAAATTAAATAGGAAAAAAATGAATATTTCAGAACATTTAACTTTAAAGTCGTATTCTCAAAACTACGTTTTTAGCACTTTCCTCCGAAGGAAAGTAGCTATTGAGGTTGCACTCATGACGGAATTTTTGAAAAATTTCTTTAAATCTCCATCGATCCTACCTAGTAGACACCGAAAATGACCCCTGTTAAAATATATATATATATATGTCTGTTAACACGATAGCGGCCAGAGTTTTTGTTTTTTCTTCGCGAAACGTGGTATATAGCGTTCAATTAGCAAACGATTGAACGAGTTCGTTAACCACCAAAATCGGTTCACCGAGAGGGGGGGGTTTACCCCGGACCCAAAACACTAATTTGACCATGCCAGCCGTAGTTTTTGTTGTATTTCAACGAAACTCGGTATTCGTTATGTTGAACTAAAGAGAGACATACGTTGTAAAAATAAACTAAATCGGTTTATTAGGAGGGGGGTTTACTACGGACCCACATTACCAATTTGCCACTACCAGCCGTAATTTTTGTTATATTTCAACGAAACTCGGTATTCGTGGTGGTAATCAACAGAGAAAATGGGTTTTAAAAATAAACTAAATCGGGTTATTTGGAGGGGGGGGGGTTTACTCCGGACCTAAAGTACTAATATACTCATACAGGTCGTAGTTTCTGCTGTATTGTAACGAAACGCGGTATACGTCATGGGTATCACATGAGAAAGAAGTGTTGTAAAAATGAAGTAAATCGGTCTATTGGAAAGGGGGGTTTACTTTAAACTCTGTTTCAATAGAATTAGCCGGCCAGACGTAGGTTCTCAAAGGCGCCGCGAGGAGCGCTATCTCCCACTAGGGGGACTGTATCCTCTTCCTGTGTCAGATCAAATGACGGAACATGAAGTTTTTGTGTATTTATTAAGTAGTACAGTATCATGTATTAACATAACTCTGGAAGTAAATTATTAACAAAATTAATGATTTAACAGTTCTCATAAGAAATGTAAATGAGCAGAACTATTCACGTTTTTATTTTATTTATATAGGTTATTTACAACAAATTATTCATTAATGTAGTCTACACTACAAAAATTCTGAGGAAAGTGCTTAGTTATGCAGCTCCTGCGTGACGGACTTTTTTTTTTAAATCGGGCGATACTTTAGCGTCTTCAATTTTTGCCCGATCAACATCAAATTTTAAGTGCTGCCTCCTAATGATATTTGCTAGTTAAGTACGTAGGAGGTTTAAGATTCTTTGAATTATATCGATTTTATGACCGATTTTCGACGGATTTTTTAATAGAAAATGAATAATTGTTCACCAATTTCGAAAAAAAAAATTAACATTTCTCAAAAATCCTACGTACTTTACCAGATTTAACCTTCTTCTTTCGAAATAATTTTAGTTTGCGATCTAGATTAAAAATTGCCGCGTGGAGACTATCGCCCGTGAAAAAAAGAGGGTTTCCGTTCATCAGACACAGTGCCGCCATTTTTTCCAAAGAATTGAAACTTCTTTTTCTTTTTTTTTAACATAGGTACCACATAAAATTTTCGATGTAAAGAATTGAAAAATATTAATTTATTTATAAATACATGAAATGACTTTGATTTTGATAACATAAGGTAATCTTAGAATAAATGATAAATAAGCTTTTAGAAGCTCAAATCTTTTGTTTCCGTATCGATTTTACATCTGTGGACCCTGGGTGAAATTACTAAAAGAACATGATACAAGAAAAATCAACACTGTAAATGTCAAGCACTTTAAATACACAGCATGTTAACATTAGACTTATTTTTAATGAGCAAAACATCTTTCTTTTTAATTTAATTATTAAGTCTTCTTTGCTAAGCAATGATTAAGATTAACAATAAACCGATTCCATTCATCGTCTGTAATAATTCCGGGTAAAGTTTTAATAAGCCGGATAGGGATGAAAATTTGGCTTGGAACGAGCCAGAGGGATAAGAGGAGAAAGGTAATTGAAATGCTGAGAGTTTCAGAAGTTGAGAAATTTATACAGAGGAATGAGAACCACCTTGGAATGAATTACAAAGCCCCCGCCATAGCTGCAAATTTACTCACTGATTCTTCTCAAGTCAGTGATTATATCCGTGATGTAATTACACTTTTTTCCGGGATAAAATGGTTTACTTTTTCAATCATTTTAATTAAACAACGAACTGAGGTATCAGGAGAATATTCACAAATTATCATACCTGACGAAACAATACGAGAAGCATAGAATAAGTATAAAATTGGTAAAATAATTTTTAGAAGCATTATTTTGTTATAGGTTTGTTTCTCACCTTTATGGTATCTCTTCAGGGGTTCAGCCTTAAACTGAGGAGGATATGGAAGTACGAGGCCCCTTCTACAACATCCACAAGTGGACTTCTGAGTCAGGATGTGGGTTACTAGTGAACGTTTCTCCTCCTGAAGTTGAGGCGGGAGTTGTATTTAAAACATATTTCTCTGAAGAGATGCCATAAAGCTGCGAATCGTGTAGGAATAAATAAAGTTTCTGAAACTATTCTGTGAAGTTTTGATTTTGTGGACTTGCGCCTAGTTGGCTAAACACGTATTACGGCTCATTTACCTAATATAAGCTTATATATACATTCAACTTTGATATAATTGTTATTCTAATATTTACCATATTCAAAGCTGTGCAGTAATAAATATTATTAGATCAGCTGGAACTTGTATATATGAAAGTAATTGTTATAATTATTTTACTAGATTGATATCTCGGATCGTAAAAAGTAAGTTTCTTTCTTCGATCGCAATATTTAATTTTCTTAATACAGCGTAATAAGGTATTTTTCCTATATGACAGATTTCCGCTTTACACTCTTTGTAGCGTTTTAATTACTATGCGTATAGCAGTTCTTTCAAAAGCCTAGCTCTGCCGTAATATTCATACTTTATTAAAGTAGCAAAAAAAAGGGAAAAAAAAGAAGAAGAAAAAAAGGTTAAGACAAAAATTAAATAGAACAAAGGGAAAGAATATTACCTAAAAACCGTTTCATTACTTCCAGAAGAATGGTTAAAAACATTTCGAAATGATAATTTTCATTTTCTCTTCTCTATTCCTTATGCAAGTACAATAATGAGCACTTTATTTTTATTTGACAAGAAAAATAATCTATCAACCAATTCTGCTGTAATGAAAAAGAATTGCAACAAAGGTTTGATGTACTGGTACTTCATTATTTCTTAGCAGAGAAAAATGGTTTCTTTCAGTATTAAGTTAGATTAAACTCTTTGACGAAACTTTTCCAACTTAAAGTAGCAAGCCATTAGCAGAAAGAGAAATGTCTTCCTTCACATCAAAGAAATTTACGTTTACATTCAACATTATTCAGAAACAAAAAGCTATAATTCCAATTTTTAAGGTATATATTACATTTAATTTTTTTATAGCTTCATTTTAGTATTGCGACTGCTGCCATTAATCGACTAAAATAACTCGAAAAGAGTTATATATATATATATATATATATATATATATATATATATATATATATATATATATATATATACACACACGTGTATTTCCTTCGCTTACAGTAGTGTGCAGTAACTAGAAAATGTTTAATAGATACTGGTATAATAGTGCTAATAATACAGACAAGCGCCAACGGCCATAGCCACGTTGAATGCACCGGTTCTCGTAGATCACCGAAGTTAAAGAACCTGAATCAGTACCTGAATGGGTTACCGACCACGTGCCGTTGGCATTATAAAAGGGTGGCTACCTGTAGATAGCCTGGCGTTAATAGCCTAATTGTTGATAGGACGTTAAACACACATACAAAAAAAAAAAAAAAATACAGTCAAGCACTGTCTACCTATACACTAAATAACGTTTCCGGCTAATGCACTGAATCTGACTCTGTCTGTAAAGTATTTATTTATATAAATCTTTTGATTATTTGATGTACTTGTTCCATGCGTTCAAGTTTCAATTTGGTATTGAAGGTTCTTGTAATGCTCCTGACGGTGAACTTTAAGGTATGAATTCATGCAAGTAAATTAATATATAACAACATTGCTTTTATGCATTGATCATAAATCACTTTTGAAAATCACGTGTGATTTTGACAGAGTTAAAATTCTAGATAAGCAGGGAAACGTGATAAAATAAAATATTCACATAATTAAAAAACACGAAAAAGCCAGCCAATGAGAAACTGACATTATATAAATATTTTTTAATTTATTGAACTAGACTACATAAAATTATTAATTTAATAAAATGATAAATGCTTCTTTTAGAAAAACAAGATTAATTCTAAAACGATTGATTTTAAATTGTTGATTTGTATTAGACATGATTGAACATGTCAGTATAGACGTGCCCCTGCCGACAGAAGGTTCTCGAAGGTGAAGGCTGTAATGCTAATTATTTTAAGTGCTCCTGAAGATGCGTCAAAAAACGAGAAACGTGTACCAACAAATAAAAGAGTGGCGGAGAAAGTGGTTTTGTTATTGTAATTTAGACGTTCTCTCACATTAAATATATTGGGTTGGAGAAGGCCAGCAAGAGTCACAAAAGTAATGAAAAAGCACAATGAGTAAATGGTAGGAGACAATGCTCCTCACCATGTCAGTACATTTGCATGCAAAATATTCAGGAATCTCCTTATTTATAACAAAAAAAAAAGGTCTACAGGATACAACATTCACCATTTTACAGTTACATAAATCATCAATTCATACAACAAGTCATCAGTATCAAATCAATCCCAAATTTCTACTCAAAATTGCTAAAAAAAAATGTATCAGATTTTGGCACATCTCCTCATAAAAAGCGTTTTTTAAATTAAATTATGTTTTATTTAATTTGTACACTTAGTTTATAGTAATAAAGTCCAATGATTGCGAAACAGTGGACTGTATTCATATCCGTCCTAATCCAATACGTTCCAAAAAATGGTGGATAGAACAAACCCATTAGCTGTTGAAAACATTAAATGTTGTTAGGACAAATTTTGTCCTAGCAAATTGTAACACAATGTACGGTGGCCTAACGAATGATTGGCGTGGCCTAACAACGAATATATGGAGGGTGTGTGTATTTCCCGATAGGAACGTGACAGATAGGAACGAGAGAGATTTGGTTCCATGCTAGCCAGGGATCAGCTGAAGGAAATTGATTGACCCTAGCAGAATCAAACTCGATACTCGTCTTTTTCTAATCCCCTGCCTTAAATTGGCCCACTTCTATTTCAAACCGCATTCTCGGGGCCAATTAAGAGTCTAAAGAAGCTTAGCGGTTAATTAAGACCCTGAGGTCCCTTCGATTTGATCCTTGATCAGCGACACAGTGTACCTCATAGATACAAGAAGAGTTCACCAATAAATGACACCTAGAATCGATAGAAATATAATATTTTCTAAGTAAGTAGTGCTCAAGTCATCAAACAAGATCAGATATTCCGGTGTTTTTTTGTGATAGGTCAGTTAGTGTTTATGTTCTGGCTAATAATTGCCAAAAGGTTTCAGTGTTTTTGAGGTAATACTACCTTCCAACTTTTTAACTTTTTATGCTACCATTTTTTTTATACGCTAACTTTAACTTATCGAAAATGATATCCAAGAGCGTTTATGCGAAGAAATTTGTTTTAAATGGGCAAAAATACGATTTACCAAGCGAAGTCCCGATGCCGAGTGAACCTGATGCTGATTTGAAGATACCTTTTTGAGCGAGCTTCGATTGGTCTCTTTTCAATTGCTAAGTTTCTCTTGGCTCTCCTTCAATACAAAATTACAAACCTTTTTTTTTTATTACAAGAAAGTATGGAACAAAAATTAAATAGGAAAAAAATGAATATTTCAGAACATTTAACTTTAAAGTCGTATTCTCAAAACTACGTTTTTAGCACTTTCCTCCGAAGGAAAGTAGCTATTGAGGTTGCACTCATGACGGAATTTTTGAAAAATTTCTTTAAATCTCCATCGATCCTACCTAGTAGACACCGAAAATGACCCCTGTTAAAATATATATATATATATGTCTGTTAACACGATAGCGGCCAGAGTTTTTGTTTTTTCTTCGCGAAACGTGGTATATAGCGTTCAATTAGCAAACGATTGAACGAGTTCGTTAACCACCAAAATCGGTTCACCGAGAGGGGGGGGTTTACCCCGGACCCAAAACACTAATTTGACCATGCCAGCCGTAGTTTTTGTTGTATTTCAACGAAACTCGGTATTCGTTATGTTGAACTAAAGAGAGACATACGTTGTAAAAATAAACTAAATCGGTTTATTAGGAGGGGGGTTTACTACGGACCCACATTACCAATTTGCCACTACCAGCCGTAATTTTTGTTATATTTCAACGAAACTCGGTATTCGTGGTGGTAATCAACAGAGAAAATGGGTTTTAAAAATAAACTAAATCGGGTTATTTGGAGGGGGGGGGGTTTACTCCGGACCTAAAGTACTAATATACTCATACAGGTCGTAGTTTCTGCTGTATTGTAACGAAACGCGGTATACGTCATGGGTATCACATGAGAAAGAAGTGTTGTAAAAATGAAGTAAATCGGTCTATTGGAAAGGGGGGTTTACTTTAAACTCTGTTTCAATAGAATTAGCCGGCCAGACGTAGGTTCTCAAAGGCGCCGCGAGGAGCGCTATCTCCCACTAGGGGGACTGTATCCTCTTCCTGTGTCAGATCAAATGACGGAACATGAAGTTTTTGTGTATTTATTAAGTAGTACAGTATCATGTATTAACATAACTCTGGAAGTAAATTATTAACAAAATTAATGATTTAACAGTTCTCATAAGAAATGTAAATGAGCAGAACTATTCACGTTTTTATTTTATTTATATAGGTTATTTACAACAAATTATTCATTAATGTAGTCTACACTACAAAAATTCTGAGGAAAGTGCTTAGTTATGCAGCTCCTGCGTGACGGACTTTTTTTTTTAAATCGGGCGATACTTTAGCGTCTTCAATTTTTGCCCGATCAACATCAAATTTTAAGTGCTGCCTCCTAATGATATTTGCTAGTTAAGTACGTAGGAGGTTTAAGATTCTTTGAATTATATCGATTTTATGACCGATTTTCGACGGATTTTTTAATAGAAAATGAATAATTGTTCACCAATTTCGAAAAAAAAAATTAACATTTCTCAAAAATCCTACGTACTTTACCAGATTTAACCTTCTTCTTTCGAAATAATTTTAGTTTGCGATCTAGATTAAAAATTGCCGCGTGGAGACTATCGCCCGTGAAAAAAAGAGGGTTTCCGTTCATCAGACACAGTGCCGCCATTTTTTCCAAAGAATTGAAACTTCTTTTTCTTTTTTTTTAACATAGGTACCACATAAAATTTTCGATGTAAAGAATTGAAAAATATTAATTTATTTATAAATACATGAAATGACTTTGATTTTGATAACATAAGGTAATCTTAGAATAAATGATAAATAAGCTTTTAGAAGCTCAAATCTTTTGTTTCCGTATCGATTTTACATCTGTGGACCCTGGGTGAAATTACTAAAAGAACATGATACAAGAAAAATCAACACTGTAAATGTCAAGCACTTTAAATACACAGCATGTTAACATTAGACTTATTTTTAATGAGCAAAACATCTTTCTTTTTAATTTAATTATTAAGTCTTCTTTGCTAAGCAATGATTAAGATTAACAATAAACCGATTCCATTCATCGTCTGTAATAATTCCGGGTAAAGTTTTAATAAGCCGGATAGGGATGAAAATTTGGCTTGGAACGAGCCAGAGGGATAAGAGGAGAAAGGTAATTGAAATGCTGAGAGTTTCAGAAGTTGAGAAATTTATACAGAGGAATGAGAACCACCTTGGAATGAATTACAAAGCCCCCGCCATAGCTGCAAATTTACTCACTGATTCTTCTCAAGTCAGTGATTATATCCGTGATGTAATTACACTTTTTTCCGGGATAAAATGGTTTACTTTTTCAATCATTTTAATTAAACAACGAACTGAGGTATCAGGAGAATATTCACAAATTATCATACCTGACGAAACAATACGAGAAGCATAGAATAAGTATAAAATTGGTAAAATAATTTTTAGAAGCATTATTTTGTTATAGGTTTGTTTCTCACCTTTATGGTATCTCTTCAGGGGTTCAGCCTTAAACTGAGGAGGATATGGAAGTACGAGGCCCCTTCTACAACATCCACAAGTGGACTTCTGAGTCAGGATGTGGGTTACTAGTGAACGTTTCTCCTCCTGAAGTTGAGGCGGGAGTTGTATTTAAAACATATTTCTCTGAAGAGATGCCATAAAGCTGCGAATCGTGTAGGAATAAATAAAGTTTCTGAAACTATTCTGTGAAGTTTTGATTTTGTGGACTTGCGCCTAGTTGGCTAAACACGTATTACGGCTCATTTACCTAATATAAGCTTATATATACATTCAACTTTGATATAATTGTTATTCTAATATTTACCATATTCAAAGCTGTGCAGTAATAAATATTATTAGATCAGCTGGAACTTGTATATATGAAAGTAATTGTTATAATTATTTTACTAGATTGATATCTCGGATCGTAAAAAGTAAGTTTCTTTCTTCGATCGCAATATTTAATTTTCTTAATACAGCGTAATAAGGTATTTTTCCTATATGACAGATTTCCGCTTTACACTCTTTGTAGCGTTTTAATTACTATGCGTATAGCAGTTCTTTCAAAAGCCTAGCTCTGCCGTAATATTCATACTTTATTAAAGTAGCAAAAAAAAGGGAAAAAAAAGAAGAAGAAAAAAAGGTTAAGACAAAAATTAAATAGAACAAAGGGAAAGAATATTACCTAAAAACCGTTTCATTACTTCCAGAAGAATGGTTAAAAACATTTCGAAATGATAATTTTCATTTTCTCTTCTCTATTCCTTATGCAAGTACAATAATGAGCACTTTATTTTTATTTGACAAGAAAAATAATCTATCAACCAATTCTGCTGTAATGAAAAAGAATTGCAACAAAGGTTTGATGTACTGGTACTTCATTATTTCTTAGCAGAGAAAAATGGTTTCTTTCAGTATTAAGTTAGATTAAACTCTTTGACGAAACTTTTCCAACTTAAAGTAGCAAGCCATTAGCAGAAAGAGAAATGTCTTCCTTCACATCAAAGAAATTTACGTTTACATTCAACATTATTCAGAAACAAAAAGCTATAATTCCAATTTTTAAGGTATATATTACATTTAATTTTTTTATAGCTTCATTTTAGTATTGCGACTGCTGCCATTAATCGACTAAAATAACTCGAAAAGAGTTATATATATATATATATATATATATATATATATATATATATATATATATATATATATATATATATATACACACACGTGTATTTCCTTCGCTTACAGTAGTGTGCAGTAACTAGAAAATGTTTAATAGATACTGGTATAATAGTGCTAATAATACAGACAAGCGCCAACGGCCATAGCCACGTTGAATGCACCGGTTCTCGTAGATCACCGAAGTTAAAGAACCTGAATCAGTACCTGAATGGGTTACCGACCACGTGCCGTTGGCATTATAAAAGGGTGGCTACCTGTAGATAGCCTGGCGTTAATAGCCTAATTGTTGATAGGACGTTAAACACACATACAAAAAAAAAAAAAAAATACAGTCAAGCACTGTCTACCTATACACTAAATAACGTTTCCGGCTAATGCACTGAATCTGACTCTGTCTGTAAAGTATTTATTTATATAAATCTTTTGATTATTTGATGTACTTGTTCCATGCGTTCAAGTTTCAATTTGGTATTGAAGGTTCTTGTAATGCTCCTGACGGTGAACTTTAAGGTATGAATTCATGCAAGTAAATTAATATATAACAACATTGCTTTTATGCATTGATCATAAATCACTTTTGAAAATCACGTGTGATTTTGACAGAGTTAAAATTCTAGATAAGCAGGGAAACGTGATAAAATAAAATATTCACATAATTAAAAAACACGAAAAAGCCAGCCAATGAGAAACTGACATTATATAAATATTTTTTAATTTATTGAACTAGACTACATAAAATTATTAATTTAATAAAATGATAAATGCTTCTTTTAGAAAAACAAGATTAATTCTAAAACGATTGATTTTAAATTGTTGATTTGTATTAGACATGATTGAACATGTCAGTATAGACGTGCCCCTGCCGACAGAAGGTTCTCGAAGGTGAAGGCTGTAATGCTAATTATTTTAAGTGCTCCTGAAGATGCGTCAAAAAACGAGAAACGTGTACCAACAAATAAAAGAGTGGCGGAGAAAGTGGTTTTGTTATTGTAATTTAGACGTTCTCTCACATTAAATATATTGGGTTGGAGAAGGCCAGCAAGAGTCACAAAAGTAATGAAAAAGCACAATGAGTAAATGGTAGGAGACAATGCTCCTCACCATGTCAGTACATTTGCATGCAAAATATTCAGGAATCTCCTTATTTATAACAAAAAAAAAAGGTCTACAGGATACAACATTCACCATTTTACAGTTACATAAATCATCAATTCATACAACAAGTCATCAGTATCAAATCAATCCCAAATTTCTACTCAAAATTGCTAAAAAAAAATGTATCAGATTTTGGCACATCTCCTCATAAAAAGCGTTTTTTAAATTAAATTATGTTTTATTTAATTTGTACACTTAGTTTATAGTAATAAAGTCCAATGATTGCGAAACAGTGGACTGTATTCATATCCGTCCTAATCCAATACGTTCCAAAAAATGGTGGATAGAACAAACCCATTAGCTGTTGAAAACATTAAATGTTGTTAGGACAAATTTTGTCCTAGCAAATTGTAACACAATGTACGGTGGCCTAACGAATGATTGGCGTGGCCTAACAACGAATATATGGAGGGTGTGTGTATTTCCCGATAGGAACGTGACAGATAGGAACGAGAGAGATTTGGTTCCATGCTAGCCAGGGATCAGCTGAAGGAAATTGATTGACCCTAGCAGAATCAAACTCGATACTCGTCTGATAATTAGTAAACCAGGCGATATAATAAGTCAAAATATTAGTTTGCCTGCAGTGAAGTTTGTTTTGTCAAAACTAAGTTTGTTAAACTATTTCGCAATTTTTATTTTATTTATTTATTTATTTATTTATTTTTTTTGTATTTTGGGTGCATGGACTGCTGTGGTCATTAGCACCCATTTCGCAATATTATAAATAATACAATCAATCTAATGGAAGAAGCTAAACAGCTTCGTCGAGGCCATCAGAGCTTATGAAAAGAGAAAGCAGGTCATGAGAAAAGAAACCAACAGTTTATCACGAGAGCGGAATTGGAAGTAATTTTTGGCAGTAGCAATAGACGGGACACTCCACCGGGTAATAGGCCAATAGTTTCACAGCTTATTGAGGAAATCGCTCTTATCTACGCCCCTCTGCTTATTATATTTTTAATTACATCCCATATTTATATAAGGTTTATAATTATTTCTCCGTCAATTTTTTAGATATTCATCGGTGAATGTATTACTCACTCATTAACCGGAGCCAATCATTTGTAGCTTGAAAAGCAATGAACCTATGCAAATATGCAAATCCTTTCGATGATAAAGCTTCGTTTTTTTATCAGTCGTTCTAATATAATTTACGTAGGGATCTATAAAAATAAATATAATTTTGGAGTTTTAGTTAAAATTAAATGAATATTTGTTTCTATCTACGTTAGAAACGAATCAAGAAAGTTTCACTTTATATTATTAATGATATGAAGATAGCCGTTGAGGCAATAAAAAGACAAAGAATTGTTGAAATTTGGCTGATTCAAAACGTTTGAAATATATTTTTTTCAAAAAATTTGATGGACATAAACATTTACAACATCTAAGTAAATACCAAGTCAAAATATCTGGTTAAAATATTTTAAAATTATTATATAAGAACATGTTTTAGGAATATGCTCGACTAAACCTACTTTACATCGCCCTCTACTGAAAAGACCGAAAAAATGCACTTCGCCATAGATGCGGTGCGATAAATAAATAAATAAATAAAAAATTTTGTTTTCTCCTAGCTGAATCCCAACCATTCCTTGGCTTCTTATTTATTGTTAAGTATTAATGGTTCTCTTCTCCTCGCCAGGTGTCCATAGGAATTTCTTCCCACTATATATATATATATATATATATATATATATATATATATATATATATATATATATATATATATACGTAAAAAATGAACATTTGAGGTATTGATAAAAGTAATTATTTTTTTTCAGCTACAAATGATAACAAAGAATCGTTGTGCTGACTACGTAGGAATAAAGTCCAACCATAAGAGAATAATCAGTACAAATAAACTAATAAAGATTCGACCATTTAGTTTAAACTGACTAATTCCAATTCCATATGCGAACCCACATTTCCTCACCCTAAGCTTAATGAAATATATTTTTTTCTACAAGCAAAAATTGCGTATTATTGGGCCTATTATTCAGACGAAGATAGTCGTTGATGTGATAACAAGTCAAGGAATGGTTGGGATTCGGCTTACATTGGGAGTGCACGACGTGCCCCTCACCGATTCAAACGAGAATTTTTTGTATGTGTAGTACTTAAATAGAATATGGTCCTGTTAAAGCGAGTAAACGCACTACTCAAGCATTCAGCTACAAAACTATGTCGAAAATTTACCTGGAATACTAAAACTTTGTAAGCGGAAAATGTAGGTTACGTTTTGAAATTCACTATCTCGCCTTGAAATAACCCGACATTTACGTCCTTGGGCTTTTTGAAAAGAAAAGAGCTTCCTTTTTCGAACCTTGTAAATGAATTATTATCTCGGGAAATAATAGTGAGAAATGGTTCTCAAAATAAAAGTCAAATTTAAACGTTTTTGAATATAACGTCGATTCTATTACAGGTAGAAATACCGCAATCGGACAAAAAACATTAGAACCTTTATCGACCCTCCAAATTTGGTTTGAATTAAGTGAATGTACTTTGAAATATGGCCGGATTTTTTAACCGTTAACATAATTTTAAGGGTCCAGCCTTAGCGCAATTTAAAATTAATTTCTTTTTTATTTTTTGGAATCTTCCCAAAATTTGAATGTAGAAGTTTTTGAATGTTCTAAAAACAAATCTGACGTATATTTTTAAATATGATTACTATTTTATAATGGATAACTTTTTAAACGTAGGTATATGGAATATTTCGGCAAAATAATGACTTCTATATAGTCGGGTATGTAAAACAATTTTCGACTTTCGAAAAAAAAAAAAAAAAAAAAAAAAAAAAAAAAAAAAAAAAAAAAAAAAAAAAAAAAAATTTCCCTTTCAAATTCCAGGTAAATTTTCAACATTTTTTTTTGGAGAAGTGAGTTATCTCGCTTTAATAGGACCTTTTTCCTTAAGCACTTCACATACAAAAATTCTCGTTTGAATCGGTGAGCTGCACGTCGTGCACTCCCCTTGTTAGACAAAAACTTTACTCTTCTGATTATTCTAATTCGTAATTATGGTTATTTATTTTTTAGCCGAAGAAGGCTGCCAAAGAACATGCCGAAACGATTGAAATATACATTTTTCTCTAGATTTAACGTTTTATCTTAGCAGTATCCCAGCTATTCATTGACATCTAATTGTCTCTATCATTGCTTTAAAGACTAAAGTCAAATGTTGAGTGTGAAATGAACCTAATGTCCAAGATGGTGCAATAGGAGCATCCTAAGTAAGCTCCATGAAAGGGGCATGCAACTCCTGTTTGCACTCTACTGGCCAACACTATGTTGATTATACGCTTTGTGTACAACTCCGGCTAGGCTAATCCCAGCTAGCTATTGCAACGGCCCCATTGAACTGACACTCCGGACTCCAAAGCCATAGGCTACTGCATTCATGCAAGGGCTAGTATGCTTCACTGATGACTATTCGCTGCTATATGCTGCACGAAAATTGCAAGAGGAATAGAAATTAACATCTTTCTCAGACTACAGTAGCACACTGAATTATTTGGTGCCAAATTAAATAAAGCTACGTCCTTATGTTTATTGTATTTCGTACATACACTATTGACTTATAAAACAACTTCAGGTTTCTTTTTTTTTAAAAAAAGTGCGTCAAATAGGAACTGCGTCATCTTAGCGCGTTTCTATAACTTCTTATCACTTGTGTCATTTGGAAAGCTTCAATGAAGTGTACTTAATATTTTGTAAAAATACCTATTCTGGTGAAATGCTGAAGGTAAGTGAGATTTAGGCACCATTATGTATGGAAAAATAAAAGTAACTGAAATTAATCACTCAGCCTTTTTGATTTCTACTCGCAAAACACTATCACAAAGAACAACTACATATTCGTTCTCACGCAGCAAATTAATTTTGACGTTAAAATAAATCATAAAAACAACGAGCAATAAAATACTGAAGAAAACTAACGTAAAGAACCGTTCAAAGCAAAGAAACCAATACTGTCACGGTTTAAGTTCTCATTTTTCCGCCTTATCGAAAATGTCTTTAGAACCATTTTTTTAGAACTTTTAGTAGGCTTTCGAACGATATAGTTTTCAGGATATTTAAGGAATACCAAAAGTGTTTACGTTAAATAAGTTAGTTTTTATTATTATAAAACATCTAGAAAAATGAATATATCGTTTCTGGCTCACCCAAACTGTTTAGAAAAACAATTTTATTCACAAATGTGTGTGTGTGTGTGTATGTATTCAATTGATAAATAAAATAGCACACAGACACAGCACGCTGACAAGGATTTCAGAGTTCTCTAAGGAAGAAAAAGCAGTGGAAATTGTAAATCATGCCTCGTGCCTTGCCGCTACCCTGTTTTCCTGTTAAATAACCCATGAACCTTCCCAGTCAGCCCCTTCATGTATTCCTTCTAGGTGTAGGCGATTTAATACCCCTTTTACAGAATTCAACCCCCTCCACGAAAGAACATATATTTACATGAAAAATGGATTACTTTCTTCGTCCTGTTTCATTTCTAATGCTAAATTCATAAAGACTGTATAAACCGACTGAGGTGCTATGCTGGCGAAGTTTATGTGCTCGACTAACTGAAAATTAAGTTCGCTAAATAATACCTAACTAAAAAAATAACGAAGAGACTAAGCTGTTTTTATCCGCTTAAGAATTAGCCATTCTTAAACTTACACGTTACAAATATTATAAACATCTTTCGTTGACGCTCCACATATTTTGTGAATAGCATTCTATTCTTCTATTTTGAGCTGATAGAGGCTCCACAAGATCACGAATGAGTATATAAAACGAATCAGTTGACTTCGTTTAATTTTTTTCAATTAAAAAAAATTATATGAAATAAATAAATAGAAAAAATAATCACGATAATTAAATGATAAGTAGATTAATGTAATAATTAAAGGACAAACACTTCTTTATTTTGAGTGGGGAAGGAAATTGTTCTGTCATATCACATCATTACACACGTTAATGAACAAGAGCCAAGAACAACAATTTTTACATGCTTAATAGCTATTGGGAGGCCCGGTGGCCTTGTGCACTTAACACTCCGTGCCAAAGGGTCGTGGGTTCGATTCCCACTAGGAGTGGTGGCTTTTCTTTAGAATAAAGAATAGGCACCAGCCCTATCCTGGCTAGAAAAGGGTGGTAACCTATAGATAACCCGTCCTAAATCTCGTAGTTAATAATAAATGGACGTTAAAACATAATAATAATAGCTATTGTGCTTTTATTTTTAAGAATTTCAAAAGAATATATTATATAGAACGTTTGCAAGCGCCAGCTGAATGTGCTGAGAATATTATTGGATTATAAAGATAAACTACGGTCCTAGGGCTCGATGGAGAATCCAAAATGAGTTAAGTAACTTAGGTTTCTAGGCTGGGAAACTTTTAACGAACTTCATTAACTGTTTAGAGGTTCTTAGTAAAGCTTCTTATAACTTATTTTTATATCCTCATGTTCGTGATTTACTTGACAGTTCTGTAAAAATTAAATGAAACATGGACATTTCAAAGCCAATCGTCACCTCAAGTCACGCAAGAAATGTGTGAAACGTAAACGTTTTATAAAACGAAAACCTTTTTATGGCACACAGATGCTGTTCCATAAAAAGGGAAGATTCCTAAAATGACAATATAAAATGTGCAAGATTCCTCGTTAATATAGTATACTAGCTGACCCGGCGAACTTCGTACCGCCTAACTCTCGATTCTTTAATTTCATTTAATACTTATTCTGCTATTTCGGACACCGGGTCAGCTATTAAGATACAAAAAAAGTCCGTCACGCAGGAGCTGCATAACTAACGACTTTCCTCAGAATTTGGGTAGTGTAGACTGCTTTCCAGAACAATTTGCTTAAAATATCCTACATAAATAAAATAAAATCATGAATAGTTCTCTTTTAATTTTGTAATGAGTAACTGTTCAATTATTAATTTGCTTCCAGAGTTATGTTTACACATGGTACCTATTACACTACGTAATATATACACAAAACCTCATATTATCGTATTTTGATCTAACGCAGGAACAGGATACAGTCACTCTAGTGGTAGAAAGCGCTCCTTGCGGCGGCTTTGTGAACCTACGTCTGGCGGGCTTTTCTATTGAAATATATTACAAATTAAACCCCCGCTTTCCGATTGACCGATTCAGCTCATTTTTACAACACTTCTTTCTCATGAGTTACCCACGACGTATACCGCGTTTCGTTACAATACAGCAGAAATTACGACCGGTATGAGTATATTAGGAATTTGGGTCCGGAGTAACCCCCCCCCCTTGTAATGAACCGATTCAGTTTATTTTTACAACACATATTTACCTGTAGATTACCACTACGAATACCGAGTTTCGTCGAAATATACCAAAAATCACGGCTGGTAGTGGCGAAATGGTATTGTGGGTCCGGAGTAAACCCCCCCCCCTCCTAATGAACCGATTTAGTTTATTTTCACAACACATATTTACCTGTAGATTACCACTACGAATACCGAGTTTCGTCGAAATATACCAAAAATCACGGCTGGTAGTGGCGAATTGGTATTGTGGGTCCGGAGTAAACCCCCCCCCCCCCCTTCTAATGAACCGATTTAGTTCATTTTTATATCTGACTTTTCTCTCTTTGAACTGTCGAACACAAATCTTCAGAAGTCAGTTTGTCAATATCGAGTGATCTCCTTTTAGTTGCTAATTTTGCTTGTTTGTCAATCTCGTTGCTTTCTGGGATTCCTGTATGTCCGGGTAGCCAAGTCATTGTTATGTTTTTATTTTGTAGGTTTAGTAATTGTGTAAGTATTTGTGTTATTACTGGGTGTGTACTGTAGATATTTCCCAAGGAGAGCAATGAACTTAGCGAGTCAGAGCAAAGAATGATTTCTCGTCTATTTGTGTGTTGTAAGTTGGAAAGAGCTGTAAGTATGGCTGTCAGTTCGGCAGTGTATATACTAGAGTCGTCGTGTAGTTTTATTTGGTAGGACATGTTATCAACTATAGCTGCAGCGCCTGTTCCTGAATCACTTTTGGAACCATCGGTAAAGATAAATAGTGCTTCAGGATGCCTCGTTTTAAAAGATTTAAAGACATTTTGGTATAACGTAGAAGAAATGGGTTCCTTCTTTTTGTATTGTGTTAGCGTGAGATTAATTTTGAAGTGTTTAACTCTCCATGGGGGTTGTGAAAGGACTGCGTTGGTATGTATAGGTGTATTTAAAAGTGTTGAGCTGTTTGCGTCTAATAGATGTCTTATTAATAACGGTTTTATTCGTGGATTTTTTTGTAAATATTCATTATGAAATTGGTTATTTAAAAATGTATCTATATGTATATAAAAACAATATTACAACATTTTCATAACATAAACATATATCATAAAATCTAACAAGTATACTGTATAAAAAGGGGGAAAAAATATATATAATATAACTCTTCGTTGCTTTAAAGGATCCTCATTTCTAGACATTATACATTAATATTCTTGTGTTTATAATACGAAATATACTCGTATATCGGAATCAATTTAGCACCATAACCCTCAACGTTTTTTTTTTTTTTTTTTTTTTTTTTTGACTTCGGCTATATATATATTTATTATTATTATTATTATTTATTTATAATTTACTAATATTCACTTCTATATTTACTTTATTTTTTTTTTATTTTTTTTTTTATTTATTTTTTTTTTTTTATTATTTTTTTTTTCTTCCTTCTCTTCTTATTTTCACCTTTTATGTTACTAATACGTTTTCCCCTCTTAAGAGTTACTGCTTTTCTCGTTTTCCCGACTCTTACGTTGTTTAATAATTTTGTTCATTATCAAATCTTGGATATACCTTATTCACAGTATCAACAACAGTGCTTCTTCTTTTACACCTTCTTTCACGAAGTAATTGTAAACAGACCTTTTTTGTAACTACATGAACATTGTTCTAATGTATTTTATCTGTTATTATTAAGAATTCACAATGTATTTCTTTATTTATATTATTTTTTTTTAATTACAACTAGAAATGTATCTGTATAATTGTTTCGAGCACATCACCTTAGTTGCGGGTGCTCATAAATAAATGAATTAAAAAAAAAAAAAAATCACTTTTCTCTCTATATTACCACTACGAATACCAAGTTTCGTTGAAATATAACAAATATTACGGCTGACATAGTCAAATTAGTGTTTTGGGTTCGGGGTAAACCCCCCCCCCTTCCGGTGAAACGATTTTGGTGGTTAACGAACTCGTTCAATCGTTTGCTAATTGAATGCTATATACCAAGTTTCGTGACGAAAAAATAAAAACTCTGGCCGCTATCGTGTTAACAGACACACACATATATATATATATATATATATATATATATATATATATATATATATATCAAAATCAGTCCCGTAACAGGCCACAAGGGCCCAGAGGGGCAGATACTGTAGAGGTATCTGATTCTTGACCATACGACACACTAGGGAGATAGTGTGGTCAACACTATGCTCCGGCCGCCTGATTTTCCCCTTGGCTGCTTCAACTGCTAGAGTCATTAGCACCCAAGGTACCCATTATTAATTAAATTAATTAAAGGCTGGGTGAGCCTAGGGACGATCTGGGACCCCAAATCCAACCCTCGAACGCATATACATATATATATATATATATATATATATATATATATATATATATATATACCCCAAATCCAACCCTCGAACACACATATATATATATATATATATATATATATATATATATATATATATATATATGTGTGTTCGAGGGTATATATATATGTATATATATATATATGTGTTCGAGGGTGCTAATATATATATATATATATATAATATATAATATATAATTATTATATTATATATATATATATATATATATATATATATATATATATACATATATATATATAATTTTAAAGGGGGTCATTTTCGGTGTCTACTAGGTAGGATCGATAAAGATTTGAAGAAATTTTTCAAAAATTCCGTCATGAGAGCAACCTCAATAGCTACTTTCCTTCGGAGGAAAGTGCTAAAAAAAAGAAAAAATAAACTTAATATGTCAAAAATTACATTATGTCAAAAAAACAAAAGTTATAAAACACTTAAAATTCTTTTAATAGTCACTAAACGGCGCTAATAGCCAAATAGTTGATGCGCCGTTAAAAAAGAAAAAAAAAAAAAAAAAAAAAAAAAAAGTCACTAAAAATTACAATGACTCCTACTTATTATATTTCATTTTATATTTACTTATTCTTAATTAAATTTCATTTTTATTGTAGTATTTAATGGTACACGATATTTTTTGTTTCATTGCCTGACGCGTAAACAAACAGAGCTGATGGTTTTGTAACACGGGAACAGGCAAAATACTATTGACCATGCGAGAAAAATGGGTTTTCTAGATTAATACCACAAACACTTAATGACTGCCCCTGGGATTTGTTTATAGTCAAACTGAGTTCATAGGTCCACTAGCAACACAGTTGTAGGCACTGTAATCAATTGACAGCTGCTCGATTCAAACTTGCACCATTACTAGTCGAATGTCGCGCTTCACGGGTCTGTCTTAACCGAATTCTTTCACGTTCATTGCGATCTTCACGTTCCTGGGCAGTACAATTAGATTGATAATTAATCTGATTCTTTGCATTTCTGGTTCTTCTGCCTAAATTTGTCCGTCGCCTTATAGGAGGCTTATTCAGTAAGTCACAAACACACAACACTTTAGTAATTTTATAGAAATTTGTGGCTTTTAGATTTAGTAATATTATAGAAGCACAGCAATATTATAGACAATTTGTTTTTGAGTAACGTTACCATCGTACACGATGGTATATTTCCCCTCCACTAACACTTAAACTTTATGGTATGGTATTAAAGTTCAAATTGATCTTTAAGTATTATTACGAATCTTTTGTATGGTAATATAGAAAAGTGGTCTTTTTTACTTCGTTAACGCAAATATAAATTAATTTAAATTGCATTATTAACATGTGATTGATTCTATTGTCACCTAGCGATTACATGTTCTTATTTATTACAATTTTTTTTGTTTATACACAAATAACCTAATACGTTAACTGTTAAAAATTATAATAATTGAGAACATATGTTTTTTATTTAAAAATTAATTTGCGTTAAGAAAGTGAAAAAGACCCAAAAAGTGTTGTTTTTAGACTTTTTCAGGCATTTTTTTAATTTTTTCTTTCCGTAAGAACCATCCTCGTAGTTCAAGAAATATGATAAAAAAAGAATTAGCGAAATCGGTTCAGTTGTTCTCGAGATTTGGGCTTACCAACACATTTAGCGATTCATTTTTATATAATAGATATGTTACTAATGTCCAGATTTTAGTCAATGCACAATAATTGGGGGGGGGGAGAGTAAAATATAGCTAGCTATTCCTTTATTTGTAAACATCATTATCGTGCAAGCTTGATTGACTTATTTAGTTCTAATAAGCGTTTTTAAATAGTTTAACTTATTTTTTAAGTTTTAAGCCTGAGTTGCTCTGCCTGACGTAATAACCACTTTTATTTTATTTATTTTTTTTTCTATAAATCTGCTCCTCAACGATAGCAATTATCAGTTAACGAAATGAGTGACATTTGAGATTAAGTGAACTAAGTTTACTAACCTAGTTCCTGAATAAGACAGGTTTTTTTTTTTTTTTTTTTTTTTTTTAATTTTGTATATACTGCCCCTACCTATGTGAGTCATTGGCAGTTCTTTAGTATTATAATTCTTGATATAGGCTGATGTCTTTAATAAATTTTAGTACTTTTTGTACAGCCTTATCTTCATACATTAGGATTTCTGCCATACTGCCTGAAATGTTACTTTATTTTCTTATGTGGCTCCGTGCATTGTGTAAGGAAATCTTCAACAGTTAATTCATCATGGCAGAATTTACAGGTGGGAGGGTAAAGTGCTTTTAGATGGTAAGAGTGTGTTATTTTAGGCTGGCCAATTCGTATTCTTGCCAAAACCACTTCCTCCCTTCTGTTGAACCTTTCAGAGGTTTTCCAAACATTTACGTTTTCATTTATGTTTTTTAGTTTGGTTCCTGTTTTCAACCATTCTTTTTTCCACAATTTAATTATTTTTTTAGCACTTTCCTCCGAAGGAAAGTAGCTATTGAGGTTGCACTCATGACGGAATTTTTGGAAAATTTCTTCGAATCTTTATCGATCCTACCTAGTAGACGCCGAAAATGACCCCTGTTCAAATTTATATATATATATATATATATATATATATATATATATATATATATATATACACACATATGTAGTTATATACGTGTGTTAACACGATACAGGCCAGAGTTTTTGTTTTTTCGCCACGAAACTTGACTCCGGAGCCAAAGTAGTTATTTGCCAATACCAGACATAATATCAACGAAACTCGGTATTCGTTGTGGTCAACTGAAGAGAAAAATTTGTTATAAAAATAAACTAAATCGGGTGACTAGAAGGGAGGGTTTACTCCGGACAGAAATTACTAATTTCCGTATACTGGTCGTAATTGCTGTTGTATTGTAACGAAACTCTTTATACACCCTGGGTATCTATAAGATAGATATGAAAATGAACTAAATCGGTCTATCAGAAGGGGGGGGGAGGTGTTACGTTGTACTATGTTTGAATTGAATTCTTCCGCCAAACGTAGGTTCGCGAAACTCATCAAGTTCAATAGATCAAAATGTGAAGCTTTGTGTATTTAGTACGTAGTGTAGTACCCCGCATACACAAGACTCTGAAAGGAAATTAATTAGAAAATTAATAATTGAAACAGCTGATCATAAAAAATGCAAAAGTGTAGGACAATTTATGTTTTTATTTTATTTATCTATATGGGTTATTTTAAGCAAATTATTCAGGAATGCACTCGACCCTTCCCAATTCTGAGGAAAGTGCTTAGTTATGCAGCTCCTGCGTGACGGACTTTTTAATATTTTTTTTTTCAAATCCAGTCCACATACCTTTTCTATTTTTATGTTAGTAATTTGTGATTTTCTAGCAACGGTTGCTTCTTCATCGGCTCTCCCATTGAGTTCAATCCCCATATGTGAAGGAACCCATTAAAGAGCAATTTCTTTATGTTGTGTTGCTAGATTTTTCCAAATTTCTGGAATGATAGAATGGCTCTTCTTGAGTGTCGGTAGTCTCTCATCACGCTGAGTCTGTTATCCATCTTTTTGTACTGTCTCTAACCATTGGGAATTAAGAAACATTAATATTGATATTTTATTTCGTTTTCTGTCAGAGAATTCTTTAACATGCTCATGGATTTTAACATAATGTTTTCATTTCTTGTCCATATTTAATAAAATGAGCTGCTTCGAGAGGATTCCTTGACTCATATACTCAATCGGTAATACAGTTAAAGAAGCAATTAAATATAGAATTAGGTACGACCGAAGCGAAAGAATCCAAAACTAATCTTATGTTATAATGATGTTTTTTTCATTCAATCATATTTTTTGATGGAACGGCTTGTTTCTCTGGCGGTAGTTTTCATACTATACTTTTTCCTGCGACATTTCACTGGAATCCTCTCCAGCTTCATCAGGCCATTAGTTTCACCCTTAGAGGCAGCCAAGGGAACAGATTGTTTTCAAGGTTATATGTACGCAGGGAAATACGTAATTTCTCTCGTATTATGAGAACACATAAGGAAGAATGAACTAATGAAGCAGTAACGACACCATAGCTGGGGATGGCCTTAAATTATCGGAAGTTTGCCACGATGCACCTTGCCGGCAAGCTGAACAACGACCTTCGAAACGGATGCACGAAGTTGGGAGTCCTGTCATGGCAGCATAACAGAGAGAAATGATTATATGAATATGTTTATCTACAGAAGTTTGAATCAAGATCAATGTTCCATGGAACTTCTAGACGTCCGAGAACAGAGGATTATACAAGTATTCATACTTGAAAATCTATAAGAAATTTGTTATGAGAAAGATTTCAAGTAGCATCATTACAATGCCTTACCCGGAGGATCAGAGTAAACTGAGAATACTTCTCAGAAAGGTTGAAAATGAAATAACTATAAAAAATCTCATCTTGGATATTTAATATATAAAATTGAATAATTCATTAACAAATAGTCGCTGCAGACGCATAAGTCAGCACATTTATCACTTAAAATAGCCGTATGAAATATGCAAAAGTCAACAAAAAAGAAAACACGCGAAGTAATAAATATTATTTATTATATTTCTTCAAGTTAAGAACCTTTAACGGCCCATTAGGAGCAAAACATAAAATTATGTTACACTAGGCTGATTATAGTTACAATAGGCAAATCAGGCTTCCACTACTAGGCTGTAAGTAATTTTATATTTAGCTCCGGAAGAGCCACTAAAGGCGTGAAGCTCGCGGAGCCGGGACAAATAAATCATCTTTAAGGATTCAAGTGTTTTATTTGTTTCCTTTCCGGATGATATATAATAAGTGGATAGAAGGGTCAATTTTCAATAATTATAAATTTAAAATAACGTATATGATTACAAAATCAATTAAAACGTTTTTGTCATATATTTTTAATGAACAGCTCAATTAATAATATTTTATTTAATTTTGTTCTAGAGTTAACCCAACTTATGTTGGACCATTTTTTTTTTAAAAAAAAAAGCACACGCTTTTGATAAGTTGGACAAAGTATGCCGAGTTTAATTACAAGAAAAAAATAATGGACAGTAAGGGCAACAAATTATGTGGTTCCGGAGTGGACCGCCTTTCCTATTGAACCGATTTAGTATAATTTACAACACCGATTTAGTATAATTTTTAACTTTTGGCCAGCAGAGAGCTTTACTGTGTAAAAAAAAAAAAAAAAAAAAAAAAAAAAAAAAAAAAAAAAAAAAAGGTGTTGTTCTGACCATAGAGACGCTAACAAACATGAAGGATTGAAACCTTTACTGAGAAGATGAGATGCATGTAGGCGTGACATGAGGGAAGACGGTATGTACGTAAGATAAGTTGTATGTACGCGCTACTGTATGCGTACGGTATATTACATTGTCATATTTAATACGCATAGGAGTGATAGAAGATTTCCACTACTCATCTTCACTGTGCGTTTATTTTTTTGTTTTTCGTTGCGTCTATGCCATTAGAGCCTGGCTGTTTATTGAACCCTATCAAGACCCCATCTGAATATTCGTCATCCAGGCAATATTAAATATAATTCCCTGTATTTGAGGCCTAACAGTTCCATTCTATTTTCTATTTGAGCAATATTACTGAATCAATGCAGCGAAGTTCGGAACGAAAATGCTTTATCTAAAACTAAGAGTTTGTTAACCATCAGAATCCGCCCACTGGAACAGTGCTTTTTTTTCGATAACATTCGTACGAAAACGAAGGGATTCCATTTTTGCGTGAATGTCATTCTAGATAAACCCAATAAACGTTTTTGTAGAAGTGGAAAGTTTAGGGAGGTTGTTTCTGAGAAATGGGAAATCGAATATAAAGACGTTTCAGGCGATATGTTAATAAATTTTTGAGAGATGGTAAAACGACAGAGGGGCTTGAGAAGTATCAAATTTATGCATATATATATATATATATATATATATATATATATATATATATATACATATATATATATATATATATATATATATATATACATATATATATATATATATATATATACATATATATACATATATATATATACATATATATATACATATATATATATATATATATATATATATATATGTATATATATATATATATATATGTATACATGTATATAACTACTGTACTACTACAATTATATGAGCCTAAATTTTTATAGGAATACTTCCGTTCTATGTGATTTAGAAATATTACACTCGTAATTGATGAGTCAAAATATTAAAAAAAGTAACTTATTTTTAATTTTAAATATGATTTATTTCACAATTTTACATGACGTTTTTTTCGACCCATGAAATGAAAAAAGGAACCGAAGGAGATTTTCTTCCTGAAATTTGTAGCTATTTTGGCACCCGATTAGGACGACGAGCACTAAGGATATAAGTCACTCTGGAGCTGAGATCCTGCTCCTGAGTCGCCACTAACAGCATTAGACTCGTAAAGTGTAGTCGTTGAAGATTCCCTTTCAGCCCTATTTCCAAGGACGGATGCTTTTAGCTTAATGATTCCTCAATTAGTTAGCCGCGAATAATGAACTCCGTCAAGTACTCCATGTTAATAACTGTATTGCAGAGTGATTCGTGACGTGGATAATTACACGTATATTTGACCGTGATATATATGTCAGGAGTAAACCACCTTCTTTCATCAAGAGTAACACACTTTGGATTGATAAGCTGTTGACGTCTGGTGTACTATTATCCATTCGTCAGGTTCAATAGTTTCGTATAAAGGGATCTTGCCGGCATTAAAGATCTTCTTTTTTTATATATATATTTCTTTATTGATTATTACATCCTGTATTAAATACATCTGGTAATATGATATATGATACAATATGAAGGTTCTGTGCTCAAGGCCTCTCAACTTCATCCTCGATTAACACCAGAAAGACGCTTAGATGACGTTGAGAGGTGCCTACACAAGCTCCCTTCTGCTCCGACCAGTGGCTGGAGTTGAAGAGAGATCGGTGAGCTACAGAAAATTGTTGCACTTGAACAAAGAGAAAGCCATTGCTAACACTTCACTAGGTCACTGCAGCAGATCTCTAGGCCAATGTAATAATGATTTTATTTAAAGATCTAATCGACAAGTTAGTTGAAATTAAGTCCACTGCCTCGGTATGGAAAACGTCATCTCAAGACAATATATCGTGGTTCTGTCGAGAATAAAAATTGAGCAAACTAATCTGTTCCATCAATATTCATTCATGAAAGGGGATCTAGACGTGACTGCACTGGTTTTGGTGAATGTCTCGCTGTTCTGTGTGTGTGTTTAACGGCGTATGAACAATTGAGCTATTAACAACGAATACCTCACTATTAGCCCACATTTTCACATAATCCAGAGCCTATGAGCCCGCTCAAAACTAAGTGGAAATTCATTTATATTTTCATTCTTCATATTTATGGAGATAACCATGAATTAAGTCAGAGAGCATTAAATTTCTTGAGGGTTTAGTAAAATATAATAAGCATAATTAAAAATAAAAGAAAATATCGAAATCAAGTTTAATCCACTTTATTATTTTACTTACTGATTTTAGTTTTCCCCTATTGCAGCATCATCCAGTTTTGTTATTTCGTCATGTTATAACATTCAAAATATTTCCAATTGACAATGACCAAGTTGTCCGAAAGGTTGAATTGCCTTAAAAAAAAAGAACAAAAAAGAAAAGCAGGTCCTACACAAATAACGGTTGGCAATTGGAGGTGATGTACGGTTAATCAATTATGCATTCTGAAGACTATTCAAAGCTAACTGGAAAATCGTGCCAGAGAGATGAATCGTCCACAAAGAAATTTCAACAAAATCGAGGCCGCTGAATGGTAATGAAGTAAGTGGTGGTCTTTTACCCAGACTATGTTGGCATGAATAAACGTCTCTGTTTCTTGGGTCTGGTAACCTTCTTATCTATATAATAATTATGAAATAAAGAGTTTTGAAGAAAACTCTACTCCATAGTTTCTGACACTAAGTAGAAACGGTAGAAAGAAAGAGATTCCAGTTCTCTGGATGAATAAAAAAAACGGATCCCGTGGGTGTTCTGAATTTGACACTAGACAAGATAGAATTTGTCAAAAACTCTAAACTGTTATAAAAAAACCTACTGATTCTGTAAGTATACAAGAATAAGATTTTCTAACCAAGATACCCTTCTAGAATGACACTGACCTTTTATTCACATGTCTAATAACGTATCTGATTAAAGAGACGACTAGTAATGCAAACACCGTGAGGCAGATATGCCTATAGTATGTGTCTTGTAATCCCCCTTTGCATATTGATTTAGATCATAAAAAAACGTTCTAAACTCTTTGTCCAGTTGTTTTTACATCTTATACAAAGACAAATCGGTATATTATACTCAAAAGTTATGTCTACTTCTAGTAGGAGTTCGAAGCAAGGTAGGCTTGACTGTTTCCATTTCATTAAACAAAAGTAGATAGACACATTTCGTGTTCTTTGTTTGTCATTTCGAAAGTTGAATAGTGCTATGACGTGAGCCACAATATTAACCCTAGGAACCCCAAGGTGTTTCCAGTCACGTTCTTCCCAAGAGATAAAAAAATAAGTTTTTATGTGCTTATTATTATAGGGGAAGAAGTGAAAAACTCTTAATCATTTTAAGCACTATTGTTTTCCAAAATACGTTGTAAAATTTCTCAGATTACTGAGCTTCTCAACTAAAAATTCAATTGTAAAATTTGTATTATTATATTACAGTTTGTGAATTTTTTACAATAAATCCTTTATTTAAAAATAAATAAATTTAAATGTATTTAGAGGACTAAATTCTTTCCCTAGGAAGGAAACATGGGTCAAAAATGAATTTTTACAGACGAAACGAGATTGTAAAGAACGGTTATCGCTATAATATTATTGGTGTATGTATTTCTGCCAAATGGATTTTTCCTAATTTTTCTTAGACATAATAGATATGAATAAAATAAGTAAAAGAAGGGCTCCATTAGCCCCCCTTAGACATCCAGGGTTAATAGATTGAAAAGCTAAAGGAAATACAGCTCGGTATGTGTGTGTGTGTGGGGGGGGGGCGTATCATTGAACATGGAGTAATAATACAATACTCCTTGCTCTAGTATTGGTAGTCCCATATACTAAATGACATGAAGCTTATTGCTGATGGTGATTGTGGCGAGATTTGACGGATATAGCCTGGAGAATGGTGGTTCCCCTCCGCAATAACGCGTGGGAGGAGTGGAATAAATTAACACGAATCGAGTTCATCCGCCAACGCTCTCCCAACCCCCGGTAGAACTCTGGAAATCCGCTTTACACCAGTATCAATAATTTTATTATTTATGCAAGATATTTAGAATGGAGAACAAAAAATTACCTATTTTATAATACGCTATAATTATGATTTTTGATCTCACTTTAAGTAAATTAAACAACTAGAAATATATCATCTAATTTTACGAGTTTTCCAACACAGTTTGCTGAGAGTAACTGATTTGTGACGTCAACTCGAAAATATAGGTCGTTCAAAGTATTTCCTCTGTCGCCTAAGAAAATATCCGGAATATGATGGAATTTGGTAGAAACATATTTTTTCTAAAACGAAATGGTGTGGCTTAGTAACAAGCAAAATTCACCTACTGCAATACTGTTTTATCGGTTAATCTACAAAAAAAATAAATAAATAAATAAATAAAAAATGCGCTATTATTTGGTATTAGATATTAACGGTTTAAGCCGGTTTCGAGAAAAATGGAAACAAAATCGAGAATAAAGGTTTCAGATTTAGTTGAAAATTTTTAGCACGCTAGATAGTAATTCAAGGTAAAGTATAAAAATGTTTGGAGAAGCTTGGTTCGGTGTGGAGCCTCTGATAAAATCTTCTGCATATCAGTCGAGTCTCATCAAAGAGGGCACATTTGTCACGTTGGAATCTGCATATCTAATGCCCATGTAGGTTTCGAAGGCAGGAGAGATAAATATTTTAGATTTTCCATTCCGAGTAGCCTTAGGCCAAGGTTTTTTTTTTTTTTTTTTTTTTTTTTTCCCAGTAAGCCTTTATGCTGCTCAGGAAAATCAATAGCCGGAAGAGCTTTTACCGATAACTTCACTATATCAGCCTATTACTTCTTTGCATATGCAAATATTAATTGTTCTTGAATTACCATATGAGTATCACCGTTTACTCTTTTACCTCTAAATAAAACTACCTTCTCTTTTATTTTAATTCTGTTATACAGTAAAGACATATAGTTAAAGGCTGTTGCAATGCAGTAAATTACTTTAACATGCGAAGGTTGATTATTTTAAGATCTATCATTATCGTACGATTTTTCTAATATTTTATTTTATGTATACAAAAATAATTTATGTATGAGCATCCTCAGCTAAGGCGATTCAATCGAAAAAAATATTAAATATACACATCCAATTACAATATTACATACATACATCTCATCAAATAAATGGGATTATACATATACAATCGGTTATACAATTAATTATTCACCAAATTAAACAATTGGACAATATTACATATTTATTCCTTACTTGTTATCAGGTGACGCCATGCCTTCCTTATGTTATAACGTTTACTTGTATGAATGTAATAGAGTTAAAAAAAAATGTAAGTGTTAAATTGTGCCATACATATCAATAGTTATAATATGTCTAAAGATTGTTGCAATGGTATGTCATGTGGTAAGTATAGACTTTGACATTGTTGCCATTCTGTTACTATGTGTTTCTAGTTCGCTCTTGCATTTTTTACATGTAGGCTTTTCTTTTTTATTCATTAAGTACTCGTGTATTTCAAATTCTGAGTCTAGTTAGTACTACTTCTTCTCTTTTATTTTGTCTGCGACTGGAAGGCCACTAAAATGTTAGTTACTTTGTCACCTCAGTTAGACAACTGGAGTGAATAAAAACTAACATTTTTTTCCCAGACATTATTCAATGGTAACATACTTCATTTATGGTGTGTTATGAATTTTGTTTAAGTACAAAATTATTTCAGACTCCTACGAAACCTTTAAACTTCAGGGGACATAAAACTGTGTTACACATAGGAACGGGGAAGAGCTCTATCTAGTCAAGATTTATCTAGTCAATTAATGTAATTTTATAACTTCAGATGTTAATGTCACTTTGTTTCCTATGATAAATCGGTTTTAGTCTCTTTAGATTAAATTATTGACGCCATTGAGTCTCATGAATATAGGAATGGGAAAAATGATGTGAGCTTAAAGTAAAGGAATTCAGAACAGTACATATTGAACCCCAGGGAGAAATACCATTTCCCGAGATCAAATCGAGAAGGTTGGTAACAGGAGATTTTGAAGGCAGAGCCCCTTGCCCAGTTGTCAATAAGGTAGGATATCACGCCAACACCATTCAAGATCAGTTTACACCAGGAAGTTCAACTAGGGATGTTAGACTTTTTATTTATTTATATGAAAAAAACCCTATAAAATATGCATTTAATTATGTTTGTTTTCACAGATTTAAAATAAGCAGATTTCATGAAATCTAATTGTCAGTTAAGCAATTAATTTTGATATAACGTATTGATTTAAGGCATTCGATCTGCTGTTTTATTTATAAGATGAATTAAATGATTCGAAACTTGAATTTATATCGACTTCCCCAAACCGCTCGCAGTAATTTGTTTTTCTCAGTCCATGATGACTAACTTCCTTCGCATCTGCTCTCATCGATAAAGAAACCTGGCGATACAGGGCGAGTGCTTCGTACGAGTCGACTCGTATTTATTGAACAACTGTTCCTACAGGACTTTAAACACAGCCGGTGAATTAACTTACTCTCTTCAAAATCTATAGAATTAAGTCGCTTATGACGTAAGTCTTGCTTTATAATTATTTGAGGATTAATAAAGATCATTCAGTTGTATCATTTCTATTTTTAATGCACGATTAATTAATTATTTTTGTTACACGATTAATTACTTAATCATCTAAATTCTTATTCAATGAATTATTAAGTAAATATAAAATATACATAACTTTATCTATTAGGTAAAGCCCAACAAATCTAGAAAAATGTTATACTGAACTTCGATTGCTAGGATTACAATATGTTAAAAATTTATTGAATAATGCCCAACTCTGATTTATATATATGTGTGTGTGTGTGTGTGTGCGTGCCTACAATAAATGAGTACTAATTGCAATATCTACAAGCATCCTTGTTTGTCCGTACATAAGATTTCAGCTCTAGAGGATTAGCTACATTTCTAAATTTAGACAATTCCTATGATTTATTATTAGCCTTTCTAACACTCAATAAGAGCCTTAAATATATTCTCTGTATTTATGCAGAGATTAAAAAGTCACTAATGTCAACAGGCGTGTTAATGGAGAAAAACAAGATATTAAATATGTATCATTTTTATATTATAACCCTCCGTCGGGCACAACTCTGCCAAAAACGCACACCAGGTTCAGCAAACATTCCTGTTGCGCCCCAGCAGCATTCTACAGCCCCAAGAAGCTTCCTGGCTACTTTCGGCTTCCGGGTGTTCTTTTAAACCCAAAACCTCAGACATCCTTGTTTTAGAACTTTTGGTGGGAACGTGGCTATTGAAGTTTCATTGGCCATTTGAAAGTTACTCGGCAAAAAAAATAATAAATACTTGAGCAAGATGTTCATTATTAATATGGTTAACCAAAACTATTCGTGATTGTTTTGTATTGATATAGGATTTTTTAAGCATATTATTCAGGAATGTACCCACCTAGCTTGCTCAAGACTTTGGTGAGTTATTCAGTCCCTGTGTAACAAACTTTCCACTTCACTTTGTTAACGGACAAAGTGATAAACAAAAAAAAACACACAAAAAAAAAACACATCGATCTCGTCACATTTCAAAAGGTGCATATTTTCAAATAAAAATAAGGGGGACGTTACACTTTTCCTTCCTTGAGAATTTTTAAGTTAGATTCAGAGTTTATTTTCGGAACGAATATACCATCGCCAGGACTAGGCGAAAAAAAAAACACGTTCAAACTACCAACACCACCATTATCATAATTCATTGAAACTTTTGTTTCATTTTGATATCTGATTAAATCAAAAAGCTATTATTTATGAAACGATTTATTTTATTTATTTGCTTTACTTTTCAGAACGAGCGGAATATGAAGAGATGATGCTCTGTAAATTTACTATTTTCATCATTGGAGTTTTAAGTAATTGTTGTTAAATCTTAGAATTTAAATCTAGAAAATCAATAGAGACTGTTACTTCTTAATGGGACCAACCCTCTAGCACTCCATGAATAAATCAGCTCTGAATAATTCATTTATTCATAGACGTGTTCCAAATCCTCTTTCTCAGAAAGGACTATAATGCGGCTCGAAAACCTACATCTCAGGTTGGAAAATAATAATTCATTTAGTTATAAAAATAATTATTAAAAAAGTAAATATTAAAAAATATATATATAAATTGTCAGTAGAACTAAGAAATATGAACTTTTGTCCTAATGGAGAGATAAAAATCATATTTCCCGTGGAATAAGATAATTTGAGCTATTCTAGTAAAAATTACTAACTATTACAAATGAACGAAGAATGAGGAGGGAGACGAGAATAAAAACTTGCAATAGTTAAAGTAATGAACCACACACGCTTATTCTAGAGCCCCCGTTGAAGTGGAAGTAACAAACGTTTTAACATACGCCAGACCTATACCTATACGGAATCTTACTATAATACACTAACTTGCAGACAGGGAATTTCACCTAACATACCTTATGATATTCAAGAACATGTAACAGAAGACAGACCACATATAAAAACAATATTACAACATTTTCAAAACATTAACATCTCTTGTGTTTCTGCGCTAGGTACTTATATACTCTTATCTAGGAATCAACTTTAATTCTAAAACGTTCAACTCCCTCTAGTTAAAGAAAGAAAGATATTTAGGGCAACGAAATCCCAGTTTTTGCCAGAAGGACGAATGCATAATGAATGGTCGAGATAAAATGATAACATGTTACCCTACAATGAATTTAGATGAATAACTAAACAGCGTTGAAAATTCGCATTGTTCCAGTTCTCTGTAGTAGTTAGAGGAAGGGAGGAATGGAGACAGACACAGCAGGCCCATGGCATAACCAAGAAGGACTGGACTGGGCAGCTGCCCACCCTCTTCAGATTATTAATTCAAAACACGAATTCCCAGAAATTCGTTGCACATACCAAGTACCTTAACCACAAGGAGCATTCATTTACTTGATATAACGAATGAAATTCTTAGCAATTTATAACTGCGAAGCAACATATAGTTTTCAGTGTAGATGGAGATAGTTAGCCGCTGCAGAGATACGAAGACAGGTATAGTTAGGATTCGGCTAGGAGAAAAACGTCAGACTTTCAAAAATAAATCTGTATTTGGACGTTTCGACTGCACAATGGCAGCCTTCTTCAGCTAAAAAATATATACAACTTATAAGTAAAAAAATATATATGTACAACTAGTAAGTAAAAGACAGCCAGAAATGAGCGGAGTATATATATCAATACAATAAATTTTAACCAATCTTACTTTTAAGACAATGAAAATACGGTAGTTGGAAAGTAAACAGCATGTAGAAAGTGTTAGTAAAACAGTACAAAAAAAATTAAACAGTAAAAACAACGAACATTTTTTATGTAGTGAAAAACAAAAACTATTTTATAAGTGAATATAATTTATAACAATTAATATATAGATACATACCACTAGAGAATGCCTAGGGGGGGAGGGGGGGGGGTTCAAAAAGAAATCTGTATTTGGACGTTTCGACTACACAATGGCAGCCTTCTTCAGCTAAAAAATATATACAACTTATAAGTAAAAAAATATAGTTTTCATTAGTAACTAATAAATTAGGTCATTGATAAAAATGATTATTTTAGAACTTTCCGGAGGAATTGAGTTTGCACTCACGAAAGAGTTATTCAAATGTATTTTGAACCTACTAACCGGAGATAGAAAATGATCCCCGTTAAAATGTATATGCACGTGCATATGTGGATATATAGGGGAATGCAGGGCTAGTTGGCATAGATTTTTGTTTTTCAAGTTTTATTATTTTCGGGGGTAATGATTTTTAAAATCAGTCAAATGAATTTACAGGTAAATATCTTTGTCACAAAACCCAAAAGAAGATTTCCAAAATATCTCTTCGTTGCTCTTGTAGCGTCGATTCCCATTACCTATAACTCCTACGGGGTATGTTGGCATACAGGGGAGGGTAAGTTTGCATAAGTACTAGTTTATTCACTTTTTCACGAATAATAACTAATAACGACAATTTTCATACCAATTGTCAGGTAAGTTTTGACCGATCACCACAAAGAACTTGAAGTCTCCTTGAAGTGTGATTTAATATCAAAATCAATCTTAAAGCTCTCCTCATATTCTGACTAAGTGACCGTCCCAGCATTATCTATCGTCGTACCTTCCACAGAACTCCTTCTTTTTAGCACTTTCCTCCGAAGGAAAGTAGCTATTGAGGTTGGACTCATGACGGAATTTTTGAAAAATTTCTTCAAATCTTTATCGATCCTACCTAGTAGACACCGAAAATGACCCCCGTAAAATTTATATATATCTATATATATATATATATATATATATATATATATATATATATATATATATATATGTGTCTGTTAACACGATAGCGGCCAGAGTTTTTGTTTTTTCGTCACGAAACTTGGTATATAGCATTCAATTAGCAAACGATTGAATGAGTTCGTTAACCACCAAAGTTGGTCCACCGGAAGGGGGGGTTTACCCCGAACCCAAAACACTAATTTGACTATGTCAGCCGTAATATTTGTTAAATTTCAACGAAACTTGGTATTCGTAGTGGTAATATAGAGAGAAAAGTGAGATATAAAAATGAACTAAATCGGTTCATTAGAAGGGGGGGTTTACTCCGGACCCACAATACCAATTCGCCACTACCAGCCGTGATTTTTGGTATATTTCGATGAAACTCGGTATTCGTAGTGGTAATCCACAGGTAAATAACTGTTGTAAAAATAAACTAAATCGGTTTATTAGGAGGGGGGTTTACTCCGGACCCACAATACCAATTCGCCACTACCAGCCGTGATTTTTGGTATATCTCGACGAAACTCGGTATTCGTAGTGGTAATCTACAGGTAAATATGTGTTGTAAAAATAAACTAAATCGGTTCATTAGAAGGGGGGGTTTACTCTTGACCCAAATTCTTAATATACTCATACCGGTCGTAATTTCTGCTGTATTGTAACGAAACACGGTATACGTCGTGGGTAACTCATGAGAAAGAAGTGTTGTAAAAATGAGCTGAATCGGTCAATCGGAAAGCGGGGGTTTAATTTGTAATATATTTCAATAGAAAAGCCCGTCAGACGTAGGTTCACAAAGCCGCCGCAAGGAGCGCTTTCTACCACTAGAGTGACTGTATCCTGTTCCTGCGTTAGATCAAAATACGATAATATGAGGTTTTTTGTATTTATTACGTAGTGTAATAGGTACCATGTGTAAACATAACTCTGGAAGCAAATTATTAATTGATCAGTTACTCATTACAAATTTAAAAGAGAACTATTCATGTTTTTATTTTATTTTTGTAGGATATTTTAAGCAAATTGTTCTGGAAAGCAATCTACACTACCCAAATTCTGAGGAAAGTGCTTAGTTATGCAGCTCCTGCGTGACGGACTTTTGTTGTCTTCTTGGAAGGTTTTGTAGTATTATTTAATTTGGTCTGATTCTTGTAAAAACTGGGTTTTTATAGCTGTAAGAGTACTTTGGCCAGCTAACCAGCCACACCGGTGCCATTCCTCATAAACACAATGAAAACAAAGAAAAACAAGCAAACAAAAAACCTGCTATGGACAGCCGTGCTACGGCAGATCGACATCTCGTACATTAGTGCCGACATCCTGGTGCAGCGAGGAATTTTCTCAACGAGCCGTGAAATGAGAAAATTCCTGCCGCTGGTGGGGATCGAACCCACCATCTCCCGCATGGGAATCTATTGCATTAGCCACTAGAACACGGGGAGAACCACCGTGCTACTTGGTCGAAACATGAATCTTCACATGGGAGTCCATAGATGAATGTGTATACTTGACAAATGATTGGAGAACCAGTGAAATATTCAATTGGAGTTATCTTCATAGCTTTTAGCGCAAGCATTCTGTAGAAGCAGAATCTTATCAACAAATACAAAAAAATGCCAATGAAGCGTTTTCTAGACCATTAGGAAGCGTTAACCTCTTAGTAAAACCCGAAGGCGCCAGTGCTCCCAGGTTTGAATTAATAAGCTTTAAGATTTTAGTCCACAGGATCTCTAGCTTAATATTTATCACAACTCTCAAACATTCAGGCGCTATTCATAGCCATTAATAATTCCCCACCAACAACTTCGGCTCAACAATGATATAAAGCGTATATTAGCTAACCGCCATTAAATGTGCTTTTAGCACAGTTTAAGTGCAATGTCAACTTTTACACGACGGTATGTACACATTCATTATATGAGTTCTCATGCGAAATTCTCTTTCTCTCTCTTACAATTTTGGACATCAAATAATGAATGTATGCTTTCTATCCATGTTACTTCAATTATTAAATTCCAGTGTGATTATTGAATTTTCAATTAAGATAACATTGTGCAGGTATAAATTAACTCCTGATTAATTCGTGGTAGTAATTAGCTTCATTGTGAGCAGCATTATCAGCAGGTTCGTTTCAAGTTGAGACATTGGCGGCTTACAATTATTTAAAAATGCGAAAGATATTATTATAATAAAGTAAGTAGTTGATTAAAATATTTAGGCTACTTGGTCTAAAAAAAAAGTTATCATTCGTACAAACCAAAAATTCTTTTTTTTTTTTTTTTTTTTTTCGGATTCATTAGTTTCTTGACTCTTGCTTAGTGACATTTACAAAATAGAGCCAATACAGATTAAAATTTTGGAACAGATACAATAACTACAAAAAATAACACATAAACATGATAGTGATTTGGCTAACTAGAAAAATGAATTAATCTGGATACTCCAACGCGGAAAGAGAAGCCACAGAAAAAAAAAAAAAAAAAAAAAAAAAAAAAAAAAAAAAAAAAAAAAAAAAAAAAAAAAAAAAAAAAAAAAAAAAAAAAAATTGATCGTGGCCGAAGAACCAACTACATTACAAGGACACAACTATTATGTACAACAAACAAGTGTGCACACAATACCAACTAAAACATGTGGGCACACAATACCAACTAAAAATTAAGAGAAATAAAGGAGACCGTGAATGCCTGGCCATCCAGTATTCGACTCACAAAAACGGAAGAAATCGTGATTAGCATGCTCAGTAATGGACATTCACTGCTTACTCACTCTTATTTAATGAAGAGACGACAGGCGAGTCATATTATCAGAAATGAAAAAAAATTATTCAGCATAAAATTGATATTTAAAGATTATAGTAATAGTCCGTCGGTCCGTGTACATTTTATGCAACGATTTTTAAGATTCTTCATTTTTTCACTATTGATTGTACAAGTCTTAACTAGAACAGTGTAACTTGTCAGCTGGCTAGGTAGCGGTGGGTTTGGCAGCGGGGGCGTTGCAAACTTCGGAAAAATATGAAAATGTGAAACGATTTTAAGATTCATGAAATTTTAGGAGAAACACCTTTCATTATACAATAATCTTTGGCACTTGTCAGCTGGCCGGCCAGCGGTGGACTGCTTGTCAGCTGGGGGTCTAAACTTGGCAAAAATACGAAATTCTGAAACGATTTTAAGATTGCTGAAATTTTGGTTGTTACTAGTATTAGTAGTGGGATTAACGAACAACATTGTCAGCTGCTCATATCTTGGTGGAAAACTTGTCAGCTGGGGGGGTTTAAGCGCTGAGCGTATGGCGCGCGCTCCGCTTTATACCGCCAGCTGACAACTTTTCCACCCACATATAAGCAGCTGACAATTTGTTTCGTCAATCTTATTACGAATACTACCTACTAACAAAATTTCAGGAATCTTAATATAGTTTTTGACTATTTAATAGCGAAAGCATGCTTATATTGATTACAACTTCTGAATATATTGATTGTAAATGAATATTTTTATTATCAACGTTAAAATATATTATGTATTTGCATTAAGGTATGATGAAAAAATATGTCATTTATTTGTAAAAAATACTGTATTGGTAATAAAAAAGTATTATACAATTATTCATAATAATAATAATAATAGTATACTAATAACACTTTGTAATAAAAAGAAAGTCAATCGTTTTCTGATTCTGACTCTGCACCTTCAGAATCATCAACCCCCCCCCCCGCAGTAATTGTGCGGTCATCCTCTTCTTGTTGTCTTTCAGCTGAAAATACTAATTATTGTTAATGATAAAATGATTAAACGTTAATAAAGCATAGAAAATAAATAGTTTTAATATCTTCAGTGAATTGCTGATCTCGAACAATCATATCAACTACTCGACGGAATTGTTCGCCGTCATTTACATGTTTATATATTATCTTCAATATCCCATCCGTAATCCAGAGGAGTTAAAATTGAAGGTTCCTGTTTGTTAATGTTAGATTTTGAACATCGTCGTATAGGTATTTCTTTTTCAATCTACTTTACAGTAGATTTATACCTACTCGATATTAGGCGTATCGCCATCGGGGATCAAGCATACAGGCTGCTAGGATTGCTAAAACGTGAAGAAGCTCTACACCTCTTAAGGATTGTGTAACTGTAGTGTGTATAGAGTGTCTGACACAGCAGCCATACAGACAAACAGACAAAATTCTATAAATCATTGTTTTGGGTACAATTGCTTTGATAATGGCCCCCAATAATATTTTTACTCATATATCTTGCATATACAAACAGCGATCCGTTAGAATTTTATTATATGTGAAGATAGATTACGGCTATAAGTGGTAAGTTGGTAAATCGGGTCCAGAATAAACCCCCTTCCTAATAAACCGATTTACTTCATTTTTACAACATATTTTTCTATTAATATTTCCACAAACGAATAACGAGTTTCGTCCGAGCGACTTTGGGTCCAGAGTAAACCCCTCCTCCAGATGAACCAATTTTACTGGTTAAAGAACTCGTTAAATCATTTGCTAAGAGAATACTATATACAAAGTTTCGTGACAAAAAAAAACCTCTGGTGTGTATCGTACTAACGATAGTTCATGAAATGTTGGACGTGATTCTTTACATTGGCATAAAATTTTTATTTATGTGCCGATTCGCATGAAAAAAAACACTAAATGTTAAGTGAAACGTACCGCAATATATTAGTGAATACTGCAACTAAATCGGATAAGCCGTTTCTGAGATTAGCGCGCACAGATAAAAAGATAAACAGACAAGCCGGGAAAAATGTTTTTGAAAAATCATTGTTTTGGGTACTATTGCATTAATTAAGGTCCCCAATAGTATTTCTTCCTGATACAGACAGTGATCCGTTAGAATTGTATTATTTGTAAAGATTTGTATTCAGGTATGATGAAAAAATATATTATTTATTTGTATAAAATACTGTAAAAATTATTATATAATTTATTTATAATAATAATAGTTACCTAATAAAACTTTTTAATAAAAAGAAAGTCTGACTCTTCACCTTCAGAATCATTACTTTCGATATTTGTAGTGTTTGTGAGGTCATCCTGCTGTCTTTCATGTGAAAATACTAATTATTGCTATTGAAAAATGATGTGAAACATTAATAAAGCAAAGAAAATGAATAATTTTAATATCTTGAGTAAATTACTGATCTCGAACAATCATTTTAACTACTGGAGGTAATTGTTTGCCATCAAACCATTTACACTTGTACATTTTATTCACGTTATTATTAGATGTTAAAATTTGGATGAATATGGGAACATGAACAAACCAAACTATTTAGATAATAATAAGTTATTTTTAACACTAGGCGAAACACTGTGCCAAGCGTTGCCTGATTTTCACGCATTCACAGGCGAAAATGTTTTATGTGCTATGTATTTTATACAAATTAATGACATATTTTTTCATCATACCTTAATGCAAATACATAATATATTTTAACGTTGATGATTAAAATATTCATTTACGAATTGTAAATGAATATTTTTATAGTAAATTACAATCAATATATTCAGAAGTTGTAATCAATATAAGCATGCTTTCGCTATTAAATAGTCAAAAACTATATTAAGATTCCTGAAATTTTGTTAGTAGGTAGTATTCGTAATAAGATTGACGGAACAAATTGTCAGCTGCTTATGTGTGGGTGGAAAAGATGTCAGCTGGCGGTATAAAGCGGAGCGCGCGCCATACGCTCAGCGCTTATACCCCCCAGCTGACAAGTTTTCCACCAAGATATGAGCAGCTGACAATGTTTTTCGTTAATCTCACTACAAATACTAGTAACCACCAAAATTTCAGCAATCTTAAAATCGTTTCAGAATTTCGTATTTTTGCCAAGTTTAGACCCCCAGCTGACAAGCAGTCCACTGCTGGCCGGCCAGCTGACAAGTGCCAATGATTATTGTATAATGAAAGGTGTTTCCCCAAAAAACTTCATGAATCTTAAAATCGTTTCACATTTTCATATTTTTCCGAAGTTTGAAACGCCCCCGCAGCCAAACCCACCGCTACCTAGCCAGCTGACAAGTGGCACTGTTCTAGTTAAGACTTGTACAATCAATAGTGAAAAAATGAAGAATCTTAAAAATCGTTGCATAAAATGTACACGGGCCGACGGACTATAATTCTTACATGATCCTTTAAAATTAATTTAATGATTTATTTCTGATAATGTCACAAAAATAAACATAATATTGCCTTTATTTATTCGAGGTTTTTTCACTCTAGAATTCAAACTAAACTATGAAATTGAGAGATAATCGCAGTTAGAAAGCTGCTTAAATTTTACAACTTTTGTAAGATTCGGCAGTTTGCAGCATTTATTTTGGAAGAGAAGTGATTTTCGAAAATTTGTCGCTAATCAGAAGCTTTTATTAATTTCTAGTTTTGGGATTGATATTAAGGTCTGAATGGGATAATAGAGAACATTCAATGTGCATTAGCCTTAAAGAAAATTTAATGCTGATTTTAAAAATGTAATGAATTGTTGAAAAAAAAAAAAAATATGTGTACAAGCAGAGAAATCGGAGTTGTACCTTAAAAAACATGGGTTTCTTTAAAGATCTTTTAGAATATCATTTGTCCGGAACGGAGTGAGATAAAAATGTGTGGTTGGTGTTGTTGAACTACATTTCTTGTCTAGTTGCACCCCCTTAAGGACTGCCATTAACTTGCGGTACACCCTGTATAGATAATAAAAGAGAAGGTAAACATTTGAAATCTATTCTCCACTCTAGGGATCAATTTTTTAGATTCATAGAAGTTTAAAATTAATTTTAAAGGATCAAATTTATTTATTTTAAAATGTACGTGTATTATTTGACATACTGTAACTTGTTTATGTCACTTCATTGTTCAATAATGTTATATTTTGCTCTACATGTTTCTCGTCTTCTATACAGATTTAAAAAATAAAACAAAAAAAAATTGATGTAGGTTAAACAAAAAAGGAAGTTTTCGAGTAAGAGTATGCAGTAAATGAGTTTTCACTCACTGCAACATAATAAAAAGTGCATTAATTAATTATAATTAAAATTCTTTCAGGTAAATTGCTATTACAGCAGATTGCATAATTTCTAATTTTGCATTTGAGAAGAATTTGAATTAGTCCATTTAGCGCCGGTAATTGAATCAGCCATTTATTTATGAAATAAGCACAAGCTCTAATCGTGCATTGCATTAGTAATTGTTTCATAAAAAATGAATATAATATTTAATGACTAATAATTAACCGACAAAAGAAGACATTATCACTGATGCTTAGAGATTATCACATATTTTCCCCTTATATTCTACTAATAATGTGTATTATACCAAAAAGGGGTAGCATGGACGTGGCTCAACCTGAGGAAGGTCTTCTTCCTTAGCTAAGGCTAAATTTATTATAATTTATATTGCGTGAATTTTATGAGTTTTATATATACATGACCTTCCGGATATCAAAAAGGGGTAATATACTCAGAAAATATAATTCCTATTCCTGTAAAACGTTTATTAATATATAGTAACTAAATTTAATCAAATCCGCTTGAAAGAAAATATTTCACTGAATAAAGCAAGTAAGCAAAATCCCATACATAAAAGTCATATGTCAATTTCTGTGTGATTGACGAACCAACAGGCAGGCGATTTAACCCCCCTCCACAAATAACAACAGTTTCCATGAATAATAATTGATAAACGGCATGCAATTGCGCAGATTTATCCTAAAAATCCAAGGATGTATCCAAATTTAGTTATGTTGCAACAGATTCCGAGGAAACCAGGCGAAACAATTGTATTATATTAAGTTTTGCAAGATTCGTTCTCTTTTTACAATTATTGTTTTAACATATTATACTCAATCTCCTTCCCCTACCCCGTCCCTAACACCTTTATATATATATATATTAGTAAATATTAAATAAATTCGACACTTTAAATAAGTTCCATTGTAATCCCAAGACACTATTGCCTAATGGTATTTTATTTTTGCCACTCAATCCGAAATGAAATGGCCAAACATTAAACTGGCATGACAATTCCGAAAGCAAATCGCAATTTACAACTTTTGTAATTAAGAAGAGCCAAGAACTATTAAGAAAACAATTACTAAAATAATTATCCAACGGATTATTTGAATGTTCTACCTAAACACCTAAGTTTGTAGTGTTAAGAAAAGCAGGTTAGGTGGAACGGGCTGATGAAACTTAACGAATTACCGTAGTTCTTTAAACGGTTTTGTACAGTAGACCTTCTCTTTAGTTGAAAAAAAAAACTCAATGTATGACTTTTTACAGCATATTTCAATGAAAGTTGGAGCAATGAGCTGGGTTTATAATGTAATTGTATGAGGAACTGGCTAAAGTGGAATTTTTACATCCCTGCTGGTTAAATTGTAGTTAGGAACCTCTTTGAAAATGGGAAACAGGCATTTATATATATATATATATATATATATATATATATATATATATATATATATATATATATATGCATTGTAAATAATATGCGTATGCATATTATGATGCATGCATCCGTCATATATTGCCCATTAGAAGCTTCTTTATGACCTCATGACATTTAAATTTAATTTCTTCCATTTCAAAACAATTGCGACGCACTGTTTGTTGGAGCAATCGTAATGACACCTTTAAGCCAGATAGTCTAGTTTGGTTATGTAAGAATGCCAGAGAAGATTACGTTTGCCATTTTCTTCTTGTTGCTAATATTACCTACATAACCAGGGCACCTTTCTATTTCAGTGAAAAGCTGGATTTATGTCATTTTTCTAGTTATTTCGAAATGTATCAATTCCAAACAAAGATAGAAAAATATCTACCGTAAAATGGGGTAACATTAGTGCAATCTTATATATTCATGTGAAGCTCATATGGACAGATATATAGGCGTATATTTGTCACTTCATTGGGCAAATTCGACTCTTTGGCGTCAGTTAAATAAACATATCCTGGCAGTATAGGCCTGTACCAATTTCACCACACTGTACTAATGTGACCCCATTTTACGATACTTTCTAGCATTCAGCAATAGAAGTAGTACATATAATAATTTCTGTTAACAAAGAAAAATTGTTTCAGAAAATCGTGTAGAAAAAGAGTATAGAAATTTATTTGTTACGATTTTTTCCTCAATTTCGGTAATTTCAAATGTATCTGTCTCAACGACCGCGCAAATCAAGAAGCGCAAAACAATACAGGACATTTTAGGAGATGAAAAACAATGCAAAAAGTCCGACCCGCAGGAACTGCAGCATCTTAGCGCAGTTCCGTTCTTATCCCTATACTCATTTAGAATGATTAAAATAGAAGCTGTTATTATTTTGGGTCCACATTTCTATAAAGGTCTTATTTACGATCTTACCTGGATGGGTCGGCCTTAAAAATGGTGTCATTCGTTTTCCTAGCCCAAGAAGCCTATAAAACGAGTACTTACAAGCATATGAACTCAAAATCGTAAGCGTTACGATTTTTTTGCGCGAATTTCGCCCCAAACGCCATCTTCCAGTGGGCGGATTTCGCTGGTGAACGAACTTGACCTTACAAATTGGACGACGGATTTTTGTACCAAATTTCATCAAAATCGGACCATTAGGAAAGCCAGAAATGAGCGAACAGACAAATATATATATATATATATATACACACACACACACACACACACATATATATATATATATATATATATATATATATATATAAATTTGAACCACCATCATTTTCGATTTCTAGGGGTTCTGAAACGCAAAATTTTCTAGTCGGCACTTGCGTCATGAGATCAACCTTATGAGCGGGGTTCCTCCCTATGGGGGAGGGAGGAACCGCGCTAAAACTACTCACATTCATTAAACATATCAACATCTACAGACAAAAATAAAAGACCGCACTGCCAATGGCCCACTAGGGTAGAGCCAGGATAATTTAAAAAAAAAAAAACACTTCTTTCGAGTTTCTTCACCTATCAACCTACATGCTAGAAGTACGGTAAATACAAAACATATTTTTCTAGAAACAAATAATAAATAAATAAATAATAAAAAAAAATTGGAAAAAGACTTTTGAAATTTGTTTCAAAACACAGACATTATTTTCCCCTATACTATTATGTAATAATATGAAAGGTGTATGAATTACTCTTTCCGCAATACTTTTTTCCGGTTACTTCAAAGGCTTTTCGGCAAATATGTGAATATGTATTTCGGAGAGACGCTACAGAAAAAATGACATTCTCGGCGTTCAGGTTAAACTTTTTTTTTTTTTTTTTTATATATCATTATTAACTTTGCTAATATTAACACTCTTTCATTGTAATACATAACTTGTAAATAATGCACGTAGCTATTACTTTACTTAAAGACCGAGAAATGGGTGTGTAGTGTACTAATAACGTATCCCAGGGACACCTGGGAGCAGAGACATCTGCTCTTACGTTTCAATTGCACATTTTAAATTATTTTTTTAAAGTAAACAAAATATAGCGATCTTACTTACGATCAGACGTATCAGTATAACAGGCGTAAGACTCACCTGAAAAAATATATTATTAATGTAATATTTGAATAAATATTGCAATTCAAATGAATAATACATTTCATGCACCAATAAGAACGAGTTATTTGAAATACAAAAATATTTGTTATTAAAAAATAATATTAAGAATAAAATTAAAAATAAATTATTCCTTAATCGAATTATATTCAGAAACTAGATGTCCGTAGTAAAATTGTTCAATCATTTTTACTAGGGCAATATGAAATGTTATACTGCACATAAGTTTTAAATTAAGAAACCTTGAATATATTAAATCTAAAGTAATTTTTTTTTAGTATAGTGTTATTTGTCTGTTGATATATAAATAAATGTTTAAAAAGATATTTTTCTGCCCACTATTTTATTATAAAACAAATCATTATGTAATTATTACAAATAACACAATTGTGGAATTCCGTCTCTTTATTTGAGTTTAACATTTTAAAAAATAACACCAACGAATAAATTTGAAATAAAAAATGTCATTTGGTAAACTGGAGATTTGTCAACAACGGGCTGTTTATGGGCGACCGAATAACGTAATAAACTGACGTATACCGATCTCCAAATCTCAGGGAGCGGTCTATTTTGTACGACGTTGTTAATTTAATATAAAAATTCCCATATATGAAGGGTACAGGGAAAAAACAAGAATAGTCCATAAGTCTCCGATTTTCTGTTTTTTAGCGCATTTTGTTGGTCTTGACGAGTACTATCAGATGGTAACACTGTCATAGGCTTACAAAAAGGATATTCCAATGAAAATCTATGTTGAAATATCTACCTACAGGGAAGAAACAAGAACAGTCCAAGTATTGCAGGGAAGAAACAAGGAGAGTCACGTATGTAACCTTGTCTATTGTTACCTACCTTGGTGTTTCACACGTGGTTTACAATCTACCTCGTTTGCTTTTGTTTTTTATTCAATTAAGTAAATTGTTTGAGGTTAAAGCAACGATGAGTGATTATATATTGTATAATATTTCACTTATATTTTGTTTATAACCCCTTTACGCATACGAGACATTGCAAATTTCATAAGAGAGTTAGTACACGCCTAAATTAATTGTAATAATTTTAACCCAAGGGAGCCAGCTTTTTCTTCTTTTGTTATTATCTCTGGCCATAAAATTTAGAAAAATTAAGGGAAAAGTCTATTAGTCAGGAATACATTAACAAGTATTAATATGGCTGTAAAGGTTTTTTTTAATCCTTTGTGCCCCATAATGAAGGATAATTAGGGTTATTGTCTGAAAAAAAAAATCATAAGAAACAAAGAAAATCTAAATTCACATCATTTACAATTATTCCAAGATAAAACGAATACACATATTTTTAATATAACCACCTTTCAAAGGCCTAATTAAAAACTGTAAGGCCTCAAAGGTCTGATCAATTAAAATTGTACAGAAGTATTAAAGAAATAATCCCTTCGACACCGGATTTCTTTTCTTTAATCTGTTTAACAGAATTACGCTTAAATTCTTTTAATATTTGTTATAGCTGAGAGCTTCTTGAAGAGCTTAAAGAGCCATCAATAAGCTTTTTCTAACTTCGTCGTAACAACTTAGTAATAAGAAGATTTTCCTCTCTACATGCCCTCAGGGAGGGCTTAAGATTTCAACTTGTATACAAGACTATGACGGCGTAGGATTAATCAAAACTCCTCGAAGCATTCATCAGTGATTTGACATGCTCAAATCAATATCCTGAAAATGTTGGAAAGAAATACATTATGTGTCATCAAGAATATATCGAAGGTCACAAGAAATAACTTGTTAAGTTTATAATTTCAACTTGTCAGAGCAGCTTCTTAACAGAGAAAACACACTATGACATGAAACCATTATCTTAGGCTGCATCTAAATTGGACTCGTATTTCTCCCGATCCGATTTCGTTTGACCGACGGCCGACGTGAGTGCCTACATTGGTCCTGACCCGATCCGATCCGCTTTAGTCACAGCTCGTAGCAATAACTTCGTAGTGAAGTGAAAATGAATGATTAATTTAAGAAATGCCACCTAATTAGCATAGAAACCTTCGATTAGGTTAAATGTTGACGGTAAGAGAAGCAGTATATTTTAAAATTATTTATTCTTTACTAGAAATGTATCTTAAACATTGTTGTAAATTCCAAATAAATAAATAAATTAAAAAAAAAAACTTATTTATAAGAAAGGTAGCATTGGAAGGTTATAGACAATGGATGGTTATAAATATCTTTCCACGTAATTTAATAAACATGGGAAACAAAAATGTGAATTGACAAAGTTTTTCTAATTTATATTAGTTTATATTTTTAAAAAATGCATTGAAATCGATTAAGTTATAGAGGCTTTAGACCATTTTGAAACACAATATGTGGTTTGGCGCCTTTTTAGCGCGGTTCCTCCCTCCCCCATAGGGAGGAACCCCGCTTATAAGGTTGATACAATGAAACAATCCGGAAGTGCCGACAAGAAAATTTCGCGTTTCAGAACCCCTAGAGACCGAAAATAACGGTGGTTCAAATTTGTATATATATATATATATATATATATATATATATATATATATATATATATATATATGTATATATTTATTTATATATATATATATTTGTCTGTTCGCTCATTTCTGGCTTCCCTGATGGTTCGATTTTGATGAAATTTGGTACAAAAATCTGTCGTCCAATTTGAAAGGTCAAGTTCGTTAACCAGCAAAATCCGCCCAATGGAAGATGGCGTTTGGGGCGAAATTCGCGCAAAAAAATCGTAACGCTTACGTTTTTGAGTTCATAAGCTTGTAAGTACTCGTTTTATAGGCTTCTTGGGCTAGGAAAACGAATGAAACCATTTTCAAGGCGATAGCTTTAACCGTTTTCGAGAAAACTGAAAAAATAATTTTTGAATGCCGTTTTTGGTTTGGGTACTTAGAATCATGAGATTCAGTTGAAACATTTACTGCATCTTCTACTTTTATTAAAACTAATATGTTGAAATTTTGGTTGCGTTTGGAGTGAAGGAAGGGTTAGAATAAAATATTTTATTAACAGACATAAAAAAGTTTTGGTAACTTTGTATACTTTCCTTAATATCTCGAAAAAGGTTAAGAATCTTGGTAAACGGAAGAATACCATTGGAAAGCATACTAAATGCTCTACAAAAAAGGTTCTAATGAAAGTTTTGATTAGGCGATGTCAATCGGAGAAATAAGTGCTTAAACTTTGAAGTAATTGATTTCGTTAATTCGAACGGTTCTTCTTGTTTGTTTTTATTCCTTGTTGTTTTTTCATTGGTTATAGTAGGATAATGTATTTGACAATAAAACAGATTAATTAAAATAAGAAAAGCAATTCATTGTTAAAAATATATCAGGCTGTACCGTATGAAATGTCAGTTTTGGATTTGTCGATTTCCTTCAAATGTCTTGAAACTGTCGAGGCTCCTATTCCGAGTTCTTTGGCATATTCCCTAGTGTTTTTAATTGCTTATAGTAGTCAAATGTATTTGTCAATAAAACAGGATACGTATAATTAGAATCAATATTTTGTTTGTCAGAATTCGAAGATGCCGTATGAATATCTAGATTACAGTACTGGTGTTGATTTCGTTCTTTAGAATTATTCTTGGTATTCCCTATTTTCATCTGTTACCCATAGTTTTTTATTGTTAGTAGGTTTTTCTTATTGATTATAGAATATAAATCTATTTGGCTATAAAACAGGATACGTAAAATTAGTGACAATATTTCGGAGATTTCTGAGCGAAATACTTTTAAGATTTTCTACCACCACGAACGGCTTTTTTCCTCTATTTTTATCCACTAGATAGGCTTTATTTTGCATATTATTCTATATAAGTTTTATTCAGCAGGGGATTCTGATTAAATGTCGTGTCTTTGCTGTGGATTTTAAATACGATGTATCTAAGATTCGATAACATTAGCGAGTCTACATAGTTAAGAACCGACGACGGAGGATTACTTCTTGCTATGATTTAGTCTACATATGTATATTAAGTCCTAAATCCAAAAAATAAACTTCACAACGGTTAGATACTATGAGCGAATATGGCGGTTCAATGCCCGTAGAAGCAGGTAGAAGAAGGTCCGCAGGAAATTTACCTGCTAAGAGTTAATCCTCAAGAGCTGTAAATATACCCCAGGTATCTGCCGACACAAATACAAAGCCTAGGCGGAGAGCACCCCAAAAACACAGATCCAAACATAGGTTATATACTAAATATTCATAAAGACTACTTAGTTGTAAACCGATTCATCAATTAGCAATCAATAGTTTTCAACAAAGGTTATATACTAAATATTGATAAAAAGTATTTAATTAGAAAAAAAAACCAATATTCCACAAGACTTGTTTTTGGTCCATTTGTATCTACTCCATAGACTTAATTAGGTATATTATTCTATTGTGGTTGGGCAACTGAACTTTGTTTTATTTTGTTAAATAAAGTTTTTTTTCTTGACTTGTTATTCGTCAAGACTTTTATTTGTCCTTTTGTATTGACTAGATAGGTTTTATTCGGCATATTATTCTATATAGGCTATATTAGGCAGGGTATTCTACTCAATCTTGTGTACTTCTTCTTGATCCTTCTGTACATGGGCGTATATAAAAACAATTTCGGGGGGGGGGGGGGGCTGAGTCCATTTCCAGGCTATGGAATACTAAATATTTAGAGCTTGGAATAGTTTTAGGCAACTAAAACGCTATTACACGTAAAATAAAATATGTTTTATGAACTAAGTGATCTTATTTAATTTATTTTTAAGGGTTTTACGAGAAGTTTTTATCATCAATTCAAAATTTCGGGAGGGGCTGCAGCCCCTCAGCCCCCCCCCTCATATACGCCCATGCTTCTGTATCCACTAGAAAGGCTTTATTAGGCATATTTTGTATTGATTTATAGAGCTTTGCTTTAGAATGAGAGCCAGATTCTGTAATTTCCGCTTCTGTGTAAAAGTTAGTTACTGTCGGTGTCCCTGACGCCTTAATATCACTTTTATTCGAGATGTTCGAGAGGATTTTGACAATTTTCACGAGATATATAAAAAAAATAAGTTTATTTCTTTTCTAAGCTTATCAAATGGCACTAGGGACATGAACGGAACCGCGCTAAGATGCTGCAGTTCCTGCGAGTCGGACTTTTATTTCGTCAGTCCGAAATCGGTCTAGAAACAAACAAGTTTGAACGGCCGAGTATCGGTGGCCATTGGATCAGATCGGATTGGGACCAATGTAGGCACCTCCAATGAGATGCATGTGATTGTTTTTCTTCCGACAGTCGGTGGCTATCGGATCGGATCGGGGCCAATTTAGGTGCCCCCTTAGTCGGAAAGGGTTAAGACTGTGAGCTAGTGCCTTCTTTAAACTGTCAATGAATCTTAGGAAATATATTTTCTGTTACCATCAATAAGATTTATTTTTAAATACAATACGTGAAAAATTTCTAACATAGCCTACTATACAATATTTAAAACTTTTCGAAACAGTCTTACAATTGGATTCAGCTCATTCATTCTTATCAAACATATTTTCCACTTTCATGTTACTTTTCTATATCCGTTTACTAGCTCTGCTCTCTATCACTAGCCAAAAATTATCCTAATCTCCAGTTTTGGTGACCTTTGCTTGCGGGATCGAATAGAATTTTGAAGAAAACGATAAATTGCTTTGCATGTGCTTTACCAACAAGAGCGACAAATGCGGAGAATCGTCCAGCTAAGCCTACATGCTCAGCCCCCCCCCCTTATTCTAGTTTAAGATACTTTAAAGAATCAGTACGACGATTTTTAATAAATTCATCAATATTTTCGTTTACGTTTAATCCCCACATAGGTTCCTAGTCACTAATTATTCCCTGGCTACCACCGACACTTATAGATTTATCCCCCACACATCCTTTTAGCCAGACTCTCATAAATGAGCTTTAGTACAGGATAAGTTTACCTTATAATTTCTCCACTATGCTAAGTAAAATCCCGTGATTCCTTTTAGCACTTTTTTCCGAAGGAAAGTAGCTATTGAGGTTGGACTCATGACGGAATTTTTGAAAAATTTCTTCAAATCTTTATCGATCCTACCTAGTAGACACCGAAAATGACCCCCGTTAAAATGTATATATATCTATATCTATATATATATCTATATATCTATATCTATATATATATATATATATATATATATATATATATATATATGTGTCTGTTAACACGATAGCGGCCAGAGTTTTTGTTTTTTCGTCACGAAACTTGGTATATAGCATTCAATTAGCAAACGATTGAACGAGTTCGTTAACCACCAAAGTCGGTCCACCGGAAGGGGGGGTTTACCCCGAACCCAAAACACTAATTTGACTATGTCAGCCGTAATATTTGTTATATTTCAACGAAACTTGGTATTCGTAGTGGTAATATAGAGAGAAAAGTGAGATATAAAAATGAACTAAATCGGTTCATTAGAAGGGGGGTTTACTCCGGACCCACAATACCAATTCGCCACTACCAGCCGTGATTTTTGGTATATTTCAACGGAACTCGGTATTCGTAGTGGTAATCCACAGGTAAATAACTGTTGTAAAAATAAACTAAATCGGTTCATTAGGAGGGGGGGGGGGGGTTTACTCCGGACCCACAATACCAATTCACCACTACCAGCAGTGATTTTTGGTATATTTCGACGAAACTCGGCATTCGCAGTGGTAATCTACAGGTAAATATGTGTTGTAAAAATAAACTAAATCGGTTCATTAGAAGGGGGGGGGGGGTTTACTCCTGACCCAAATTCTTAATATACTCATACCGGTCGTAATTTCTGCTGTATTGTAACGAAACGCGGAATACGTCGTGGGTAACTCATGAGAAAGAAGTGTTGTAGAAATGAGCTGAATCGGTCAATCGGAAAGCGGGGGTTTAATTTGTAATATATTTCAATAGAAAAGCCCGTCAGACGTAGGTTCACAAAGCCGCCGCAAGGAGCGCTTTCTACCACTAGAGTGACTGTATCCTGTTCCTTGCGTTAGATCAAAACACGATAATATGAGGTTTTTTGTATTTATTACGAAGTGTAATAGGTACCATGTGTAAACATAACTCTGGAAGCAAATTATTAATTGATCAGTTACTCATTACAAATTTAAAAGAGAACTATTCATGTTTTTATTTTATTTATGTAGGATATTTTAAGCAAATTGTTCTGGAAAGCAATCTACACTACCCAAATTCTGAGGAAAGTGCTTAGTTATGCAGCTCCTGCGTGACGGACTTTTATAGTTTCAAGATACCGATTTCTACTTTTACTATATGGTGGTTATTGCAAGGTTGGCTTTTAAATCCACATCTATAAGGTAATAGTAATTTATTCGTTTCTAAAAACTATAACAATCTTTTCATTTTATTATGTCTCAAAATATACAAATAATAAATGAACAGAATTAGATTGATGATAAAACCCTTGGTTTTATTAGTATCATCACAGGAGGGAAGATAGTTACAGCTATACAACAATAAAAATACCCAGAAAAAAGGTAAAATAAATATATTTTTGGTTGGAAAATTATTAATCAAGGAAAACATTAGTGTCAGGAAGATAGTGCATTTTCATATTTCCTTTAGTCATTGTCATTAAAGTGAATATCGCAATTGTAGTATATTGGAATCATTGCGTTAACCATTTGTGAGATGTACATTCTATAGTGTACATTCATACCTTCATGAGCTGTACATTCATAGCCAGCTATTTAAGCAAGATAAACTTCGCAGGATATGATATTTCTGATATATATTTTTTTGTTATTATTATTTTGAACGATATATTCAACCGCGGAAGGTCATGGGCATGCAACTAAACGAAGAAACTTCTTAAATCAATGTTAAATATACTGTTTAGATTTCATTAAATGGAAAACCAACAATTGAATTCAAGGAGGAAAGCAATAATTAAAACAAAAAAAAAATCTAAAAGCCTCCCTCCCACAGCGAGGAGCGGGCACCAACCAAGCCCAGAACTACCGAAACACCAACTCGCTGCTCCCTTAAAACAATGCTTCAACAGGGGAAACGGGACCATTCACAGCTCTACTGGGAGTTGTGCTCGCCCCGGGAGTTTTTTATTTACTTTGTTTTAATATTTATCTGGTTATGTAGGCAGTACTTATTAATCCTAGTCCCTGCTTTGCGGGCTTGTATTTTTTAAGCCTTATTTGTTTATTTTACATATGCATAAGTGTGTTGGTCTGACCATGCTAAACGATACTATGACTAATTGTATAAAAGATATACAAGTAGTGTCCATTATATTTAATCATTTTTAGGGGTACACGATAGCAGATATGTGCCTCTAAAATTAACTAATATAAAATCTTGGAATGCCGAGAAACATATAAGGGTTTTAAAGGAGTGATGTCCTACCTACTGCATTCTATGGTTATTATATGAACCCCACAAAGCGGTGGGAAATTTCCAAAGCAATATATGATGATAGAGTTGAAGTGAATTATGTTTCCCATTGAATACACCTTTGACATGATGTTTTTTACGGCTAGTTTCTCTAGAATACACAGGACTAAAGGACTGGAATCAATAGTCTCTGTGATGTAACAATGAAGGTCCCTGCGGATATTACTAGTGCTATTCACCAGTGACTCACTACCCTTTATCACATATTAAACCTTTCAACTACCCCGAAGGAGAACATTCATGCTCTTCTATGTACTTGGAGATGAACATGAATTGAGCCAGAGAGATATATCTCAGAGATCTTTAATAAATTGAAACCATAATTAAGAAAATATTAAATAACTTTATTTCTTATTTACTAATTGTATGATTGTTGGTTTTATCGTTTTTAGGCATATTTTATTTACAATGACTTTTTTTTTAAATTATTATTATCAGTTATTCATTTACATTAACTACCAGTTTTGATGTTTGCCCTAGTTGTTAATTTCAATTAGGGAACCCCAAAGAGCCTTCAAGAAGCAATAAAGGACGACTTCGAAAGTACACAGAAGACAATTGTCTTATCTAAAACTATAAAATTACAAGTTTCAAAACAACTTCACCTGCCTTCCAATGATTCTGCAGTGGCAGAAAGTTAAAATAAAATTGAAAAATATAAAATAATTTCACCGAATTTCAATAGGCAAAAATAAAACAAAATATTTCCTGTAGGAATCAAAAACCTGCCCAAGTCTTGACCTATATTAGTCTTGTCTACTGCCATAAGTCTTTGTTGGTTATCATGAGAAACCAGAGAAAATTTATAGTTACGTACATACATTACATTACTGTGTTTAGCTAGTTTTAAAAGTCAATGAAAAGAATCTTGGACTGTAAAGCTACGATGTAAATATGTTCTAATAATGTCTTCTTTTTTTTATAATCTTTTAAATAATCCGTTATTTAGGCGTTTAGCATATTGCCTCCCTTATGTTATTATTTTACGTTTTGGGTTATCATAAAGTTTTAACGACATTGTAAGATTTCCAGTCAGAAGTTAGAAGTTGAGGAAGCGCTTTAAGAAAAGAGTATAAAAAAATATTTAAATTCGGTTGTAGATGTTTTATGGTGTATTGATGCATTCTATTGAATGTTTCCAGTATGGCCGGCCTTAGTAAAAGCTTTCACTTCGTGCGGTAAGTCTAGATTTTGGCGTTGATGGCATTTTGTTTCAGCGTTTTCTTTTTAGACATTAAGCACTCGTGAGTTACATACCTATGTACACACATTATATACCTATGTAATTCTAACTGAAAATCTGGTTTTCATTAATTTATGTAAATTAAAAAATGTCATTTGTTAACGCGAATATTACTCATTTTTTTTTTTTTAAGAAATAGAATTTTTCGCATTGCAGTGTCCGTGGTAGTTTATAACTCAAATCAAATAGTATTAATACTTATGTGTTAATAAAAAAATAAAGTCAGATCAAAAAGTTATTATGGCTTGTCTAATTATTTGTCTGTTGTTTACTGAATTTCTAATGTTTTTATAATGCCTATATTTTCATTATTTTTTCGCTTAATTATACATTCATGAATATGTTGTTAATGTCAAATCAAAATGTATTTAATCAGGGTAAAACGAAACGGGATGAGGTCCGCCCTTAGTGAATAATTTGTAAATATGAAACCTCAGAAAAATTATCTCATCAAGCTGGAATTCTAACCCAGTTATTCAGGACTCCGCCGCAAGGCCTCATGAATAAATAATGTATTTTAAAGAACAGAAGATTTTCGCTTGTTGACAAAGGCTTAATTTTAGCTCACTTAGGGGATTTATGTAACATTTTGAATTATAAGGGGAAATTGGAGGATCCGTACTTGAGAAATAATTTCCCTCAAAAGGAGTTAGGAAGCTTGTTTTCCCTAATTAGTTTATTTATTTTAGTCCATCACAAGTCCAGGAAAGCTCTTTGGAATTATACTAAATACAATGAAAGGTAAACTTTTTGTCCTCCTCTAGCTATAATGATAATAATGATCGTGAAAATTCCCTGAAGCATTAATCATTTCATTTTTGTTTAATAATATACACTCCCCGACAAAAATATAGGCCACTCTAAATTATGTTAGTTTTTGTCATTATTTAATGTTCTGCTTAAGCCAAAGCAAGTACATACTGTTCTAATGTCACTGACTTTTGGAAGAGCATGCCTGTAATGAGTCCTGATCCTTCTTCCCTAAGGATTAGCTTAAATCTAAATATTTAGGCGCGACAAAAGTCAAGGCCAGTCACTCAGTTCTTATCTAAATCTTGCTCGAGGAACAGTTATAGTGATCATTGCTTTCATTAATTCAATCAACGGGTCTAATTAAATATGATTAAATAATAACTAGAGGAAAAGTGTTGTCTGAGAGCGAAAAAGGACGTGATTAAAACATTACACGATAAAAATTGGGCAATATCGAAAATCGGTCGAAATTTAAATAGAAGTAGGCATTCCATAAGGAATTTCTTTAGGCTGGGTAGTGAATAGGGCTAAAAGAAAAACATTGGTAGGCCTAAGACAACAACAGTCCGAGAAAAGCGAGCCATTTTCCACCATGCATCCAACTATTCAGCCAATGCCAGAGAAATTTGTGAACAGGCTGGAGTCCAAACGAACATCAGGAATGGCCAACGGATTTTGTTAAAGAGCCTTAATCTGAAGTCATAGCTCTCACTTTCAAAAGCACACAAAGCCAACAGTAAGAGGGTTACTTCGGAACGCATCACACGGAGAAAGAGATGAAATGAACAGTTTTAGATATATTTATGAAAATATACGAAAATCCCAAAACGAGTTACGTTTATTAATATTTAAAAAAAAAAAATGCTTCGTTGCTACAAACCTCAAAAATAGATTTAGTCGATTATCGACGTTACAAAACATATGAAGAGTGTTGCCGCAAGGCTATTAATGTAAAAATGTATACGCTACAATATTATTCGCCCAAAAAAACAATATCCCGGTGAGCAGATTCTGCTGCATAAGAACCTTTACATTTTAAATCAGTAGTCAATTTTTTTTGCATAGGTGGTTGTACCGACCATGGTTCTTCGCCCTGAACATCTTTAGCAAACTAAAAGTTTAGTATAATGTTTTAAGCTTTTAGTAGCTGTTATATGTTGGATATTATGTGGCACTAACGGTCGAAATGGTAAGGGGAAACAAGATTAAGTATGATACAGACCTCGCAGTCATATTTTAGTAGCATTTGACTCATAGACTGATAGTCCCCTTAATATCCAACATATAGCAGCTACAGTTAAGTTTCGTTAAAAACGTTGCTTGGAACTATTTTGCCCCGACCTCTTCAATTATTGTACCCAAACCAACAAAATTGTAATTCCTGCCAAATATATACAGATATTTATCTAGAAAATATGGCCTTGATGACATTTTTTGAATTCAATACATAGAACAGTCCAAGAACAAGTTAGAAAACCGCAGAACCAAGATGTTTCATAGAGATTCATGTAACAAACTAATTTGCTGGGAAAAGTACCAAACTCATCAGAGCTTCCAAACCAAACCTCTACCTAATTTTCCTCTATCTATTCATCGCCAACAAGAATATTGATTGACAGGTCTTAGGGCGGCTTCTATATTTAGAACTGGATTCCTATTATCACGCTAACCGATTCGATTCTTCGAACTACGCGTAATTTTAGAGTGGTTCATCTCTACCTATTCGAGTTCGCATTATTGGCGTTAATAACTAATATTTTCGACGTTTTATAACCAATAGTACAAATGAATACGCCCAATGCTTGGCAGCTTGGTTGGATTTCCTTCCAGCAGAGGATCAAAGCTAGTGAAGATTTATGTAATAATGTTTTTGCAGTGTATAACCAAAGAAGCTGTGGAGGCAATTGTTCCCAAACGAGATCAGTTAACACTACGGCTTTCAGAAAACGACCCATAGAGACTTACAGAAATGAAAATGAATCGTACTGAAGTTAGGGGGCATATAAAGGGGAATATAAAGGCCATTTTTGGGAACATAAATATAAATAACGGCGTTCTCAATAGAACCAGATGTCTTCTCGATGATAAAATAAATTTACGTAAATAAGTAACATTCCAAGGGAAACAAAAACATTCACTCCCTGAACAATAAATGTTCCGACTCGCGGACCCTTAGTACGTTTCCGTTCATATCCCTGATGACATTAGTATAGCAATAGTAGCAGTGATTGGTGGGGTTTGATCGTTAGTGAAAAATATAAATTAAAATCTCGAAGAGAAAATAGATTTAAGCCACCACAACATGAAACTGACAGTATCATGGCGACTTCACCCAACTTCTCAACGCTCGCTCTTGCACACACTAAAAAAACGGTTCACATTTTCTTACCTTGTTTTAGCCAAATACTCGTTTTACTGTTAAAACAAGGCAATTAAAATGGGAATAGAAACAATTTTTCAATCTTAAAGAGAAGATTTAAGGCGCCACCACAAGAAACTGAGAGTATCCAAAGCGGGAATGACGTCCCCCGCTTTCTCAACATTCGCTATAGATGACCACCATTACTAATATGTTTCAAAGGTATCAATCCAACAACTGAAATCGGCGGTCTTTAGTTAGTGTAATATCTTCCTGCAGTATCCGTTAATAAATTATTTAGGTACCACTCTAAAATTGAAAAGAATTAACAAAATAGTTCAACACATTGGAAAAATTGGCAAATTAATATGGTGTAATCCTCATCAAACCCAAACAAAAATTAACTGAATGGATCTTACGAACGTATATTATATGAATCCCAAATCCTGAAGGGGGAAAATGCCTTAACCTCATATTGAAATATGCTTTCCTTCTCAACGATAACGCATTTTTTGCACATCACAATCTAATAGAATTCGAACCACACGTTTCTCTTCTTTAACTCTTATATCTCTTAAACTTTGACAAGTATAATAAAATTTAATTTGGTCTAATATGACACCGAAATTGAAAATAAATAAACAATTGCTTTTAAATGCAATGATGCAGGTAATGCATTAAAAGGAGAAAGACTAAATGCGTCATCCATTTTCAAAAGGACCCATGTCCAGCCTACAGTTCCAAAAATATTATTTACTTTTTCTTAAAAACTATTGTAGTAAAAGGGTAAAACGTCATGGCACCCTTTGTAGTAAACCAATACCCTTTAAAAAAACCAAAATTTTCAAGGGGAATTAAAAAAAAATTAGATCCTGTAACAGTTATTTTCGTTTCCTCAACAATTAGTTTTCATGGACATAACTCCTTATGGAAAAGGATGACTCATATGAAATTACAATCATATTATTATTAACCACTCAAATACTGGGAAAGTCCTCTTATTAGTCAGAAGGATGTTGTGAAAATTTGTTGACTAATCATTATCACATTGTCATATCTACTGGTCGAAAAGAAAATTTGAGAACCACTTCTTGAAATGGCTATATCTGGCCTGTCAGGGGAACAATTTTTATTCTCTAACGGACTCCAAAGATACAACGAATTTATACCAATTTTTCTTCCGCCATACAAAGGGATCTTTACTTCAGGGTTTGCAAAATGTCCAGAATTGAACAGAAAATTAGGAACATCCATTATAGGTATAATTATTAAATTACTCAAACCCAAATATGGGCTGGCAAAAAAAAGTTTACATGGTGGTTTAAAAATTTTAGGTTTTCGACAACTCGATTCCCTTGTAAAAATTCAACATTTCTAGAACTTATTATGTGATATTTGGATATCATTTAATATTTGATAAATCAAAAAAAAAAAAAAACGATAAAATGTTCAATCGATGGAACGGTAGAACAATGTGAATTAGGATTTAAAGTTGCTACGTGCTTTTCTTGACAGTTTGTCCTTTCAGATTACTGAAGCCTTCGTAACTTTGGATCTACTCAATATTTCGTTTTAATATAAACTATATTTTACGTCAAGGTTACTTCAAGTACGTCAACAGTTTTAAAATATATCATTATCCTCATCAGAAATGTTTTTTAGCGTAGACTTTGTGCACTTAATGAATGAAACCGATGGTTACAAAACGGTTTGATTCTATGCAAAGTAGAGGAAAACCTTTATTCTATTAGAATATATTTCTTATTAGCTGATGAACATCTCATTAAACACAATTCATTTCATTACTCAGAAGTTAAGACTGATCTTTCTTTGCCCAATAAATTGCAGGTTCTTAGCTTATTCAAGTATGAATTAATAAATGAATAAAGATGTTCATTTTACGTATAAACCAAATACAAGATATATCTATATTATTGAAATAAAAAACATGAGTACATACGAATTCTATGGAAGACATTTTCAGCTCTACATCTATTCTTCACAAATATAAAAACAAAGTAAATAATAAAAAAAAAGGTAAAAAGAAATCGTCTGTATTAATAAAACATCTTTAGACAAAGGTCTAGAATGACCATCATGCCGAATTCTGTCCAATGAATAACATCTTTAGACAAAGGTCTAGAATGACCATCATGCCGAATTCTGTCCAATGAATAACATTCAGTCGTTAAAACTACAATTTTTACTTGATTTAATTCATATTTATTAAGTCTGTTTGTGTATTTTTAATGCGTCAGTATGGTTTCGTTAGTTGTGTCGGATTCGTCCGTATGTTATTTGGTTCCGTATTGTTGTCTATTTGGTCGCTTCTATTTGTATGGGAAGTATGTTAGCGTTTTATGCGTACCCCGTCACCTTCATCAAGTCTTCTGTCCTCGGTATGATTTCTAAACCAATTAAAATAATATTAATGCCACAGCAATAATCACCTTCAGTATATATACATATAAAATGATCAACATATAAATTATTATTATTTTATTTTTTAATCCTAACATTAAAGCTCCACATTCACGTCCATACAAACTTCTTTTTGTGCAGGGTTAAAATTAAATTAAAAAGATAATTAAACTATTACTCAAGTATTCAAATACAAATACATATTTCTAGTCTACTATATATTTGTCAAATACCACTCACTCACTCACTCACTCATCTATCAACGCCCAGCCCAAACCGCTCGACAGAAAATTTTGAAATTTTGCATGGACACTCCCTATATAACGTAGGCGCTCGCTAAGAAAGGATTTTTTGATATTCGTATTTTTAAGCATTTTTAGGGGGGTTTAAAGTTTGAGTTGGTTAGAGAAGGCAAGCCTAGACAGCCTGCGTTGCTAGGACGATAAAGAACAGCTGTTACCTTACATTATCTATCTCATAGTTTTATTTCTAATTGAGGTTAATTTCAACTATGATGGCAGTACTTGAATTACTAGAAATAAACTGTCACTCATAGAGTTTTAATTGCGTTTCTTTTCCCCATGTTCCCGTCAGATAGGCCATTTTTGGAGAGTTAAACCGAGACACATTAATATGGGATGGGCAAAATGGTTGGTGAGTTTTAAGCCTAGCAACGGCTTAAAATCCTAGCAACGGCTAACGGGAAGGGGGAATCCTAAACTGTTAGTCTACCCAAACCTTCAAAATAAGAACGGAACTTTTTTTGCTACTTGATTTTCTTAAAACAATCTCTCAGCCAAATAGAAGTGTCTGGCAGCTGGCAGCGCTGTGCAGGTAGTTCCAGCGTTTTACAGTTAGATTACTTCTCATATCTTTGACACTGTGAGCAGTAGTAAAAATGTTGATTGTAGAAAAGTAACCGATTTAAAAAAGATTCTTATAAACATGAATTCATTACTTCTTACATCTTACAGCCTTTTCCGGGACATTGATAAAACCGGGCGGGACATCGAAACAATTGCAAAATACCGGGAGAGTCCCGGTCAAACCGTGATGTATGGTAAGCCTATCCTTAGAGTTTTCTAGATGAGGTAATAATATCCTGAACCCTTGCACAGCCTCCTCGCCTATAACCTTGGTAATACTCGTAAATATAATGGGTGTTTCCAAATAACTTTTTGTAAAGATAAACTTTTAAATTTTAACACCCATTGAATAACATATAGTATGACGGGAACCGTGCTATAATAAACTGCACAAAATTGTATAGTAACGTAATTTTAATGAAACATTATTTAACGCAATAAAATAACTACTAATCTGCCGTGACGAAGCACGGGTATTCAGCTAGTTTAGCTCATAAAGACGATTTTTACAAAGACCTACAAGTGTGTGTATGTATTTTTAAGTGTTTGCGTATATATATGAATATATGTATGAATATACATACAGTAATTATTACTATTATTAGTGTTCATTTTTGTTTCAAATAAGGCCGGTAATTTGAGCATTTATGCAGAAACGTTAGTTGTAACAACTCAATTTTATTTTAAAACATAGTTTCATTAACTATCCTGGTTAAACCACAACTATTTTTATACCACTTAAAGTTAGATAAGTATAAATGAAAATGTATATAATTAATATAATTGCTTACCAGTGGCCTTCCATGGATGATTTGTGGTATGAATAGAGGTGCCTCGACAGAAGGCGAAGGCATGCCGGCCCCCTTCCGGTAAGTTGTAACGACCATTGCTGCTCTGTGTAACACATTAACACTTACAACACTACCACATACATATATACTACATTATATAAGACCCATTTCTTGTACAACATACACAACTGTTTATTTATTTAAAAGCTACCTTTTTAGCATAAAACTACTTTTTCTAGGATATCCTTAATACATAAAATACACTTGGGCAAGACAAGAAAAAAAAACAAAAAAAAAGATAAGTGTTACTGAAATGACTTAAACCTTTCCGTCAATTTAGTACGACCTTTTAATGAAATAACGAAAAAAGTCTTTATTGAATATGCTCTTCCATTTAGGTCTGAGATACAATTACGTTTCTTTATGTATTATTTTTTCTTGGCATGTGTCACCAGCAGTAGTTTTATAAACAAGAAAATTTCTCCAGCATTACAGCTGGCTTTTTTTTGGTTTAGTCTTTATACTTTTTCTTTCTTGACTCCTATATTTTTTAGATTCTTTAAGCCCTCAGCCGCAGACGAGCGGAACATCAACAGCTTTTAATAAATTGACATTTCCTTCCGAAATTTTTCATTTCTTTACTTTTCTAACCATACATTGACTTCAATCATATTTATCATAGGTCTATATATTGCTGCACGAGTTGCCACACTTTCTTACCGAGTAAGAACGAATACTGATCTCATTTAAATATCGTAAAAAATGGAAACTACCCCTCGCAGGGTTTGCGCAATTCACTACTATGTGGTAATCCACCCATCAGCATCCCCAGTCAGAACACTTCTTGATAATGCTTCCATATTTAATAGGTGTTTCAAAATGACATCTAGGAAACAAAATTTTTAAATTTTAACACCTATTTTTTTATTGAGAACGAATTTTAGCCTGTACTGGTTTAACTCCTGTTACTGGTAACCTATAGATAACGGGTTATCACTAAGTTATCTGTTAAAAAAAAGATTATTAAGTTTCTTGGAATTGGTCATGATTAGCGGCAAACATTAAAACACCTTTGCCAGGATATTCTCTGTCGAGATTGAAAGAGTCGCCAAACATGTTCGCTCAGGACATCTCACCTGCTTGGTAGAGGTTTGCTACAACCAATAGACAGTGCAATCCGTGCCCTTGTTGGCTCTAGGTTATATTCTAACTACACCTCCGGAGGCTATTTATGTTGTATAGGGACGATCCTAATCACTACGACAGGATAGTTATTATCATAAATTTCCGTCAGTATCCTAAATGTCAAACCACGTTATACATTTTCAATAGGACAAGACCTCGGATGTAACCTTTTTGGCATGGATGTGTCTTAGCTATGGCTAAGTGTGACGCTAAAACTGTAACGCTTCGGCTACGTTCGGTCGATAGTATACGAGGGTTCGGTTCCTACAGCGACTAAACCAATGATGATTACTAAGCTCCCAAGGATGACTCATTAAGCTCCCTTTAGACATATCCACGATACAAGCTATTTCCCACAGGGAAATTTACCTAGCCTATGACACTCCCCATATCATTATGATAAATGTTTTATAACATTTATATGTTTTATAGCATTTCCTAATAAAAAAATTAACAAAATCTGATGAATATTTAGGAAAAATAAAATACTTGAAGCTTCGTAAAAATATATCAAAAAGGATTTCTGACGATGTTTTCTTTTTGAATTAAAATTAACATGTGTGGATAACAATAATGTTTCCAGTAAAATTGAACAAAATTAACAAACAAGGCTTACATCAGTGGTGCATCATTCGCCTCATGTGCTCGAATTCCTGATATCACTTACTGATATCAACTTTATCTATTAAAAGTCAATACCATCATAGATCCTTTCCAAAACTGGTATGAAGATAGCGTTAGAGAAATACTGACAAAAATATAAATGAACATTCCTCAGAAATTTACTAAACTAATATAAATTAGTATTAATTAATATACCTTTAATATATTGGCTACAGTAATTTTAAACTAAAACATTAGTTGGATTTTCTTTAGAACAGAATTGCTAGCATTCACGAATAAAACCCCCTTTTCCTAAATATTCCCTTATAACTGATATACGCAAATTTTATTTTAAGCCTCTCATTTAGCGATCATTGTTCCCATGAATAAAATCCCGAAAATATTTGAATACATAACCTCTCTGCTAAGAACATTAATTCTATTTCAAGATTTTAAAAATATTTCGAGGACAGCGGTTCACCGAGAATTCAGGAAATATATATATCGGAAAAAATGTAGGGAGTAGTAGAGTGGTAGAAAATGAATGTAAATTGAGGGATGTGACAGGATGGGCTATTTCGGGTAGAACGGGGGAGAGTCACTAATGGCGTGTCCTTTACATCCCAACATCCTCCTGCCCTTCCAGCGATCATGCTAAGCTCCATTCATAGTCTTTAGAATAAAACCTAACAAAACCATTATTTTTTCGGAAATGTAATTAAAAGTGTTACTAAAATTCCACTTATCACTAATTCACAACCGTTTTAGAGATATTTACAAAAGCATAAGAAAACTATCCCATGATTGTTACTCAGTTTTTGGGGCAAATACTTACTCCACTTCAATGGTTACCAAAATTTATACATCTGAATTTGGAGAAATTTGAAACGTTTAAAAAATGATTCAACTATAAAATAAATATTAGTTCCTAAAAAAAAAAAAATATTCTAGAACTCCAAAGATATTTAATTCCAAAATTAATTTATGACTGAAGTCATATATATATATATATATATATATATATATATATATATATATATATATATATATATATCAATTTAGCTATTTTGAAAAGTCAAGATAGATAATCTGCGGAATCCGGCTACCAGAACAAGCAAAACAAAATATTAGCTGTCTCTAACCCAAGCTTTTCATATAAAACTAAAAAAACTAAAAAAAAAAAAAGTTATAGAAATTTGGGAAGGTGACGAAATTAAAATTGCAGCAGACTAGAGAGATGTTTATAAGTGGGCCGAACCAAGAGAAGTTTCTGAATTCGAACCAGGGATATTATATACTGCTAACCCTTCTCACATTCTACACCAGGACAAAGGACTTTTACTGTACTGAGTAGATAGAGGGCCTTAATTAAAGAATAGGATTAGGATCGGGTTTTAGGGCGAGTAACTTTTCGGTTCTTACGCCCTTAATTAAAGAATATTTCCTCAGGTGATTCATAAATATATATGTATATATGTATATGTGTATATGTGTATATGTATTTATATATATATATATATATATATATATATATATATATATATATATATATATGTTTTAAATATGTAAATACAAAGTCATAAGAGGTTTATTTATTTCTGTATTCCTCCATTAATATACATCAGTGTTTTATATTTTGTTTTTAATTTTATAAATTTAGTTTCTTTTTTTATTCAATATTTCTAAAGTAGAGATATATTATTATTTAATTTGAAATGTTTCCCTATTCTTATGTTTCAATTAATTTATATTTGCCTGGCGATGGCGGACTCTGTATTGAAGATCTAATGCAGCTTTAATCTATAATTTTAATTTTTTTATAATGTTGAGGTATAGATAGAAAGATCACGGAATGGCAAGGGGTCTCTGTTATTGTACATACGTTAAGTTTTTAGCTTTGGCCGTAACTGTGATTGTTTCTCTTAATTTACGTTTGCGAAGTAAGCTTGTTTAAATACTGTATTACAGTTTAATTTACTAGGCTTCATTCTTTATCACATCAATTAAAAAGTAACACACAAAAGTTTAATGTAAAATGATAAGGTAATGTTGTGCAATATATAATCATTCAAGACATTTTAGTAAATTATGTAAACATAACTTCGTTCAAGTAAATATTGCAACAAAAAAAAAACTATCATAAAATCGATCACTTCATATTTTTTCTTACCTAGAGAGGAAACAAAAATTATCTTTATAAAAGCCCAAGCTGAATTTAATACTTTGTAGGGGCTTACTTAGAAAATTCGTGATATTAAGAAACTGTGCATACAGATAATGAGCCTAATCTTTCTTGAAAATGCCTTAAAGTATGGGTGATATACTTAATTTTGCCCTGCAATACTGAATTTCTTTTCTATTCCACGCGTTTCTGACCAATCAAGAATATTCACTTTTTTGGATTTATGTGGCGTAGGTAAAAAAATAGTAGGTACCTTCTGTTTCTTTTTGTACTACGGTAGTAGCTGTTTGCCCTATATTTCTCGTGGCCTACATGCCACCTCCTCAGGGGTCATTAAATGTATGTACGAAACAGCTAATAAAGTAATGTAAAAAGAAAAAAGAACTACTATTTTTTGACCTACTTCACATAAATCTGAAAAAGTTAATATTTACTTTCAAAAATAATACCTAAATATAGGAAAATATGGCGGCAGAGAACAGGATCATGCGAAACAAAAAATAAAAGAGAAGGAAAAACTGCGAGTCATAATGCGAAATTAGACACTCCGGACGTATACACAAACAGATGGGTGCAATGGCAAGAGGTTTGATGACTCACTAAGATAGAGGATGTGTCATCTTCTGGGAACAGAGTGGTTTCCATGAGAGAATTTAAGGAAGAAGACCCAAATAGCCTATAGATCATAAGACATCCCGCCGAACGAGCCAAGGAACAGAAACAAATTGCCTATTAGCCCTTGGTAAAGAGTAGAATTCTGAGGTGTACGTTTGTTATAACAAGAAAGGTTATTCTAACGGCAACCCTAAAATAAAAAGTTTCCCCTTCGAGTATTCCTTCGTTCAGTAAAAAAGTACCATTACATATAACTTCTTGTAACACATCACTTCAAAACCTGTCCTACATGTTTCGTAGCATCAATGGTAAGTGAGGTGCCTCACAAACTAAAGCTATTATTCACTATATAAATACATATATATATATATATATATATATATATATATATATATATATATATATATATGAGAGAGCGAAAGAGTTAAAATATACAAAGCTAATACATTTTTTCTTGCCACACCGTAAGAAGCTTATTTACTTGTAAGAATGAAATTGCGTACATTGTTGGAATTTTAGCTCTTTAAAAGATTATGAATTTTTCCCCATTATTGTCAGGAAAAATTGTGCCGGTGAGCTATTAATTTTCTTCGCCCTTTAGCGTAAACTTAATGGAAGCTGAATTCATTATCTGGGCTCACTCCAGAGGTGAAAGGAAAGCCTCCCCATTTTCCACCAATATTTATTTTATATAGCACACTATCAACCCTAAATGCAAAGAATCTCATCATCCTAACCGTACTTTCCGTTTAGAAAGTATTTACTATTTATGTAAGATAGATAATCTCGAACGTTTATGTCAATTTTATGGGAAAATATCCTATTTTAACTTTTATATCATTAGATATAAAATATCTATTGTGATGTATAAGGCTGAAAAAACTTACCATCATTTATTCGTTGTTACATATTTTCGAGAATAAACGTTTCTAAACCTGTGGTATACGTACCATTGTTGGTACGCAAGTTGAGGGTTGTTAGTACAGGAAAAATAAAAACCTATTAAAGTATAAAAATACGTTTCGAAATGTTTCCCTATAATTGAAAAATTATTTTAATTAGTAATATTTTACCGTGGATCTGTTAATATATTCACAGTCGATAATCGAACATAATGCAATCGGGATCTTGGCTTCGTAATGCACATCTAAATTCAGCCTTAAGCCAAAAGTTTAGATTATAACAAGAGAGAGGGGGGAGAGAAAAACAGTCATGAACAACTGATGGCTGACCATATACGGCGACAGCTTTCTTATCATTCCAAAGACAATTTTTTTTTTTTTTTTTTTTTTTTTTTTTTTTTTTTTTTTTTTTTTTTTTTTTTTTTTTGGCATACAATTTATTCTCTTTGGAATTATAATAAGCAACCGGCCTATGTATAAGTCATCAATTGGTTTCGTGATATTTAATTTGTTTTATTGTTTTTTGTTTTTTTTCCCCCCCGGATGTAATTATTATTTCCTTCCATTTTCATATGCCAATTCTTGTTTCTTTTCTTCAGCCATAAGTGATTGTTGACGATCCTTATGGAATCCTTCAAGATGGAACGTCCGAGAGATTCATAGTCGCATTTTAAATTCCATCTTTTAAAGACTTTTTGGATAAACGAAGGTATGAAACCTCTTGCACCAAACAGAAGACCAATTACCTCCCAATTTTTGATATTATAACTTCTACGGAAATAGGGAATACACTTTTCATAAATGGACTTCTTTTCCTTGTCAACTGATAAGGGCTGATTCTCATCTATCTCAAATCTTATTGTTGGATCTAAAATAATTCCGGTGGATGCCTGGCTCACTTCTTCATCCACCTCAAATCCAGTTTTTTTCCTGAATAAATCAGCAACATAGGTTCGCACCTTATGATGTCGATTTATTCTTAGAAGTTCTGATTTCTGACAGACGCCCAGGACGTGGGGGAGAGTTTCAGGCTCGTTGCAGGCTCTGCAACGGAATCCTGAGCTTCTGCCAGGAATCGTTCGAACTGGAATTGAGTTGCAATTCAGCTTGATGGCTGTGCTCCATTCGCTGCAAGACATTCCTATTTTCGTCGACATCCAGGAATTACTTTTTTTATATTGAGAGAAGAGAATCACGCCCTTACCCTTTGACGGAAGCTGACACCATTTATGAAAAGAGTCTTCCCTTAATTTCCTTCGAAGTTTGCTAACTTCATCCCCTTCTTTGTCTAGTTTATTGAAACATTCTTCCTTCTCCTCTTCCAGCTTTCTAGTTTTCAAGACATATTCATTGCCATCTTCTAGAACGATGTTTATATGCTGGAGGAATGCTTCCCATTTCGCCTTGACAAGGCCCAGACCGCGAACATTTCTGGGTGCATATAACATTGCGTCTGGGCAATCAGTGGGCAGTGCCAATATCTCCTTTACTGCACTTCGTAGAATTTTGTCTACATTTTCAAGAAAGGAAAGGGTTACGTCCTTTATAGGAGCACACTGTAAGGGATAGATTAGGCTAGGCCAGATATATTGATTCATTATGTTAATTTTTTGGTCGGCCTTTAGGACTGGAGATGTCAAATTTTCTATTTGGGTTTTGAGGCACAGTATAGTGTTTTTTTTTCGTCAAATTTTATTTCCTCTTTGAAATTGATCCCTAAATATTTGATGGTTTCTTCTCCTGAGATTCCTCTAATAACTATCCCGTCAATGCATTGAATTGCTAATCTTTGTTTTAGCTCACCCTTTTCAATTACGATCGCTTTACATTTGTCGGTGTTTAACGATAGACCAATCCTACATAGAAAGGAAAGAACTAGGTTTAACAAAGACTTTGCCTGTTCAATTCCATTTGATATTAATAATAGGTCATCGGCAAAGGCAAGGGATGTTAATGGATCCATACCTTCAACTAATCTATATCCGTATTCCTCTTGGATTTCTTGTTCTTGTAATTCTCGGAGGGGACCGTTGATTCCTACATTGAATTCAAGGGGCGACAAAGGGCAGCCTTGAGGGACACCTCTACTGAAAAATATTGGACTTGTTTTCTTGTTGCCGTCTACAAAAACTTGAGTTTTCTTATTTATCGACAAATTTTGAACAAGAGTTTTCAGTTTTTGAGGGATAGGAAATTCATTTAATGATTTTATTATGTGAGAATGACCTATATTATCGAAGGCCTTTGCAATGTCGAGGAACAGAACGCAGCAATCCTTTTTCTTCTTTTTTGCATCTTGCAGACAGCCATTTAATATCGAGGAGTTGACGAAACAGCCTGGACCTGGGACAAATCCTCTTTGATTTGGTGAGAGGGAAATCATATTTTTTAGCTTGTTGTTTACAGCTCTTTCCAGAATGCGACGAATCACTGAAAAAATAGTTATTGGCCGCCAGTTGCTCAAGCAGTTCTCATCACCACCTTTAAATATCAATATTGTTTTACCTGTGGAGAAGGCTTCTGGGACGTAGGACCATTTCAACATGTAGGTTCCTATTAAGCTTATAATCATGTAGCATTTGGTCTCTTTAATTACTTTGAGAAGAATACCATCAGGTCCCGGGGCTGTGTCAATCCGAATACTCTTCACGGCACGAATCACTTCTTCCGTCGTGATTTCAGCATTAAAGTCGGCGTCAATATCGTCGGTACTATTAGCGTAGAAATCCAACACATTCTTGTTTTCAATTGAAAAAATGCTTCTGCAGTGTTTTTCAATTAATTCTAAGCTAATTTTGCATTTACCGTCCTTATTACTGCCCATGATTTGTTTTACAACTTTCTTTCTTTGATAGTGATACTGGTATTGAGCTAGCTCATAGTTGTAGACTTGCTTTCTTCTGTTTGATTCGGCAATTCTCTTTGTGATTGGATTAACGCCATTTTTATAGTTATGTTGTGATTGGCCGTTTTTATTCTTTTTTCTTTGCTTATAGTATCGAGTAGCTAGATGAACAGGGCCTTTGCATAAAGAAGACATATTTTCTTTTAACACTTTAAGAAAACAGTTAACATTCTCGTTAAACTGACTGTCATCATGATGTTTAATTTGTTCTTCGAAAACCTCTTCCCACTGGTTTAATATTTCATCACGAAGGGATTCTGGTTTGTCTTCGATGCTTGGCGTTCCCTTGTTTGCTTGTACTGTTTCATCGATGTGAACAATATTTTGCCTGTAGAGAGAAGGATGGGCTCGGCTGATATGGATCTTCAGGCCTTTATAGTATTTACCGCATTCTGTGCATTTTTTATATCCGTGTGAATCGGTGTTATCACTATTTGAAGACGTTTCCATAGCTATTATTTATCTAATGGTTTAACATTTCGTATGTTATTAGCTAGCTTACCTTTGTAGTGATATAATTCTATCATTTGCATTAGGGTTTACTGAATTGGTTGTTACTATTACTGCTGCCGTATTTGTTGCTAGTTCTTCTCTTGGCTTGGTATTTGTGGGCTGCTTCCTTACTTACAGATATTTCTCTTAAATATAGTTTCAATTGGATAATTAGTTTGTCTTCTTACCATTATTGGCTAAATTTATTTCCTAGTGATCCCTTTTCCAGTGAAATTTCAATAAAATGTAAGCAGCATTTTTTTTAGCGTTTTACTATTTTCAAGCCCAGCTGTAGATACTGTCTTCCTGCAATTCCATTGGACAATAAAATATGACAAAATACCATAACATAAATATGAAAATTTGAACAAACGCGCGCGTCTGTGTGTGTCCATAGCAGAACTACGAGCGACATTGTCGCAGAAGACAAGGGCTGCAGAAAGATCAGCCTGATCGACCGGTTGTTTTTTAAATAGTGCCTGCAGAAAAAGTCAATAAAATTATTTTTGCAGAAAGATTTTCTGTAGAAAGTCAAAAAACTATTTTCTGCAGAAAAATTCTCCATTCCACAAACTATAACCAACGCTACAAACGTTATGCAATACGTAAACGAAAGAATGCAGCTCTGCTAAGACGATATTCGGTGTATCAATCGTGAGAAACTTCGCTTTCCATAGAATAACAGAATTACCAAAGCGATGCAATATTATAACAACAGAAGGAGTATTCAAACTCAAAACGATTGTTTGAATCGATCATTGAAAAAATGCGTACTCGAATATGCCGATGCGCTGTTTTCACAAAATTTTCTTAAGCGTTTTTGATTATTATTTTGGACTTTTAAGTAATTTAAAGATAATATTATTGCCGTTTGTTGAATTATTCTTACTCTATCATGTTTGAAATGTTAAATTACTATTGCTTATTATATTTTATTATTTATTATATTTCAAGCATTCTTATTTATTTCCGATTATTCTTAAAGATTATCTCGCTCGCGGTTCATATTACACGCAACTTGAACCGCATGGGGCTGCAGAAAAGTTTTGGGTTTTTCAAACTCCGTTGCAGAAAGATTAAAAAGGTTCTGCTTTGGGTGTGGGTGTTAAATTTATGTTAAAAATTGACAATCATGCTAGGTGTACAAGCCATTTGAAAGCTTACTAGAAATTCTACAAAAACGTTTCTAAAGACATGTTCTATGTGAAATTCTCAGGCGAAGAAATAAGTGCTTAAAACCTTGAAAAAGCAAAGAAACCAACTTCTTTGCTTAGATGGTTTTTTACGTATTTTTTTCCTAAGGGCTTAATTGATTTTTGTTTTTATTATCTATTTATAGTGTCACTTAGCTTCAAACGTTCATGAGAGTAGGTGGTCTCTGTTACTCTAATAGAACCGTGTCTCTGTTAGGTTATTTTCTTACATAATAAACTTCTGTAGTCGAGGTCTTCCAGTTACCCTATTACCATAAATATGAAGTTGCACTACCAAGCAACATCTATGAAGTAGACATTTGAATATAGTGAATTCATTTGTTCCTAATAAGTGAAAGGCCCATTGGAGAGCGTCGATAAATGGCCCGTATGTTATATAATCCTATGATAATTGGAGACCCATATGAGCGTGTAATTCCATCGGAGTACCTCCGCTGTCTCGCACCTGTTCCATCCGTTCGTCGGGAACAATATTGAACAGGATTTCGAAATGTTTGTAAATAAATCACTTTTTTGTGTAAATTTGTTGACTCATTTTTAAAGACAGAAGTGTTTTTAATATACATTCCTCTAACTTTACCGCGTTTCTTCCTCCCTCCATAGAGAGGAAACACGCTTATGACGTTGATTTCATGACGCAATCTAGAAGTGCCGACACACGATTTATTAGTAATTTAAGGTGTGGGAACTAATGAACCAACTTGCAACACCATATCTATGTTGCCGAGAAAATTCATCGTCCCATAGCCAACGTCCATAGCCACTTTGAATGCACCGCTTCACGTTGTTGATTGGGAACATTGAAGGAAACATACAATTTGGCATTCTGTTATAAAATAAAGTCATTAAAATATTTTAATGTAAAAATAAGAAAACCTTAAAATTTAAATCGTTACTCAGTTCCGTCAGTAAACGGTTAATACAATTTTTTTTTCTAGTACTTCCTTAACCCCGCAACCAATATTTAAATATCTTCGTTTATATGAATATCCGAACGTCTGAAACCATTTTCAACTGAGAATCAATAGTTTCTAAATAGCCAAAATAATATGAGTTAGAAAAACTAGTTGTATCGACTTTTCTCAAAAACTGTTACAGATATCGCCTTGAACAAGGTTTGATTCGTTTACAGAACCTCTGAAAGTGTACCTGGATGCCTCCCAAACGAAAATCCGTAAATATAACGATTTCTTTCAGTGTTCTGGTAGTTGGGTTCTGCTGGTTAACGAACTTGACCTTCGAAGTTAGACTTTTTTGATTTGTTAATAAAATACAAATCAGAAAAGGTCCATTTCGAGATTGTGAGAGAGCGATCAGACAAGTGTATATGTGTGTGTATATATATATATATATATATATATATATATATATATATATATATATATATATAGTATACACTAACAGCCTTCAAATGATAAGGACCATCATGCGAGCCAGAACAGAAACCCTAAATCTGAATAGGAAGCCTTGGAGTTCTGATGATAGTGCCCTGTGCTCTCTTTGCAATATGAAAGAACCCGAAGATATCATCCATTTCCTAGCTGTATGCCCAATCCTCTCCGAGATAAGATTAAACATATTCTACAAAAATAGATTAACCCACACGCAAGCAATAGACTATTTGAACGGCCAGGACTACTCAAATCTATACCACTACGTTAAAGAGGCAATTAATTTTAAATTTCATTATCAGGAATAAGGAGGATCAATTTTTGTTTTACTTATTTATTTGTTTTTATATTGTTTACAATCAAGCATATTGTTTTTATTTTATTATCATGTGTATTATATTATGTGTTGTCGCTTAGCTGATGGATTGTATCCAAGCTTATGTAAATTTATTGTGAATTTCTCAAGGACTTATTGTTTGTACATTTATAAAATAAAATTTACTTTACTACTACTACTATATATATAGTATATAATATATAGTATATATAGGGGAAGGTGTTGTACCTCTGACCATATTGTATCTTTGACCACCGAGGCTGTGGCGGCATGTAGCAACATTTTATCAATTTTGGTGTAATTAATGTTTAGCTCCTTCACTAGAGGGCTTGTGTAACCTACTTTGAATTATTCAAGTCACAGAGGATTCTTGCAAAAAATACTTATCCATTTCTATCATAAAAATGTAAGTTATTTATTGATGACGTTTTACCTCATAATATTTTTTGTATTATGTCTTTTTAGATGAAAACCATTTTAAAAAGTAGCTATTACAATAAGAAACATGGTGTAGCCTGTGAAATTGATTTATCTTAACCCTAAAATTTTAGCATGCTTTTTAATTTGCATTACCAGGGTGTTGTACCTCTGACCACGACTAGTTTTTCCTTTGACCAGGTCAAAGTACAACACGCCTGAGTATTTTTTTATAATTCAACTTTCATGTTCTTCTGCTACAAATTAAAAAAAAAAATTGATATTACTATTACATATTTTGTCGCAGAGATCTGTGGCATTAAATGTCCAATGTTTAAGATCCAATATTTGAAAAAACAAACTTTAAATGACAAGTTTACGAGAGAAGATGAAAATTTGTATAATATTGATGTTGAAGACATTGTGGCTAAACTTCCATACCCTACTATTGCTAGTGGATGTGCTTGACAGTTAAAACGTTTATCGGTTAGACTGGATTTTTTAGCGTGTTAAGCATAACATAATATCAATAATAGGTCTTTTTATCATGCTAAAATCCTTGTCCTGTATTTATTAAACTTACAATTAATTACAATATTACTGAGTAAAATTTTTTTTCTGGACTGCTGTATTGTTTTTACGTGGTCAGAGGTACAATACCCCGTGGCCAAAGGTACAACTACATGCTGCACTTTTGACCACTGTACGATTATTTTTAAAAAAATTAATAACAAATATTAAATGTAAAGCTAGAACCTTGAAAAAATTAAATGTGATAAGTAGAGCCCGGAAGTTAGGCAAAATGTCTTTTTTATCTGAATGGATATATTGAAGAATCAGATAGAAATAAAAATGTTTCCGTGCATTTAGGAAGTGTAGAGACAATTTTTATTTTGCCTTTTAGCGCGGTTCCTCCCTCCCCCATAGGGAGGAACCCCGCTTATAAGGTTGATACAATGAAACAATCCGGAAGTGCCGACAAGAAAATTTCGCGTTTCAGAACCCCTAGAGACCGAAAATAACGGTGGTTCAAATTTGTATATATATATATATATATATATATATATATATATATTTATAAATATATATATATATATATGTATATATTTATATATATATATATATATATATATATATATATATATATATATATTTGTCTGTTCGCTCATTTCTGGCTTCCCTGATAGTCCGATTTTGATGAAATTTGGTACAAAAATCAGTCGTCCAATTTGAAAGGTCAAGTTCGTTAACCAGCAAAATCCGCCCACTGGAAGATGGCGTTTGGGGCGAAATTCGCGCAGAAAAAAACGTAACGCTTACGTTTTTGAGTTCATAAGCTTGTAAGTACTCTTTTTATAGGCTTCTTGGGCTAGGAAAACGAATGAAACCATTTTCAAGGCGATAGCTTTAACCGTTTTCGAGAAAATTGGAAAAATAGTTTTTGAATACCGTTTTTGGTTTGGGTACTTAGAATCACGGGATTCAGTTGAAACATTATCTGCATGTTCTACTTTCATTAAAACTAATATGTTGAAAGTTATGTTACGTTTGGAGTTAAGGAAGGGTTAGAATAAAATATTTTATGAACAGACATGAAAAGTTTTGGTAACTTTGTATAATTTCCTTAATATCTCGAAAAAGGTTGAGAATCTTGGTAAACAAAAGATTACCATTAGAATGCTTACTAAATTTTCTACAAAAAAGGTTCTAATGAAAGTTTTGATTAGGCGATGTCAATCGGAGAAATAAGTGCTGAAAACATTAATGTAATTGATTTCGCTTATTCGAACTGTTCTTTTTGTCTTTGATTTTGGTACTTAGAATCATGGGCTTCAGTTGAAACATTTTCTGCATGTTTGAATTTTATCAAAACTAATATGTTGAAAATTTGGTTACGTTTGGAGTAAAGGAAGGATTAAAATAAAATATTTCATTTTTAGACATAAAAAGTTTTGGGAACTTCGTATATTTTCATTAATATCACGAAAACGGTTAGGAATCTTGGCAAGCAAAAGATTACCATTCGAAAGGTTACTAAATTTTCTACAAAAAATGTTTTGAAGACATTTGCGATGGGATGGTCATATTTGGAGAAATAAGTGCTTAAAACATAGGTAATTTCGTTCATTTGAACGAATCTTTTTGTGTGTTTCCTACAGTTTTTTTTTTCACTGCTCGTTATTTTTGTGATTCCTTATAGTAGTCAAATGTATTAGTCAATAAAACAGGATACGTATATATAGAAACAATATTTTGTTTCAACGGTATCTTGGAATTCGAAGATGCCCTATGAATATCTAGATTACTGTACTGGTGTTGATTTCGTTCTTTAGAATTGTTTTTGGTATTCCCTATTTTCAGAAGTTTTTATCTATTTATTAATTTTTTTTTTTTTTTAATTCATTGAACGAAATCATGTGAATTCAAATGTGAGGAGCTAGGAGGCTTAGGGTGGATTGCATTCCCAGTACAGGTATCGCCCAGTGGACCCTCGTCATCTGTAAGTTCCTTTCTAGGGTCATAAAGATAAGCCTCCAAACAACTGTAGGAATGTAGGATTTCTAATTTTTGCCAGTATCAGAACAGCCGCTGTTTACATACCACAGTGGTACTGACGTACCGGTCTATACTAGTTGCACTCCACACGGTGGTAGTACTTGGTGTATGCCACAGCGGATTGCTCATTATAATCTTATTTTATACGTATTAAATAGATACCTAAAAAAAGTTTATTTGTGTATAAGTGTTGCGTTATTGGGATTAGAATAAAATATTATTAACAGACATGAAATACTTCGGAATCTTTGTATATTGTCCTTAATTTTTTTTTTTTCTTTTATGGTGTATCGAAATCTGAGTCATTAGCACCATTTTTTCCTTATGAGCTTATATAATACTTAGATTTAGCTAGCAACAATATTTTACACCGCAATTAAAGTGATTTGCTCTTCTTATAAACATAATATTTATATTATAATATAAACATAACACATTAATTTGTCTGACAAAAAAAAAGTCCGACCCGCAGGAACTGCTTCATCTTAGCGCGGTTCCGTTCTTATCTCAAGTGCGATTAGTGAAGGAATATAGCAGCTATCGGTAGGTATTAGCACCATTTTCCCCCCTTAATATCTTCAAAACAGTTAAGTAATCGTGGGAAGTACGATGTAACCATTCAAAAGCTTACTAAATTCTCTAAAAAAAAGATTCTGAAGCAAATTTCGATGGGGCAATGTCAGTCGGAGAATTAAGTGCTTAAAACTACGAAAGTGTTAGTTTTGTTATTTTAAACGGGTTTTTGTCACTGTTTATTTTTTTTTTTTTTTTTTTTTTTTTTTTTTTTTTTTTTTTTTTTACGGCGCATCTACATCTAGGTCATTAGCGCCGACATCCAGGGTGCAGCGAGGAATTTTACCAGCGAGCCGTGGGATGATAAAATTCCTGCCGGAGGTTGGGAATCGAACCCACCATCTCCCGCTTATGAATCCAAGGCGCTAGCCATTAGACCACGGGAGACCCCTTTTTGTCACTGTTTACCTCACTTTGGTTTTTTTAAATTTATTTAACGGTGGAATGAGTATTTCATTAAAGCTGAGAAAATAAGAATCATATTGGTAATAGAGTTTTCCTAGAGTGAGCATCGAGATGGCGGGAGAGTCCCATCCGTTTAGAAAACTGTCAGTTTCCATATGTGGCTCTTTAAGCTTCTTTGTCTTTGAGATTTTATTTTATATTTTTAACGAAAGATCAAAACCTACCGATAGCTGCTACTATTCCTTTCCTAATCGCACTTCGGATAACAACGGAACCGCGCTAAGATGATGCAGTTCCTGCGAGTCGGACTTTTTTTGCCTATTTTGGCTATTTTAAGATTTAAAGGCTTTTTTTTGCCTTTTTTGCGCGTTATGCAATTTTTTTCTGCGATTTAAAAAGCAATTTTTAAAAAGCACATAACGAATTTCGAATTTCAGTTCGTCGAAAACAAAATAGGTTTCACAAATTAAATGACATATTGCCGTCACAATTATCAATTCGAAAGCTTATTTTCCCAACCCGTGGATTGACCCTCTGTAAATAACAGAGCCTTCCTTGGTAGAAGGAAAACACAGGCATAATGAATAGTAGGAAAGAGAGAGGATGAGAGAAGTACGTCTCCTTCCTCACACCCCTTTTGCTGTGACAATGATGTAGTCAGTTACCTGGTATTCCGGATTTAGAAATGGTAAGATAATGCAGAGGAAGTTTTTCCATAATGAAAAACATTTTTTCTTAGAAGGTTTATGAGAGTTGATACTTTGAAAAAGCTTCGTGTTGTTGCTTGTAAGAAGGGAAAGTAAGAGTAAGTACACTAATTCTGTGATGAATCGGTAATAAAGAAATGAATGAGTATTTAAAATACATATTTTCATTAAAAATTAGTGAGATTCCTCTTTGACTTCACTCCTAATAAATGCCTATTTTAATTACAGTACTGCCTATTTTCAGTATTTCAAGTGCCTTTTTGCCTGCCTATTTTAACCAAAAATAAATGTCTATCTTCCGGGCTCTAGTGATAAGCAATAGAATAATAATTATAATGAAATAAAAAAAAAGTCCGTCACGCAGGAGCTGCAAAACTAAGCACTTTCCTCAGAATTTGGATAGTGTAGACTGCTTTCCAGAACAATTTGCTTAAAATATCCTACATAAATAAAATAAAAACATGAATAGTTCTCTTTTAATTTTGTAATGAGTAACTGATCAATTATTAATTTGCTTCCAGAGTTATGTTTACACATGTTACCTACGTAATAATTGCAAAAAACCTCATATTATCGTATTTTGATCTAACGCAGGAACAGGATACAGTCCCTCTAGTCGTAGAAAGCGCTCCTTGCGGCGGGTTTGTGAACCTACGTCTGGTGGGCTTTTCTATTGAAATATATTACAAAGTAAACCCTCCCTTTCCGATTGACCGATTCAGCTCATTTTTACAACACTTCTTTCTCATGAGTTACCCACGACGTATACCGCCTTTCGTTACAATACAGCAGAAATTACGACCGATATGAGTATATTAGTAATTTGGGTCCGGAGTAACCCCCCCCCCTCCTAATGAACAAATTTAGTTTATTTTTACCTCATTTTTTTAACACATATTTACCTGTAGATTGCCACTACGAATACCGAGTTTCGTCGAAATATACCAAAAATCACGGCTGGTAGTGGCGAATTGGTATTGTGGGTCCGGAGTAAACCCCCCTCCTAATGAACCGATTTAGTTTATTTTTACAACACATATTTACCTGTTGATTACCACTACGAATACCAAGTTTCGTCGAAATATACCAAAAATCACGGCTGGTAGTGGCGAATTGGTATTGTGGGTCCGGAGTAAAGCCCCCCTCCTAATAAACCGATTTAGTTCATTTTTATATTCCACTTTTCTCTCTATATTACCACTACGAATACCAAGTTTCGTTGAAATATAACTAATATTACGGCAGACATGGTCAAATTAGTGTTTTGGGTTCGGGGTAAATCCCCCCCTCCCCTTCCGATGGACCGACTTTGGTGATTAACGAACTCGTTCAATCGTTTGCTAATTGAATGCTATATACAAAATTTCGTGACGAAAAAACTCTGGCCGCTATCGTGTTAACACACACACACACACACACACACACACACTCATATATATGCATATATATATATATATATATATATATATATATATATATATATATATATATATATAAATTTTAACTGGGGTCATTTTCGGTGTCTACTAGGTAGGATCGATAAAGATTTGAAGAAATTTTTCAAAAATCCCATCATGAGTCCAACCTCAATAGCGTTAATATTCAAGCTAAAAAAAATTCAATTTTGCAAAGTGGTCAAAGGTACAACACCTTCCCCTATATATGTATATATATATATATATATATATATATATATATATATATATATATACACACACACATATAAATTTGAACCACCGTTATTTGCGTGATCTACGGTTCTGAAACATAATGTTTCTAGTCGGCTCTTCCGGATGGAGGGAGGGAGGAAACGGCTAAAATTAATTAATTATTTGTTCTTGGCTAATTAACATAGTTGTCAGGCTACTCTTTCTTAGTACTATTTTTCGTTTAGTGTGAATAGTGGGAATGGTCTGTGGAGGTCGTAAAGGGGAATTACCGCCTCAGGTCATCCAATATTAAGCGAAATTCGTGTCGAATATTAACTGAATGTAAGCACCTCATAAATTGTGCCAGTCCAATTAACACAGAGTGGCTTAGTTGAGTCTTTATTCTGTTTATCTCCTCTCTCTTAATCTTTTAATTCAGGACGTCACCGCTACATTTTAGCCAAAGACTTGTAACGGTGACATACCTAATCTTCGCCAAATCTACATTCAATATCAGAACAATAAAGTTTCATTTGCAATTTGATTCTTTATACATTCTGATGAGGTACACATAAGAATAATATAAAATCGTAATTATCTGATAACGTAATCACGGTGGAATAAATAGTATATTCTAACGTTCACCGTAATTGTCTTCACTCATTGATGATTTCGGAGCTTCCAGTTAGGTGTACACAATAAAGCAATTAAATGTTGCCTTCGATAAATATTCTTAGATGCAACTTTTCTCAAAGGTCGGATACCGAACTTCGTTGAAGTATAACACAAATTACGGCTGGTAGTGGCAAATTTGTAATTTAGCTCCGGAGTTCCCCCCCCCCCATGAACCAATTTGGTTTATTTTTACAACACATTTTTCTATTAAGATGACCATAACGAATAGCGAGTTTCGTTGCAAACAACAAAAATTGAGCTCGATATGAGCAAATAACTGCTTTGGGTCTACAGTAGCCCCCCCCCCCCTCCAGATGGATCGATTTTGCTCGTTAACGAACTCGTTCGATTTTTTGCTAGGTGAATACTATATACCAAGTTTCGTGACAAAAAAAACTCTGGTGTGTATCGTGTTAACAGACACATCGACATGACATATAAATACATATAACTTTTTTATTTGTGAACTCATTAACATGAAACAAACATTAAGCATTAGGTGAAGACTACCACAATATATTAGTGAAAACCGCATCTTGATCAGATAAGCCGTTTCTTAGATTAGCGTGCACAAAAGCACAGAAAAAAATTGTGTCATTTTTTGGGGTACCTTCTATAGCGTTAAAAAAAAATATAATATTTTCCATATATCTTCCATGTACAGACCGAGATCCGTTACATTTTTATTACATAAATATATATATATATATATATATATATATATACAGTGGAACATGGATAATTCGAAATCGTCTTTAATTCGAATATCTCTCTCGGTCCCTAGAATTTAGGGCATAAACAATGTAAAAAAATCTTGGTTAATTACAATAAAATTTTGGATAATTCGAAGTTTTTACGTGTCTGTACCTCCAATGGGAAGTGGACAGAGCGGCGGTCGATCTTAAATCTAGTGAAAATATTCTCCCCTCGGGTAAGGTGGATAGTGAGATACGGATGTAGGGGTTCCAGGACAAGAAGTTCTTGGACTCTAGGAGTTCTGCAAAGTGGTGGGTCGCGCTTCCTCCCTTCCAGGGGTTGTTATAATTCCATCGTGTCCTTTTATCATAGAATTCCCTTCCGACATCCTTCCGATCTTCATTTTGTATTAAGATATAAGTGAATCAGTGCCTAGATCTGCTGTATTGTTTGTAGCTTGAATTTGTGTGCAGAGCAGTTCTGTGAGTTGTTGATTTAAGATGTCGAAACCTAGAAGTTATAAAACTTTAACGTTGTCAAAGAACATTGCAATTAAAGAAGTCGAAAAAGGAATAAAGAAAAAATCTGAAATTGCCAAGGACTTTGGAATTCCTCCTAACACTTTATCAAAATATTCTTCTCCATGAAAATGACTTTTTTTCACAATAATAGACTTTTATTTTTACTTGTGTGATGAATTATTTATTACTTAAGTACGTAATCATCAATTTACGATATGTTTGTTTTTCTTTGAATAAAATGCATTTCTTTTTAATTAAAAAATGTGAAAATATGAAGTTCGATTTTTAACCCTTAATTTTCAAACTTTTGTAATTCAAAGTTTGGATAATTCCAACTTTTTTATCGGTCTCTAGGGGTTCGAATTATCCAAGTTCTATATATATATATATATATATATATATATATATATATATATATATATATATATAGATATATATAAAACATCGTTTCGATTTATGTTTATAGTTTTGCAAGGTTGTCGTAAACCAGTCCTACTTCACCTGAATTGTATAAACGTAGAAGAGAAAGTGCTGTTCCTAGTTTGACGACAACAAATAGAGCAATTAATTAACGAATCAAGTGTAGCACTGATAACAGCGTCATTCAAAAGTCACTAGTCACTGTCATTGGCTTTAATTACATTTGCAATTACTTTAGGGTTTCGACGATTAATTTTCCCCAACGCTTTCACTCTATTGTACTAAGGGTTAGCATACATTTTAAGTCAATATTTAGCAGATATTTTGCTTTAAAATAGGTCTAAAAACATTGGAACAAAGTCAACAATTTATAAACGAATATATTATTTGAGTAGAATGAATTTCATCTCATTTCGAGATTTTCTAGTTTCGGTATTGTCTTTTTTCGTTATACTATCTTTAAAAAAGAAAACATTACTATACGAGCAAAAAAACGCAATTAATTGTAATAATCGTGACGCATGTTATATTGGTGAATCGGGGGAACAGAAAAGAATAGTACAATATGCTATGTTGTGACACTAACGAAAACAATACTCCATTGACGAAACACTTTCAAGGAAACAGTTATAAATTTGAAGGATTAAAAATATTAAAAAAGGAGTTGAATATATAGCTCAAAAATAGCAGATTAAATAAAACAATTGAGAAAAGGTCACCAAATTTTCCATAGTATAATAAATACTATACACTGGACCTTTAGGTAGACTAGCGCTAATTGCCCAGATATAAAAGAACCGTAGAATAAAAAAAATAATAACGGTTGGGGGTCTCCCCGTAGACTAGTGGCTAACGCCTTGGATTCTCATGCGGGAGATGGGTTCGAGTGCCGCTTGGAGCATGGATTTTTCGCTTTCTGTGCCCGTTGAGATTCTCGTTTCCACCATGGATGTCTGAGCTAATGAACCTAGAAATTCTCCGCTAATGACCTAGAAGTTGGTGCACCATAAAAAAATAAATAACAATAATAATTAGTGACGGGGTATATCATCGGTAGGATGGCTTGCGGGTGCAGCTTGGGACTTTTAGGAGATGCTCGTTTTTAACCGTCGATGTTTTCTAAGAGTGGCAACCTATAGGTAGCCTAACGCTTACAGCCAAACAAGCAGGTGCTCCGTAAAATGAAACCCAAAAAAGAAATACTCGCTATAAGCCAGTTGAAGAAATCGAATTGCAATCAGAATGATTACGCTCAATTTAGCATAGTAAAAAAAAAAAGGTCACTGATTATTTCAGTACTGCATTAAAAGCTCTTGTACCTAGTTTACTTCAAAATGATCATAGATATATTGTCCAACATTGGATTACTTATGGTTATTAGCCTGAGGTGGAGTTTGGTGGGGTTGTACAGGGGAAAGGGAGTATTGGATAACCTACTGAAATGGAGCCTAGGAAGGAGAATAATGTGGCTACACGTTCCTTGTATTATCGCGAATTGTCTTGATAGTGAAAGAGAAATAGGATAGCCTATCTCCATTCCTTGTCCCCATTCCATTATCATGCTCGCTTTCTGTCTGACCGACTTCCAACTGTTAGTATTAATGATATTTTTTTTTTTCAATATTTTCTCATTGTGGTGAATAAAGAAGAAGCTTATAGCTACAGAGTGTCGATTACAGTATCAACACAGTAAAAAAAAAATACAGTAATGGCACATGCTTTCAGGTTTAAATTAAGTTCACTAGCTAAAGGTCATCGCTAATTACTTAATTGGATATTCGCATTTTCACCTGTTATTCAATGTGGTAGAAAAATATAAAATCCTACAGTTAAAACAATTATTTCCATGTAAGTCTTATTTATGTAGAATATGTATGCAAAAGGGTCTTCTGTGCTTTACCCTTTGGATACTCATGGGGGAGTTGCGGGTTCGAGTCCAGCCAGGTGAAGGTTGACTTTCTTCATATCAGTGACCGTGAAGCATCCCTAATGTCCTAGATAAAGAATATGGACAATCTCTGTCTGTAAATGGAAGAATATTGGAATACGTGGTCTCCTCTTGGTCTAATAGCTAACGCCTTTGATTTTCCTGCGGAGTGTGGGGGTTCGAGTTCCACCTGCAGCGAGGATTTTTCTCATTTTAGTGGATGTTGAGACGATTCCCTGCTGCAATGGATGTTGGCGTTAATGGCCAAGAAGTTGGTGTACCGTAAAAAAAAAATCAATAAAAAAAATATCTATATGAGTATTTCTGTTAACGTGATAGCGACCAAAATATTTCTTCTTTTGCCACGAAACCCGGTAATAAAAATTACCTTAATTTAAAGAAAGAGATTTTTAATCAGCTATATCCGCATTGATGAAGAATTGCTTTATGAAAATAAGCGAAATCTGTTTATTAGGAAAAATGGCTTTTTACGAAACATTTGTAAAGATTCTGAAAAGGTTGTATCTTAATTATTTCAACTTATTATGAATACAAAGTCTATTTTTATTTATTCACCTTTAATCAAACTAATACGGTGAGAATTGAAAGTTTAAATAATAGCATAATTCTATAATTTATAACATTCCAAACTACATGGAAAATATTTATTCTGAAATCTAGCAAAATCAAAGAGAGGAAATAGGTATTTACCTGAATGAATTTTATAAATTACTGATTCAGCTAGTTATGATAAATTCAAGAGAAAAAAAGTCCGACTCGCAGGAACTGCATCATCTTAGCGCGGTTCCGTTCATATCCCTAGTGTCATTTGAAAAGCTTAGAAAAGAAATAAACTTATTTTTTTATATATATCTCGTGAAAATTGTCGAAATCCTCTCGAACATCTCGAATAAAAGTGATATTAAGGCGTCAGGGACACCGACAGTAGTTAACTTATACAAAGAAGCGGAAATTACACAATCCGGCTCTCTTTCTAAAGCAAAGCTCTGTAAATCAATACAAAATATACCTAATAAAGCCTTTCTAGTGAAAACAGAAGGATCAAGAAGAAGTACAAGAAAGATTGAGTAGAATACCTTGCCTAATATAGCCTATATAGAATAATATGCCGAATAAAGCCTATCTAGTAGAAGGACAAATAACAAGTCTTGACGAATAACAAGTCAAGATATAGAATAATATACCTAATTAAGTCTATGGAGTAGATACAAATGGACCAAAAACAAGTCTTGAGGAATCTTGTTTTTTTCAAATTAAATAGGTACTTTTTATCAATATTTAGTATATAACCTGTGTTGAAAACAATTGATTGCTAATTGATGAATCCGGTTACAACTAAATAATCTTTATGAATATTTAGTATATAACCTATTTTTGGAACTGTGTTATTTCAGAATCTAGTATAGTTTAAGAAATTTTGGTGAATGATATCATTAAGTTGCTCTCTGTACCGTAGCTAGGCTTTAGATTTGTGTCGGCAGATAACTGGGGTATATTTACAATTCTTGTGGATTAACTCTTAGCAGGTAAATTTCCTGCGGACCTTCTGTTTGTACGGGCACTGACCCGACTCTCTATTCGCTCATAGTATCTAACCGTTGTGAAGTTTATTTTTTGGATTTAGGACTTATTATACATCATACAGACTAAATCATAGCAAGAAGTCTACCTCCGTCGTTGGTTCTTAACTATGAAGACTCACTAATGTTACCCTACCTTACATACATCGAAATTAAAATCCACAGCAAAAACGCGACATTTCATCAGAATCCCCTGATTGATAAAACATATGTAGAATAATATACCAAATAAAGCCTATCTAGTGGATAAAAATAGAGTAAAAACGCCGTTAGTGGTGGTAGAAAATCTTACAAGGCATTTCTCTCAGAAATCTCCGAAATATTGTCACTAATTTTACGTATCCTGTTTTATAACCAAATAGATTTATATTCTATAATCAATAAGAAAAAACTACTAGCAATAAAAAACTATGGGTAACAGATGAAAATAGGGAATATACCAAGAACAATTCTAAAGAACGAAATCAACACCAGTACTGTAATCTAGATATTCATACGGCATCTTCGAATTCTAACAAACAAAATATTGCTTCTAATTTTACGTATCCTGTTTACTGACAAATACATTTGACTGCTATAAGCAATTACAAAAATAATGAGCACTGAAAAAATAAAAACTGCGGGAAACACACAAATAGATCCGTTTAAATAAACGAAACTAAGTAAGTTTTAAGCACTTATTTCACCTAATGTGACAACCCCATCAAACATTTCTTCAAAACATTTTTTGTAGAGAATTTAGTAAGCTTCGAACTGTTACATTTCACTTGCCACGATCTCCTAACCCTTTTCGAGATATTAAGGAAAATATACGAAGAGGGCCTAATAGATATTCATACGGGATTTGAGAATCTCAAGATTCCGCAAAAATAAAATATTCTAATTATACGTATCCTGTTTTATTGGCAACATAACATTAATAATCAATTTGACAATCAATTCTCAACGATCAATTTTGAAACTGGGTTTTAGAGGTAAATCAATTAATATGCCCAAATTAACTGAATTAATTGGTGAGACTTAGTTGGTGAAGATCTATATCTGAAGCATTATACGCCAGTGTCTTTACATAAACTGCTTTTACATAAACCTGATATTATTTTTTTTTTTTCATTACACCAATTGGGCAATTATCAGAAGAAGAATTGGAGGGGCGACACATAGGCATATGGTATCTCAGAGATCACAATACGAGGGACACTTCTTGTGTTGATACAAATATGAATTAATTGAAAATGCCCCTTCTTCCATCACATCCATATTTGTCAACTTTTGAAGGAAGGGAAGCCAGAGCGAATAGACAAATATATATATACAAATTTTAACCACTATCATTTTCGTCTCTAGGGGTTCTGAAACGCAAAATTTTCTAGTCGGCACTTCCGGATTGCGTCATGAGATCAACCTCATTAGCGGGGTTCCTCCCTATGGGGGAGGGAGGAACCGCGCTAAAATAAGCATGTTTAATTTTTCTAAACTTTATATATATATTTTTTTTAATCCCAAATAAGTTTAGAACTATTTAACATTCAATTAGAAAAAGAGAAAGGGGGCCAGAGTTTGGTCATTACCAAAAACTCTCCAATAATAAAAGAAGTGAACGCTGAAACAGCTGATAGAAAAACGATATATCAGATATGAACTTCATGACGTTTCAGGAGCCCGCCCGTCGAAAGCCAATTTAGCGAAACCGGCGGATGGTTATCGGCTTTGGAAAATTACATGAACAAGGCTTCCCTGATAAATTGGCCTCTTCCCTGTATTGGAAATTTAGTCGTCAAAATTGGAAAAGCAAATTATATTATATCACAATTTTTTATATAGATTTTAATTAATTTCATCAGACGTTAAAAAGTACCAGCGTTCGTTTCGTCGTTTATTTATTTATATTTTTTTTTTTTTGCTATCTATGTCAATAGATAAACATAGTAGAGAATTTGATATTTTACTAAATTTGGGGTGCTTTTGGATCCACCTAGTCACAGATTATGGATTTAAAGTAAAATGCAAACTTTGCAAGAGCTATTTCCTTCAATATTTTAGCAGCGACTATATTTAGAAATGTTAAAATCCTTTTAGGACCGGCTTGAGATAACCCCACTTAACGTCCATTAAACAAACTATGTAAAGCTCAAATTCGAATCTTTCGCATTACCTAAGGAAACCCAGAGGAAGGAGCTTCTGACGCACCTATTTTTCTTCGTTTATTCATACAAGATCTGACTAATTGACAGATTAAGAGTATTTAGTAAGCAAACTAATTTTAACAAGTTAATTAGTTTTTTTTTTTTTTTTCAAAAATTTGAATAAAGCAGATTTATATACTAAAGATATACAAATGTGACACGGGTTAATCGCCATTGATTCATTAGTTCGAAAAGCAATAAAAATTGTTATGTTTTTGGTTTGCATTAATGGGTTTTAATATTAAGGAACTCATATAAAATATATTAATGAAAATTAGGTGCTAATGACCTTGGCAGTAGAAGCACCTATAATCAATAAATAAAAAAAAATTAATGAAAATTGTATTAATGAATTTCTTAAGTCTTTCTTAAAAACATTTTTTTTTTGTCATTGCTGAAATCTTGGAAAAAATGGTTTATATACTAACCTAACTTTGAAAAAAGTATTGCAGTACTCATGCCATGCATGCAATTTGATTTAAAAGAATTTATAATACCAAAATTCTATATATTAGTGGCCAGAATTCGGGCATTTACCCAATCCACATCAAAGATCTTTACTTATAAAAAATCGGAAGCATGAAGTTTTAGACTAATAGATGATCACTACGATCTTCGGATTAATTTTTTTTTTCAACATAATAGACCCATCACATTTACAAAGTACTCACTTATATTTAATTTATATAATATTATATTTAAGAATATTTTTTTGAGGTTTACATTGTAACAAATGCGAGTTAAGAATATTCCTTGGCTCATCTTTGGCCGATTGGACAACAAAGGGCCTTTTCAACAGAGATGCACAATGCAACTCAGAAAAAAAAACCATCGCTCGAATCTTCTGGAGTGTTACCAGCAGCAGTCAACTCATAACCAGTAATCTATACTAACTCGTAGCTGTAGAACATAAATTATTAGAGTTGTATCTGCTTAAGATGCGAGAAGAACTGGTAAACCCAACACGTTTACCCACTGAACTACCATCGATTGCCAATAATTCAGTATGAAATACTGAAATCGTACTAACTGCTTTAATTCTATATACAAATGTATAAATATTTGGTCTGCTGGAATCACTGGATCCAAACCATTAGCTGTCGTAAATCACATTTGTTTTCTTGTATTTTATAATGGAATATTTGTTTTAACCATTTTAATTGAGGTTAAAATAAACTTTTGCGGGATAAAGTTTTTTTTTTTTTTAATTTTCATTCTTTATGCTAATTTAATTATTTTCACTTCGCGTATATTTCCCTAAAAACAAGAATGAGTTTCACCCAAACCATTTAAATAAATGGACTCAGTAAATCTATAAGATGAAAATCCAGAAACTATTTTACACAGTAACTTCCAGCCTCCAACATTTTAGTATTTGCTTTTAAGATTACATTGAATATCATATGCCCAATATTCTGTTAATCGCTGAAATACATGATTGATTTTTTGAAATTATGTATTCTAAGAGTCGTGATGCCCCATATACAATATTTATAACGCATAAATATCATTATTCGTCTCTTAAATAGTTCATTAAAAGAATATTTTATAAATGAACGATCCCCCAAATATTGAAGCTGGAATAGTTGGATAAAAGGGAGCATGAAAATCAGGAATCCGAAATCCCCAGACCACTTAATGAATTTAAGGCGCTTCGTTAGCTCTCAACAAACGGAAATCATCCACGATTTCCTTGTTTGTAGACAAAGGATTTACCTCGTTATACCGCTCACAATCAGTCCGCCCTAATTCTGCTGAAAAATGCAGGAGGAATACCAACAGTAGTACAGAATATGACAACTGCCCAATAGGGTCAATCCATTAGAAATCACGCAAATTGCATTAAATTTATTGCTCGATATTTTTGATTTTCCTAATTCTTTTACCAGTTATTCCCCTATAGGTGAGTTCAAACCTGCAGTAAAACATTTTTCTATGTCATCGTTTTTTTGTTTTTTTTTGCCGGCCAATTTCAGTTGGCATTTTAACTGCTTTTTGTCCAAAAACAATTTTTACGTAAATGTATCTAACTATCTTAATTTCATAGATATCTAAACAGAATAAAGACTAGAATGATCAGAGCGATATGCTCTTGATTTTTGTTTTTGCGTTGTGTTTTCTAAATAGTGTAGAAATTAAAGAAAAAAAATCACGAAAATTGATAGAAATTTAACTTAAAATGGGAGTTTTAGCGCTGCAAAACTTCCTGCAGAAATTTCAAGCTTGAGAAATTTTTCCTTTTTTTTTTATATAATTTTTCAAAGTTTGCCATAATCGTATTTTTAAGGTATGCCTCAGGCCTTTTTGAGATATTGAACTTCAAATATTGCGAAAAATACGATTATGGCAAACTTTGAAAAATTATATAAAAAAAAAAGGAAACATTTCTCAAGCTTGAAACTTCTGCAGGAAGTAGGTCTATAATAAATTTATGCAAGAAAAAAAAAATGAAGATGAGTCTTTCTTCCTTCTAATTATTTTGCAGCACTAAAACTCCCAGGTTAAGTTAAATTTCTATCAATTTTCGTGATTTTTTTTCTTCAATTTCTATACTATTTAGAAAACACAACGCAGGAACAAAAATCAAGAGCAGATCGCTCTGATTATTTCAGTCTTTATTCTGTTTAGATATCTATGAAATTAAGATAGTTAGATACATTTACGTAAAAATTGTTTTCAGACAAAAAGTAATTAAAATGCCAACTTAAAATGGCCGGCAAAAAAAAAACTATGACCCAGAAAAATGTTTTACTGCAGGTTTGAACTCAACTAGTATAGGGGAATAACTGGTAAAAAAATTAGGAAAATCAAAAATATTGAGCAACATGGTCTGGGTGATTTCTAATGGATTGACCCAATAATAAAGAATTCAAAGTATTTTTTAATTGTTTAATAAACTTAGAAAAGCGTATTTAATAATAAAAATACGATTTGCAGGAACTGCGTCATCATGAAAATGAAATCTGGGAAGCAAGATTTTAGGTACCACAACTGGAAAACGACGGTAACCTAAGCAAAAATAGTCCCTCTGCCATCTCAAAGTTCGCTGTAGGAAAACACTTACGAAAATATGTTTCTTATTTTCTTACCTTGTTTTACTAAAAAACATATTGTATTGTTAAATAAAACTCATAAAAACGACTCAAATTTAAATAAAACGACTCACAGGAACTGAGTCATCTAACCGCGTTTCCGTACTTATCCCTATTGGTAAAAGAAAATTGTTTTACGATCTTTTGTAGAGAATCTAGTAAGCCTTCGAATCGTGACCATTCACTTGCCACGATTTCCCAACCATTTTCGTTATATTTAACAATATATACAAAGATCCCTAAAACTTTCATGTCCGTTAACAAATTATTTTCTTTCTAATAATCATTAACTCCAAAAGCAATCAAAATTTAAATCTCCTAGTTTTGATGAAGATTAAACGTTTGGAATAGTTTTGAATTGATTCAACCGGGGAAGAAGAAAAAACGCTAATAATTGTCTAATGAATAGTTTCTGATTCACTTAGAGCAACCTTTATAATTGTCAGCTATTTAATGTTTACGCGAAAAAGTAAGCGCTGAGAATGTTTTCGCAAAAAAATCGCCCCAAAAACGAATTTTTGGAATGGATTATGTTGATGAAAGAATTTGATCTTTGAAATTAGACGAAGGATTTTTTTTTTTTCAATTTACACACTTTATTTATCGGTAAATTATTCTTGCGCAGTAGAATCAGGCTACACCGATTGTTTAGAATACAAGCATAACAGCCCCAAAACGTAAAGTAGATTCCGTTCATTCATTTCTCCGTTGGCTTCACACCAGCATGTCACGGAATGGCAATTGTGTTGACCAGGATGCAGCACAGTAAACACAACGTCAATCCAGTTCAATCAAACCTGGTGTAATACAGTGCACATAGTTTCCAGGCGAACAAGGGAAGCGAACCCCGAGGGGCCCTGCCTTCGCATTTTGAGGTCAGAGGCCCAGGTCAACAGCCGCGTGAAGGAAGCCCGCCAGAAGACGTTCCGCCTGAATCATCTCTTGCGATCGGTCTAGCTGACGCTTCGGCTGAAGCTACAGATCTACAAGGCGATCAACAGGCCGACTCTTCTGCATGGGGGCCCGCCCTGACATGTACCCATACACGCTCAGGCGGCTGCAGCGTTTCCAGAACGGGGTCCTGCTTCGGGCCGTGCAGCACACTACCCTCCGAAGGAAGAAGCCATTCCTTCTCCACGATGAGCTGATGCTGCCCTCGGTTCAAGACTTCATACGGAGGCGTCATATTAAGTTCTATGACCGCCTCCGGTACTGTGTGGACCCCCTCTTCAGGGACTTGACACCAGTGTTGGGCATTATTCGAATAAATTATTATTCGAATGATCATTCGAATAAATTGTTAGTGAATGATGAATAATTCACTGAATTATCTTATTCACACAGTACATCATGAATTATTCACAGAATTATTCGTTATTCATCATTCATTATTCATCATTTGTTATTATTTATTTCTAGTTGGTCTACTGAATAATCCTACTCAAACACACATATATATACGTATTTCTGGCTGCCAACGTTATAATAAATCTATCGTTATTCACTAAAACATGTTTATTCTGAATGATCATTCGAATAATTTGTGAATAAAACATAAACTTCATTCACAGAATAACGAATAATGAATAAAAGTAATTATTCTTCTTTCATGAATGAAATAATACATTTATTCATTAATCATTATTCATCATTCTGAATAATTTTTGCCCAACACTACTTGACACCACCTCCTCTACCTCAGAGGTGGCAGGGCAGCACCAGACGACTCCTGGATCTCTGCGAAGGCGCTGCTTACAAGGAGCTGTATGTAAATATTGTATATATTAGTTTTAAATTTATTTGTTAGTTTTAAATTAGATTAAGTTCCATCCTTGTATAGTCCCTTCTTATACAACTTTTTGTCCCCCTAGATTTAGTATTTTAGACTAAGTAGGCTTAAGTCCCCCGATTGTAAATATATCCCCCTTCTAGTACGTAAGCGTAGAAGAAGGTAAAAGAAAAAAAAATGGTATTACCTAGTCTAGTCCCTCCCTGTACAAGCCTCACTCCCCCTAGTTTTAGTATTCTAGACTAAGTAGGCTTAAGTCCCCCCATTTGTAATCTTTACAGTCCCTTCTAGTACGTAAGCGTAGTTTTAAGTCCAGCTCCAGGCTCCAATCCGTTGGGCCTGGAGCTCTCTATGTATATATATTAATAAATTCTGGAGGATGCGAAAAAAAAAAAAAAAAAAAAAAAAAAAACAACCTATCTCATACAACCATTTATGGTCCCTCTCCGTATATCCGTTCTACGCCTAGAGTTAGTACCTACTTTAGATTAAGTAGGGTTAACTCCAGGTCCCAATCCGTTGGGCCTGGAGCTCCCTATGTACATAAATACATTAGTTAGGAGGGTGGGGAAAAAAAAAAAAAAAAAAAAAACGATCACAACGCAATGGCCTAACTAATCCATGTATTTTAAGTCCAGCTCCATGCTCCGTTGAGCCATGAGTTCTCTATATACATAATTCTTTGGCGAAGTTGGGGGGAAAAATATATCATCTAACAACCATTGTTGTCCTTCATGACGCATCTCAGATCCCCCATTATTACTTAGTACGCTAAGTAGGTTTAAGATACCCTTGTATATGCTGTGTCCCTTCAAGTACATAAGTTTGTAGTATAAGGTGTAGCGCCAAGACCCAGCCTGTTGCCCTCTTTATTAGGTTTTAGAATAATGGAAGGTGGAAAAAAACTCATATTTTCAGAAGAATCACTGAGGAAGCCGTCAGAATGTCTGGCCAAACGGTTATAACCAATTCGACACGCTCATATCCAGAAGACTTTAAAACATTCAGCAATCAATCCCTTAGGGTAGACGGATTAAATTCGTAGTCGTCATAACTAAGCAGCGGTTATAGTATTGGTCAGAGTAGGAACCAATGACATAATTTTTCACATTAATTTTTTCTTAATTAATTTATCCTTCCACAAAGCTCCTCCCTGTATATGAGGTTACACTACAACCTCATTGAATTTATAAACTAACACATTATTGAACTCAATTATATGCACGCCCACCTTTGTAATGCTAATACAATATACTCAAACGCATCTATGTTAAAGTCAACTTTGTATGTATTTAAATGCCCTTGCACTTCGCCAAAGATGCGGTGCGATAAATAAATATAAATAAAAAATAAAATGTCCTAAAATTCTTAGATAATAATAATGGGCGTTATTAATTATTATTAATTTAAATAAATAAATGCCAATAAGCGTTTTTATTTATGTTGATCATAAAATAAAAAATATCTACAGTGGATCAAAAAAGTATTGGCACACTTACTTTTTTTCTGTTTCTTTTTGAAAAATTAAAAATTTTATTTTTAAACATTTTTGTACAATATAATATTCATAAATACAAATAATTGAAAAATAAAAATAAATGAATTATAAAGTATATAAAAATAATAAACAAAATATCCTTTTTAGAGAGTCAAAAAAGTATTGGCACTCTTATTAATAATGTACATTATATTTAATAAATTTAATCTGTGTGCCCCTAATACTTTGTAATCATGCCATTGGCATCTATAACAGCCTGTAATCTTCTTGGCATTGAAAAAACAAGGTTTTCAGTTACTTCTTGGCCAATTTTACTCCATTCCTCAGATAAAGTTACCTTCAGGTCATTTTTTGAAGAATTTTTTTTTTTCTTATTTTAAGGTCCAAAAGATACCATAGGTGTTCAATAGGATTTAAATCAGGAGACTGTGGTGGCGTTTTAAGTTGTCTCGGAACATTGTACAGCATCCACTCTTTCGTTTTGTTAGCTGTGTGCTTGGGGTCATTATCATGTTGGAAAATAAAAGTATCCTTTACCTTCAGCTTTTCAGCACTACTGGCTAAGTTGGCCCGCAAAATGTCGACATATTTTTCAGCATTCATAATACCGTCAATAAAGGTCAAGTTTCCTATGCCATTCCACGACATGCATCCCCAAACTAGAACGCTTCCGCCTCCATGTTTCACAGTGGGCCTCTCATGTCGAGCTTGAAACTCGGTGTTAGGTTTCCGCCAAACGTACTTGCGACCATCAGACCCGAAAATATTATATTTACTTTCATCGGAAAATATTACCTCTTTCCAGAAGTCTAAGTCTTTATTTAAAAAAGATTTAGCAAACTCAAGTCGCTTTTTACGGTTAATCTCGCTAATTAAAGGTTTTTTCCTTTGAACTCTGCCATAATAATTAAATTTGTGGATAACATTTCTTACTGTTTGTAAGCAGAAGGTTGTGTTTGAAGTTGACGCGACCTCTTCGTGATGTTGTGGGATCACGCACAACAATTCGGTGTATGTCCCGTTTTTCCCTTTCACTGAACTTCGGTGGCCGCCCTGAACGAGGTTTGTTCAACACAGAACCAGTCTGTCTAAACTTCTTGACAATATTTCGAACAGTACTGAAACTAATTTCTAACTTATTCGCTATTTGTCGGTAACTTTTTCCTTTAGAATGTAGTTTTATTATCATATTTTTAAGAAAAGTGCTATGTTCACTGGTTTTAGCCATGATTATATTACAAACACAGAACAAAGACTGAGTTTAAATGTTATTACATTGACCTTTGTAATCCTCAACCCATATCTACTGAAAGAAAAAGGATTACCTTGTTTTGACTGGAGCTAATGCTAAACATTTAAGACTGCCAATACTTTTTTGACTCTCTAAAAAGGGTTTATTCTTTCTTATTTTCGTATACTTTATAATTCATTGATTTTTCTTTTCAAATTATTTGTATTCAGGAATATTCTATTATAAAAAAATGTTCAAAAATAAAATTTTTAATTTTTCAAAAAGAAACAGAAAAAAAAGTAAGTGTGCCAATACTTTTTTGATCCACTGTATATTAATTATTCACTTTAAATTAAATTAATTTCTAACATATAATTTATCAAAACTTTCATACTTATCACAATACCTTCTTGCTGCCTTTCCAACCTCGAAACCTTTTATCTGTCTAGACTGCACCAAATTTTTAAAACATACTGAATCATAAGGTATTAATTTTTAATTGAAGGCTGAATGGAGAATTTAAGGCAAGGAAGCTTTCATTAATATAAATTTCAAACGTCAATCATACTCTTCACTCTCCATTCCGATATATATTGGACTATTCTCTTGTTGCATTTTTATTTTTTTTTTTTTTTGTTTTTTTACGCCTCTTCGACGTCAAGACCATTAGCGCCGACATCCAGGGTGCAGCGAGGAATTTTCACAACGAGCCGTGGGATGAGAAAATTCCTGCCGCCGCACAGTGGGACGAAACGATTAAAACCGCAGACATTCGATGTTATACCTTTTAACGTACTCGTTTTGGCTTGAAAACTTAAAACCAAATGTTTTCTAGGGTGTAGATCTTAAATCTGACGTCATTTTATTTTTATCTTGTCGGGATTTTTGGTCAATGAGCTAAAAGCCTAAAATTTCAGGTTTTATATTTTGCGGGTAGGAGGTATAATTTCCTTTCGTTTTTCTTGCACCGATCCCATGAAATCTCACGTCACTCTGGTTGATAATGAGCCTTTTGAGTGACAATTGTTTCAATTTGTTTATTTTACATGAAATCAAAATAGAAAAAAAAAAGTCAGGGAAGCAAAACATTCCTGAACGAAAGTAAAAGCAATTTTTTCTCTCAATCTAATAATAAAACTATATAATGGTAAACGTTTTTGCAAAAACAGTATCGTTTGATTCATTGAATCGTTCTTAATTTTTATTCTACATCCATCAGCATGTCCTCTGACCTTACTTCTTGGAGTCCCTGAATACTTTATTTAAGGCCTCGTGCGATTCTTCTGAAAATGTCTCTAGATAGGCACTATTTAGGCATTATAACGCTTTCCATGATTTTTTCTCCGTGGATTAGAACTTTATGAACAGTGGCTGGCATGTAGAGCCAAATTTTGAAGGTCGAAAAAGGCTCCAAAGTTACACAATTTGCTTTGAATCGGGGTATTTTAAGATGACTGGGCTCGACACTATATGCAAGAAAGTTATAATGTTATGTTTATTTTGAGAGCCATTTCTTGCAAGTATCATCTAAGATAATGAAATAGTCATTTACATGGTTACAAAAAGGAGTCTTTCTTCTTTAGAAATGACGTAAATATTGCATTATCTCAAGGGGAGATTTCAAAACGTCACGTAAAGTTTTGGCTTAAATATTTGTAAACCTTGGGGGTGCTGATTTTAAATCTGCTATTATTTTTGGTGTGAAAAATGTATAATGCTAGTTTACTTAAAAACTTTTAACATATTTTTGAATTTATTTGACGAAATATAAATTATTGTTTAACGATTGTATTTTTACTGTAATCTACTCTCTAAAACAAAGGAATTGGTGAAAAAATCATGTGGATATCATGTTTTAAACTCTTTATATATAATAAAGCATTTTTAACCTGTTTTATTTTATTTCTCGGCTCCTAAGGCGTATTGAACGAAACGCTCGGACACGAGTCGACTTTGATGCAGAATCACCAGAAAAAAATGGGCCAAATCGGTGACCTTGCACCTGAATAACCTTATGAGCCATTCGGCGATGAAGCTGTTGCCACTATATGCCAGTACTTCTTCAAACATTAATAGGGTTCCTGAGCCCGGGCGGATCTGGGCGGATAACATTTTGACGTATATCTCTTACTTAGGTGTATATCTTACTATATCTGTTACCAGATCCCCAACAACTCGCAACACACTCTTCTATTTTCCTTTTCTTTTTAACTATACCTATTTTTATCACAAAAGGTGTAATAAAAATTACAAAAAAGTGCTGTTTAAAAATTCAGTTTTTTTTTCCGAAGCGTACAATGACCAAAATAAGCTCAAAAATATTTACAGGTGAAAAAAGTATGCTTCTGTGCCATTTCAATAATGAGTTGAACACAGAAATACGGCATATCCTAAGAAATTCGCGGGGAAAAATTAGAAGTATAGGGTATTACGATTATTTTGGCGCAGTCTGCAGCTTCTTCAGGTACCCTGGACTGTGTGGAACAAGTCCTTGAAGTTGTCAAACAAAAAAAAAACAAGTTTCAAATTTGGCCAATGTCGCGGGATTTGGGCGTTTCGTCCCACTGTGCGCCGCAAAAATAGCCAAAAAACGCTCACAATTTGATTTTTTGAAGTATTTTCTCCGGACCCATTCGCCTTAAATATATCTTTAATACCTCATGAGAGCCCCATTTCTTGAGTTTTAGGCCCCCACCGTTCATTGCAGGACGATGGTTAATCATTGAAGTACTAGAAACGCAGAAAATTTCCCAAATCCTCATGTACCAAAATCGTTCCTTCAACTTTACTTTTTCAGACCGATAAGGTTGACGCATGTTTTTCTTGTTTTAATGGGACGTTCGAAGGCCAAAAAAGATATTTTTGTATTTTTCGAATCGCCTTCATGGACGGGATACTGAAAAAATAAAGAAATTACACGTATCAAATTTCGTTTTGTCATATAGCTTTTGCGTCTCTCGGATTTCGGGCTTAAATATTCCGTGGGCATGTATAGAAAGACCCCAGACTGAAATTAGCTGCATAAGTCTGCCTACTTCGGTGCTGGAGGTGAAAGAACTCGGTAAATGACACAGACAGACGCGCGTTATCTCCATGTAAACATTGGAATCAAATCGAAGACGGATTTTTTTTTTTGTAGTACTCAAGACATTGTTGACTACAAAAAATGTCTGAAATGAATCGAGTGAAAAATCTTGTCCTAGTTGAAATATTGTTGAATTCAAACGACAAAAGTGTACTTTCGGTATGCGAGTATTTGACAGATCAATTTCCAATAGCCGATGAGCATATTTCGTTACTCCTACAGAAATGATCTCAAACTGTTGTGCTGAAATTTTTAAAAAAAGTTGGCTGAGATAGGAGCAGATGTATTTTTTTTAATTGGTTTTGACCCCCCGAACCCAGGCGAGTGCAGTTCAGAGGCGGGGGCGACCACAAAAAAATGTCTCATGTGAGTGACTTATCAATACCTTCATTGTAGTTATAAGACTGATAAGTGCGCACAATTTCAGGTTTCTAAATCAACAATATAAAATATTATTGAGTTTTGAGCGCTTTTTGGCGATTTTTGACCACTGTGCGCCGGTGGGAATTGAACCCACAATCTCCCCCTAATGAATCTAAGACCACGGGAGTCCCCCCTATTCTCTTGTCATTGCAAATTTCTTAAGGCATTCTGGATCACGGCTGTATGTTTGGTATGCAACACGAGGTCATATGCTGGATAGTTAGGTTGGATTATGATTTTATTAAAAATACATGAATTAATTAGGTTCTATCGCCGAACGAGAAAAGAAGGCAACGAAGTTTCAGCGCATAGACTGACTATATCGCTGGTAAATTCTGGTAGTAATGTTATTTTAAAGTGATGGTTAGTGTCTGAGAGTCGTAGATGGCTTCTCTTTGCAGAAGAATAGGCGACATTGCCCTAATCAATCTTCAGTGTAATTAGGCTAGTGCACAGCATTCGCTCTAGTACACCAACATTCATAAAAATGACGAACACCTGTGTGATTTACAGTCGTCCCTTCCCTCTCCGTCTTCTATACTCCAACACAGCCCAGCTATGCTATCTGCGGTCAGTACTTGTCAAGTCACCGAAAGAATTACATCATTCACAGATTTAGGAATGCCTGTGTGCAAGTCTGTTTGAACAAGGTTGGTAAGATCATTTATTCTTTTATTTTTTCGTTGTATGCGATATTGTTTATAATAGTTTTATTTCAAACATGAAAATTTTTGAATAAACTAACTTTAGGAATGTAATAATAATTTTCAAAACCCCTGCCGTCTAAGTCGTGGAACTAATTAATAAAGTTATATTAATCAATTTAAAAAAATATTTAATACTAGCTGAATACCCGTGCTTTGTCACGGCAGATAAGTAGTTATTTTATTGCGTTGAATAATGTTTCATTAAAATTACGTTACTATATAATTCTGTGCAGTTTATTAGAGCACGGTTCCCGTCATACTATATTTTATTCAATGGGCGTTCAAATTTAAAAGTTTATGTTTCCAAGATGTGTTATGGTAACACCCAATATATTTACGAGTATTACCAAGGTTATAGACGAGGAGGCTGTGCAAGGGTTCCGGATATTATTACCTCGCCTGGAAAACCTAAGGATATGCCATACATCACGGTTTGACCGGGACTATCCCGGTATTTTGCAATTGTTTCGGTGTCCCGCCCAGTTTTATCAATGTCCCGGAAAAGGCTGTAAGATGTAAAAAGTACTCTTTTTATTCCCCCCCCCCCTCTGGTATGCCCATCACATATTAATGTGTCTCGGTTTAACTCTCCAAAAATATGGCAAGCCTATCTGACGGGGACAGGCAGAAATGAAACGCAATTAAAACTCTATGAGGGATAGTTAATTTCTAGTAATTCAAGGACTGCCATCATAGTTGAAATTAACCTCAATTAGAAATAAAACTATGAGATAGATAATGTAAGGAAACAGCTGTTCTTTATCGTCCTAGCAACGCAGGCTGCCTAGGCTTGCCTTCTCTAACCAACTCAAACTTTAAACCCCCCTAAAAATGCTTAAAAATACGAATATCAAAAAATCCTTTCTTAGCGAGCGCCTACGTTATATAGGGAGTGTCCATGCAAAATTTTCTGTCGAGCGGTTTGGGCTGGGCGTTGATAGATGAGTGAGTGGTATTTGACAAATATATAGTAGATGAAGGAATACCTTATATTAAAGAATATCTCCCAAGTTGAGTTTTTACTTTATATATATATATATATATATATATACACATATACATATTTTAAAGTAATATCGTCTGAATAGCTGGTAGAATGGGGTAGGCCAAGGAAAGTTGGCGTTCTAGGGTTAGCATAGATCTTGAAGCATTCTTCACGCAGATAATGTACGTGGTTTAACCATGTCATCGTCTTGTGTAGTACTAATTGTAAGACTTATAATTTAAATTCTTCGTTAAATAAATAGGCTTCCATACTAAATAAAGCCCTGGATTATGGCTTCTTGTCCTTTTTCTAGAAAGCAGTAAACGCTTGTTTTCTTCGCGATCAATGTATTGATGAAATATTGCTAAAGATAGTCCTAATTCAAGTTCCTTCAAAGGCGTTTTTTTTTTTTTTTTAGCGCGGTTCCTCCCTCCCCCATAGGGAGGAACCCCGCTTATAAGGTTGATCTCATGACGCAATCCGGAAGTGCCGACTAGAAAATTTTGCGTTTCAGAACCCCTAGAGACCGAAAATTATAGTGGTTAAAATTTGTGTATATATATATATATATATATATATATATATATATATATATATATATATATGTCTGTTCGCTCAGTAGCTCCCAGACGAATGGTCCGATTTTGATGAAATTTGGTACAAAAATCTTTCGTCTAATTTTAAAGGTCAAGTTCGTTAACCAGCAAAATCCGCCCACTGGAAGATGGCGTTTGGGGCGAAATTCGCGCAAAAAAATCGTAACGCTTACGTTTTTGAGTTCATAAGCTTGTAATTACTCCTTTTATATGCTTCTTGGGCTAGGAAAACGAATGAAGCCATTTTCAAGGCGATAGCTTTAACCGTTTCTGAGAAAATTGGAAAAATAGTTTTTGAATACCGTTTTTGGTTTGGGTACTTAGAATCATGGGATTCAGTTGAAACATTTTTTGCATGTTTCAATTTCATTAAAACTAATATGTTAAACTTTTGGTTACGTTTGGAGTTAAGGAAGGGTTAGAATAAAATATTTCATGAACAGTCATGAAACGTTTTGGGAACTTCGTATACTTTCATTAACATCTCGAACACGGTTGGGAAATCGTGGTAAGTGGATAGAAACTATTTGAAAGCTTACTAAATTCTCTACAAAAAAAATTATAAAACTATTTTTGATTAGGTTAGGTCAATCGGAGAAATAAGTGCTAAAAACTTCAAATACGTCTGTTTTGTTCTTATGAACGGGTTTTTGTCGATCTTTTTGTAATTTTTGTCTCTTTCCCCTTAGTTTTTTATTGCGTTTTATTTTTGTAATTCTTAGATTAGGTAAATCTATTTGTGTTTAAAACAGAATAGTTAAAATGAGAACCAATTTTCTGTTGTTAGAAATATATGAGTTAAAAAAATACGAGTACCTTTGCATAAATTCCTAGCAACCTGAAAATTTGCATGAAAGATAGGGACAACATTATAAGGGAATTGGGAAAAGCCCTTATCGATCCCATGAGTGCAAAGAATTTTTTTGAGGTCAAAGTTCGCAAAAAAAAAGGTTTTTAGGAATTTTCAACGAAACGTTTTGTTTTATTTGCCCTTTCAGCCCCCCCCCCCCTTATATACACCCATGCACGTTTTTGTTTTATTTTATTGATGTATAGAGCTTTAATTTAGAATGAGAGCTAGCTTGTGTAATTTCCGATTCTGTGTAAGTTACTACTGCCGGTTTTCCTGACGCCTTAATATCACTTTTATTCAAGATGTTCGAGAGGATGTTGACAATTTTCACGATATATATATATATATATATATATATGTATATATATAAAGAAGTTTATTTCTATTCTAAGATTTTCAAGACATTAGGGTTAAGAACGGAACCGCGCTAAGATGATGCAGTTCCTGCGAGTCGGACTTTTTTTGTTTTGAAATCAACACTGGTCTTTGTATGAGAAGCATACCTTCCCAAATAATAATAAAGTGCATATGGTTCTACAAAAACAGTGCAACCAATATTGTCAAAATCGTTACCCTAAATAGCATTATACAAACCGAATAGAGAGAATAAAGTCTGATCAAACCGGAAAACATTAATTTCTACAAGTTGTGAAAAACAACAAAATCAGTTCACACTTCCGCTTACTTCGCCTGTATTTAGGAAAATATTGAATGATGGAAGTATCGTTCTAGATAGAGATTTAAAAAAAAAATACTCCATACTTCATTAAAGACATTCATTCCATAAAAAATACATTCATTTAACTAATGCTTTTAGAAAAACATTTAATCTGTTTCTAAAAAACAGAATTACCAGCCCTCTCTACTAAGAGGGGAGCCCATTTACATTTCAAAATATTCCCAGCACTCTGAAATAATTGGATTTAAGTAGATTAAGTGTTTTACAAAATTAATTGAAGCTTTGCCATATTTCTATTTATTTCTATATTATTTGATGATAAGGTTTAATAGAGAATTCATTAAATGGTACAAAGGTGACTATTATATAGTTTTAGAAATAATTGTAACCAACACTTGCGACATATAGCTTTCTTATAAAATTCGATTCATAATTTATTAACTCCGACATGAAGTAACTCTGTTATCCTAGGGCGTTATTATATTTATAATTTAATATTTATATAATCCGTAAGCACTGTAATTAAATGTATGTATAAATAAATAAATATATATATATAATCATATTTAAATTATATAAAATCATATTAAATTATATTTATTATTTAGTAACAATTCTAATAGTATTCTTTCTAGATATCTATTCTTTTCCTATATATATATATATATATATATATATATATATATATATATATATATATATATATATAGGGTGGCCCAGATAAGCGGGCGACAAGTGAAATAACCACTAAACGGTTTGATATATCAAAATAATTCAAAGGAGTAGTTCTCGTTGAGGCTTATAAAATAGTACCCTCGTAAATAAGAACATAGCCACCCAGAAAAAGAAAGAAGAACCGAAAAATTAGGTTTCAATACGTCAACTAGTTCCCGGCAAATATACGCTTTTATTTGCACGTATTCCTCATTTGAAAATCCAAAAACAAAACATTATAATGTATTCAAATAGAATTTTTGTTAAGGGAAGGGTAATTTAGCTTTGGAAAATGTGTTCAACACTCAACAACACGATACCTATTAGTGTAAACTAAAGCATAAATAAATAAAAATTGGGGCTTTAGGCATAAGGGCCAAAATTTCAGATCAGAAATAATGAACACGTGGTGTTTTTCTTATGGCCTGTTGACATGATATGTCCGTGTGAGGTTGATAAGTCAAAGGATTAAGAGATAATGTTAAATCTCACCTCAGTTTAATGCACATCATTGGGCGGTTGGAACCCCTAGATGGACCCGGAGTGCCGATAGGCAGCCCTATTCGAAAATCAATGTGTGGTGGGGACTCATCGGGAGCATGTTATCGGTCCACATTTTACACCCGAAACCCTTACCGTTGAACAATACGCCCACTTCATAAGAGATATTCTCCCAACACTACCTGAGGATTTGCCGCAGTCAATGTGGTTCCAGCAGGATGGCTGCCCTGCCCATTTTCCCCTCGCCACAAGAAAGGCAGTTAAGGATGTTTTCCATCAGCGGGGGATAGAAAGAGGTGATCCCCTAACATGGCCACGTAGATCAGCTGATTTAAATCCTTCAGATTTTGTTTATGGGACTATTTGAAAGAGCAGGTCAATGCTGAGCAGCCTACTTCACTGGCAAACTTAAACTGACCTTGTTCAGCAGAGCTTTAGAGTTACTGCTGATATGGTGAAAAGAACAATAACCTCTTTTAGGAAGAAGACAGGAGTCTTGTTAATGGAGGGGGGATATTTGAAAAGTTACTGTAAAATAGGAGTTCAAGTTTTCACATTTGTTCTTATTTAGAGAAATAGAAGTTCTTTTTTTCTTTTTTTTTCTTCAATAAATACAATTCTTAATATTAAATGACATTTCTGCCTAAAGCCCCAATTTTTATTTATTTTCTTTTTTAGTTTACACTAATGGGAATCGGTTTGTCGAATGCTGAGCAAATTCTCCTCACCTGAATTACCCCTACCTTAAGCGCTACTTAATTCTTTATGTCTCACGTTTTTTATGGGATGTTAAAGTATCCAAAAAAATAAGTTTCAAGTCTTCAAAAAAAAATGGGGGTGCAGTGTCTGATAAATTGAAACCCTCTTTTTTCACGGGCGGTAGTCTCCAGGCTGCAATTTTTATTCTAAAATTAAAATGATTTCGGAAGAAGAAGGTTAAATCTAGTAAAGTACGTAGGATTTTTATTTTCTATTAAAAAATTCGATGAAAATTGGTCAGAAATCGTTATAATTCAATGAATCAAAAAACTCCTACATAATTTTCTAGCACATATCATTAGAAAGCTGCAGTTCAAAGCTGCAGTTCAGTTTGAAGTTGATCGGGCAAAAATTGAAGACACCAGAGTATCGCCCGATTTGAAAAACATAGTGAGAAAATGTCTTTAAAGGTTAATGTTCCTAAATGTACTTTTTTCCTATTTAATTTTCCCCCCCATTTTTTCGTCTAATAAAGATAAAAAGAATACGTTTTTATTTTGAAATGTTTTGAATGAGGACCAAAATTTAGCAATTAAAAAGAGACCAATCGAAGCTCGCTCAAAAACCAGCATGGCGTTCACTGGGCATCGGGAATTCACTCGAAAATTCTTATTTTTTTCCCATTTAAAAATGTTTCTTCCCATTTACACGTTTGGATGTCTTTTTAGCACTTTCCTCCGAAGGAAAGTAGCTATTGAGGTTGGACTCATGACGGAATTTTTGAAAAATTTCTTCAAATCTTTATCGATCCTACCTAGTAGACACCGAAAATGACCCCCGTTAAAATTTATATATATATATATATATATATATATATATATATATATATATATATATATGTCTGTTAACACGATAGCGGCCAGAGTTTTTGTTTTTTCGTCACGAAACTTGGTATATAGCATTCAAATAGCAAACGATTGAACGAGTTCGTTAACCACCCCGAACCCAAAACACTAATTTGACCATGCCAGCCGTAATATTTGTTATATTTCAACGAAACTTGGTATTCGTAGTGGTAATAGTGGTAGTAGTGGTAATATAAAGAGAAAAGGGAGATATAAAAATGAACTAAATCAGTTCATTAGGAGGAGGGGTTTACTCCGGACCCACAATACCAATTCGCCACTACCAGCCGTGATTTTTGGTATATTTCGACGAAACTCGGTATTCCTAGTGGTAATCCATTGGTAAATATGTGTTGTAAAAATAAACTAAATCGGTTCATTAGGAGGGGGGGTTTACTCCGGACCCACAATACCAATTCGGCACTTCCAGCCGTGATTTTTGGTATATTTCGACGAAACTCGGTATTCGTAGTGGTAATCTACAGGTAAATGTGTGTAGTAAAATTAAACTAAATCGGTTCATTAGAAGGGGGGGGGTTACTCCGGACCCAAATTCCTAATATACTCATACCGGTCGTAATTTCTGCTGTATTGAAACGAAACGCGGTATACGTCGTGGGTAACTCATGAGAAAGAAGTGTTGTAAAAATGAGCTGAATCGGTCAATCGGAAAGCGGGGGTTTACTTTGCAATATATTTCAATAGAATAGCCCACCAGACGTAGGGACTGTATCTTGTTGCTGCGTTAGATCAAAATACGATAATATGAGGTTTTTTGTATTTATTACGTAGTGAGTAGGTACCATGTGTAAACTCTGGAAGCAAATTAATAATTCATCAGTTACTCATTACAAATTTAAAAGAGAACTATTCATGTTTTTATTTTATTTATGTAGGATATTTGAAGTGAATTGTTCTGGAAAGCAGTCTACACTACCCAAATTCTGAGGAAAGTGCTTAGTTATGCAGCTCCTGCGTGACGGACTTTTTGATTAGTTAAGGAAGAATTTTAGTCCATAAAAAAATTTACAAGGTAGTATTACCCCTCAACAAAAATATTACTTAAACAAATTGAAGTGTTTTTTTTTGGGGGGGGGGAATTCCAGATGAGGAATACATGCAAATAAAAACGTATTTTTACAGAGAACTACTTGACGCATCAAAACCCCGTTTGCCTTTTTTTTCTTGTATTTTTAGTCCATTTTAAAAAAATAATGCAAAATATGGGTAAAAAGGTAACCCTTCCCTTCAAAGATCTATTTGACCCTTAGAAGGGTAAAGAACTATCTATTTTAATTCAACCAGTGGTTAACACAGCAATTATTTTAAAAATCCTCTTTGAAGGCGGTAGACATTCTGCATTGAACTGCACTTGAGACATTGAATATAGGAACGACTTTTGCTGCCATTTTATTGCTTAATACTATTTTGATATATCAAACGGTTTAAAAGATATTTTAATTGTAGCCCGCATACACGAAACACTCTTTATATATTTAACTAGCTGACTACCTGTGCTTCGCCCGGATACGTAGTTTTTATATTGGGTTAAATAAGGTATTATCAAAATTAACTCTACTGCATAATTTTGTACAGCTTATTATTGCACGGACTTTAGAGTTACCCAGGAATCACCATGTGGAGGTAACCGAGCATGTTTCCATTGGGGAGTAAAAAAAAAAAAAAAAAATACAACAATCACTTAAAAAGTTGGGTTAACAGAGACAAATACACGTTGAAAAGAATAAAACTAACAGCTTTGAAGTTTTAAGCAGTTATCTCTTCGATTGACATCGCCCCACTGAACATTACAAAAGAATCTTTTTTGTAGAGAATTGCGTAACCTTTCGAATAGCCGCCTTCCACTTACTACGATTTCCCAACCATTTTCGAGATATTTTAGAAAATATACAATTCTTTTTTCATATATTTACTATCTCCAAACCATATCAAAGTTTAAATAGCTTAGATTAGATGAATGTCAAATACCTGGTAGAAGTTTCAAGTGAGCCAATCATCGTTTCTGAATACCCAAACAGAAAATTCGTTTGGAAAAGTATTTCTATCACCTTTTCTCGTAAACGTTTACAGAAATCGCTTTAAAAAATGGTTTCGTGGTGCAAGTATAAGGACTCGAAAATATAAGCGTTCCGATTTTGTCGATAAATTTTACACCAAAAGCCATGTTTCAGTAAACGGATTCAGCTGGTTAACGAACTTGACCTTTCAAATGAGAAGACAAATTTTTGTACGAAATTTCATCAAAATCGGACCATTTTTGAGCCGATGGGGAACTTCTTAATAATTCATGCCCCCCTAAAAGTACATAAGCATTTGAATATAAAAAAAAAAAAAAAAAAACTTTCTTAGCGAGTGTTTACATTCTAAACTGATTGTCCGTGCAAAATTTCAAATTTTTGTGTTAAGTGGTTCGGGATATTATTACCTCCGATGGAGCATCACCAGGGCGTAAACTCTATCAGTGACAAAATCACAGTTTATTTCTAGTAATTCAAGGTCTGCTATTATAGTTGAAATTAACCTCAATTTAAAATAATACTATGAAATCGGCGCTAATGACCTAGATGTAGATGCGCCGTAAAAAAAAAAAAAAATAAACAAAAATACTATGAAATAGATACAATACGGTAACAGCTGTTCTGTTATCGTCCTATCAACGCTTGCTGCCTAGGCTTGCCTGCTCTAACCAACTCAAACTTTAAACCCCTCTAAAAATACTTAAAAATTCGAATATCAAAAAATCCTTTCTTAGTGAGTGCCTACGTTATGTAGGGAGTGCCCATGCAAAATTTCAAAATTTTCTGTCGAGTGGTTTGGGCTGGGCGATGATAGGTCAGTGAGTGAGTGAGTGAGTGAGTGAGCGAGTGGTATTTGACAAATATATAGTAGATGTAAATGTATATACAAAAGATAAGTGTTACTACTGGAATGTTTGGTTGGTCGAGCCCACAGATTACTTGAGCTAAGAGTTTGATGAGCCTGTACAAATCCTTTACTCAATCATACATGATCCCTTCGTGGCAATTTGATCAGGGTTATGGCTGAATACTCTGATTAAGCGGTGCCGTACAAACTCGGCGGCTAAAGCACTTAAACTTCGGAAGGACTTACACGTGGCGACAAAGTTATATTTCGGGTTCTCGCTAGTATGACGGATTCACTGATCTAACAATCAAATCATTCCAAGAATATCTGAAAGAAAGTATTTGCTTCAGTTTGTATTATTATAAATATATTTTTTTTTTTTGGGATAGCTAAATAACATGAACCCTAATGATGGCCAATTTTACAATCAAAAATTAGTATCGATAAACGAATGATAATCTAGTTTTAAGAGTCTCATGCACATATATTGATACATAGAGAGACTAACCAGGTCAAATTCAAAATTAGCTGATTTATTGAATTTTAAAATTGTCCTGAACCATTTTTTTCTACTTTTTCTGTTCGTTAAAATAATATAAAATGTCGATAAAATATGAACGAATTACTAGTATGTCATATTATTAGTCACTTATTTTTTATAAGAATTAGTTCATTTGATTTATTAAATTACTGTAGTTATTGCCACTTTCCAAGTCATTAAATTTAGAAAAATTAGCTATACTCGTGGCTCGATTCCTGTTCTATTCGTGCATCTGCCTAGAGAGGAAATTACGATTATTATCGCTACATGGGAAGTTGACTTATCTAATCGAACCGTGACCACAAGTTGACAACATGAGTGTTGTTTAGTTCAAAACGGACAATCCTGTATCCATAAACGGCTTTAGATTTGAGAGGTTCTAGAAATTAAATCTATCAAACCAGTGTTAATGAGATTTCAAAATTCTTTCACATACTGTTTTTAATGTACTGTGTTTTATCAAGCAATGGTATATCAAATTGAAATCCTACTCTAGAGCCTTATAAGGCAACAACAACTGACTTTAGATGAATATAACCAAATTACAAGAAGAGGCCCCGCGAAAGAAATCTTTCCCATCTGTAATACCAATCAGCCAGTGGATATTTACTATATCTTGGTTACTATATCTTGGTTACGAACCTACAGATCATTATACTATCCAGATATTATTAACATCCCTCCCAAAAACTTATTTATCTCTCCCAACGATCTGAATGAATATCAGGCCCAAATGTCTACCATTTTTACAATAGCAACCTGGATTTGCCTATTTTATTATTAGAATAGTTTTAAATTACATTTTTGGTTAATTTATATGGGTCAATTATGTTTTTTATTCATATTTATTTTTTGTAATTAGTTTATATTAACCTGCAAAATAGTATTATAGCTAAAAATAATTCGTATTATAGTTATATATAGTCAGTAAGTACCCCTTCGTATAGGGCAATGCTCTAAAAACAATGTAAGTAAATAAATAAAAAAACAAAATAGATAAATATAACGCTATTAGGGCATTTGCTTCATGACAGGTCATTACTTGCCATGCTTTGACATGAACCCTGTTAGCTTATTTGGTAAAGGAAAGAAGAGAGAGAGTAGGTTCAAATGTAAGTCTGACGACTTTACTTTTCTAACTTTGGAAAAAGAAGTATATTTCTCTCTACTGAGGGTTACTGTTTCTAAATATTCATAGCGCACCAGCAACATAATTCAAAGCAGCCGTTGCTGGATGGGATTAACCAAGGTGAGATTCAAACCGGACAACATTCAAAATCCGGTCCTTTAATCCTGTTTATGGGAAAACACATAAAGAGCCCTACCAGCAACAACTCATGGAATATAGAATGGAAAAAAAAAAAGAATGAGCAATAAGTAATGAAAAAATATTGATAAGCAAAATTAAATAATAAAACTAAGAATGAGTGAATTAAAATGGGCATTAACCCTTTACCGAAACAGCCACGTCAAAATATACACGTAATCGTGGGAAGAAAGTAAGACTTTGAATGTCATGTAATTTCCTACAAAAATGAAGATAAAATCCAAAACATTTCCTTATCTTTTCCTCACCTTCTTACGCCAATAGACGTTTTTGCAATGTCCTCATTTCAGTAACGTAATTGTAATATGTTTGACAATCAGACCTGCCCACCCGAAATGATGAAAAAAGAAATATGTTATGGAACACTAAATCCTAGTACTTCCCAACTACTTTACGCAGCATATGAAATTAACCGTCAGTTTTATAATAATTCATGAAACACGTGAAATCCCAAATATTCTGTAGAACCAAAATTCGGATGTGGAATTCTGCTTACGGCTTTGTGTTTTATCCCATATATAACGCTTCACTATAATGTACTACAAATAGTCAAATTCAGAAAGATAAACAAATTGCGAAGATCTCCTGTTCTCCTAATTTAACAAGATCCCCTGATTCAAAAAGAAATATAAAAATCAAGGAATGGTAAGGATTCGGCCAAGGCAAAACATCATATTATCAGAAAAATCCATATTTCAATCGTCAATCAATGACTTAACCCATTAGAGACTGATTGCGCACAGTGTGTGCAATAGCTTTCCGAAACTAGCTTGCACATCGTGTGGGCAATAACAGTAATGAGCAATTATGAGTTATTCTGAGTAAACTAGTCGTCAAAATATGATTTTTCTTGGACTAATGAAATCTGTAAAGTTCAGGAAAGCAAAATTTAGCATTGGTATTACTGTGTATCAAAAAATTAAAAATTATCTGTATTTTCATTTTACCTTACATTGCACATGAGCCCAATCCGCTGTCAAAACCAAAAATTAAATTATTTATGTGAATTCCGAATTACAAATTGGGTGATTTCCATAGTAAGCATTTTTTTTTTTAATGAAAAATGAACAATATAAACAAGAAGAAAAAAGGTGGCTCCTAAGGACCGTGTTCGAAAAAATCGTCTTGTCGAATGGGCTTAGTTATAGAGAAAGATTTCAACAGTTATTCAAGGTCACCTAAACCTTATCGCAGTCTTTCGCCATCACCTAAGCCTTTGTTGCTACATAAGGCCGCCAATGAGCTAGCTGAAACGTTCAAAGTACAGATTCTTTTGAAAATATTACGAATTCTCTAAGGCAAATCTCACCCACTACTTAATTTCTTATCCCCCAACGGCAAACTATGAACTTCTCAAAAAGATCTGTAGACGAAAAATATATTTATTTGCATCTAAATCAAGAGATAATGATGAAATCATAAAAATTAAACAGACTTAAATAACAAAAAATAATGCGAGTGAAAAACATATTAAGCCATTTACAGATTCGTCTATACTCCCGCTCATCCATATATAATTAAAGTAACCCATATTTTATGTCAGTTAATCAAAGTTCCATAAACTGATAGATGACTAATTATTCAAAAGTGCCTCTATTAAACCCACCTAATATATATGCTCAAAACATTATATATGTAATTAATAAATATCGTTTGGTCCTAACATAGCGTGGTCCTAATTGTAAAAGGTCGACTTGCCTACTGTAGCTGTAAATAATTTTAAGAAACGATCCTGATGAAGTACTAAAAGTTTAAAGCTCGTAGAGCATATATGAGAAGTGATTAAAAACAGTTTAATTAATATATGCGTCCATACGAGGATTAATGTAAACTGATTATGAACCAGTCCATTGAAGGGAAAATAACTGAAGAACAGGTGCATTTTAATAAAAATCATCTTTATAATTATTTTTCATTGCCTAGAACCATAGAATAGGAGTACCGGAGGAAGAGCGGAAAACCCTCCAGAAAGATGAAGAAATAGTAAAAAGTTTATCAACACTTATGAACATTAGAGCTGAACATTTTCACTATTATCATGGATACTTCAAGATGTGAACTATCGATAGGACAGAGCTAAAAAATAAAGCTTATGTTTAGAGTATGTAGCAAAAATTATTTTTATTCTCGGCAAGATAAAATGTAATTCTGTAAGAAGCAATTGATTGAAATAGTGATTTGTGAAATATACGTTTAGGAATCAAATGATTATATATTTCTATAGAATGTATTGCTGCAGTAAGGAAAGCTAGTAAAAAAGTATCATGTCAAAATATACAGTATAACTCCTCAATAACGGTGCGGGTTTTATCTCTTCTGAATAAGTTAAATATTTTGGTGAGATAAAAGTATCTAGTAACAATATTCTGTCGAACTAAGCCATTATGTTTTGTGATGTTCCACCAGATTAACGTTACTTTAAGTCGTACTCGCTTCGGCGGTACATATACTAAAATTGGAACGATACACAGAAGATTAGCATGGCCCCTGCGCAAGGATGACACGCAAAATCGTGAAGCGTTCCACATTTTTTTACGAAAAATAAAGGACATTAAATCACTCGCCACGAAGCTGCAAAACGTTGCTGGTAAAGAATTTAAATGTCGGGCTCGTTTCAACGATATTGTCATCAGCGCAGGCAATAGTGATGCCTATCGAAAAATTATAAAATTTCTAAACTCAATTGAAGCTGATTTTCACTGTTATCAGTTGCCAGAGGAGAAATCCTACCGTTATTATTATTATTTTATTTTTACGATACTTCACATCATAAGTGAGTTGCATCGAATGGTCCTTTTGCACCTAAGTGCAGCTCACAGTGATACTTCCAACACCAAGTTAGTAAATCACCTATCTAAGTAAAATATATTAACATAAAAAATAGGTAAAAAAATAAATAAATTAATAAAGAAATCATACCATGTTGTCATTCGAAACCTTCACTATTCAACACCAACAGAAGACATTAAGAAGGAGCTTACAGAACTTGGATACAGCGTGAAGAGTCACAAATGTGCTACATCCCATCACTAAAGCACACCTTCCCCTTTTCTTTGTTGATCTCGAAAAGACGGAAAAAAGTCGAGAAAAATTCAGAGAGGAATTTCTGCTGTACACGAGGATCAAAGTCGAAGAGCCTCGTCTGTCTCAGTGTTTCAAATGTCAGGAATACAATCACACACAGGGATACTGCAGCCACGCTCCTAAATGTGTGAAATGCGGCGAAGAGCATAACTCGAAGGACTGCACTAAATCTGCAGAACTCCCAGCTTCCTGTGCGACCTGTGGTGAAAATCACCCTGCCAACTACCGAGGATGTCAGGTGTACAGAACTCTCCGCGCACTGAAGTCACACAGAGAGCGCTCAAGATCCAGAGTGACCAACGCATACCAGACGTCGACCACAGAGACTACCCGGAGAGATGCTTCAAGTCATCGCCCTCCGCCACTGCATCGACCATCGAATGGTGCACCTTGTGGAAAAGTGAACCCTGATAAATGCTGTCACGTAACATTTACTCTTAATAAGAACAGTTGCCCTCCTGTCTTCATCTGCAACAGCCAACTTCCAGCATCTAATGAGGTGCGTTACCTGGGACTTCTACTAGACAGCAGACTCACATGGAACCCACACACACGACTGAAAAGACAAGAGCTAAACAGGAGATATGGACTCCTACGACGACTACTTGGCCCTACCTCAAAGCATACAACACAAAACAAAATCACTATTTACAAAACTATAATCAGACCAATCTGGACTTACGGACTCGAATTATGGGGAACAGCAAAACACTCAATCATACAACGAATACAAGCATTCCAATCCAAAGTCCTTCGTCAATGCTCCCTTTTATGTCTCCAACAAAACCCTACACAACGACCTTAATATTCCTTTCGTAAACGACCTCGCCAAATCCCGCTTCCTAACGTTTCATCCCAAATTGTCATCCCACCCAAATCCCAGAGGTCAATCCCTTTCCACTCAGACCCACCCTAAAGACCTTCCCAGGAGGCTTAAGAGACTTTGGCCCCGTGACCAGCTACCATGACAACAGTCAAAAACAGCACAGATTGTTTTGATATATTAGGAAGAGCCGATAATGTTTGGCTCCTTCCATGTACTATTCATTGACATGTATTCTTAGGCCAGCACAATTAATTATTGTACTTATAATTGTACAGATTTTAAATAAACATGAAAAGAAAAAGAAAAAAAAAAAAAAAAAAAAAAAAAAAAAAAAAAAAAAAAAAACTTTAAGCCGTTTTTTCTCTACTAGAATATTTGAAGGAAAGAATTTATTCAATAAGAATACTTTGTGAAACATGTCACATCCAGTACATCCCTTTACTTCCATATATGATATTGCTATGCAGCGTAAATCATTATTAAGTTCCCTTTATATTATTCTTGCTTCTCTTTCATAACACATTTAAAAATTATGAATCTCATAAATTCTAGAATTTCAAAAAATAGTTCTCTCCTAACACTTTCAATTTTGCGTTTTGAATTCAAAGTTTTTTTTTTTTTTTAATTTAATTTAAAATAATGTAATCTGCTCAACGTATTGATGAATAAAAAATATTATTAATTAAAATACCACTCCGTTTGGTTATTTACATTTAATGTTCAGGATGCAATGAGATTGGTCATGCATCTCAGATGAAATCATGTTTGAGTTATGGTAGTAGATATCGTCCCTAACAAGTCAAACTATCGAATATGAAAAATTCAAAAGCATTGCTCTGGCTTGTGGCAAATAGTCGAACTCTAGCCACTTTAGAATTGACGGAAATTCCTTAAATAAAGAATTGAATAGGACCATTTTTCAATATATTACTTTGTCAATGTATCGAATATGTTCGTTTGCTAGTTTGCTCGTAATCCTCATTCTTTTGAGCCCAAAAACTGGCTTGGCAAAAACTAACGAAAGTGGTATATTCGTTATTTTGATTATTAGATATCACTAATACTATAAAATTAGTACAATGCATTATGTCGAATGCGTCAGATTACTACATTGAAATTGTAAACATTTCTACAGATAGTCTATCGGAATCGGCAAACTATCGAAAATACCACATTCGACAATTTGAAACTGCGATGCAAAAACAAAATCACTTATTAGCACCAAGATGCAAACTCTCGAATATGATTTTTTTGGTAATTAAAAAGTAAACAGATTGCTCATAATTTCACCATAGATTGAAAACAATACATATAGAAAAAATATGTAATATTGTCCTTTTGTAAAGGCGCTGAGTTTGAAATCACTATTCGTGCCTTATCTTGGTTTCTTGAAAAGTACCGATTTACATATTCGATAGGTTGATATAGTAGGGACGATATAACTCATTATTTCTTGATTTATGCAGTGTTATCATACACAGGAAATTGAGATGATTAGAAAATTCAAAATGTAAAGTTAAAATAAAACATAAAAGTTCTATATGATATGGCAGAAACAAAGCAGTTCTTCATTGTATTAATAGAAATCAATGAAATTTTGGTTCTAGTAGGTCATATTTTCATTGGATTTCATGAATTACACGCAAAAAAATAATTTTATGGGGTATATATATTGATATCAAATGATAGCTAATTCAAATAGAAATAAACAAGATCTCAATTATTTACTTTATTTTTCCCTAAACGTGAATAATTCTGTTTTTATTGTATTGTTAGAAAGAACGGTCTTCTTCAATAAATATGATTATTTATTAAGAAATTGGAAGATTTTTTTTTTCTCTTACGTTCACTTTATTAAAATTCTATTACAATAATAAATCAATACTTGAAATATAACAGTTCGTTAACAAGGTTTTTGAAACCTCCGACAACTAACTAGCAAAAGGAGAATATATTTTTATCAAAAGCTGTTAGCTGGCATTTATGTAAGTACTCATACATTCTTTAAGCATAAAATTCAATGCAGTATTTAATAGGTTCGTATTCTAGATTAGCATTTATTAATTACTCTTCTGTATTCACACTCGATCACATCGCTAAGGATGATATTCCATTTTTATTTTTGGAAAAGTTTTTGTTAATTTTAAATTAAAACTTTTAATGCAATTAGTTAATTATTAACGAAATTATTCCCGCTCCATAATTCAGCCTTTGTGTTGTTTATGGCTATGCCTTTTTCAACATGCTGTCAGAAAATATACGGCATTAAGTAAATGATTTAAACGTTAAAACTACTCAATACCATTGTTGGGACACGATTGTCCTTGCCATCGTTTACACAGCTACTTTTTAAATGTTGTAAATTATAATGAACAAATCTATACAAGGACTACAAGGATGAAAATATTACATTTTGTAGTTTGTGATAATTACATGTAATTTATTAATTGATATAGGATATCATAATTAGCGTGTAAACTGTAAGGGTGTATCTTTCCTTTTTACGCCAATTCCGAATATTAATCCTAAAGAACGTGCAATTTTAATAGTGAATTATTCTTAGATTGACATAATACGAACCCGAAGAAATAATTCGCATTGTTACAATTTCTCAAACTTATTTTTTCCTGAATATTCAAAGTAAAAACAAAACTTAAGAGAGGATAGAATAAATGATTAATATTTCTACCCACACTAGATATAAAAGTCCGAATGACTCATTATTTTGATTACTCCTCTAATAGTAATTAAATAAAACATTGTGAGTTAAAAAAAAGTCTCGTCCTATCTACACAGGCTAATCGTAATATTAGCATTTTATTTTGGTTGTAATTTTTAAGAAATATCTCAAAAAGTTAACAATGTCAACAGGCCAATTTTAATGATGCCGAAAAATTAATCGTAGGTTTCACCTACGAATTTAAAGAGAGTTTTACTGTCAATGGTGCTGCAAAAATGACCATAGCAGCAGATGCGCAAAAAGAAAAATAATAATAATTTCGTTAGTTATTTACATGATGAGAATGTTAAGTGAAAATCGGCCATTCATTTTTAAGAAATTGACTAATTCATTGTGCAATTAAATCATTATTTTGCATTTGAGATCTTATTCATTCTTGCTAGCTATCGATGTCTATTCTCAAAGAGCATCGCCTCCTAGATTTCCTGCTGCTAATCCCGTCAGATGGCATTTTTGGCAAAATAAAAAAACTACTTGAAACGGACAACCAATCCATAATGTTGCGTCTCACCCCTCCCTCTTGCCTAATAGATTTAAAAAAAAATCATTTCATTGTTCAAAGTAATCTTTAACAGTTTTAGAACAAGAATGTCTTCTTTTAGCGTTATTGCAATGTTATTATTATAATATGAATGTCATTATCATATTTGATATTTGAAATAATATATTTCTTATACTGTTCTTTATTATTTTTCTTGAACAATATATTTTGTTTTAAGTTAACTCGTTAATTTATTTGTTGTTGAGAAAGAATATTTTCATTCATGATTCATACTCGCATAAAAATAGACACAACGATTTTTTTTCTGCACCCCTGGGTGTTGATTAATAGCAAAAAAATCTTGGCCACCTGCCGCCTTGAAATATAAAAACTTTTTAAGAATGATTTTGTCTAGTCGTACTCTGTGCGTACAAATTTGTAATGTACTTATTTTTTCCCCAAGTAGTTATTTGTACGTTTGCAAATAACTACTTGGGGTTCAATAAGATATAGTTAAAAGTAGATAATATTTTCACAGCACAGTTATTATATTTTTGTGATTATATGACACCTACGAAAATGTATCTCCCTACCATTAAGGTACGTTCTAACAATTGTAATAGATTGAAGTGGGCAAAAGAAGTAAAAGTAGAAAGAGAAGAGGGAAGAGTGGGAGGCATCTAATCTAATAGAATACAGAGAAATAGAAAACAAGTAGTTTATTCAATATTATACTTGAGTAATAAATTATGAAGTAACTGAAGTGTGAAAAAGATAAATAATTTATAAAAAGAAAAAGAAAGGAATTTATCTATATTAAATTATTGATAACATAATAAGCAGTTGTGTATGTTGTATTAAAGATATTATACGTAAAAATAAAGATGACGAACTTCCACAACAACTGCCCGGGCGAGGCTGGGTACTTGTAGTTGGGAACACTAAAAAAACACACAGCACAAAATTTGAAACTTTTAGAAGGGAGCTTGACACTACTCCGCGGAGCTTAGTGGGACGAGTGATGCATGCCCGCGGAGTGGATCCACATTCGGTAAAGATCGGGTATCCTCGGCACCTCCCCGACCAGCACAATCTACTGACTTGGGCAAAGGTTCCAAAACGGATCTATCAGGGATGGGGAAAAAATACTTTGATTAGCTGCATAGACGGATGTGCGAAAACAAAATGATATTATTGAAATGCATGAAATAACAAACCTCACTTACATCAATTTTTAAAAGAAAAGACATGACTTCAATATCAACGCAAGCCTCGAAATCATAAATAAGGCGTTGAAATATTGTGATAAACTTTCCTATATACAGTGGCGGAAAAAAGTATTTGCACATCACGTTTTTATGAATAATTGAGTACAGGGAAACAAAAAACTTCACTTTACTGTACAAACATAAAAAGTACATTTATTAAGAATTAAAATAAACCTTTTTACAAAAAATAATAATGATTAATAACTTAACAAAAAATGAAAACTTTAAAATTGCTTGGAAAAAAGTATTTGCACACTTCCATATTTACAACTAAAAACTGTAGCTGTCAAGCTTTAATATTTTGTAAAGAGTCCATTTGCACGAATAATTGCCTCTAGACGTCTGGGCATTGAATGAACTAGATTTTTAATTAAATCTAGGCTAATTCTTTCCCATTCTTGAACCAGAAGTTGTTTGAGATGATGTCTTCCAGTGATATGGAATTTTCTCACATTTCGATCTAGGGTGTGCCATAAATTTTCAATAATGTTTATATCTGGTGATTGGGGAGGTGTGTGGAGCTGTTTAGGGACGTTGAATATCAACCACTCCTTTGTTATCCTAGCAGTATGTTTTGGATCGTTGTCCTGCTGGAATGCGTACTGATTCTGGATTCCCATTTTTGCGACACTACTACGCAAATTATGGCGCAAAATGTTCACGTAGCCTTGTGCATTTAAATTACCTTCGATACTAACGAGTTTTCCCACCCCATAATAGGAAACACACCCCCAAACCATAACATGGCCTCCACCATGCTTAACAGTAACTGAAACATTTTGCTTTTTCAGGTCTTCTTTAGGACGTCTTCAAATCGTCTTACGGCCATCTGAACCAAACAAATTAAATTTGCTTTCGTCAGAAAACACAACATTTTCCCAAAAGCTTAAGGGTTTTTGTACAAATTCCCTAGCAAAAGCAAGCCGCTTTTTGCGGTTAGTTTCACTAATGTATGGCTTCTTTCTTGGTACTCTACCATGAAGCCCTTCCGAATTCAAGGAATATCTTATTGCTCTGTCACTAACCTCGACTCCAGATGTTGGTTGGACCATGGCAGCCAGCTCTCGAGAACTAATCGTGGGTTTTTTAAGGGCTTCATTTTTAATTTTCCTCTTCAACCTCAGTCAGTTAATTTTTTTGGACGTCCTTTACGCTTAAGATTTTCTGTTGTACCACGTTCCTCATACCTTTTTATGACGTACCTGACAGTAGAAAAATTCACCCCTAAGAAATCAGCGATCTGGCGATATGTTTTTTGCTGATTCCTCAGTAAAACAATTTTTTCACGCGTCGCGGAACTCAATTCACATGTCTTCGGCATGATAACTGTCTATTGTCTGGAGCAAACTAATTGAAATACTAGAGAATACTGATAATAAAGGATTAGTGATCATGTCAGGATCAAAAGAGTGGACCCAGAAGGATTAATGAAAAGGTAAACAGACAATCTAGTCACAGTAGACCAAATGTGCAAATACTTTTTTCCAAGCACTTTTAAAGGTTTCCTTTTTTTGTTAAGTTATGAATCATTATTATTTTTTGTAAAGAGGTTTATTTTAGTTCTTGATAAATGTACTTTTTATTTTTGTACAGTAAAGTGAAGTTTTTTGTTTCCCTGTACTCAATTATTCATAAAAACGTGATGTGCAAATACTTTTTCCGCCACTGTATATTTATAAACGTTAAAATTGATTCGAACATTTGCAAAATAGCAATATGTTTGAAAAAAAGGTTAACATTTGCATTTTAAATACCTTTTTTAAGCTAAAAATGCACTTCCATATTTAAGGAAGAAAATTTTGATTATACGAGTATAATAACCCAATAGATTCCTTAAACATAGATCTATCAAACAGTGTTTCTAGTATATGAGATATTGAAGGTCAAACATTTTGTACAGTGCAAGAACCATACATCATGCACACGAACGATTCTTGCACTGCAATTCCCAGTATAACTTTAATAATCCTCCGCGGGAGGGGTTTGTTTACATTTTTATCATCAGTCGGCATGATCTTTTTGATTTCTAATCAGTATATAGCCCATAGATACATAAGATTCGAAGTATTACAAAAAAAACAAGAAGTTTTAAAAATTGAGTCTGTATGCAAGTATAATAAAATGTTACTAAAATCAGAATAATAAGAGTATTTAATTAACCCTGTACATATAAAAACATGTTTTGTAAGTCGAATAGTTTAAAAACCATCTATCTCAAATAAAACCAAAAAAATTAAACCACCCTAACTGCCCTAGAAAAGTTTTTAGATTATTTTTTTATAAGTAAGAAAATTATAAAAGAATATTTCTTTCATGTAAACACCACATATTTTTTTATTCTAAACCAGCTAGGAGCTAGAATGTTTTATGTGTCACCTGAAAAATTTGAAGATGTGGAGTTGTATATAATCCAAGGCCACGGTAACGTCATGGATATAACGTTGCACTGCAAATGGTTGATGGCAGGCACAGCATTGCCTTAACGGTACCCCTTATCCCCCGTATCTACCTCTTCTAGAATTTGCCGCCTAAATACGATCATATAATTTTTTCTTTTCGAGATAAACCTTTATTTATTGTAATTAAATATAATAGAAAAAAAAATCTAATGTTGTTCGTTCGTTTCATATCCAAGGGTCGAAAATAATTGTTAACATTTACTTAAAAAAAAAAATTAAACTTTTACATTTGTTTTCATTTGTTTTAAATTCCAAGTTCGAAAGTAACGTTTTAAGGATAAACTTTAAAAAAAAAAAAAATGTTGTTTAATCTTATTATTCAACTTATAACATAAAAGTTTAAAGGTAATTGTTATTAATACATTTCATAGGAAAAACTTTAAGGGAATAAATTAAATCTACAAATGTTTACTTTTTGTTTTGTATCAAAAAAGTATACCTATATCAGTAAGTAAACAAAAATAAATATTTATAAAACATTTAAGAAGTGAATGAACATTTCATTTATTTTGAGGTATTAATTCAATTTCGATAATAATACATCCTGTAAGTTGGTGTAATTTAGATAATATCTACAATCATTTAGTATATACTTTAGAGATGAAAAGGCTAGTTGAGATAAGTATGGAAGTGTTTATTTTCTTTCTTCCTAGTATTTCAGTAAACTTGTCTTTGTAAGATAAGGTGATGGATTAAATTCATTTGCCTCACTTGTCGCTAATATTATTTCTTCATTGGTATTTTCTGTATAACTTTTACCTTCAGGTTGATTTACTTTTTCGAGATAGTCTTAATCTAGATCTTAGAGCCGCCGAAGATGTACTTTCTAGCCATTCATAATCTGAATTTTCAGATGCGGATGATACTGATTTACCAGCATCTAAATCAACTGAGCCGTTGTTAACTTGTTGAAGGCCTTTTTCACCGTTAAAAATTGGGATACTAATTTTATTAAGAGGCGTTTGCTTCTTCTTTTTGCTCAGAAGCATCTGCATATCCAAGCATCTAAATATCTTGCTGATACTGCCGTGTTATTCATTATTAAACTTTCTTCTCACGATTCGATTGAACTTTCATAAAACAGTTTCCTTAATATGTTCACCTCCATAAGTGACAAGCGTTATGGAGCTTGTCCATAAAAAAAATGTTAACAGCTATTTTCAAACTTATAAAATATAGGTTTTTTCAACAGTTAAATTTTAACTTTTTCGACAAAAAAATAACTGTTTCGATCCCTGTTCATATGATTCATTACTCCAATACGGCTAGTATCCAGTTTTATCGGAAGTCTGTCAAAGACGAACCAAGTAAAGTGAGTTTCTACTTCAAAGTAGCAGCCAAGAAAGGAGAGGAGAGTTCTGATCGACCCAAGACTCCTTTTTGATTAGACATACCTATTACACTGACCAATAATTACAGCTCTGGCCACCATAATCACCATTCTCTCTTGTCATAATAGTTTCTTTATTAATTGTTTCATTACTTTACAGACACGAATTATATCATTTATCTGAATAAATATACGTACCGCAGAAAATTGTTTATCTTTCTCAAACTTGATTCTATTATCGACGCGGTGGCTTTAGATGTCATTGATAAAATATTATGACTTTTAAACATTTTACAGGTAACTTATTTGATAATGAGTACATACTAATTTGATGAATTCGACAACAATAAAAGTTACAACAATTATTCTTGTAAGCATAATTAAAAATGTCAATTGTGTAAATTAATAAACGAAATCACAATTATGACATCCTGGACGTTTAAAGAATTTAGGGTCTCTATATTAAAATTTGTGTGTGTGTGTGTGTGTGTGTGTGTGTGTGTGTGTGTGTGTGTGTGTGTGTGTGTGTGTGTGCGCGCGCATGTGTTGTGTGTGCGTGTCAAATCTAGGTCAAATCGTCTATCAGCTGTCTGTCTGCATGTTTGTTCCTCACACAAATTCACACAGTTTGACCGATTTTGACAAAAATTGACACACAGGTCGGTCTTGATCCGGAAAGTCTCATAGGGTAGGCCAAAAACGTCTTACAGCTATCTGTAAGTATGTTTGTTCCTATTACAAGTTCTCAGCTTTTGACCAATTAGACCAAACTTCGCACGGAGGTAGGTCAAAAAGCGAAGAGTCTCATAGGCTAGGTCAAAAACGACTAGGACTCAGAGTTCGAAGGTCACGGGTTCGAAACTATGAACCCAAATAGTTACAGATTTGCGTTATTAGATTTTATTATGACTTACTTGGTTTCTAATTTCTTTTTTCTTTTTTTTTTTAGATGCAGAAAGTAGGTGTAGTATGGCACGCCGGATAACAGCTAGTAGATTGTAAAAAATGAAATATCTTGCCATTAGAAATCCTTTGACAGGGATTCACATCTATCCAATAAACGCAAGAAAGAATTTTTTGTATGCGTTTGTGTGTGTCTGAATTAGGTAAAACATGATGAAAAAAATATATATATAAGAGCTGATTTTAAGACGAGAATTTAATTTGGTTTAAAGTAGTCAACAAGCACTGAGTCATCGCTATGGTACGAGTAGGAGCCGTCATTGTCAACGAAACACATTAACAGTTGCTATGTATATTTACAATGCAAAATAAGACCTGATGGTCGTGAGTGTTAAGGCGTGAGTGTCGTGGGTTCGATTCCCATTGTGGACTGGTGGCTTTTCTTTAGAAAAAATAAAATCCATCAGCCCTGTCCTGGCTAGAAAAGGGTGGTAACCAATAGATAACCCCTCCTAAAATTCGCAGTTAATAACAATGGACGTTAAAATTAAAATAATAATTAAAATAAGAAGCAATATTAATAAGAGCCATTTTTTTCTATAGGTAATCTAGATTAACTATAAATAAATTAGCTTGGATACTTGTATTACCCTTATTGTAAAATTTGTTTTATTTGTTTATGTTTTTGGACAATAAAATACTCTTTATTGATCCTGACCATTGATAAGTTCGAAGCAAAATCTAGCAATAAAGTTATCGGGGATATTGATAAGAGGCACAGAGCTGGGCGTCTATAGAAGCGGACCCGAAGGCATGTTTTAATAAAGTCTTTTATATCTCGAGTTAATTAAAACCGCATCTGAACAACAACCTTCACAAAAGGAAAATGAAGAACGAATCTTTTGAGAAAATCTATTGGTCGCATTTCATTATGAAGGATAGTTTCCCTCGGCAAACACTTTTTTTTTTCTCAGATTCGTCTTGTATAATTTAAAAAAAAATAACATAATGTATCTCGGCTTATCTTTCTCTACTCTTTAGAGGGGATCCACGTTTAGTAAAAGTTTTTTTGTTTTGTTTTTTTATGTTTACTAGAAATATTGCAAATGTAAATTATATGTGCTTATAATTTGGTTCATTACGTCTTATGGGGGTCTCCCGTGGTCTAATGGCCCCTCCTACTATACCCTTCCTAATACCACCTTCTATATCCTTCGTAATACCACCTCCAATATCCTTCCAAATACCGCCTTTAATATCCTTCCTAATACCACCTTCTATACCCTTCCTAATACCACCTTCTATATCCTTCCTAATGTCACCTTATATATCCTGCCTAAAACGACCTTCTATATCCTTCCTAATACCACCTTTAATATCCTTCCTAATACCACCTTCTATATCCATCCTAATACCACCTTCTATATCCATCCTAATACCACCTTCTATATCCTTCCTAATACCACCTTGTATATCCTTCCTAAAACGACCTTCTATATCCTTCCTAATACCACCTTGTATATCCTTCCTAATACCACCTCCTATATACTTCCAAATACGACCTTCAATATCCTTTGTAATAACACTTCCAATATCCTTTTTTTATTCCATCTTCAATATTCCTCCTAGTTAGCTACAAAGATATTTAAACATTATAGGTGAATTAGCGATTAGCGCACTGCCGTCGCTATGCGCTAACCGTTAGCGCAGGCTCTTAATAGTTCCGCTAAATTAGCGGGAAGGTATTAGATATTAGCGCGCGCTAACGTTTGCCCAACTCTGCTCCAAACAAACCTTTTCCTGATCCTGTACTCCTAAATTTCTTTATCTTCTTAGGTTCCCCTTATTCGCTGGTGGTCCTGCTACTCCTCGGCCTACTGGCCACAGATCCCAATCGGATCCCAAAATATGGATCTCAATCAAGTTCTTAAATAAGTTCTCTTCTGATCGTATACCTCTACTTCTCGCCCACTTTTTCCGACCCTTACCCAAAATACCTCCTCCCTCCCTTGTCAATAGAAAATCCCGATGATTAGAATCCCGTTAGATTTAGTGAGTTTGTTTACTATTTGAAAGCCTCCTATACATGACAGGATAAGGTGCGTTGGTTCCGAGCATTTATATGTACTTGATTTCATGATTGATATTTAGTCATAGATTCTTTAACAATTAATTACGCAATAATAAAAAATAAAAAGTGCTACAATTGGAAATTAGAAAATCTATAACTTGGATGGATAATTTTTTTGACGCCAACAAACGTAACGGCAAAAATAAAAAAAAACAACAGCAAGGTTCGATTTGAGCATGTTCATTGATGCGCATCTGAATCAAAGTCCGACTGTCAGTAGTTGTGTCATTTTACCTTGTATGTGTTTACAAATTTTATCCCCAATGGGATCGTGAAGCTTAAAATAGATATTTTTAAAACATTTGCCTTCAATGAAAGGAAATCTATTCTTCCGACTGAGATGGTCCCATCGAAATCCTGAACTTAGTTTACGTGCAGCTATTAGGCCTTCAAGTGCTTGCCCCACACTAAAAACTACATCTTAATCGATTTTCGTTCTTCTGACAGAATATCCGAAAATACTCAAACTGCTGCTGTCTACTCCAAACGTACCTACAAATGTCATTGCCATGTGTTTGTTAGTGAAGGTTTATAAAATATAAATATAAAGGCTAATCGTCACTGCTAGTAATTTTATTTATTACTTTCATATAAGCCTTTATATTTCTCTGACATACTAAAATGTATTTATCTTAAAATGCTTTAAGTTAGAGTACGTAGTAAACGTTTTAGGTAACTGTTGCGTTTTTTAGCACTGATAACCGAAATTCTTTTTTCTTTTTTTTTTTTCTTTTTTTTTTTTTTTTTTTTAATTTTCTTGAAAATGGTTAATGATATCGCAACGAAATTCTAGGTAAAGAGATGTGTATGTATGCATTTATTTCTGAGCGATAAACTGCTTCGTCCGCTCTTCCGGGTGGATAGTCTTGAAATATAGGAATGTGTAACTATTCCGGTTTACTCCACATTTCATTTATTATTTTTTACTTACTTTAATCTTATGTTGGTACTATATTTTATAATAAAAATTGGTGGGCTTTATTATTTCAATACATTTGTTTACTTTGTCCTGTCTGTATTCCTACCAATAAAAAAAGTATCATGAAGCGTACTAGCGCAAAATAAACAACCGTCATAGAACTTTTGTACAAAATTGGAACAATTGAGGAGATGGTAGAATGCGAACAACACTATAATAAACTTTTTTTTTGAGCCATTATTCTTAAAGTAAAGTCATAATTCTTCATCGGTATACAGTCCTTAATTTCGTGATTATTATTTGAAGTACAAAAAATTAAGGACTCCTAAAATTTTAATTGCATGAAATATATTTAATTATATAAGAAAGTGTGTAACCTAAGTATATAGAGAACGAAAGGAGTCATATTAGATCCAAGTTTATATTGGAACTGTGGTAAGACCTGAGCTCATCTCAAAGCTACATCGATCAAGGGCTTGTCTCAGAGGATACAGCTAACATCTTCAAGATTTCTTTCCACTTTCATTTTTGTCCTTTCACTCTTGACTTAGGATATCATTTTTTTTTTTTTTTTTTTTTTTTTTTTTAATATTACATCATTTTTGTAACAGTGGAGTATGAAATAATAAAATACTTTGGAAAAATTACCAATGAAATCAGTATAAATGTTATAAATAAAAGAACTAACTCAAAAAAGAAAGAGTTTATGACTAAGAACTGCATAACTGGGCGCTTTCCTTCAGCATAGGCATTTAGGAAAAAAAATAAATAAAATCTGCATGTAGTTAAGACAGGGAACTTCACAAAGCAGAATATATAATCTATGTATGCATGTAAAAAAAAAAAATAACTGGACATGCAGTAGGACATGCAGTAGTAGATGGTAAATAGTAGATTGCATGTAAATAGTAGATAATAATGTATATAAAGTAGTATGTAAGGTTGTGTATGAAATAGCATGCAGCAAAAAATAAATAATTAAAAAATAATAAAAAAAAATAAATAAAAAATAAATAAAAAAATAACTGCGCATGCAGTAGGACATATAGTAGTAGATGGTAAATAGTAGATAATAATGTATATAATGTAGTATGTAAGGTTGTGTATGAAATAGCATAAATAAAATTTAAAAAAAAAAAATAATCTATTATATAAAAATGAATCGCTAAATGTGTTGGTAAGTGCAAATCTCGAGAACAACTGAACCGATTTCGCTAATTCTTTTTTTATAATATTCCTTGAATTACGAGGATGGTTTTTACGGAGAGAAAAATTTAAAATTGCCTGAAAAAGTTTAAAAACAACACTTTTCGGGTCTTTTTTACTTCGTTAACGCAAATTCATTTTTAAATAAAAGCATATGTTCTTAATTATAATATTTTTAACAGTTAACGTATTAGGTTAGCAAAAATTCACTCTTTGTTTATATTGTTTTAAAATAAATACGTTTTTATTTAAGTCATGGCTGGAAAAGGGTGATAACCTGTATATAACCCGTCCTGAAATTCTCAATTAATAATAATGGATTTAAATAAATAAGAACATGTAATCACTAGGTGACAATAAAATCACACGTTAATAATGCAATTTAAATTAATTTATATTTCCGTTAACGAAGTAAAAAAGACCCCACTTTTCTATATCCCCATACAAAAGATTCGTAATAAAACTTAAAAGTCAATTTGAACTTTAATACCATACCGTAAAGTTTAAGTGTAAGTGGAGGGGTTCCGGGATGGCAAAGCAATTAAATGACTTTTTTTTATAATTTTCCTTGAAGTACGAGGATGGTTCTTACTGAGAGAAAAATTAATAAAAATTGCCTAAAAAGTCTAAAAACAACACTTTTTTGCTGGTTTTGCTTATAAACCATTGCTTCCACCTTCAGGGCCATTTTACGCATTGTTTCAGGTCAAATATATCAAAGAGCAGGTTATTTGTTACCATAGCAACTACGTCTCTTAGCTGTGAATATATAACGTTGCTAAATCTAAAAGCCACAAATTTCTATAAAGTTACAAAAGTATTGTATGTTTGTTACGTACTAAATATGCCTCCTATAAAGCGGCGGAAAAATTTAGGCAGAAGAACCCGAAATGCAACGAATCAGATTAATTATCAATCTAATCGTACCGCCCAGGAACGTGAAGATTACAAAGAACTTGAAAGAATTAGGTTAAGACAGACCCGTGAAGTGCGACATTTGACTAATAATGGCGCAGAGATGGGCATAATTTTATTTATAAATAAAAATACGAATTTATTCGTACTTCATATATTTGTGAATACGAATATAAATAAATTTGTATTCATAAGTGTGAATACGAATTTATTTTTATTCACATATATTAAATATAAAAATACAAATAAAATTTTATTCGCAAATTTTTCTGCGATTAAAAATAAATTCACAGAAAAAATTGTAAATAATCACAAAACATGTGAATATTTACAAAAAATCATTTATTTATTTATTGTGTTTCGTATTTTGTACGATAAACACACTGAGTTAAGTCTTCTAAGAGATCAGGAATTGATTATAAATTTATATATTATTATGAATCTAGGATGTATGGATTTAAATAAAATATATTAAAGGCTTAAAAATGATTAGAGCTTTAACTTTAAGTCATAAAAGTAATGCACTTTTTCATGGGATAAAAATGTGATTGCATCAACGAATCTTCTAGGTCTTCATATGAGATTGTATAATCCTGTATTTCGTAGATATGTTAAGATACTGTCTATGTACTGGCTACCTTCAGCGAGAAGTTCACACATGTTGTAAGGGATGGTTAAGTCTTGTCGTCTAATGCAGTCTGTTAGAATGTGTTTTATTGTTAAGTCTGAATTACAAATTTCACACGATGGACTCTCTTGTCTTGTCATTAAGTATTTGTGAGTAAGTCTTGAATGGCCAATCCTAAGTCGAGCAAATACAACCTCCTCCCTTCTATTGGTTCGATAACTGGATGGCCAGTCTTTGACAGTATGTTTTATAGTCCGTAATTTGTTGTCCGTAAGTATCGTCCAAGAGTGTTCCCAGTTTTCCAAAATAAATGTCTTCATAGATCTGTTCATGTCTTCATGTGGAATTGGTCCGTTATCTATGTCTGTCCGTTCTGCAGCTATTTTTGCGTAGGTGTCTGCAATCGGATTTTTCCCTAGACCTTCATGACCAGGTAGCCAGTACAATGTTACATGTTTGTGTAGAGAGTGTATTGTCTTAAGTATTTTTGAGAGTATAGGATGAGAGGTGTATTTGTCTATTAGTGCTTGAAGTGAACTTAGTGAGTCGGTGTAAATAACAATGTCACGTCTGTCTGAAGTTGGTATGTTCTCCAAGCCAATAAGTATGCCGTAGAGCTCAGCTGTAAACGAACTGCAGTGATCATTTAATTTTTTAGTTATTATTTGCACTTCCATAACAGCTGCTGCTCCCACACCTTTATCGGATTTCGACCCATCAGTGAAGATAGAGAGTTTCTGGCTGTTTTGGATAGTGAAAGTTTTAAACATTTCCTTATAAATTAATTTTGATGTTGGGCTTAATTTATTAAATTTAGAAAGGGTAATGTCCACATTATAACTGTTTAATAACCAAGGAGGGGAAGGGGTAGTGCCAAATGTCAGTATCTCCGTTTCTTCGAATTGTGAAATATTATCCAGTTCTCTATATCTTACACTGAAAGGTCTCTGGGCTTGGGGTTTGGATCTGTACAAGTCGTAGTAAGGATTATCGATACTCATATGAAGGCATTCGGAGTTACACATGGCTCTGGATTTATGTATTTGAGTTATAAGGAGAATTTTACGGCGGTACTCTAGAGGAGGTTCGCCGGACTCAGCATACAGGCTTACCACAGGGCTACTCCTGAAAGCTCCAAGAGACAGGCGAAGGCCGGTGTTGTGGATAGTGTTTAACATTTTGAGTGCGCTTGGTCTGGCTGATGCGTAGGCAACACTTCCATAATCGATAATGGATCTTGTGAAAGTTCGATAAAATTGGAGCATTGTTTTCCGATCTGCTCCCCACTTTGTGCAACTGATGACCCTCAACAAATTTAGGGATTTTTTACATTTCAGAATAGTATTTTTTAAATGTGGGATCCATGTCAACCGATTATCGAATACCAGACCAAGAAATTTGAGTGTAGTGGCGTGTGTTATAAGTTGTGAATTCAGCGTCACTTCTGGAACAGGTTGGAGTTTTTTCCTTGTAAATAGGATACATTGGGATTTTTCCCTTGACAGGATGAGACCGTGTTTGTCACTCCAATATTCCAGGTGATTTATGCAATTTTGTATGGACATTTCAGCCTCCCTGAGTGTTTGTGATTTTTTAAAAATAAGGAGATCATCTACATAAAGACAGTAGGATATGTCTGGAGGTATCTCATCTCGGATAGAATCAATTCCTACTTTGAAGAGTGTCGTGCTCAGCACACATCCTTGAGGAACACCATTTTTTTTGGGTGAAGGTGTCTGAAACATTATCATCTATCCTAACCCGGAATCTTCGTTCAGAAAGAAACTCTGATAACTTTAAGAATTTTCCCTTGTAATCCCCATTTCACCATTTCAGAGATTATAGACCATCGCCAAACGCAGTCGAACGCTTTCTGAATGTCAAACGAAACGGCTAGTACACATTCTCTATGTATAAATGCATTTAATATTTCACTCTCCAGTCTTAAGATGTGATCCATTGTAGAATGATTTTTTTTGAATCCACATTGAAAACCGGATAGTAAATTATTTCTTTCGATAAACCAGACGAGACGATTGTTCAACATTCTCTCGAATATATTACTGACACAACTGGTCAAGGCGATGGGTCTGTAGCTCCCTGGTTCGGTCATGTCCTTATGGGGTTTCAACACTGGAATCACTATTGACTCTCTCCAACAATCAGGGAATTGCCCTGTCTCATAGATTTTATTTAGAATTTTCAACAAATGAAATATTCCACTATTGGGTAGATTTTTCAACATCCTATAATATATTCCATCTTGACCAGGAGAAGTATTTTTTGAGCATTTTAGTGCGTCTTGTAGTTCGTCAATAGTAAAGTCTTCATTTAGTGGATGTTGATGTTTTATGTTTATGGTCAGTAAAGTAGTTTCAGTATTGTTTTTGTATAGTAGAAAACGTCTAGAATAATTGGAGTCACTGGATATTGCTGAAAAGTGGCGTCCTAAAATGTTAACTATATCAGTCTTGTCAGTGAAAATAGTGTTGTTTGATTTAATTCCTGCTATGGGTTGTCTATATTTTTTGTGTTGTATTTTACTAATAGTTTGCCATATTAGTTCTGGTGGTGTATATCTATTAAGGGAGTTTAAAAAATCTACCCAACATTGTTTTTTATTTTCATTTATGATCCTTCGGGAGATTGCCTTTGCTTTTTTATATTTAATGAGGTTCTCAGTTGATGGGAAGTGGGAAAATTTTCTGAGAGCTTTTCGACGTTCTCTCACAGCATTAGTGCAGTGTTGGTTCCACCAGGGTGCAGGTGCTCTTTTGATATTTCTAGTAGATTTAGGGATAGACATCTCAGAAGCCTCATTGATTAATTTGTTAAAGTTCTCAATCGTTGTAATGGTAGATATTTTACTACTAATAAGACTTTGAAATTTTGACCAGTCAGCTTTATCGAAATTGAACTTTTGAAGGCTTTGAAAAATTTCCTGCCTGCCTTGGTCATACACTACTACTGGAAAGTGATCACTATTGTATGAATCTGCACAAACGTCCACATTAAAGCGTGTGAAGATATCTGGCGTACACGCAGCAATGTCAATGTTTGTAAACGTACCATGACGAGGACAAAGGTGAGTTGGTCTAGGGCAATTAAATGTTATCAAGTCCCACTTTTCTAAGCATTCATAGAACCGCCCACCTCTGCTGTTGATCCTGGATGAGCCCCAGTGTATGTGCTCAGCGTTTACATCACCCGTTACCACTATAGGAGGTGGTAGCTGAGTGAATAAATCACCAAGAAGATGAGTATTAATTGCTTCACTTGGTGGAATGTATAGACTGCAAATGGTGATTCTATATGGGATGTGTACTGATGCAGCGACTGCTTGGAGTGTTGTTCGTAGGTTGATTGATTCACTGTAAACAGATTCCTTGATAGATATAGAAACACCTCCCGAAGCTTTACCACCAAGAGTATAATCTCTTTTGTATGTAGTGAAGCCTTGAAGATAAACGTTTGAATTGGGGGATGTGTGTGTTTCTTTTAGTGAAATAATGAGTGGGGCCTTCTCCTGAATCAAGTGCTTTAGATCAGTTAAGTGTTGATGAAATCCATTAATATTCCATGATATCAGACACATTGAGGTTAGTGTTAAAGCAAGTAAACCTTGGAATTTGAGCCTGAAGAAATGTCAATATAAATATATTTAATTTATTTTTTGAATTTTGAAAGGTATAAGTATTAGTTTTGGTCTGGATTTTTTCCTTTTTTACTGATAATTTCGAGTATAATCTAACGAAAACAAAATGGTTACAGAGATGAAAGATCATTTATGTTTTACAGGAACATCACTTTTACTTTCCCGACCTTTTTTGTATCTTCCGGACAAGACAGTTGGAGTATTAATTTCTATGAGACTGGAGGAAGTTTGTGCATCCGGACAGTGGACGTATTGTTGTTTGGGGGATTTTCCTGAACTCTTAGAAGACTTACCTGACGTCGTGCCATCTTGTCCTATCACCTTCCTTGGTGTTTTGAGAGTAATATCAAGGGCTGTTTGAGTGCCTTGGTCAACAAAGTCTTGTTCCTTGGGTTGTAGTGATCCTTGCTGGTTAGACGAGGTCTTCTGACGGTTTTCTAGGCTTGCTATTCTACTGATGATTTCTCTGATACTTTTCAATAGCTCTTGACTTGGAGAAACTTCTGAAGATGCTGCTTGTGAGAATGTGTTTTCATTATTGGGCTTAAGTATCCTTTTTTTTTGCTTCCCAATAAGGTATTTTTTGGAGAACCATTAATCTTCTTATTTTTGATTCTTCATGATACCTTTGACATTCTAAACTGCGCGTCTTATGGGGACCCGAACACGTTGCACATTTCACTCTTTCGCAAGCTCCTTCGTGCTTATCTAGGGCACATACACCACATATTTCCTTCTTTTCACAAGAAGTAGCTAAGTGGTTGTAGCCTTGGCAACGATAGCACACTGTTGGTCGGGGTATGTAGGGGCGAAGGGGTACAATAAGGAAGCCAACTTTTAGTCTCTCGGGTAGATACTCGAATTTAAATTTGGCCACAAATATTGATCTTCTTGAATTCCTGTTCATAGGAAATCTTCGTACGAAAACAACGCCTTCGGATTTTAAATGATCACAAATTTCTTGGTTGCTCATTTCTTCAAGAGCCGTACAGATAAATGTACCCCAGGAATAGCTTAAAGATTGCTCTGGTTTCACAGTTATTGGCATGTCAAGAAATGTTTTCTTAATTTGTTGTAAAATGTTGATTTTACAAAAAATCAAGTGATTACAAAAAAAATCGCATTAAAATATACGAATACAAATTTATTCACATTATAATTTGTGAATAAAAATTTATTCACAATAAAATTCGCAAATAAATCATGATTTTTTTTTTTTTTAAGGCGTTTAACGTATAGATTATTAGCGCCTAGATTTTTTGTTTACCCCGAGTCCGCCGCGGGACCACCATCCATGCTGCAGGGACTCGGATTGTCATCTGTACCTCCATAAAAAAGAAAAAAAAAGAAAAAAAAAAAAAAAAAGAAAAAAAAAATCACCTTCAATAACTTTCGTAATATCACCTTCATACGAATAAATTCATAATTTATTTGCGATTTTTATTGTGAATAAATTTTTATTCACAAATTATAATGTGAATAAATTTGTATTCGTATATTTTAATGTGATTTTTTTTTGTAATGACTTGATTTTTTGTAAATATTCACATGTTTTGTGATTATTTACAATTTGTTCTGTGAATTTATTTTTATACGCAGAAAAATTTGCGAATAAAATTTTATTTGTATTTTTATATTTAATATATGTGAATAAAAATAAATTCGTATTCACACTTATGAATACGAATTTATTTATATTCGTATTCACAAATATAGGAAGTACGAATTCATTTATATTCGTATTCACAAATATATGAAGTACGAATAAATTCGTATTTTTATTTATAAATAAAATTATGCCCATCTCTGTAATGGTGCAAGTTTACATCGAGCTGCTTTCTGTTACGATATGTCAATTGATTACAGTGCCTACAACTGTGTTGCTATTGGACCTACGAACTTGGTTTTCAAATATTGTAAGGCATTAAAATACAAAAATGAAGCCAATAGATTGTGTTGCGCAAATGGAAAGGTGAAATTGATACCATTACTTCCACCTCCAGAGCCATTGTACTCATTGGTTTTAGGGAGAGGAACAGATTCCATCCACTTTTTAAAGAATTTTCAATAATACAACGACTGCTTTCAAATGAATTCATTTGGAGCAACAAAAGTAGTTCGGAAAAATTGCATGCCAACTTTTAAGGTTAGTAATAGTATTTGCAGTTTTATGTTTATTAATCTTAAGTATTATAGTCCATAACATTTTTTCCCTTTACAGATTCAAGGTCAAATATATCACAGAGCAGGTGTTTTGTTACCAGTGCCAGAGGGCGACTACAAGTTTTTGCAAATTTATTTTATGGGCAATTCTCCAGAAGAAATCAATCTTCGTTGTGCACATAGCAATACAGTGAAAAGGTCAATTGTTGAACGATTACAAAACTTATTTCACGAACACAATCAATTGATTATATTATTTAAAAGTGCAATGGATATGATGCCATCTGATGATCACAAAATTATTATCAGAGCAGATAAAACTCCTGTGGGCGAACATGGTGAACGTTTTAATGCACCTACTATCGATGAAGTTGCCATTGTTGTAGTTGGAGAAAATTTGGAGTCACGTGATATTGTTTTACGTCGTCGAAATAATCAATTACAACGTATTAAGGAAACGCATCGCTCACATGATGCACTGCAATATCCCATTATATTTTGGCAAGGTGAAGATGGCTATGATTTCTCAATCAAGATGATAAATCCCATTACAGGTGAAATATTGGTTTTTCAGATGTTACGTCATCTACTATATCACCTACTAAATAGTTTAATTTGTTATTCAAATGGCATCATTATAATAAAAAAAATATTTACAGGTTCTGAAATCAACAAAAAAGTTACTTCAATGAACTATTATTCATACCGCCTAATGATCAGAGAAAATGAAGACAATCACACCTCGAAATCCCGGCAATTGTGTCACAGGTATGTTGTTGATAGGTATGTAAACATTGAAACGGAAAGATTAACATTCATCAGGTTGAATCAGAGCAAACTTCAATCTGAAGAGTATATTCACCTTCGAGATGCAATTAATTCTGATGGAAATGCAAAAAATGTTGGTAGGATGACTATTCTTCCAGCAATCTACATCGGAAGTCCTCGGCATATGCATGAATATGGTCAAGATGCCTTGTCATATGTTCAGCATTATGGCACTGCAGATTTGTTCCTTACATTTACATGCAATCTACAATGGATAGAAATTAAACAAGCGTTATTCCCTGGCCAATCACCTTTTGATCGTCATGACATTACAGCAAGAGTCTTCAGACAAAAGTTGAAATCTTTAATGGATTTAATTGTTAAACATTGTGTGTTTGGTGAGACACGCTGCTGGATGTATTCTGTAAAGTGGCAGAAACGTGGATTGCCGCATGCACACATTTTGATTTTATTGGTTCCAAACGAAGTTGATGAAGTCATATCAGCTGAAATCCCTAAAGAACAAGTAGAACCTGGCTTGCATGAGGTAGTTCAAATCAAAAAAGTCCGATTCGCAGGAACTGCGTCATCTTAGCGCGGTTCCGTTCTTATCTCTAGTGTTTATGAAGGCATAGAATAGAAACAGTTATTACTTTATTTAGATCAATAGCGAAACAGCTATCCAAATGAAATCTCAAACAAACCAGTCTTGAAAGGTCTTGATTTACAATCTTACCTGTATGGGTCAGCTATACCATAAGTCGGGCAGAAAGGCCTCCGCTCAGAGGCATTTGGAAAGCCTTGGGATCTCTCTCTTTGAACGCTACATTTCTAACAATAAATTGATCTTCTTATTTTACTTAATCTGTTTTATTGTCAAATACATTATCTGACTATAAGCAATTTAAAAATAACAAGGAATAAAACAGACAAAAAGAACAGTTCGAATAAGCGAAATCAATTACTTTAAAGTTTTAAGCACTTATTTCTCCGATTGACATCGCCTAATCAAAACTTTCATCAGAACCATTTTTGTAGAGCATTTAGTGAGCTTTCTAATGGTCATCTTCCGTTTCCCAAGATTCTCAACCTTTTTCGAGATATTAAGGAAAGTATACAAAGTTACCAAAACTTTTTATGTCTGTTAATAAAATATTTTATTCTAACCCTTCCTAAACTCCAAACGTAACAAAAATTTCATCATATTAGTTTTAATGAATGTAGAACATGCAGAAAATGTTTCAACTGAATCCCATAATTCTAAGTACCCAAACCAAAAACGGAATTCAAAAACTATTTTTCCAATTTTCTCGACAACGGTTAAAGCTATCGCCTTGAAAATGGTTTCATTCGTTTTTCATGCCCAAGAAGCCTATAAAAAGAGTACTTACAAGCTTATGAACTCAAAAACGTAAGCGTTACGATTTTTTCTGCGCGAATTTCGCCCCAAACGTCATCTTCCAGTGGGCGGATTTTGCTGGTTAACGAACTTGACCTTTCAAATTGGACGACGGATTTTTGTACCAAATTTCATCAAAATCGGACCATCAGGGAAGCCAGAAATGAGCGAACAGACAAATATATATATATATATATATATATATATATATATATATATAAATATATACATATATATATATATATATATATATATATATATATATACAAATTTGAACCACCGTTATTTTCGGTCTCTAGGGGTTCTGAAACGCGAAATTTTCTAGTCGGCACTTCCGGTTTGTTTCATTGTATCAACCCTATAAGCGTGGTTCCTCCCTATGGGGGAGGGAGGAACCGCGCTAAAACGTGATACATGGTCCATGTGGAACACTTAATCAAAACGCACCGTGTATGGGTAAATGTTCAAAGCGCTATCCAAGGACATTAATTTCGGAAACAATTACTGGAAATGATGGTTATCCACTCTATCGCCTGCGATCACTAGCACAATGGACAATGGAAGATCAACAATTCTCAAAGTAAATCAACAAGATATTGAAATAGATAATTCTTGGATTGTTCCATATTCACCGATCTTATAAAAAACTTTCAAAGCACACCTCAATGTTGAATCTTGCCACTCAGTAAAATCCATCAAGTACATATCGTCGATACAAATGCAAAGTAACGAATGTGAAAAAATGCATCTTTCATTGTAAATCTTTACTAATTTTTGCTGGACTTATGTACCGTAAATTCTTGAGTCTTAGATCACTCTATGAAAGGGAAAGTATTCCACTATCAAAAGGTCAAATCTGCCGAATATTTGACTGTCCAAAAAAAAGTTATGAATAAATACTTTTCCACTCTGAAAAGTGGTGATTTTCACATTCGATACTTTGCATTTGTAACGACGATATGTAAATATGTAACTAAAGGAAGTGATATGGCTGTGATTGGATTTGGTACAGAGAATTCAAATGATGAAATAACCCAATACAAAATGGGCCGCTATGTTAGCAGTAATGAAGCATTTTGGCGAATATTTTCTTTTCCAATACATGGAAGACACCCCACAGTTGTTCACTTCGCCATGCACTTAGAAAATGGACAAAGAGTGTATTTCACAGCTCAGAATGCAGTACAGAGAGCCACCATCTACTACCTTAACCAGTTTTTTCAAAACGAGCCAAAATGATCATTTCACACAAACACTTCTATATTCTGAAATGCCGAAATATTATATTTGGAATCAATCAACAAATAAACTTATGCGAAGGAAACAAGGAAAACCAGTTCCAGGATACCCAGGAGTATATTCAACCGATGCAATAGGTCGAATTTATTCCGTTCATCCAAGCAATGATGAATGTTTTTATTTACGGTTGCTATTAGTCAATGTCCGTGGCCCAACATCGTTCCAACATTTACGAACAATTGATGGTGAATTGTGTGGATCTTACAGATAAGCCTGTCATCGTTTGCAACTGTTGGAAAACATTGCACATTGGGATCAAACTCTCAATGATGCTGTAATTTTATCACAAGCTCATCAAATACGAAATTGTTTTCCATTATCATGTGTACATGCTTCCCATCAAAACCAATTGATTTGTGGATAAAATACAAAGATAATATGTGTGACGATATTTTAATTAACATACGCAATAGAATAGGGAATCTGAATTTACAAATAAGTGAAGAAATCTACAATCAGGCATTGATTTTCATTGCTGATATGTGCTTGATGATGTCAAACAAGCTATTATGTCAATTGGGGATGGCCGCGCCCAATCGCCCAATGCACGATGCTTTTCATCAAGAGTTACACCGTGAAAAATCGTATGATCTCAATACTTTGAAAGAATCGATTCAAATAAATCTTCCACTATTGATCGAAGAACAAAAGTATGTATTTGATACTCTTATGAAATTAATAAATGATGGAACTGGAGGGATTTACTTCGTGGACGCTCCTGGTGGTACAGGAAAAACGTTTTAGATTACTTTAATATTGGCAACAATTCGCTCAAAAAATGAAATTGCTCTATCTCTTGCTTCATCTGGCATTGCAGCAACTTTGCTTGAAGGCGGTCGAACAGCCCATTCAGCTCTAAAATTGCCATTGAATATGCAAAGCAACGAAACTCCAACCTGCAACATTTCCAAGAACTCGGCAATGACAAAGGTTTTGCAGCAATGTAAACAAATAGTGCGGGATGAATGCACGATGCCGCATAAAAAATCATTAGAGGCTTTAGATAGTACCTTAAAAGATCTAAGAAGCAACCAAAACCAATTTGGTGGCGCAATGATTTTATTATGAGGAGATTTTCGCCAAACATTGCCATATTTCCACGTTCAACACAAGCTGATGAACTGAATTCATGTTTAAAGTCCTCAAATTTGTGGAAACATGTCAAGGTATTACATTTAAGCAAGAATATGCATGTCATGTTGCAAAATGATCAATCTGGAGACATATTCTCCAAACAACTTATTGATATTGGTAAAGGCAAATTTCCTATAGACGTGCTGACTGGCTGCATCACCTTTCCTGAGAGTTTTTGTCAGTTAACGCAATCAAAAGCTGAACTCATTCAAAAAGTGTTTCCAAATGTTGCTCAAAATTACTTATTCCACGATTGGTTGAGCGAACGAGCTATACTGGCTGCCAAAAACACTGATGTAAATGAATTAAATTTTAAAATTCAAGATGCCATTCCTGGCGAAATGAGGAAATATAAATCAGTTGATACGGCAACTAATGAAGGTGATGTGAAATATCCACCGGAATTTTTAAACTTACTGGATTTGCCAGGATTGCCGCCTCACAATCTTCAATTAAAGGTTGGATCTGTAGTTATAATGTTGCGAAATAATAACCAATTGCAACTTTGTAACGGCACACGATTAGTGATAAAAAAAGTACTGAAAAACGTAATAGAAGCAATCATATTGAAAGGAAAGTATAAAGGAGAAGAGGTTTTGATAGCCCGCATCCCATGTGTCCGACTGACGTACCATTCGAGTTTAAACGACTACACTTTCCAGTACACCTTGCTTTTGCTATGACCATAAATAGATCCCAGGGACAGTCATTAAGTGTTTGTAGTATTAATCTGGAAAACCCATGTTTCTTGCATGGTCAATTGTATGTTACCTGTTCCCGTGTTGGAAAACCATCTATTTGTTTACGCTCCAGGTAATCAAACAAAAAATATCGTGTACTATAAAATTCTACACTAAAAATGAAACTCAATTTAGAATAAGTGAAAATAAAATGAAATGTAATAAGTAGATATAAGAAATCTGAAATTGTAATTTTCATTATGAATTTTAGTGACTATTAAAATAATTTTAAGTGTTTTCTAATTTTTATTTTTTGACATAATGAAATTGTTGACTTTCTTTTTTCTTTTTTGATACAGTAGTAGTAATATTAATATTATAAGTATTAAAAAAAATAAATAAATAAAAGAATCGACTGTTAGGCGGTACGAAGTTCGCCGGGTCAGCTAGTAATATAATAAAAGTTAAATAGGAAATAATAAATAAACATATAACATAAAAACAATCCATTATCACAACATTTGTTCTATATCACAACGCAAATTATACTAACACAAAACATAATCTAGATTAAAAAAAAAAAAAAAAAAAAAAAATCGGGCAATGAGAACCACAAAGTTATTCGCCATGAAACCCAATCCAATCCAATCCTTCAGCATAGTCTATGCAGTATGGCTGAAGTATGTGCCAAGACTGACCTATATAAATACAAAATAAATGTAAATAGTTTTTTCATTGAGAGGAGATCGTTGACCGTTGATGATGCAAGGTAGGGATTGTCGGGGTTCGGTCACTGCTACTTAATAAAACTACATTTTATCATAAAAATGGTTTTATTGTGCCGACGTTTCGGCTTGAACTTCAAGCCTTCATCAGGGCTGTAAAAAACAAGTAGGACGGATGTAGTACTGAAATATACACATATATATATATATGTATATATATATATATATATATATATATATATATATATATATATTCAGACAAAAACATGAAATACTAGAACATAATATATAGAAGTGAACATAATATATAGTGTTTGGATTATTAGGAAAACAGATATAAGAATAACAGATTACATATTAGATTAGATATAAGAATAACAATATGGGCTTACCGATGGGAAGATAGAGAACTATTCCTCACAAATGCGGGATCATTTCTGACAGTTAATACAGGGAAATATAGGAAGAAAGGAGTTGGTGAGGGGGAGGGGGGTTCTGGACCACCCAATGGACAGAGAACATAGAAGATGAAAGAAAGAGCGGCAAAGTACAGTAAGGGGTCATAAAGTCATAAAATGCTGTGTTAATGGAAAGGGAGGCAGGTATAAAGGGCTATATTGCAGGCGGTATAGGGGATTAGGATGGAGTTTTTAATAAATGGAAGATGTTGGAGTAGGTAGAGGAGATGACTTCTTTGTCAATTTTGTCATTAACTGGATTATTTTCTAGGTGGATAAAAATTGATTCGGAAAGGAGGCGTTTTTCTTCGTTGGATTCAGTGGAAAGGATGGAGTATTGGTCAAAACCAAAGTCATGTCCGTCTGTGATGGCATGTCTAGTTAAAGCTGTCTTTATGTCTTTATTCCGTACATCATTTTTGTGGTTGTTGATACGTTTTCTTACTGGGTTTTTAGTCTGTCCAATGTACGCACAGTACGTGTGAGGACACACCCCAAACACCAAATCCTCAATACTGCCAGCAACCTAATAAATCGAGCCCTCTCCCTATCCGACACCAAATTTCACCCTGCCAACAAATCCCGACTCCTCGATATTCTTACTACCAATGGATTTCCTACGAACATTATCACCCGTATCATAAATTCTTTTAATAACCCTAAACCCATCCCCACTACCCAAGATAATTTTGTCCCTCAATTCAGAGGCCTCCCATATATCCCAAACCTCAAAGAAAAAATCCAAAAATCCCTACGCGATACTTTCCCCACTCTAAAACTAGGACTATCGACACAGAACAAACTGAAAAACTTACATACGACTCTTAAAGACCCTATCCCACAAAAAGACAGGACCAATGTAGTCTACAGAATCCCCTGCATCACACCCAACTGCAATAGTGCGTACATTGGACAGACTAAAAACCCAGTAAGAAAACGTATCAACAACCACAAAAATGATGTACGGAATAAAGACATAAAGACAGCTTTAACTAGACATGCCATCACAGACGGACATGACTTTGGTTTTGACCAATACTCCATCCTTTCCACTGAATCCAACGAAGAAAAACGCCTCCTTTCCGAATCAATTTTTATCCACCTAGAAAATAATCCAGTTAATGACAAAATTGACAAAGAAGTCATCTCCTCTACCTACTCCAACATCTTCCATTTATTAAAAACTCCATCCTAATCCCCTATACCGCCTGCAATATAGCCCTTTATACCTGCCTCCCTTTCCATTAACACGGCATTTTATGACTTTATGACCCCTTACTGTACTTTGCCGCTCTTTCTTTCATCTTCTATGTTCTCTGTCCATTGGGTGGTCCAGAACCCCCCTCCCCCTCACCAACTCCTTTCTTCCTATATTTCCCTGTATTAACTGTCAGAAATGATCCCGCATTTGTGAGGAATAGTTCTCTATCTTCCCATCGGTAAGCCCATATTGTTATTCTTATATCTAATCTCATATGTAATCTGTTATTCTTATATCTGTTTTCCTAATAATCCAAATACTATATATTATGTTCTTCCAAACACTATATATTATGTTCACTTCTATATATTATGTTCTAGTATTTCATGTTTTTGTCTGAATATATATATATATATATATATATATATATATATATATATATACATATATATATATATATGTGTATATTTCAGTACTACATCCGTCCTAGTTGTTTTTTACAGCCCTGATGAAGGCTTGAAGTTCAAGCCGAAACGTCGGCACAATAAAACCATTTTTATGATAAAATGTAGTTTTATTAAGTAGCAGTGACCGAACCCCGACAATCCCTACCTTGTAAATAGTTTTGTTCTTTTAAATTGATTATCAAAATCTGACTCCTAGAAGAAAAGAAGTGGTCTTAACCCGAATGAGAATCGGCCATACAAACCTCAAACATTCCTTCCTCTTTTCGAAGGACCCTACAACAATTTGTAACTCATGCTATTTAATGATTCTCTTTTTTATGATAGCTCATAAATGATTTGAAATTCCTCTTAACATTTATCCGTTACAAGTCCTCGAAGTGCAAGTGCTTTTCTGAAATAATACTCCTCTATGAATATATAATAAAGTATAACGGTTTTAATGCCTAATTAGTGGAACAATGAAACTGTGAATAAATACTGCTTGGTACATTATACACAATAATGTGGGAAACAATATTTGCCAGGAAACTTTAACCAAAGACTTTGTTACCGCCTAAACATGATTCTGGCCGTAGTCTCCGCCTCCATATCAGAGTAGGGCATTATTCAATAATTTTTGTATTCAATAATCATTCAAATAAATTATCGAATAAGAATTTATTCATTGAATAATTTATTCATCCACTGATTATTTTTTTATTCTATGAATAACAGGGTTCGGTCATTATTCAATAAAATGTTATTGAATAAAAATGTATTCATTTATTCAGTTATTCATTGACTGATTTTTTTTATTATTTAACGAGTAATTAATTATTTTAATTCTTCATTCATTATTTTTATACACATAAATAATGTGGTTCATGGAACAACTAACTCATATTCTTTAAGTTCAGTAAGCAATATCACTTAAATAAATAATTTTCATTAAATGTAAGAAAACATTTAATGAACTTAGTAATTTTTATTAGAAAATATTGTTAAAATAAATCAATTGTATTTAACAAAACATGTCAGTCAAATAAATAAATTTCATTCATTAAATTGTTTCATTCGAATAAATAACTTTCATTCAATGAAAATTTCCATTCAAAAAATCATTTTTATTCAATAAAAATTTTCATTCAATAAATCATTGTTATTCAATAATGAATAAAAATAAAAAGTTACGTTATTCATTGAATTCAATGAATAATGAATGAAAAATTATTCATTATTTAGAATGAAATAACTGATTTATTCGTTATTCATTATTCATTATTCTGAATGATTTTTGCCCAACACTGCTCCATATACATATTCCCAGCTCACCGGCAAGTTATTGGAATTAATGGAAGAGAAAAGTTCACGAGGCCTTCACCGACAAGTATCAAAATTTACAGGCTGAAAATTAAATGATTTGGGGTAAACTTAGTAAAATTCAATAAAGTACAGTCATTGAACATTAGCCATATTGTTTCGCCTGCTATGAAATGTGCAATAAGTTTTACGAAACACACACATACAGGGTGTTCAAAACTCGATTGACACCCCCTTTTTTCCACAATTTTTGACATTTAAAAACGAAACTGGGTGGGTCTTAACGTGGTCGAATGTACTTTCATTGGACCTAATGCACGACCCCTCAACTTTCTCCAGTTCTTCTCCAGAGACCCTAACTCTGGAATCTCCAATGGAAAGGGGTTATTTTTATGACAGATTATTGTAGAGAATTGAATTTTATGTCGATTTTATATCGGTCATTTTTTCGCTAAAGCGCACCAATGAGTAACAAATTACTAAAAACCGATAAAACCCTTGTTTTTAGTCACTTTTCTGCCAATAACGTCGAAAGTATGACCGTAATGAAAAAAGTAGTTGATATAAACGTTCTAGAGGACGTTTTCTTTCTAAAAAGTACGTTTAAATGCCTAAAATAATAATAGGAATGGAGCAAAACACACTTTTGTTTTTGAAGTTTTCAGAAAAGTTTATTATCACGTGGTCTACGCATCAGTAAAACTTAATAAACATTTCCTAAACTTTTTGCTCCACCTAAAAATCAAATTCAATTTCTTTATAAAGAGATTAAAATAATAAATTTAAAGCATTAGAACTCACCTAATCATAAGAATTTCATAGTAATTATTTTTGTGTTGGACGAATTTTTTTTTGTTTCTTTGTTTTGTATGGCGCTTTGACATCTAGGCCTTTAGTGCCGACATCCAGGGTGCAGCGAGGTATTTTCCCAACGAGCAGTGAGATAAGAAAATTCCTGTCGCCGGACAGTGGGGCCAAACTGCTTTCGTGCGTCGGATCAAAAGATGTCTCGGAATAAATTAGTCTTAAAATTAAATTTTCTATCTAACTTCTAACTAAGACCTACCAAGTTTCATTTCGAAATTCCAACAACTCTAGGAGGAAAAGGGGGTGGACACATATACTGGGACACCCTGTATATGTATACATATATATGTATATAACACCAAGCAAAAGTGTTAGTATACATTAACATCTTACTTTAAAATCAGTGTCGACTAAATATCACTTTTACCTAGAAAATTGAGGTTACCTACAGAGGTAGAAAGGTTAAATCATCATGGCCCTGGTAAAGATTGGACAGAAAATACGTTGCTGTATTATTGTATGACGAAGGTTCATTAAATGATATACTCGACATCATTATAATGGTTATAACAAGGAAATACTTCATGGCTTGTTAATGTCATTATAGTCATAACGAGGTTCTGTACATTCAGAACATCCCCACTAAACTTCAAAATGTCTACAGAACACGGGCATACACATTTTTCCTATAAGATTTAATTTGATGCATTCGTTCCCTAGCCAGTCAAATAGTATGACAAAAAATACCTATAACATATAAAAAGTACGAAATCATAACAAAGTATATTTATTATATTCGCTGCATCTTGTACGACAAACAAAAGCAAAAAGTTACTGCCTAAACATCAGGTGCACCCAAACAGGGTGAGGTGATTGTAGACATAATTTACAACAACAAAGTTTATTTCAAGTATGGCCCGATTCCGAAAGGAAAAGGAGCTGTGCCCAATTTTCTGTTTCTTTAACGTAGTCAAGGTTTTTAATGAATAAGAAAGGTTTTCTCAAAAACTGTTTATGATAATTAAATTCTAATTGTGCTATCATAAAATAGACAAAATTTCCTATAAAAAGACAGTAATTAAATGCACTAAAATCATTATTAAAAGATACTTTCTGCACGTCCAATAACGCACTATTGTTTTTATCAATGAATCAGAGTTTTTTCGCGATTTTTTTGATGTCTCGGAATAAATTAGTCTTAAAATTAAATTTTATATCAGAATTCATCATAAAATATACCTGTTGCCATTGGAAACTCAAGAGTTAGATGCGCTGGAGAAGAACTGGAGGACGCTACAAAGTCAACTAAACCTTCAAAAGTAACCTCATGATCCATAACTAAGACCTACCAAGTTCCATTTCGAAATTCCAACAACTCTAGGAGGAAAAGGGGGTGGACACATATACTGGGCACCCTATATATATATATATATATATATATATATATATATATATATATATATATATATACACACACACACACACATATGCTCCCTTAGTACATTCTATGGCTCAGCGTTTTGTCAGTCAGTGATTTTTCTCCCATGACAAGGCGCACTGAAAATAAAACTGCTGCAGATTTTGAAACGAAGCTTATTATATACTTGAGTAGGTCCGTAGTAGATACAGTATTTTCTAGATTTATTTATGCCTTATTAGAAAGAAGCACGACCTTTCAGCAATCCGAGTGTACCTTTTACTTCGAAGTCTAATCGTTTGATAACGTAACAACAATGAAATTAATTTGTGTCTCACTCTTCAGACGTTTACAAGATTTGGGTAGGAAAGCTTCAGCATTTTCTAATTCTGAAAATGCAGATTTTTTTAAAATTCTGTTCCGGAAAAATAATTTATTTTTGTAGCAATGAATTCAATTTTCGTTGTAACTTTTACCTAATGTTTCTATCTGCAGGTGGCTATACATCTAATATTAAGGGCATAAAAAAGTCTGTTATACTTGGGTAACTGGGTCGAGGCTAAATTGCATTGAGCCCTTTTTAAACTTTTGAAAACCAATTACAAACTTTCGTAATAGCTCATAATTTAATCGAATAATTGCTAACGCTTAAGAAAAGGACATGAAAAATATATTATTTCTTTCTATTTTCCCCAATATTCATAAATTTAATGTAATTCTCATATTAAAGGCTGAAAATAGATTAATATTGGTTAATAGATTATAGTATTAAAATTAATAAGATATAGATAATAAGATATTACTAGAAAAGTTTATTATGTTTTTGACAATAAGAATGCAAGTTTCTTGGTTAAGAGTAAGAAATTCAAATCTAATTTAATAATGTAAACTAATATTTTCCTACTTCCGCTTAACCGAAGGAAATGGAACTGAAGAAGACAGTTGCTCCTCTTGCGGAGTCACTCACAGAAGAAAAAAAGACAATGTTTTGATAGTACATGAGTTGTATTGTCGTTTCTTTTTTTTTTTTTTGAACGTTTTATAACCCAGCCCAAAATACCTAAAGAGTTGTATGCCATTACTTGATTATGAGTATTAGGGTATTTGCCAAAATTGCTCGCGAAGGTTGAAGCATATACATATCGTTAGGCCTCCTATTCCCGTAGGCCCCGGACTTGGGTTAAGTGAATAGGGATGAGAGAATAGGTTTAATGTCTAGCAAGGGCAATGTGGGGAAAGAAAACTGCGGAAGCGGTTCCTAGGTCATCCAAATGAAACGAGACATGCCCGACGTCTTTAAAAAGTCCGTAGACTGCAGGACATTCTCACATTTTCTATGTTTGCATGCTTTATCGAGCCAAACGACGGAGGAGAGCAGGGTTGAAGGGTTTCAAATGGCTCTAGCGTGACTGTTCATATTGGTTTCCTGAGTACACAGCCCACATTAGTGCTACAGGTATGTCGGTCAAATTCTGTTATCTCTCTCTGAGCCATACTAGTCACTAAACGTAGCTCTCTCTCTTTAACCCGGGAAAGGTAGCACTCCACCAAGGGTCGATTTAGGTAGCGCTTCGTCGCTGAGACGGAGGTGCTTAATTTTGCTTTAAATGGAGCCATATCATTTTGTAAATGCAATATTGTAATATTATAATATACTCAACAATAAGTTTGACATAATATTTATCTTTTTCATTTCTAAAAACTAATGTTGTTTTGCCAGTAGGCCATGAAGAGCCATAAGTTATCGCTGTCTACTAAGAGGCATCGAGGTTTTGTCGAGTTTGTACAAGATATGATAATAAATCACAAAACTATCTATTCCCGCAATATTCAATTTGTTGTAAAAAAGAAAAAATAAAGACCAGCGATGTGTCATAAAGGTGCATTTATCATCGGAGCACATTCTCTCAAAAACATTAACTCCTCCTTTAGTACTGTTATATACAGTATCAATGTCTGATTTTTGGGTTTGGTACTCTAATGAAGCGTTTTGATGTATACTAGAAACTAGTAACACTGTTTTCCTTTGGTTTCAAAAAAATAAAATGAAAATGCATGGCATAAAGTATTGCTTTAACAGGTAAAATTAGTCTTCAAGACAGATAATTGTTATTAAAGTGGTAGTTTTCGACATTTTTACGAACATTGAATAGGCTTCTAAAGGTAGCACTTAGTTTCCAAGACTAACGAAAAATGTATACATGAGGTAGAGTTCGTCTTGCCGACGTCGTTACTTCAGAAAAATAAATCGAATAATTGACCTCCCTATGAAAACAGACCATGGCATTACAGCATCTAGCGTGTTACTACTAAGAGATGGTAGCACTCCTAGCAATTGGGCAATCTAGTGGTGGGGGATCGTCTGTAAATCACACAAGTATGCGGACTCTTCGTCGTCTCGACGAGTGCTACCTTTCCCGGGTTAACATGCCTCGCATCATAGAAATGTTTTATTCGTTTTTTGATCTTTGAGTATGTAACCGTATTCATAGTGTAAATTAAAAGCTTTTATCTATCCCTTCAACTCCCTTCCTTGTTAAGTAGTCCATTATACCGTCGTAAGTGCAATTCACATTATGAAATGAAAAGTTTTCATGTCTTCACGGTTTGATGTTAGTGCAGTTGGTCATATGGTAGTATCGAAGCTTGTAGAAAAAATATTAATTGAAGTGAATATTTAATTAATAATGTTTTCTATAACCTCGGTAGGAAATAGAATCTTAGCGTTTTTCTTCCTGTCCCCTACAGGATGGAGATCGTTATATAAACTTCCATTCGCTGGTTTCCGTGTACATTAGAAACAAGATTACGTCCGTAATATTTATACGTAATGTTTATAGATGATAGGCGATTTACAGTCTTTACAAATTCGTTATTTAACTATTGTTGCTGCAGCAATGGAACAATGTGGATGTAGTGTCCTCAGTGTCATTTGAATAAGTTTATCTATCTATGTATCTATCTAACTATCTATCTATCTATCTATCTATCTATCTATATATATATATATATATATATATATATATATATATATATATATATATATATATGAAATTCTAATGAGTATCTCATATAAGCATAGAAGGAATTAAAATTGCTAAATCTTATCGTTTCCTTATTTTACGAGAAGTTCAACTTTTTGGATTCTAGAGTAATGGTTTCATTTTAACTTGGATCGTTTCTGAACTGAGATGTATGTAGAAGTTCAATAACTTAGACGTACGATGTGTGTAGAATTTCACTGACCTGATCAGATCTTGCTTGGCCCTGTATAAGACTTCCTTAAGACTGTTTTAGTTTAAGTTGTTATTAAGGGTGTAAACTTCTATATCCGTTTAGGCCATAGAGTAGAGGAATTCGACATCGAGAGGTTCTGTCTAGTCGGCAGAACGAATGTGATACCTTACTGAATTATTCCGAAATTTCTTGGCCCTCTCTTTAATCAGATCTTCCGACGCTTTGACAAACATCAAAGCAAAGAAGCTACGAACGAGGGCTTTCACCGAGTTTCATGAACCCTCGGAGTGTATTTGATTGCTCAGAAGTACCTTTGAGTATATAAACTTCGATTCGTTGGTTTCCGTGTACATTTGAAACAAGATTACGTCCGTAATATTTATACGTAATGTTTATAGATGATACGCGAGTTAAAGTCTTTACAAATTCATTATTTAACTATTGTTTACTCGAACACAAATATTACACTACCGAATCATAAGTTCAATAATTTTGCCTCTTAAGACTTTTTTATTTAAATAATTGAACGTATTGTTTTCTGCAATACTGAACATATTGTTCAATCCCAAAATGAAGAATTCCTATACTTAACTTATTCGTTAAAATTAACATTGTATTCAGATGTATCCAGATGGGCTCTGGCGTTACAATCTAATATTTTTTAAATTAAGGGCACTCCTTGAGATGTATGTATGTTCTGCTTGATAAAAATAATGTCAACAGAGAAATTGTAATGAAATTAATGAAAAGAATTATAAAATACATTTGAGGAAACTGATGTGGGGAACCTTTTTTTTACTAGTCCAGTAAGGAAAGTTCTAAAAAGGCCGTTTTCAGGAAAAAAATATAGAGGTTTTTTCCTGTCGAAGTAACAAGGGAAGGTTTCTAGTGGCGTTGTAAGGTGGGGATCATCGTACGATGGACTTGAATAAGATGAGGTATAGACAGAATGATAGTTCAGCCTTCAAGGTATCAGGGAACATTGGTGCAATAACTCATATGAAAGCTGCAGCTCACCAAGATAGCCTAGGGACTTATTTCCAAACTCAGCAGTGTCTAGGTTACTCACTTCGAGTAGTGATGGGCTTTCCTTACCTTGTTGCACACTGACCTGATGATCACGGCTTCTTCGATTAGCGAAAGATGTCTGGGCATCAGTCTTCAACAGGGCTGTTACATTAATTACTACCCGAACTTAGATGGATTAATATAAAGATTTAAAAATATATTGTTAAAAATTATTTAAAGTAAATTTCAAAATAAAAATCATACTCTCGAATTTTTTTTCATATTGGAATGAAATAAAGAAAATTGAATTCCTAGCAACTAGGATAAAATAAAGAAAGTGCAAGCTAGTAGAGGACAGGAGAAAGAATACCACTTACGCACTAAATACTTATCATTTTAATCATACATTCATTAAAATGATAACATGATTAAAAAACATAAAAACTAGGAACAACTCAATTTTTAAATAAATGAAGTAAAGACGGTAACATACCACGGTCAGTTACTTAATTTTAGAGTATTTACTGTTTAGAATGACTAACCAGATTCGGATTTGAACCCACATCGTCGCTCGGTTGTCTTGTCAATTATAGTTAATTCATATAATTGAATCAATATGAGCTGCATACCAGGCAATGCTACTGTTACATAATGTTCAAGTTAGGTAGCTCTACTAATAAATTAAAAATAAATAAATATTAAATACTACTAGGATGTAATGTTATTAAACTACAATAAAATGCACAGAATTATATTATCTGAGGGAATTTGAAGTAATCCTGGCAGGTTCAATTTATAACATAAATATTTGAAACAAAAACCTCTGATTTATTATAATAAAAAGGAAAACTAATCGAAATCATAAAAGACTAAAAACTAATGAGTTTAGCAAAAAAGAATGTCCAACCCGTGGGAACTGCGTCGTACCAGAGTGCTCGCAGAATCCCTCACCTAAATAAGGTTTAACTTCACCACGTACCTACGCAAACGAATATCATATACTTAACTGTGAAAACCTCATTTAATTTAACAATTATAAGCCAAATTTTAAATCTAGAAATTTTTCGGCATTGTCTTGGTATCCACGTTAGGTAGAGCTTAGGAAAAATTAGATTGTACCGTTTGTTCGGCCATAAAATTAAAATTATATAAATATTCAAATACTTTTGAGCTTACATCATAGGCAATACTAGCCGAAATGATTTGTTATTATTTATCCCCAAAATGAAGGTAATGAATCATAGATGGTTCGTACCAACCAGTAAACTTTTAATTTTCCAATGGAAATAGTAAATGACAAACAAAATACAAAAGTTTTTTAGGGTTTGGATTTAGGAAAATTCCGCCAATTTATATGATCCGTATAAAGTAAACTTTAGACCAGAATGGTACATCATGTTTACTTATTGAATAAATCGTCAAAGCAAATGTAAGAATAATAGAGTGGGTAGAGGAAACGATTATATTTACTTAGAAATTTAAATATTGGATTTCAAATATTATAATTTAAAAATGTGCTGATAAAGGTAAATTTGTGCAGTGAAATATATTTAAATCTAAAAGGTTACAACAGGTAGGGCAAAAGCTTCTCCTGTACCTGTTTTTCTTTGCTGTCGACTATTGAAGAGATATCAAAACGCAAGCGGAAGACGTTGAAAGCCTATAAATTAATACATATAATGAAATTCATTAATATTATAATATCGATTTGTAAAAAAAAAAAAATATATATATATATATATATATATATATATATATAATTAAGTGTATAATAAACAAGTGTGTTCTGGTTTTAATAAAAATTATAAGCTCAAATAGGATATTTTAAAGGAAGATAATTATTTAATAAACTGTTAAAGAGAATATTATTATACCTTGTTTCAAATTTAAATTATCCGCTTTGCTCCGTATTTCTAGGAGCAGGACTAGCTGAAGTTTACAGCGAGAACACTAGAATAAATACGAATACTCAGTCTTGTCTTAGAACGATTATCTTTTCGGCTCACTGTTTGTTCTCTTCCATCAAGAATACCAATAGACCTACATGAACTGAACGACATATTGGTTCTTCTCTCTCGTGAGCGAAAGAAACGTACAATGCTCTCAACGCGCCTATCCTATGGCAAATAACATGATTTGTCTAATGAAAAGAACAATAATTTCAACCCGCAGAAATCTTAGCACGTTTGCGTCCTTGTCCCTAGAGCCACTTAGAATGTTCCCAATATATGTTAATATTTTGTCTTAATCGTCTGAAAAATTTAAACACATGTAAATGAGATGAAAACTTATTCACTGCAGGCTTACAGTATCTTAAGCGGAAATTACATAATTTAAGCACGATTTCTCTAAATGAGATCGCTCAATCAAGAGCGATTTCTTACACACTCAAAACAGCAGATATAGAACAAATTAATAAGCCTTCGAATTGATACTCACATCTCAAGAAACATCTATTTTGTTCACTTTTCCTCGACAACGGTTGTAGATATGCTCTTGAAAATAGTCGCCCCACGTCCTAATGCTTATAAAACGCGTAACCGGAAGCTTAATAACAGAAAAACATGAGCGATACGATTTTTTTTTCCGCGCGAATTTTGCACGTTTAACAAATTACGTTCTGGTGGACGGATTCAGTTGGATAACACAAAAAAGACCTTGCAAATCACATAAAATATATTTCAGGAATGATCAAAATACATCGAATGTAAATTGAAGTTTAGTAAATTTATTTATTAACACCTTAATGTAAAATTGTTTTTTAATAAATTTAATTCAGAGGTCTACATTAAAAAAGAAATGTGTCATCGCTTAAGCAGCAAAACCAATATTAAATAAATATTAATAAAATAACGTGCTATTATTCTTCGTTGTACTCTTTGGCTCAAACAAACAGCATAAGATCACTTGTTCAAAGAAAACTTAATTTAAAATTAAATCACTCATATAGTTGGGGATTTACTCAATTCTTTTACAGTATATATTAAATACCTTTAAATAAACTATTATAAATATAAATAAACTTAGCTTACGTACCGATATAACTCGTTAGCTTACGTACCGATTCTACCAGAGATAAACCATAAAACTTGTAGGGATATGTGTGACATGAATATTTATATGTTCAAATGCACAGTAAAATTAGAAATCGAACTGAGAAGCAGTTATCTCATTTAATGAGGCAGCTCTCCACTCTGAATTAGTAATGAGAAAATTGATCATGCAGAAAATAATTTAATTTAGGGGATAATATATATTCGTATTTAATTATATTCTGCAATAATAAAATAAACAAATTTGTATTAATGGTTACAGTTTGGAATAAAATGACGAACATTCACGTCACATGAATATGTGGCTTAGAAGTGGCCCCCCCCCCGTAGAACACGTAGAGCTACGGAAAATTTTTCAGACGAATTTTCTCTGCATACAATGTTCCTCGTATTTCGAACAAGCCTTCGTAGAAGCCTTGACAAGATTCTTCTATGATCTGCTCACTATCAATGACGCGAACGTTTATCACCTGTGTATCGTCGGCTTAATATCCATAGTGTGCCTTATGGTCAAGAATCACCTATCTTTACAGTATCTGCTTCTCTGGGCCCTCTAGAGGCATAATATATATAAACAGGGTGGGACAGTCAAACTGCAAGAATAATCTAATCGTTCTCAACATTTCGAAGTTGGTGTTTTATTTCACTTTTATTTTTTTGATGAATGAATGTATAAATGTAAAGTTATTTTATACATATCGCACAAGTATTTCTAAAGTGGTACAACTCAAAAATCAGTGTTTTACAGTTATGACTATCATGTATGTATGTATGTATGTATGTATGTAAGACATGGTAAATATCTCATTATCAACTATCATCAAAACTGTATGAACATAGCTTCAAGCTTGTCCGCCAGATGGTACTTTTGTAACTCTTCCTATCTTAATGTTTTCCCTCTACATAGACAAGATTGACACATTTACAGTTGAGTTGTTTTTGTTTTTTTAAATTCTGTCACTTTAGAAATACTAGTACGATATTTACAAATGCTTAGCAAAATTCTTCTTTTTTTTTTCTTCTTTTTTTTTGGTTCTATTTAGAGACGTATATAAATATTTAAATGTTCTTTAACTTGAGCATTTAAAAAGGTTGTAATTATTATTTAGAATGGTCTGTAGACAAATATAATTTCTGGAAGGAAAGTTGTTGCGAGTATATTTGCAGTGGTGGGAATGCTACCTAGCGGGAAGGAGGAGAACCACACCTGCTTCATAGAACTACCACTAGAGTGCAGGGGTATATATTCCAGACACATCGTCTCCAAAAGATTTGTACAACATAATTTTACTGTATATTTATTTATTTATTTAAATTTTAACGTCCATTATTATTAACGAAGAATTTACCACCCTGTTCAAGCCAGGATAGGGCTAATGCCTTTTTTTTTTCTAAAGAAAAACCATCATCCCGAACCCACGACCCCTGGCACAGAGTGTCAAGTCCTCACTACTTAACACTCACGGCCACCAGGCCTCCTAAAAAAAATTTTACTGTAAAGAAATATTTTACATTATAGAAGCTCATGAATTTTAAACATTTTTATTTCAAAGTAACATTATATATATATATATATATATATATATATATATATATATATATATATATATATATGTAAGTAATTCGCTTCTATGGCTATTTTATTCCTTTAAGACAGTACCTGTATGAAGGAGGATTGTCATTGAAATTTGAATTCTCTTAATCTCATAATTAGAGGTTTATGGCTCTAGTATGACTAAAAGCTGCAGGTTATTCAATAGATGTCTTCAAATGAGATTGTATTGTTTAGTGCTCTGTAAGAAAGTATTACGTTTATGTACTGGCTCCAGGGCCGCCACATCTCAGAGCCGGGCCCGGGACCAGATCACGGGCCCCCACTTCTCAGAGCCAGAATGAAAATTCTAGTACTTTTTTTATAGGACTTTGGGCATTTTAAAATTATTGTCATCTTGAGTTTTGAGCAAAATGAGAATAAAAGCCGACAATCGGTGCTGCAAAGGTCACTTTTGGTACTTTTTTCCCAATTAGCGAGGATCGGCCCGGGCCCGGAACAACTGTACCCGGTTGTCCCTCCCATGTGGCGGCCCTGACTGGCTCCTGTCTTTCAACAATCAAAAATTCGTTCATGTCACGTGGGATATTTAGTTTGTGTCGTCTATTGCATTGCGTATATCTCAGGTTGGTTTGTTAAGTCCTGTCATGAGACATTCGTGTGTCTTACGTGGCCAATTCTGAGTAGAGCAAGTAAAATTTCTTCTCATATATTATCACGGTAGCTTGATGTCTTCTCCTGAATTGTACATTTGATTGTAGGTAATTTATTGTCCGTTAGTCGAGTCCAGCTGTCTTGCCAATAATGTATAATATTTTCTTTAATTGCATTTGTCTTGTGATGTAGGATTGATCGGTTGAGCTCGGAGCACATTATGAAGAATCCACTTCAACACATGCTCCGTTCCTTTATTTGGAATATTACAAGTATGATTATGTCTATTAGTTCATATATCATGTTAGCATAGGATTGGGAACGAAAACTAATTTGAGAATACAATTAAAAAGTTAAATTTTGAAATCAAAAGTATTTGTAACTTAATTGAAATAATATTCTAATAATGGATCTAATAATTAAAATAAATTGTCTAGAATTTCAGGGGATTAATAAATGAAGGGCCAGGGGGGGGGGAAACGATGAATGTCACTAAAAAGTAATTTTTAGAAAAATAAAGAAGCAGGTTCCGTGTTCCAAATATCCTATGTTTACAATCCCATCCGATTTTTTTTATTATTATTTTACACACACAGGTGTTCGTAATAAAACAAAATGTGTATATGTGTGTATATATATGTATATATCTTATTTAAGTATAAATGTAAATTGTATCAACGTCAACAAAGTGTAAAAAAATTGTATATATTTTATAATCTGTATTAGGGCTCATAGCCATAGTTGCGGAGCCCTTATAATGAAATAAATAAAAAATAAAATAAAATAATAAAACAAAAATATTTTGTTTCGCAGTCCATGCGTTTATTTTGTAAAACAAGTTGGACAAATCGAGAGAACTTTTCATTAAGAAAAATTTAAAAAAGTATTTGTTCTTCAGATAACACATTATTATATGTTTACATTCAACTTCTATATTATAAATTTCCTTCATCTAGAATCCAGGTCTCTTCGTCGTTGTTTTTAGAGGCAGATGTTTGTGGTAAGTTTTCATAGAAGGTTTTAGAAGGTTTTGCATCTGGTTTAATCATGAGTTGTCACTGGCCCGCTGTAAAGAAGTCTTTCTTAGTCACACGTACAAAACGTATCTTTCCTGGGGTATCGAAAGTACATATTGAAATCATTGTTGAAAATCGATCTGAAAGTATCACAATGTACAGCGTTTTTAAGGTTCTTCGCAATATCCCCCCCCCCCCCCCGTAAGATTTTGAAGGTTGATAGCATGGGCGCATCGGTAAAAATGTTTCATAAAACCTTAAAAATAAATTAAATAAGATCACTTACAATGAAACATCCCCAATTGTCCGGAGTCGATTTTTATTAAACTTTTTATATTTATTAAACCCGTGAAAAAAATGGATACGTTTTTTTTTTTATATCGGCCTATTCGCACGTTTAAGGGGTGAAAGCACCCTTCCAGAGTACACTTAAACTATTCTAACAAAGTATAGGTACACTGTACAATGTAGTGGTGGGGTAACCGATTTGGTCCATTTTTTTTTCTGGTTCAGCGTTCCGTTCAATTCGCCTTAGAAGCTCAGAAATAAAATAAAATAGGTCTAAAATGCTGTATTTTATATATCGAGTTTATAAAATGATGTCGACATGATTATTTCACCAATTCATTTTTTTTATAGAGTAGGAAATAAATTCAAAAATATGCTTACATTTGACGTAAACTAGCAAAAAAAAAAAACAGATTTAAAATCAGCACCCCAAGAAACCCTCTTGGTGTAAATATCATCGAAAACAAAAAATAATACTTTTTTCCTCTTCGGAAGAGACAAGTGATATCTATTGTAATTGGCGGAAAAAGTATAATTTTTCGTTTTCGATTATATTTACCTCGTCAATGTGTAAAAAAGAACCCCACTCCCCCCCCAAAAAAAAAAAAACTGGAAGCTTGATTTATAGTAGGCTTAGTGATAAACCCTTTGCTTTTTAAACATTAGGGAATATTTCAATATTTGTCTTTCCCTTCGTTGTATGTGGTTTTTATGACTTACATGGCATACAACGAAATGAAAGATAAATATTCATTCGGTGAAAAATAAAAAGAACACAAATAATTAAAGGATGTATATTTATTGGCAAAGAGGGTTTAAAACCATTCACTTTTAGAATAATTCTTAAGGATTTGAAAAAAAAAAAGTCTAACTGATGTATAATGAAAACATTTAATTCCCTTATTAGCTTTTTTTTTTCTTCATTTGTTTGTGTATAAGTTTACGGGTCTATGTTTGTGTATGTGTCAGCGTGTGATTATATGTATTGTAAGTTCGTCAACCGTCAGAAAATGTTTATGACCAAAACACGAAATACGTATCATTGGGTAAAGAAGCCTTCAGAAACACTTTTTTTTTTACGAGACACTGATGTATTTTGACAGACCGCTAGACACAAAATATTCAGCCTCCAGTGAAATGTATAAAAGAGAATATTTTTTCCGGATACTAGAAAACACATTGGATATTCTTAGCTTTCTAAATCAATTTAGAAAAAAAAAAAAGTTTTATGTAATTCAGTTTGGATGCGTCTGAAATTTGGATTCTTCCTAGCATAAGAGTCCAAAACCCCCACAAGGCAACTACCTAATTCATGTTATTTTCCCATTTTGATTTTATTTTAAAATCAATACTAAACAAATAGCTAGTATCCTTAAAATAAAAGACAATAAGTAGTATGATTTAAATGTTTGTTCATTCGAAAGAAAAACTGTAATATCGCCTAGAAAATATTGTGGTAACTAGTACTTGAACTTACGACTATGCGGGGAGCAAAATACTCTATTTTTATCGCTCAAACTATATAATTACTAGATGAATACCCGTGCTTCGTCACGGCAGATAAGTAGTTATTTTATTGCGTTAAATAATGTACCACCAAAATTAACGCGACTACATAATTTTGTGCAATTTATTATAGCACGGTTCATACTATAAGTTATTCATCAATTGATAAGTAATCAAAGTATAATGTTTCTTGACATTGGGGCGCTCCGGACCATTGTCAAGAAACAGATAACGTAGAAACAAATAACCCGTTATCTATAGGTTAGCAGTAACAGCAGTTTAATCAGTACAGGTTAACATTCGCTGTCAATAATAAAAGTACTTTACAATTTAAAAATTTACGTCTCCACAATATCATTTGGAAACACCCATTTGCGAGCATTACCAAGGAGTGCTCTAACTGGTGGGTGGGGGATATTATTACCTCGAATGGACAATCACCAGGTATAGCGAAAACTCTATAAGGGGCAAAATTACAGATTATTTCTAGTAATTCAAGGTCTCATAGTTGAAATGAAGCTCAAATAGAAATAATATTAGGAAATAGATACAGTACGGTAACAGCTGACCTGTTATCGTCGTAGCAACGCTTGTTGCCTAGGCATGCCTGCTCTCTAACCAACGAAAAATTCAAACCCCTCTAAAAATACTTAAAAATTTGAATATCAAAAAAATCCTTTCGTAGCGAGTGTTTACATGCTAAAGAGAGTGTCCATGCAAAATTTCAAATTTTTCTGTCAAGTGGTTTGGGCTGGGTGATGATAGGCCAGTGAGTCAGTCAGTGAGTGAGTGGTATTTGACAAATATATAATAGTAGACTAGCTGACTACCCGTGCTTCACCACGGCCGATAAGTATTTTTTATATTATGTTAAATAAGATATGAACAAAAAAAAACGCTACTACATAATTTTGTACGGCTTATTATTCACGAAACACCATGCGGAGGTAACCGTGCTTGTATCCGTTGGGTAGTAAAAAAACAAAATACAACAACCACTTAAAAAGTTGACAAATACACGTTGAAAAGAATAAAACGAACCACTTTGAAGCTTTAAGTGCTTATCTCTTCGATTTACATCGTCCCACCGAACATTACAACTGAATCTTTTTTGTAGAGAATTTAGTAATCTATAGAATAGCCGCCTTCTACTTACTACAATTTCCCAACCGTTTTCGAGATATTTTAGAAAATATACTGAGATCCGAAAACTTTGTATCACTATTAATACATTTTGTTTTTCTATATACTTCTTACAAAGTTTAAATTTCTTACTTAGATTAGATGAATGTAACCTTGTACAAGTTTCAAGGAAACTAACCATTGTTTCTGAATACCCAAACAGAAAATTAGTTTGGAAAAGTATTTCTAACAATTTTCCTCGTAAACGGTTACGGAAATCGCTTTAATAATGGTTTTATTCATCATATGAACTGGAAAATGTAAGGTTTCCGATTTTTTCCTGCAAATTTTGCTTCAAAAAGCTTATTTCAGTAAACGGATTCAGCTGGTTAATGAACTTGACCTTTCAAATGAGAAGAAAGTATTTGTACCAAATGTCATCAAAATCGGGCCATTTTTATGTCGATAAGGAACTTTTTAATAATTCAATCCCCCCTAAAAGTACTAAATCATTTGAATATAAAAAAAAAAAAAAAAAAAAAAAAAAAAAAAAAAAAAAAAAAAAAAAAAAAAAACTTTCTTAGCGAGTGTTTACATTCTAAAAGGATTGTCCTTCTAACATTTCAAATTTTTGTGTCAAGTGGTTCTGGATATAATTACCTCGGATGGGCCACCACCAGGGCGTAAACTCTAGGAGGGACAAAATAACAGTTTATTTCTAGTAATTCAAGGTCTGCCATCATAGTTGAAATTAACCTCAATTAAAAATAATACTATGAAATAGATATTGTACGGTAACAGCTGTTCTTTATCGTCCTAGCAACGCATGATACCTAGGCTTGCCTGCTCTAACCAACTAAAACTTTAAACCCCTCTAAAAATACTTAAAAATTCGAATATCAAAAAATCCTTTCTTAGTGAGTGCCTACGTTATATAGGGAGTGTCCGTGCAAAATTTCAAATTTTTCTGTCGAGCGGTTTGGGCTGGGCGATGATAGGTCAGTGAGTGAGTGAGTGAGTGAGTGGTATTTGACAAATATATATAGATAACTCGGGTATTAAACATTAAATGGTATCTTGATGTCGGACGGATTTAGAGAAAATTAACAATTCCTTAGCAGCCTATGCAAGAATTACTGTAGTCACTACTAGGCGGTTCTAAATCTGATGAAAATCATGTTTCCGTCAAAGATAGAAGACAATTATGTATAGAAGGAAGCTCATTCGTAATAAATAAATTAAATTTGTAAGTCTTGGATCATATTATGCATGAGGAAAGCAATAAGAATGAAATATTTCAGGAAGAATAGAAATGACTCAAAGCGATTTGCGGAAAGCGGCAAATTAGCGAAGCCTAGTGTCGAAGCCTTCAGAAACATTACTTGAAGCTCTCCTTAATCTTGGGGAACCACCTGGTGCCGCATTGCGACAAAGGAGCAACAGTTTGTTCGTTATCGAATCTCTACAGTTGTGACTGAGACTCCTGTAATACAAATGCCGATATATATTTCAGGTACAAAATCATTATTCATTAAGTCTTGTATAGTGGTGTATTTGCCTGTTATTTATTAATCATGAATATGGACCTCTAACATTCAGCCTCCATTTCTAAAATTGAGAACTTTTGATAGTTTTAAAACAATGCCTTTAATATTACCCATAGTTGTGAGCTATAGCCATTAAGACAAGGTTTGAGAGTATGCGCTAACGAATTGTAAATGAAAATGTTCTTTAAGAGCTGGTTGCCCAAAACGTTTTGCAAGCAGTTTCAAAACTAGTCGTCAAAAAATTTAATAAATTCTGACTTAGGAACTGCTTCATCAAAGCTTGTTTGATATAATCCATATTTCTGGTTTACTCAGGACCAAAATTAATAATTGGCTCGCCTCGGTTTATCTTTCTGGTGTATCTTAACGAACTAGTAAACGTCATGGGTATCTGAAGAGATGGATGTTTTTAAAAATTAACTAAATCCGGAGAAGTTAGGGTTTACTCGGTATTATTATGATATGCAATTAAGCCGCCAAAGGCTCTTCAGGTACTTCCACCACTAGTAGCGCTGAAAATAGGTGCTGTATCCAGTTTCTGCTGTTCATTGAGTCAGCCGTTTATTAAAAATATAAAATAGTCAATTTTAAGATTATTATTGAGGTTTATCTAAATGTAGGTTGTTCCCATTTGAAAGCATACAAAAATAATATTTCAAAGTGCTTCATTGAAAATAACAAGTTTTATTAAAAAATGATATATTTATTCTAGTTTATTAACAAAAACAGAGCCCGTTTATACATCCTTTACAGGGTTTTAGGAGACATTAGTACCCAGTGTCCCTAGCAGAAGCCCCGGGTGAGCCCTTTGACTTCCCACTAACCCCATTTCTTGTAGCCCCTTTTTGGGAGGAACGGCATCCTGGCAATATATCTAGGAACATACGGCATTATACAGTAGCTACCACATTTATGTCTAGTCCTTATATTTATGCATCATCTTACACAAGGTTTTTTTAACATTAAGACACTGTACGTCATAGGGTGGGTTTACACTGGGATAGTTATTGCAGGATATTTATATCAGATAGAAATTGCGACTAATGAAAACCATGTAAAATTTATGTCTGCAATAAATTCTACATGGTTTACATTAGTCAGAATTTCTCTCTGATATAAATATCCTGCAATAACTATCCTAGCGTAAACGCACCCATACAGGAAGGTAAATATTATTTTACCAGGGGGGGGGGGGGGTGGCTAAGAAACCAGAATATCCTGCTTAAAGCTCAGATTAGTTGTCAATAAAGAATACCATGCTATGCTTAATGATAAATTAATTCATCCAAAGGATCCTTAAAAATAAATTTCATTTAAAAAGTATTAGTTAGAATTGGTAGATTACATTTACATCTTCATGTGTAATCCTGATAAATGGTAATCCGCAAGTTTTTAGTATAGAGTAAATAGTTAATATTTATAGTAATCTTTTCCAAAACCCTTACAAATTTAAAACAAATAATTATAACGAATATAAAACGAATAAAGTATACTTAAATTCGACAAAATGTATTCATAATTTGTATGGGGTTTTTGCAATTAAAATTTCTAAATTATGTGGATAATATTGTGTTAGAGATATACACATAAATAAAAATTTGTAATTAAATTCCGTAAATCGGTGTAATACCAGTTTAATAATAAGAATACTGAGTAAAAATTGTTATGTTATGAACATGCTCTTTGGCAACCTTCTTCTGCAATAAATGCCCTAGGTGATGGAAGAAGACCACGATAACTTTTAGGTGACCATAGATAAGTGAGCCTATCTTATCCATGGTCACCTAGACGTTATCGTGGTCTTTCTCCATCGCCTAGGCATTTATTGTAGAAGAAGGCTCCCGAAAAGCTTGCCGAAACGCTTGAACTGTAGATTTTTCTGCTTATCTGACATTTTCATCTTATTATACGATACGATCATTCTAAATTCGTTAGTGAGAATAGGAGAGAATAGGTTAAGCATTATGAGAAAAAGAATACACTAGCGCATAGGAGAGAGTAAAAATTAACTGAACTTATTAAGATTATTTTTTTAATTATATATTATCATGTTATGGGAACCCTGTAGAACCTTAAACCGTGAGGCCTTGGCTACATGAAGTGGGATGTAGTGGTAGAGCAGTTAAAAAAAACACATTTTATAAATTTAAAAATTCGACAAAAAAGAATAAAGTTTTCCCGGGATCATGAGAATAAACCGCTTTCATTTTAGAAAAATGTGTTGTTTTCGGACGAAAGGAAGTTCAATGTTTATGAATCCCTCGGACAGTGACTTATTTAGAGGCAAAAGAGCAGAGAATTCGTAGCAAAATATCTCCAACCTACTGAGAAGGAAGACAGGGGTAAATGCCATGGTTTGAGGTTGCATGAGCGCCAGCGGAGTAGGCGAACTTTCAGAAATTAATGTTTATTTGAATACTTAGAACTGTGTGAATGTGTTGCGAGGTAATTTAAAAAAAAGGTGTGTGAGAGGTAGAAATAGACAGCACGTATTTGTTCTAGCAGGTCAGTGACCTCAAGCATACCGGGGGAAAAAAAGAATGGCTATTGTTAAATGTTTGCCAAATGCTGCAAACACCACCTCAATCACCAGATCTTAACACATTAGAACATTAATGGGCATTATTGAAGTAAAAAATTTCAAAATGTTCGTGTTTTTTAGGAAAAGAGTTAATTTATAACCTTCAGAAAACTTGGGCAGAAATCGACTGTCAGGGGAATAACGAACGCCTAGAAACAACGCCCAGGAGACTTCAGGCTGTGATAAATCAGAAAGGGTATCCTAGTAAGGGGGGGGAAGTAGAATCTTTTTTTTTTTCGTTTCATAGGTGTATGAATAATTTTTTTGCTTATGAAATTGTCAAATTTTGCTGCTGACTTAATTTTATGAGATACTAGCCGAATACCCGTGCTTCGTCACGGCAGAAAAGTAGTTATTTAATTGCGTTAAATAATGTATCAGCAAAATTCACTTCGCTTCAATTACTTCATAATTTTTTGCTGTTTATCATAGCACGGTTACCAGCATGGGCGTAGATAAGGGGGAGGGGGCTGAGAGGTCTGCAGCCCCCCTCCAACATTTTGATTTGTTGGTAAAAATTTGTCTTAAAACCCTTATTTAATAAATTAAATAAGATTACTTAGTTCATAAAAAATATTTAATTTAAGTTATAATAGCGTTTTATTTGCCTAAAACTATTCGAAGTTCTAAACTGTTAGTACTCCATACCCCGGAAATGGTGCCAGCCCCCCCCCCCGAAATGATTTCCTATACACGGCCATGGTTACCAGTAACAGCAGTGTAACCAATACAGGTTAAATTTCGTTGTCAATAATAAATGTATGATAAAATTTATGTTTCTCATATGTCATTTGGAAACACCCATTATATTTGCGAGCATGACCAAGAGGTGTTCTGACTGGGGATGCTGATGGGTGAGGAAACTGTGCCAGGGTTCGGGATATTATTACCTCGGATGGACCATCACCAAGTATAGCGATAACTCTATGGGGGACAATTTGAAATGAACCGCAATTAAAATGGTGATTTTGTCCCACATAGCGTAAACTCTATGAGGGACAGTTAATTTCTAGGAATTCAATGTCTGCCATCATAGTTGAAATTAACCTCAATTAATAATAATACTATGAAGTAGACGGCGCTAATGACCTAGATGTAGATGCGCCGTATTAAAAAAAAAAAAAAAAAAAAAAAAAAAAAAAAAAAAAAAAAAACGATGAAGTAGATAATGTACGGTAACAGCTGTTCTTTAGCGTCCTACCTAAGGACGCTGCCTAGGCTTGCCTGCTCTAACCAACTAAAACTTTAAATCCCTCTAAAAATACTTAAATAATTGAATATCAAAAAATCCTTTCTTAGCAAGCGTCTACGTTCTATAGGGAGTGTCCCTGCAAAATTTCAAATTTTTCTGTCGAGTGGTTTGGGCTGGGCGATGATAGGTCAGTGAGTCAGTCAGTCAGTGGTATTTGACAAATATATAGTAGATTACATTGCAGTGCTTTATAAAATGAATGTCAAATGTCTTCTGTTATAACTATCTGTTAATATTTTGCGCTAAAAAAATGAACTAAATAAATTACAGCCAATAAATTAAGTGTATGAATAATTTTTTGACCCACTGTACATTAAATGTATAGAGTGGGTTGACCAATAATCTATAAATTAACCTATGCCAAAAAACCACAATAAATAGAAACCAAAAAATTAATTATTTTCATTTTAGGTAAACGCTTGATAATTATCCTTCAATTTATTTGGATAAGGATTATTTTATTTTATTATTTTACATGTACTTATGACAAACATACTGAACAAACGTACTTTCACTTAATTTACGACTGCTCACTAATAGAAGAATACAGGGCAACTTTAACAAACACTATTAAAAAAGACAAAAAGGAGTGGCCATTAAGCCCAAAGGAGCTCTACGATAAATATCCTCTGGCTCTAGAAAAACTTATCAAACAAGTACACGAAGATTCAAGATTAAGATATTAGATTCGGAACATCTATGTTGGTGGCAAATCTCAAGTATGAGTAAAGAAGGAGGAACAAAGATTTTCTGTTAGCTTTATATTCTTATATTTATATTTTATATTTATATTTTATATTTATATTTTATATTTATATTTTATATTTATATTTTATATTTATATTTTATATTTATATTTTATATTTATATTTTATATTTATATTTTATATTTATATTTTATATTTATATTTTATATTTATATTTTATATTTATATTTTATATTTATATTTTATATTTATATTTTATATTTATATTTTATATTTATATTGTATATTTATATTTTATATTTATATTTTATATTTTATATTTATATTTTATATTTATATTTTATATTTATATTTTATATTTATATTTTATATTTATATTTTATATTTTATATTTTATATTTATATTTTATATTTATATTTTATATTTATATTTACTATATGTTTTGTTTTGCTCTTTCATATTAAATTTAGATTATTGTTAGAAGGAATTTCTGTAAATTCTATTCTATAGAATTACATTAGATATAAGATTTACACTATACTAGATACATATTAGGTTAAAAATATGATGCCCCTCAATAAAAGATATTGAATATAAAACTGTATATAAAGTGTAAATATTTTGTACATAGATTCTATATATTTAAAACAAAATGTAATATATAAGAAAATGTATGTTATATGCAAAGCATGGGACATGCAGAATCAACTCCCCCTCTATAGGTTTACTATATGGAGGAAATAGAGAGGATTATTTTTGCATATGTACTCTCCGTTGAAGGGCACTTCATCTGTCCTTAAGGAACCTTTTCCTCGCTTATAGCAAAAATTAATGCCTTAGTTTCCAAACTTTAGTTCACTGTAACGGCGACTAATTTTTAAAAAATTAATAAACATTACACGAAAATTTTAAATAGAATTAAGAAATAAATGTGATAATTATATGTGAAAAATACGTAGTTGTTAAGGATATTAAATATTTGATATTTAAAAATACATAATTGTGGTTACAACAAAAAAATTTAAATGACTTTAAAAAATTGTGTTATTTTGTATTTTTTAAATAAAATATGAATGTTTTATGGGTGTTGAATTTATTATTTTAAGGTTAAACTTGTATTGAATGTTATTTATATTTATGATAGGCATTGATAGGTATTTGAGTTCATGAAATATTCTTGTCAATGTGAGGGGTAGTAAAGAAAATGCTGGAATGGCTATAATCATAGGACTGATTTATACCTACAAAATAAAAATAAAGTAGGGTGGCCCTTAGCTATAGGAGCGTTTTTTGAAAGTCTAAATGTTGCTTCTCCCACCCCTCAATTCTGTTCCAATCAACAAAAAAACAAGCTTTGCAAAATTTCAGGGCAATCAGACAACTGCTAAGCGACCCGCAAACGGTTTGAAATTGAAACATAGTATACGCAGCGAATTATTCCGTTAAAAAGGGATATACTGTTGTATCTCGATCATTTTCTCAAAAAAACATTTACGTAATTACATCAAGCCAACCCGATAAATTGTTGAAAATAATTTTCAATCATAAGTCGATTCTAAAAGGTTTTGGAATAACATGGAAAAATTTAAAAAAATATGAGAGTTTTACAAATCCACACTAGGGTGGCCCTTAGCTATAGGGTTTTTTAAGTCAAAATTTTGCTGTTCCCACTTCCCAATGCTGTTCCAATTAACAAAAAAACTAGCTATGCAAAATTCTAGCGCAATCGGACAACTGCTAGTATTATTCCGGCTCTCCGGCAACGATCTACCAAACAATATGAAAAAATCGATTTTTGTGGAGGAAGACAAATCATTTTGGTGGAGGACGTACCTATTCAGTTGATTTTTTGTCTTCCTCGGCATTGTCTGATTCCAGCATAACTTGAGCTATATTTGCCTTAACCGCAGTTGCAAATTTTTCATCAAATAAGAATGAAGCCACGGTTTCGGGAGCTAAGCAGCAGAGATGATTGGAAAAAAGCGTTGCTTGCAGCAGTCTTACTAATTTTTGGATCAATATCCTGATAATTTATCAATTGATGAATGAATAGAAAGTCATGATATGGTACTTCAATTGGGTCTGATGATAGAAACCAGGCTCGAACGCAAATTCGTGCAAGAAAAATACATATTCTTTAAGACTTTTCTCGCTATGAGATAACTGAAATTGATTTTGGAACAGTTACCATCCACCTAGCATGACTTACAGCTCCTGGTACTCGAAACAATACTCCTTTCTTCCCGTGCAAACGAGTGCGTTTTCGAGGAAGAAGGGACAGACTTGATTGTTTATTTTTTTATCTAATATTAACAAGAACACGACTAATTCCATGTCCATTACCAGTGCTTACCTGCTCAAAAGTGATAATAAAATAACTTAAAAAAAAAAAAAAATTATCTGAAAAAATTACTTTCGGACGAAAATGTCAATATTTCAAGGTCATTGCGAGTCGCCTTGGGGTTGTTTGATTTAGCTAAAATTTTGCACAGATCGTTATTTTGTTGATTGGAACAAGATAGGGGGGTGGGAGGTAAACTTTTAAAAAGTTCAAAAATGTAAAGGCTTTGATAAGGCAGATTTAGAATAAATTAATAATAATATATATAATAGTAATTTAGGTTTAATGTTTAGTTGTTGAGAAATGTGGCAGGATGACGAAGCCTAGAATACAATGTTTAATAAGGAGGCTGCTGTTTGAAGGTAAAATAAGTTTTTAAATTATTTACAAGTATTGACATAGGGTTTTATACTAATATAAATGATAGAATAGAGGGTTTATGATGACATTAACACTTTCTTTATTTTGCTTCTATAATTTAAAAATGGCCTCAGGGCCAAGTGTTACTGTGAAATAGTAGTGATATAAATAAATGGAATATTTTTTTTTTTTTTTTGGTCTGAGGTGTTGATCATTAAAATGTGTTTTATATGTGTGTGTGTGTGTGTGTGTGTGTGCGCGTGCGTGCGTGCATGCGTGTTTGTGTGTGTGTGAGTGTAGCGGGGCAGATACTATAGAGGTATCCGAATCTTGACTATACGGCACACTAGGGATAGTTTGTTCAGAAGTAATCATCGGCCGCCTGATTTTCCCCGTTTAAGGTACCCATTTATAAATTAATTTAAAGCATTTAAAATCCTAGTCAGTAACCTAATAAATATCATTGCCACCATTTAATTTAATTTCAATTTTATTGGGCAGCTGAGGAGACTGGGGTCCAAGCCTACCTCGGTAGGAGGGGTGACCTCGGTATCAGAGGCCGACGTCGGGCGCAATCCTGCGGGGTCTATCCCACGAGTGGGCTCGTGTACTTTGGACCTGGGTATTCTCGGTGCCCTTGTTCACCAGCACGGCTAACGGCCAACGGTTATGCCACAGGCATGGGACCTGCCCTCCTTGAATTCCCAGACTGTTTCTCCTTTGGAAGGAAACCGTAGCCCCCGGCCCGGGGACCATTCCTGGTGCTGGGGGCACGGGGTTCTTAACACTATATATATATATATATATATATATATATATATATATATATATATTATTCTCTATAGGTTACCACCCTTTTCTAGCCAGGATAGAGGTGATGCCTTTTCTTCAGCGAGCCCTGAGGTGAGATAATTCCTGCCGCCGCACAGTGTAACGAAGTAGTGAGGATTGTGGACAAAAATCTTTAACCACTAGTTATTTTCAAATAAGCATTTTTATCAATTGAAATCAACTCAAAACAAAGTAACAATAGTATAATAATGCATACTATACGGCTACAACAAGATTAATTGTAATATTAATAGAAATAATATAGCAGGTAATAATATTATTAATAACAATATAATAAAATATATTATAACGGTAACATGAAATGTAGTAATAGTATAGTAGTAAATTATACTTATAGTAATATTGCCATAGAATAATAATATTTTACCATTTTCTATGAAATTATTAAATACTAGCTGAATACCCGAGCTTCGTCACGGCAGATAAGTAGTTATTTTATAGCGTTAAATAATGTTTCATTAAAATTACGTTACTATACAATTCTGTGCAGTATATTACAGCACGGTTCCTGACATACTATATTTTATTCAATGGGCGTTAAAATTTAAAAGTTTATGTTTCCAAGAAGTCATATGGTAACACCCAATATATTTACGAGTATTACCAAGGTTATAGGCGAGGAGGCTGTGCAAAGGTTCCGGATATTATTACCTCGCCTGGAAAACCTAAGGATATGCCATACATCACGGTTTGACCGGGACTGTCCCGGTATTTTGCAATTGTTTCGGTGTCCCGCCCAGTTTTATCAATGTCCCGGAAAAGGCTGTAAGATGTAAAAAGTAATGAATTCATGTTTATAAGAATCTTTTTTAAATCGGTTACTTTTCTACAATTAACATTTTTACTACTGCTCACAGTGTCAAAGAAATGAGAAGTAATCTAACTGTAAAACGCTGGAACTACCTGCACAGCGCTGCCAGCTGCCAGACACTACTATTTGGCTGAGAGATTGTTTTAAGAAAATCAAGTAGCAAAAAAAGTTCCCTTCTTATTTTTAAGGTTTGGGTAGACTATCAGTTTAGGATTCCCCCTTCCCGTTAGTTGCTAGGCTTAAAACTCACCAACCATTTTGCTTATAATTTGTACTCTTTTTATCCCCCCCCCTGGTATGCCCATCCCATATTAATGTGTGCCGGTTTAACTCTCCAAAAATATGGCAAGCCTATCTGACGGGGACAGGCAGAAAAGAAACGCAATTAAAACTCTATGAGGGACAGTTAATTTCTAATAATTCAAGGTCTGCCATCATAGTTGAAATTAACCTCAATTAGAAATAAAACTATGAGATAGATAATGTAAGGTAACAGCTGTTCTTTATCGTCCTAGCAACGCAGGCTGCCTAGGCTTGCCTTCTCTAACCAACTCAAACTTTAAACCCCCCTAAAAATGCTCAAAAATACGAATATCAAAAAATCCTTTCTTAGCGAGCGCCTACGTTATATAGGGAGTGTCCATGCAAAATTTCAAAATTTTCTGTCGAGCGGTTTGGGCTGGGCGTTGATAGATGAGTGAGTGAGTGAGTGGTATTTGACAAATATATAGTAAATTTTTTTAATGCCGAGTCTGAATCGTTTTTGGATTCGTGAGAATGTAAACTAATATCGAAACCAATATCTATTTGATTATTAATGTCATCCTTATTATACATTCATTAATGTCTGGACTGATTTTGCTTTGCCTTTTTATATTTTTTCGCCGTAAAAAAGCTCTAGGCCAGATATCAGAAGAACCAGGCGCTTTTTCGATCTCTCACACAACGCTGTAAACTCATTTTTATGTCTGCCTCTGAGGAAGCCGGAACGCCATCAGGGCGCGAATATTTTTTTTCTTGATAAAAAATAATAAAAATTTCTTCTAAGTTGATATATTGTTTCAACCAGTATTCATATAAGAGTTTTTTTCTCTGTGGTGGATACGCTCCCTCATTTTTACATATAATATAGGACTAAACTGGCAGTTTTTTTTAATATTGCTATATATTTCTTTAGGAGCATCCTGCAGATTAAATTGAATCATTTGCCCAAGGATTAATACCGTCTTGTTTTTTTTTTCAAATTTGGAAGAAAACATGATGAAGGATCTAAAAATAAAAATCTTTGGAATCGGCACATTTCGGCAAATTAAATTGCCCTCAGTACATTATACTTGAGGTAAACTTTAAGCTCTAAAAAACTTGGGATGTGTTCAGATGAAGTTTTTTTGTTAAGGTCTATCAAAATTTTGTACTTTCAAAAAAAATTCAAAGATCAATGAAGAATAATTCAGGATAAATAATAAGGGAGTAATTACCCATAATCAATTATATCAGATAAAAAAGGAATAGTTTTGACGTAATTTCCTTCGGATGACTTAATAAAAACACTATCCTATCTTCAACGAGAGAGAATTAAACTGATTGTTGCTATAAAGCAGGTTTTAAAGACTTTGCCTGGTTTATAATACTGCTAATGTGTTTGTTGATCAAAATAAAACTAATATTTATTAGTTTTATACGATTTTAATTCCTTGAATAATTTCTAAACATAGCTAGAGGGTTAAAAATGAAATATAAGAATACAAAAAATTAGGTTTTTGTCCATTGGACGTTACACTGTGCGCCGGTGGGGATCGAACCCACCATCTCCCGCTTATGAATTAGCATGCTAGCCACTAGACCACTGGAGACCACGGAATCATATATTATTTAAATTTTAACGTCCATTTATTATTGACAGAGAATTTTAGGACGGGTTATCTATAGGTTACCGCCCTTTTCTAGCAAGGATAGGGCTGATGCCTTTCCAGGCATTTTCTTCCAAAAAAGAAAAGCCATCATCCCAGGTGGGAATCGAACCCACGACCCCTGGGACGGAGTGTTAAGTGCTCCTGCCTAACGCTCTCGGCCACCGGGCCTCCAATCATATATTAGAAAAAATTAAACAGAGAGAAAAATAAGCCTCACAAACAAGGAATACCCTGAGGTAGTTCTTAAGCAGACAAACATTATAAAAGAAACAAAAAAGAAAATCTTTTAACAACAGAGTTTTTTAGGGCAAATAAAGGCTGCGCAAACATGTTCTCAGAAAGAATGGCGGAAGGCAAGAAAAGGTTTTTAGTCTGGTATTAATAAAATAGACTGACTTCATTACATTATGTTCTTCATTCCCTTTTTTTTCTTTTTAATATACAATGAGAACAAATAGAACAATTTGTTACCTCTAAACCAGAAAGAACTCAGGAAGAACTTAATATTTCTCGTTCTTATAATCCCTTTTTATTCGATTTTCCCAGAATATTTCCATCCTACCTAAATTTTTCTGACGTAGAATATAGCTAAAAGATTTAATACAGTTATGACCATTAATTATTTTAAAAAATGTATAATAATAAAATTCATGAATTCAATATTATGAAAAGGTTAATTTAAAGTCAGGATAGGTCTGTTTGAAATTTAATTCGGCAACAAACGTTCCATAATGAAAGAATTTCCGGTTTTTGCTATTGAAAAGTGCAAATATACACATACCGTAATGCTGTGAACTACGTAATTTCCATTCAAAGCAATTATTTTAATTTTATTTATGGTTGATGAGTTGTTTTTTCATGTGTATATTTAATAAAAATAAACAATATATCATTGATCAAAAAACCTGCTCTGTCAAATGAATTAACTTGTGCCTTTGATAAAGCCTTCAGGGTATTATTTCAGGGGCTTTCAGGGATTGTTTCTGTCAGTATGTGATTCCTTTGAAATGGTAAATTCATTCTCTGTTAACAGAATTAGATTTAATTTGCTCTTTTTGAAAGAGCACGGGCACAAGTAGAGTCAATTTCTGTGTGTGTGGGTTTGTCTGTTTGTTAAGGATTAAAAATAATGTACAAAAGAAGCCACTTCTAAAACTTAATTATTAACTTAGAAATTAAGTTGAAATGTGGCAATAAATAAGATAAAATAGCCCTTTATTAAAATAACAGTCAAATATGCAGTACGTTATTTGTGATTTGAAAACCAGTAGCATTATCGGCATCGCAATCGAGCCTCATATGTGAGAGCCTGGTATTAAATCCCTGCCCGGGTAGTTACTTTTTGTAAAAAAAAAAAATTAAGACTTAAAAAAAACTTTTAATTTCCCCCCTTTTTGGGTGATATCGAACTTGTTAGCACTTTCCCAATAAATGTATCTATTTAATTGCACAAATAATTCATTTATTATATTTTTTCATAAAAGGATCGCTGCTACGGCGATTTCACTCCTAAAAGTTGGTACCTAATGAACCAACATTGTGATGAGAATTTTGATTTTTGATTCACTTATTCCCATATAAACAGCATGAACAAAATAAAATTACAGGCTTTTTAGCTGTGGACTTCAAATGAGATTGTAAAGTTTATTGTTGTGTAGCTGGATGTTCACTCCTGAGTTGTAGTTTTGATTGTACGTAATTTATCGTCGATTAGTCGAGTCCAGCTGTCTTGCCAATAATTTAAAATACTTTGTTTGATTGCATTTGTTAAGCCTTGGTGTGTGATTGTTAGGTTGAACTCAAGTCCGGGAGTTTTTTTACTAATCTTTACGCCCTGGCAGCCAGTACATTGTGATGTGCTTGTTATGTGAGTGACTAGTTTTGAAAATATCTATTATTATTGGATACGTAAAGTATATGTCTGCTAGTGTCTGTAGTGTGCTCAGTGAGTCAGTGCATAGAATCACGTCTCTCCTGTCTGTCCTGGGAATGTTGTTCAGTCCAATAAGAATGCTGTAGAGCTCAGCTGTAAATATGCTACAATTATCATTAAGTTTCTTGGTAATGTTTTTTTCATCAATTACAGCGGAGGCTCCCACACCATTATCTGACCCAACAGTTGCACAAATAATAGAATTTTTGAAAAACATCTTCAAATCGTCATTGATCCTACCTAATAGTTGGAAGCGACCCCCTTTAAAATGTATGTATATATATATATATATATATATATATATATATATATATATATGTGTGTGTGTGTGTGTATATATATGTGTGTGTGTGTATATATATGTGTGTGTATATATATATATATATATATATATATATATATATATACATGTATATATATATGAAGGGTACAGGAAAAAAAGAAGGAGAGTCACAAATTGTTTTGGTTGGTCTGAAAGATTTTTTATTTTTCTTTCTTCTTACCTTGATAGAGTGGCTTTCCCAAACACCATTATAAGTACTACGATGGTAGACTAGACCTGGTCTGTCTTGAGTCAATCGCAATTCGCGCACTTTCTGAATTGGAAATGCGCACTTGGGTGCAAATTTGTTTTCAAAAAACATCGTCCATTTTTTAATTTTTTCTTCTCTCACTGGGACAACTTTGAAAGGCTCTGGTTTCTTCCTCGAATTTCGAAGTAGATCATACCAATCCTTAGGCGACTCCATTTTAGTCCTCTGATTAATGAGTCCCATATTTTTATCGCATTCCAAGTAAGAATGGCCCCTAATTGGAAATGTAACTTAGATGGAGCCTAGTCTCTTGGCAGTATGAACAATGTAGTGAAGAAATTTTGTAATCGTGTAATTTTTATTTTGACCCCCAGCTGAGTCACAGAAGGTGTAAGGATATTTAACATTCGGATCCAATTAATTAAAGACAAAATGAAAAAGGAAAGACGAAACTTCGTCCGCACCTTTTTTTCCTCTGTATTCAGGATAATGTGTAAAAAACAGATCGGGATGTTGATAACGTATGGACGTTGAACGAGTACATAGACAGCTGTCTCCTGTAATAAACGTCGTTAGTTGTAATGTTTGGTAAAGAGATATTCTTTTGGTAATCCATCGCTATCGCCTTCTTTTCTACACTTTGGCGAGACGAAAGACGAGCCAGTTTTTTTCTTTTGTAAAATACCTCTGCTCGTCTTTTATGTAATTCATTCTCCGTATGAAGATGCTTCAACTCCCACATGTCTGTTGACAGGCGGTTGTTACCGGATCTAGATTTTTTATTTATGCATTATATTTATCGCAAGCAGAGCAGGCAGAGTTGGGCAAACGTTAGCGCGCGCTAAAAGCTGATACCTCTCCGCTAATTTAGCGAAACTGTAGAAAGCCAGCGCTAATAATTAGCGGTTAGCGGCGGCAGTGCGCTAACCGCTAATCTATTTATGAAATATCGTAATTGCTAATAGCTTAAGCTATAGTTACAACTTGTAACTATAGCAATTACGATATTTCATAAATAGATTAGCGGTTAGCGCACTGCCGCCGCTAACCGCTAATTATTAGTGCTGGCTTTCTACAGTTTCGCTAAATTAGCGGAGAGGTATCAGCTTTTAGCGCGCGCTAACGTTTGCCCAACTCTGAGAGCAGGTACCTGTTCTTGGATAGCCGAACGAAATATTAAATTTTGTGTTGAAAACCGTACGATAAGTTTCGTAGGACACGAGGACATCACAATATTTTTCCTTGAATGTTTCAAACATTTAAATCCTCACGCAAGACGCATCTTTTTTGAATCATTAAGGCTGTAATGACTCTTCCTGCCTTTGAACGATGAAATGTGTGCACGAATCTTGTCTGCAGAATCTTCTTTTAATTTTCTGTGTTTTAAAGAGGACTTACCTCTTTTGTCAGTGCCTGGTGTAGTGTTTCCAGTTTTCAGATGTTTTTGGTTAAATTCGATTTTGCCATTTGTAATCCCGTGAATTGCTAAAAACGCTCTGAAACACACTTCAATATATTTATTATGTTCTTCATTCTTCATGCGTACCCGGAAGCGAAATGAACAATCCTTGTACATTACATCTTCAAGAGCGAGACGCGGCCTACGTCCAGCAATAGGAACCATCGTAATTAATCCCGCTAAATAGGAATTCTGAGCATCAACTGACGGCAATGCATTGAAGCCCACAATAATCTGTTTTCTTTCCTCACAAGTAATGTTTTGGAAGCATTTGTGGCGTTTGCATTGACAATCTGGACCCAACTCGTGAGATTGTAGGCGCATTTTTTTCATCACATCAGCTATTCTTTCAGCTTTCCTTCTTTTCTTAGATCTTCTTGGCTCGTTCATCACTTCATCTTGATCACTTTCACTCATCACTGCTTTATCGGCAAACATTTCAATAAATTAAAAACAAAACAAAAGCACAAGCGGTAGTAATTCGACAAAAGAGAGTAAACAATCTGTGGAACACACCGGGGTAAGGAAGGTAACACTAGACAGGGTTACATATGTGACTCTCCTTGTTTCTTTCCTGTAATGCTTGGACTATCCTTGTTTCTTCCCTGCAGGCAGTATTTTCAACTTCGAATTCAATGAATTATCTTCTTTTTTAGCCTATGACAGTGTTACCATCTGACACTACTCCTCAAGACCAACAAAATGCGCTAAAGAACGAAAAATAGGAGAACTATCCTTGTTTTTCCCTGTACCCTTCATATATAGTATATATACATATATATATATATATATATATATATATATATATATAACCAAACTGAATTGGTTCATAAGAAAAGTGTTTACTTTTTATTATGTTCAAATGAATTAAGCCACCAAACCGTTGGTTGATACTTCTACTACTGAACAGGAGCGCTGCATCCGGTGTGTTATGGTTGTAGAATGTTTACTTAATACATGTGGGCGCTTTAATTATTCATCGATAAAAAAAACTGTGTATTTTTTTGAATTAATTGTCAGGTTTTCTTGTGCATCGCAAAGAGTGCACTTGGAAAGAAAATTAATTTAAAAAATAATAATTTTGGAGACATGGCGGCCGTGTGTGCTAGTGTGGGAGCTATCCGTGCCAAAACTGTGGATTCGATTCCAACTAGAGGTAGTTCTTTGGAAATAAGAAATGGCATCAGCCCTATCCTTCTTAGAAAATGATAGTAACCTATAAATAACCCTTCCTAAAATTCCGAGTGAATTATAAATCGTCGTTGAAATTGAAAAAATAAATAATTAAGTCTTCCGTACACTATAAATATAAGGGAGCAAAACCATTCATTTTTCTTATTTTTTTAAATTTATATAAGTTATTTCAAGCAAATTATTGAGGAGTGCGGTGTACACTGCCCACCATTTGAGGAATATGCATAGTAATGCATTTCTTGCTTGATGTGTGCTTAGTTAAGCTTTTTCTTAGTTCAGGTTTCTTTAATCGTTCAAACGGAGGCCCGGTAGCCGTGAACACTTAACACTCCGTGCCAAAGGTCGTGGGTTCGATTCCCACTATGGGATGGTGGCTTTTCTTCAGAAAAAAGAAAATACATCAGCCCTATCCTGGCTAGAGATGGGTGGTAACCTATAGATAACCCATCCTAAAATTCTTAGTTAATAATCATGGACGTTAAAATTTAAATAAATAAATCGTACATGTAATATTAAAATTCCAAAGTCCTAAGACACAATTACCTTTATTTATTAAAATTAACGTAGGGCTTGCATATAAAAAATTCAGGGATTATGAATTAGTAGTGACTTTGTCCTATCTACGGTATAACTTGCTTGAATCTGGTAATTAATATTGCACGTCAGGAGCTTTCAGTGAATATGTGTTCGACAGCGATGATGTGGTGAAGACTTGACTAATGCGATCCTGAGTTGATGATCATTAATCATAATGCTGGCGTTGATGAATCTGCTTTCGCGAGTAAAACATTTCGATCTGTCGAGGATGTTATCCAGGGGAATCTATCATCGTTGTAAGCTGGTCGAGGTCCAATAGAAGAGAAAAGGTTGATGCAGAATGCGAAACTTCACCACGCAGTTAGCACTTCTGATTCGCATACCTCACCATAAAGCATTGTTATGTGATTTAATCTCATGAATGTCCAATCAATTCATATTTTCGAGGAACGATAAATATCGCAGATCAAACGTACCGATTTCAGTTACTCTTCGGGGTTTTAGGTTAATAGAAATATAGTTTACTCCTTATACTGCAACCAGTTAAATTAAAAATAGTTAAACAAATATTGTTCAAATTGACTATAATAAATTTAAGTTCCAAATGTATTAATTTCTGTTCCTGGAGAAAAATTTATTTTTAATTTTTGTTTTATTTCTAGCGAAGAGATTCGTTCTCCAAGTACTCGAATTATCTTCAAAACTCTTTTATTTCTAAAGAATTTATGTATTTCTGGTATATCGTGTTAAGCCATTCTTAACGACGCGACGGTTCAATATATATATATATATATATATATATATATATATATATATATATATATATACGAATTTAAAGATTAAAAGTCTGAAATGTTAATTTTTTTCCTATTTCATTTTTTTCGTACTTTCTTGTAATTAAGTTAAAAAAAGTGGGTTTTAAATTTGAAATGTATTGAAGGATGACCAAAACACTTTACAATTAAAAAGAGACCAATCAAAGCTCGCTCGAATCAGCATCGCGTTCACTCAGTATCGGGATTTCACTCGGAAAATCTTTTTTTTTTACTCATTTATAAAATTGTTCTTCACATAAACACTCTTGGATATCATTTTTGATTCATTAAGGAAGAATTTTAGCCCTTAAAAAAATTTAGAAAACAAGGTTTCATGGTAGTATTATCCCCTATGTATTACTTTATCATGTATATGGAGCAGATCATCAATTCTGCGGAGCTCTTCTGGTAAATGAATTCAATAATCTGTACAAAACAAAATTATTTCCTCTTATTCAGGTTTAAAAGAGAGGAAGGTGCTTATAATGCATGATTATTCGATGGAAAGACCCGAAATAGCCGAGGCTGGAAAGTGAGAAGGTAAAAGCGAGAGAGAAGTCTAATGAATTAAATATAAAGATATATAATTTTCATCGGGGCCTGTGAGGGGGCGCTTTGCGAGAAGGGCGTTCACATCAATTTTTCCCACCATTCCTGCGAAGATTTATAAGTTAACTTCCTGGCTGGCTCTGTGTACTTTGCTCATTTGCGGATTGTTTCGCCTTCACTTTCCCAAGTTTTGAATCATAAAGAGAATTTATGGGGTCATGAGATATCATATTAAAAATCCATAAACATTGGCTACTTTTTGTTATCGTCCACCAAACACGAAGAACAAGCAACAGGAACTACGGATATTAACACAATTAGATAGATGCAATTTGTTTATTATGGGATTTCTAGATGTTCATATATATATATATATATATATATATATATATATATATATATATATATATTTATATATTAAAGAGTCAAATACTTCCTTTATTTGTGCTGGTGGTGACGAACTCTATATAACTTTTAGTTTTGATAACAGCTAATATGTTTTATTGATTACAGGCGAAGACCAGAAAAAATGGATAGCAAAAAACAAGGTAGAGCAGGGCTAAAAGACAAGCGTTAGAGAAGCCCTAAATAAATAAAACTGTAAGCAAAACATTTAGTACTAATAAAAGCTAAATGTTGAATGAAGAATAAATAGTGAGATCCCTTTATAATGTATGTTCTACTTTCCTATTTGTTATAAGATTATAATTATAGTCAAAGACATTCAATTAACTATTATAATTATTATTCCCTTAAAGGTAATACAATAGCCGAGAATTATTTAGGCAATTCAAATTGTATTTTCGAATTTCTCTTCAGATACATTTATTATGGATTATATAAATAAATATCTTTAATAATTGTGAAATGAACAACAGGTTGAATTGCAGCCAGGTTGGAGCTAAGGAATGAGGGATACCGGAGTGGGGAGTGTAGTACAATTGAATTTTCAACCAAGCTGAAGAAAGTATAAGAGGGGTGGGGGAGTAACTGAACCGAAATAGATGAAATTCCATCAGTCCAGAAATACCCCGTCTCAAGATCCTGGTTATAAATCATTACCTTCCTGCGTTCTCCTGTTCGATGTGAAGATTTAGTTTGATCCTATAAAATGATCTAACAATCGTTCGTACGAGACTATTTAAGACCACAAGTGAAACTTTCAGCTTATTTAAGTTCAGCAAGTTAAATTATTCAAAAATCACTGATTCCATAAGTCCATTGCTCTCTTTAAACAACGTGATCTGTCCAGACTCCACACTAAGAAATATTTAATCACATAAATAGACCACTGAAACCAAACCTTTCAATCATAATGATCTGACATAAAAATACCACAGAAAGAATGATATTCTAGCAAAAATGGCTGGAAACAGAGTACTAAGACACGGAATATTTTTAAAACTTTACACAAGCGAACTTACAAAACAGCAAAGTCAGGGAAATTGAAATGACCATCTGTGAATGGCGGTCAAACGGTCACATACTAAAACGAAAAGAAGTCAAACTACGAAGATGACGCATTAAACACAGTTTATAAACTTGCTCTTCTTAAATTACAAGGAAAGAACAACCTATCCGCATATGATGTAACGTTTTACTGACCGTGGAAACATCTATTAATAGAAGGCAAAATACGAGAGCATCTGCAATCGCTTTAAAACGGACAAAATCTACTGTCAAAAAGTAGCCCTTTTATTCATACACTTCATAACGTATACACAAGCAGTTAGTTCCAAGATCAATTATGATTTTCAGTCTGAAGCCTTAGGCAATATGTTTTGAAATTTGATAAAAATAAAAGTATTTCGGTTTAATTTTGTAGTGTTTTTGATTTGTTATAATTTTTGTTTTCGCTATTTTTCAATTTTATTTTTCTATTTCTTTATTTCTAGTATACGTTTTCCTTGTTTTTAAAATTATTGATTTCACTTATGAAATGAGACAGTACAAATAATGTTATGGAAATAACAACAGATTTTATAAGCTGCTATTGGCCCGGTCGGCATAAAAAATAAAGCACAAGAACATTGAAACCTGAAGAATGGAATACATCTTCCACTTTGTGCGAGCTCTATATTACCAATAAATAAATAAATGTCCGCCGCACGGGGAGTAAGACATTTTAGCGAGATTCTATAAAATCCTTCAACATTGTGGAAAGTTCTCAGAGTGGAACTTTTCTCAGAGTGGATGTTCTCAGAGTGGAACTTTTAATTGGATCCTGTGTAACTGGTGAACCGTCAGTATCCGATTCGCCGGAACTGCGTCATCCCGTACAATGCGTGTTCCCGTGTAAACCTGATGTGATGTGGAAAGCAAAGGATAGAAACTAAATATTTTTCTCACAAACGTATAGCTCTTTATAAATTTGCATACTTTCTATTGGAAATTCTCCTATCTAATTTTGAAGATAATATCTCTAAAATGTCAAGATTTAAGGGTGCCAATGCACGCAGAGGAAAATTGCAAGATTTGGACTGCGCAGAAGATATTCGTACGCGAATGTGACATCCTTGAGACTAGAGTTGAACTGTACAGTTCATCGAAAAATAATTAAAACCTCAATAGATTAACTGCACAATCCAATGAGGCCGGGACTTATGTAAAATAACAGATATAAATATCTAGAAAATTGCGGATAGGTCGAGTCCTCCCTAATTTGTAGAACATCAACCTCCAAATAAAATCCTACAACTGCTGAAAATACTTTGCAACAGTGCAAAAGCACACATGAAATTAATCAACTCATTACGTGTGGTTTGTAGTCCCGTAGAGTGCGATTACATCTGATAGTTATTGCAGGATATTTATGTCAGACAGAAATTGTAACTGATGTAAAATGCAAATACTTTATGTCTGAGATATATATTTCTATCACGAGCAAAAACGAGGCGCTTACATCTGACACTTCTCGCAGGAAATATATCTCAGGTGACGGATATAATAATTATGATAATTATCTACCCGACACCTGAGATATATTTCCTACGAGAAGTGTCAGATGTAAACGCACCCTTAAATGTTTCTTGGCCTTCCCTGAAATTTGATTTAATTCCTCTTATTGCACAATCGGGCTTCCTTCAATGATTCTGATTGTGTATTTCGGTGGTCATGGTTAACATAATCCCTTCAATAATACGAGCCAGCCAGTCATGTTCTTGTTTGATTTAATGCCAATACAGCGCCGATTTGATAGATATATCGTCGATCAATACCAGCCAACCTTACAACTGAAAATCTTTATTGGACAAGTTCCAGTTTCGAAAATTAGAGTGATTCTTATCAAATTTTGTAAAACAGATTAACCCGTAGGCGCCAATATACTTCATTAATTTATATTTATTATTTTATTTATTTTAATTTTAAAGCTCCTATTAATAATGCAGAGTTATGGGATAGGTAATCGACAGGGTAGCATTCTTTTCTAGCCCGGATAGAGGTATTAATTTTTATTAAGAATATCCACCACCCCTTAGTGGGAATTGAACCAACGTTTTTTTTTTGCTAGTTATTTATGTTATAATATATATATATATATATATATATATATATATATATATATATATATATATATATATATATATCACAAAAAAATCAAAAAAAATCAGTCCTGTAACAGCCCACGAGGGCCTGAGGGACAGATACTGTAGAGGTATCTGCTTCATGGCCATACAGCAGACAAGGGAGATAGTGTGGTCAGTACTATGCTCCGACCACATGATTTTCCCCTTTCCTGTCTCGACTGCTAGAGTCATTCGGGAGGCCGAATTCGACCCATGAACGAAGACACTAGAAGAAAAAATCTTTAATGGTTGCTCGGGATTTGAACTCAGGTCCTCCAGCATATGAGGAGGATACCACTGAGCACAAATTTCAGTAGTTTTTTTTGTATGTGGAATCCTGAATATTTTCTTTGCCAATGTAAAGAACAAGTAATTTGTGTCCAACATTTAAAACAAACAAATATGAGTGACTCATTTAATGAGTATATTAATACTGAACGGACGAAAAGATTTCTAATAAAAAGTTATAGGCTTTAATAATATCCCGAAATGACATGTTGTTGTTACTGGACCTTGATGGATGGGCTGGGAGACGTATTTTTGTATATAAAGATGTGGGCGGACGGCAACAAAAGCAACTTTCCGCGCTTGTATAGGCTTTTACAGGCCTTTATGGAAGTCTGAGTGTTGTATCGTCTTTCAGCATCGTCATTATTTCAATAGAAGCCGTTGATATTCCCCGACCTTTCTCTGCACGTTTCCGATCTATATATTTATGTCGAGATTGAAATGTTTAACGTCACAAAAAAATAAGCAATTAAACCATAATTGTACGCTGGGAAAATTATTTTGAAATATATTACTAATAATACTAAATGTACAGATAAAAGACAATCACAAGGAAGATTAAAAAACAATAGGGGTGCATAGAATAACTATTTTCTCTTTAGAAACATGACAGAAAATATATACTGTTGCTAAAAGTTGCATAAAATAAGGTAGTCAGGAATGTTTCGTTTAATAAATTGAGTGAAAAATAATAAAGAAACCCTAATTCTTTTTTTAGTTCTATCCCCAAAAAACATAAATGTGAAATAGAGGCCAAGTTCCTGCCCCCACAAAGAAACACCCCCTTCCTCAAAAATATCCCCACCTAAAACCCCCCAAAAAGCCTTACCATTCTACACTCCAAAAAAGTAGTATGAGTTGGTGTATGAATTCAACCAAAAATATTTGCCAATACAAGAGATGATACAAGAAAGAAATGTCCAAGTTCATTACTTGGAAGACCTCATAGTTACTTACTAAGAACAGTAAAGACACTTCAACTGACCTTTAAAAACAACAATAAAAATACTTATATCCAGTTACTAAAATACCACTTTCCTCATTCAGGTATATTCTTAAACTTGGCAATGTTTATTTTTTCTCTTAAGATAATTTCGTGACAAAAAAAAAAAAAAAAAAAAAAAAAAAAAAAAAAAAAAAAACATTGCCAAGTTTAAGAACATACCTGGTTAAAGAAAGTGATATTTTAGTAACTGGATATAAGTATTTTTATTGTTGTTTTTAACAACAAAGTCGAAGTGTCTTTACTGTTCTTAGTAAGTAACTATGAGGTCTTCCAAGTAAAGAACTTGGACATTTCTTTCTTGTATCATCGCTTGTATTGGCAAATATTTTTGGTTGAATTAATACACCAACTCATACTACTTTTTTGGAGTGTAGAATGGTAAGGCGTTTTTGGGCGGTTTTAGGAGGGCATATTTTTGAGGAAGGGGGCGTTTCTTTGTGGGGGCAGGAAGTTGGCCTCTATTTCACATTTATGTTTTTTTGGGGATCTGATTACTTTTTTCTAAGTATTAAATAGAATTTAGTTGCCGCATACCTAGTGGCTTTTGTACTTCATATAAAACCAGGGTCCTTGGATTCTGCATAAGGTTCTCCTTACTGCTTGATATTTGATACCAATAATCAACCTACATACATCTAATCACTAGACTAGAAAAGTTAGAAGCTCTTTCAAATGACATTACTCAAGAGGACAAATTGATTGCTCTCTTAACTACACTATTACACTGTAAAACACAGGAACCTTATCCCGAGGATAAAGATCACAAAAGTCCGTCACGCAGGAGCTGCATAACTAAGCACTTTCCTCAGAATTTGGGTAGTGTAGACTGCTTTCCAGAACAATTTGCTTAAAATATCCTACATAAATAAAATAAAAACATGAATAGTTCTCTTTTAATTTTGTAATGAGTAACTGATAAATTATTAATTTTCTTCCAGAGTTATGTTTACACATGGTACCTACTACACTACGTAATAAATACAAAAAAAAACTCATATTATCGTATTTTGATCTAACGCAGGAACCGGATACAGTCACTCTAGTGGTAGAAAGCGCTCCTTGCGGCGCCTTTGTGAACCTATGTATGGCTGGCTTTTCTATTGTAATATATTACAAAGTAAACCCCCCTTTCCGATTGACCGATTCAGCTCATTTTTACAACACTTCTTTCTCATGAGTTACCCACGACGTATACCGCGTTTCGTTACAATACAGCAGAAATTACGACCAGTATGAGTATATTAGTAATTTGGGTCCGGAGTAAACCCCCCCTCCTAATGAACCGATTTAGTTTATTTTTACAACACATATTTACCTGTAGATTACCACTACGAATACCGAGTTTCGTCGAAATATACCAAAAATCACGGTTGGTAGTGGCGAATTGGTATTGTGGGTCTGGAGTAAACCCCCCTCCTAATGAACCGATTTAGTTTATTTTTACAACACATATTTACCTGTAGATTACCACTATGAATACCGAGTTTCGTCGAAATATACATAAAATCATGGCTGGTAGTGGCGAATTGGTATTGTCGGTCCGGAGTAAACCCCCCCCCCCCCCTCCTTATGAACCGATTTTATATCTCACTTTTCTCTCTATATTACCACAACGAATACCAAGTTTCGGTGAAATATAACAAATATTACGGCTGACATAGTCAAATTAGTGTTTTGGGTTCAGGGTAAACCCCCCCTTCCGGTGGACCGATTTTGGTGGTTAACGAACTCTTTCAATCGTTTGCTAATTGAATGCTATATACCAAGTTTCGTGAAGAAAAAACAAAAACTCTGGCCGCTATCGTGTTAACACACACACATATATATATATATATATATATATATATATATATATATATATATATATATATATATATATAGATAGATAGATAGATATAAATTTTAACGGGGGTCATTTTCGGCGTCTACTAGGTAGGATCGATAAAGATTTGAAGAAATTTTTTGAAAATTCCGTCATGAGTCCAACCTCAATAGCTACTTTCCTTCGGAGGAAAGTGTAATAGGGAAAGTGCAGAAGGCCTTCAAGAAAAAGATAAGAACAAAGACGATACATTTTGGGATTGTGATCCTAAACTTTGTAATTTAGATGGCTCGACTTTGAAAAACTTAGTATCTGCTTTGAAGTATATTATGCAGTGAACCCCTACGACTTTATTTACTACATTTAAGAAAGAAGTCACAACTGTTTTTGTTAAGATGCGTCGAAATGTTTTTTCAAACATCAAATATAGGTTCTCCTTACCAAGACGATTCATTTGATACTCCACATGAAGGGTTTCAGAAGAAATGATGGCATTTCGATGGAACAAAAAGTACAAAACTTCATAGGTAATATGACACTCCCGTATCAAGACCTACCTGCGTGCCAAGTTTGGTCAAAATAGGCCAAACGGTGTGAATTTGTATAAGGAACAAACTGACAGACAGACAGCTGATAGAAAATTTAACCTAGCCTATGATTCTCCCCGTATCAAGACCCATCTGTGTCCCAAGTTTGGTCAAATCGGTCAAACGGTACGGATTTGTCAGAGGAACAAACATACAGACAGACAGCTGGTATAAGATTTTTACCGAGCCTATATGCGCCTTATTGATTCTTAAAAAATCAAATATAGGTTCTTCATACCGAGACAATTTCTTTGATACCCCACATCATAGGTTTCGGACGGAATGATGGGTTTCCGAAGGAAGTACAAAACTGGAACGGCCCCGCCCCGGAAGCGGAGTCAAACACAACTTTTCGCGATTTTTCGATTTTTTCCTTTAATAACGTCTTCATATCTATCTTTATGCAAAATTTCAAGTACCTAGCACCATGGGAAATGCCTAATAATTTTGATGAGTCAGTGAGTGAGTGAGACCTATAAATCCCGATTTCCGATCGCTTATATCTCAGAAACTATTCGATGTAGAATTATGAAAATTTTCAGTTTTACTCACATCTAGTAGTATAATACCTGTGTAAAATTTCATAACTTTATCTTTACCTGGTTGAAAGTTATGAGAGGGTAAAAATCGGCTCTAAGACCACCTGTAATATACACACAGTATACTTAGGCCGGAACTTGGCCTGGCGCACTACCGTGCGCCTAGACCTAGTTATTTCACATCCACTTTCTCACCCCTATCCTTATTAGTCTCTGGCAGCAGCAGGGCCTCACCAGGGCACCTATGAAATCATTCACCAAAGGAGTTCACCTAATTGCTCAAAGCCGATATATATATATATATATATATATATATATATATATATATATATATATATATATATATATATATATATATCGGCTTTGAGCAATTAGGTGAACTGTCTATATTATTGTATTATTTACACACACACACAATTATTTAACACAATATATGTTTATATATAAATATATATACATATATATATATATATATATATATATATATATATGTATATATATATATATATATATATATATATATATATATAAACATATATATGTATATATATTGTGTTAAATATTTGTGTGTGTTTGTAAATAATACAATAATACAGACAATAATAATGGAGTATTATTATAGATTATTATATTATATGACATTTGTTGCCTATTTGATTGTTGGTTAATTATTTTGTTGCAATAATCATAATTATTTTTCAGTCATAGAACACGTTTTGACAGGAAGGACTAGAAAATTAGAAGGTAAGGAATTCAACATAATTCATGAATTATCTCATTCTCTCCTTAAAACATCTGTATCTTCATTGAGAGAGGGGAGAAGAATATTATTAACTCATTTGATTAGAATCAAACGGACCTGTTAATTTGACTTAAAATTTTGAATATATTAATAAAAGGGTTGTATGTAAATTTCCCTCGGCACTACATGTATCTTTTTCACGCAAATTAAACTTGTGAGAAACTTGGCATATATTTGCCAGGGGCTTTAAACGAAAGGGCAACAGTATAAAAAACCGTGGATTTCCATTGCTTTACTCCGCCGGCCCAGATTGGGTTGTGAATTTATCTAGAGCGGATTAGTAACGTGCCCTTATCTGCTCGAGCAGAGCCCGATTTTTCTTTAGCCAAGCTCATGGCTTCTAATCGCCCTATTCATCAACAGCCAAGGTGAAAAATTGGTAGCCCCACAAATCTGAAAAAAAAACAAGGGAAAGGTCGTTTCCGTCTCGAAATCACCAAAAAACGCAACAGAAAATAAATTAATTCGAAAATACCAAAGTTATAATTCACATCAGGGAAAATATCTGATTTAAGGAATACCTGATAGTAAAAATGTGACACTAATCAGAAATATTTTACGGGTTTTCACTTCACATAGGTACATAACGCATGCCAACTGGTTTTTTTAAGTGAGTTGACAAACATTTTTTTTTTTTTTTTGTGTAGTTTGAAAGGGAAAGGGAAGAACTTCTTACTAGTTTTTTTGTTTTTTTAAGTAATTATAATAAGCGTTTTTATGTAACTCACACTGTAGGCTTTTGAGAGATCAATTCTAATGGGGCAAATACATAAATTAAATCAAATTGATTTGTTTGATTCTAATCAAATTGTAAGAAAAATGTAACATTTGAAAATTAAGGAAGATCTTTCAGGTTTTTATTTTTAAAATTTTAATAAGGTTCCCTTATTAAAATTTTATACCAGAATATCACTTGCTTACATCTCGTTCAGACATAAAACAATTATTTTTTTACGAATTTTTATTTCGTTATATGATTTTTCTAACACTGGGAAAGGATAGAAGCTAAGAAATATTAATATAGCGGAAAAAATTATGTAGCGGTTCAATTAGTTTATAATGACTGACTGCCGTCCAAAAATAAAAAATATTATTTTGAGCATTTTAATCAACAAAAAAGTAGGTCATTCGATTTTCATTGTGCCAAAAAAATGTATCACGTATCGCAAAGATAGACAAGTAACTGAAATAAAAATAAGTACTTGTAGAGAATTCTGATTAATAGGAGAAGAGTGTCCCGAAAAAACTAACTTGATTCATCATTCAAAATAAGTAACCACGTTCCTTAGGTCTATGCAGGGACAACATCCCCATCAAGATTATAACAGTGAAAGGGGTAGTAGAGTAATCGAACCATGTCCTTAAGGGCCTCAATCCATCATATTCGGGATGGCAGACTCCTTTAGATTTCGGCAGCATTATCTCTATCTCTCTCGGTAGCTGACCACACTATCTCCCTAGTGACCCTATGAGCAAGAATTAGATATCTGAAGACACAGTCTGCTCCTGTAGACTTTGGTACTATGTGTTTTTTTTTATGATATAACAGTAAAAATAGCCTCAAGCTGCCGCGTGTTAACGGACCTTTGGAACTTCTAACTTTTACCAAAATGAAATTCAGTAAAATGTTAAATTCTTTGAATTATGTATATATATATATATCATTTCTATAATATTACAAAGCGTTCTTCAGTCTAATGTAAATGTTTGTGGTTTATTTCTATAGTTGTTAAAGTAAATAATATGAAAAATGCGGGGTTCGCCAACCCCCAGTCTCAATAATTATAAGATTTTAGGGTAACTAATATTTTAAGACATTTTTAAAATTTGTTTTAATGGAATAAGTTAATTACCGACAAACTATCTAATTTTGCCGAAAGAGCTAAAGAAATGTTTTTCGACGTGTAAACAACAAGTCGCCAGGACAGATGATTTTGGTGTTATCAAGGGAGTAATTGTTTTATGATTTTATGAGAAAACCAACAGTCCTCAATATTAGGAGAATAAGAGATTTTAGAAGACTTTCACTTTTATTTTTATTTTTTTTTTTCGTAGGAATTCAGGAATTTGGCGAATAAGCTATTTAATCTTTCAATTATGACGATTTGTTACAAAAATTATTTTCATAGTATATTCACATACCCAGTTGGCTGGCAGGCCTTTCAAACAATTATAGAAAATGAACTGAGCCTAAGCACATGAAAACAAATATTGAAATTGATGAAGCTGTTTATTACTTTTCAACCGCCCTTCAGCAATCGTTATTCAACTCAACGATACATATACCTTTTGGCTAACACAGAAATACGAACAGGAGGTATGCCGAGAAACATATAATTACTAGTGGAAAATAGAAAAGCACGCAAACGATGACAAAATTCTCGATATCCCTCAGACAAAAAACCAGTTGACAAACAAACTCAGAAACAACTCACTCTGGCAAGGTACTATTGTTAGTACAATGTTGCTTTAGAGAGAATTGTTTGATATTGTTACACTGGAAGTAAATGTAACTCATGAGTTTGTATATGGAATCCTGAACAAATCCAATTCAGTTACTAATTCAAAGAAAAAGAAGAACACAGAAAGAGAAAGGAAGTATCAAAGGTTTCTCATAATAGGAGAAAGTTTCTAAAAATATCCTCTCCGCTAAATAACGTTTGAAGGAGATGCCAGCTGAAGTATTTCTTCCATAGCTTCGGTTGCTAGGCAGCTAAAAGCGTTAAGCTCAAAATCACATTGACTTATCCGCCGGCACTCACGTTTCCCCCTTCTATCCGGCTGTCAGATCCGCATACACTACATTTTCTCCGCTCTAGCCACTAACAAATATTTACTATATCGGCATTTTTTTTTTTTTACCTTCAAACAATACAAAAGGACAAAATAGAATAAACATTGGTTTACGCGGACTGTGAGAACAAGAAAAAACGACTCAACAGGGTAGATTTTGTTCTATAGTTGGAAGAGATTAAAACCCTTAGAAATAAACGCAGAAGCTTCATTTTCTGAACGATATTTAGAGGAGAGGGGATTTAAAATGTACTTACTTATGAATGAAAAAATTAAGAGATTAAAATGACAAAAATCGCAGCTTAATAATAGTTTTTGACAGCTATCCACTTAGATGAAGGCAATCGTGTCATCGTAGTAAAGTGGCTACTAACGTCTAAATAGCTAAAGTAAGTACTACGAAAGGTACTAGTTGGAGGAATAACCAGGGAAACAAGAACTACCTATATGCTGAAAATGAACTTACTTCTTTAAGCCTATGTTTAATGACCACATAGTGGTTTACAACACCTACAATAAAAAAGTCCTACGTGGAGGAACGACGTCATCTATGCGCGTTTATGCGTTTATATGCCTAGAGACATTTGTAAAGGAATAGAAGTATTTTTGACACGTTTTGATCTTTCGTGAAAAATAAATAACGAAAGCTCAATGAGAAGTAAGAGTTTAGGTACCACAACAGGAAACTCACAGTATCCTAAGCGGAAATTACTCCATCCTCTTTATCAACGTCCACTCAGAGAAACACTATAACCTGGTTATACTAAAATGCTCATTTCACTGTTAAATGAAATTTATAAAGAAACAAAAAACTACCAATTAAATCGTGAGGTAATCAGAAACAAAAGCCCGTTTAAGAGAACAAAACTATCAATTTCAAAGATTTAAGCACTTATCCGATTGGCATCACCTCATCGAAAATCTTGAAGAAAAGTGAGATTTAGGCATGGAAATAACTCTCTCGGCCTCTTCGACTTCTGCACACACATTACAAACAAACAAAATTATTATGAATGCTTGGCAGGCTTTAAATAAATAAATAAAAAATAAAAAAAATTCTTTTTTTAACAAGAAAAAAATCTTGTTGTACAAGCAAATTAATTTTACTGCTAAAATCAATTATACAAAAAATACCAACACTTTTCAGTTCTTAAGTACTTATTCCTCCGTCTGAGATCGTCCCATCGAAAATGTCTTTGGAAACATTTTAGTAGAAAATGGAGTAAATTTTCGAATGGACACCTTCAACTTACAACGATTTCCAAATCATTTTCAAGATAGTGTAGCAAAAATATAGATCCGAAAATACATTCCGAAAATGTAGATCCGAAAAGTTACCACGAATATTAATAAAATACTTTTTCTAATAGTTCCTTAACTCCAAACGCAACCAAAATTTAAATATCATAGATCATCATAATGTCAAAAAAGTATCACTGAATCAATTCATTCAGAATAAGCAAACAGAAATTAGTTTGGAAAAGTAGTTGTTTCATGTTTACTAGTGAACAGTTACAGATATCGCTTTAACCCTATAGAGACGGCAGCAGTCGTATGAGAGGGGTACCCGGTGACGGGACCCTCCCGATACCTGCCTGTCCCTCCTGACGGCTACTAGCTAGCTCCCTTCAACGGGCGCTCGACAATTGTCTTTTAGATTTGTGTTCTGGTATTAGTAATATATATATATATATATATATATATATATATATATATATATATATATATACATTCTTAAATTAGCGCAGAAACCTTTCCACGTAACACCTTTGTAATACTGATAGAAAACATGCATCCCTGGAAACTGCGATGCTTCCTCAGCAAATAACATTGTTTTCGCTTCGGAAAAAGCCTACCGTCTTCGTCGAAATCCTAGAATGCTCTTCAATATTACTTCCTGGAGTTGAGAAAGGACTGGGCTGCGATTTATCATCTTCCGAGAAGTCCCAAACACGTCTACTAAGAAATGTGACTAATTTATTGTTCTAGATTAAGCCGCCGTCCTTATTTTTTAAATATAATTTTCGAGCATCGCAACGACGGCGATTTGCACTTTTTAAAATACAAAAAATACCGATTTATACAAAAATACAAACTCATAGAACTAAATACAACAAAAGAAAATAAGCGGCCGTCCTTATATGATATAGAGTGAGGTGGCTGCTAGAGAAGCCCACCGTCAGCCAGTCACGGCTTTGTGCTGGCTGCTGGAGAAGCCCACCGTCCAGAAAGGGTTAAAATTGTATCACTCGTTTTCCTAAGCTAAAGAACCTACAAAATGAGTATCTGCTGCATTTGAACTCCTAAGAGTTACGATTTGTTTCGCGCGAATTTCGATCCAAAAACCATGTTGCGGTGTATGAATCGGCAGGATATGGAACTCGATTTTTCCAACTAAGCGAAAGATTTTGCACACAAATTTTAACCAATGTGAAATTTTCTCGTCGGCACTTCCGGATTGTTACATTAGGTCAACTTATCAAACTGTCACGAGTAAAAAAGTAAAGATCATTAGCAGAGCCAAACTTCAAGAAGTCCGACTCCCAGCAACTGCGATTTTATGCCTGTTTCGTTTAGAAATTGCGGAATAGAAAGTGTTGATACTTTGTATTGATAATTCGTAAAACATTTAAACACTCCGTGCAAAATCATTTCGATGAAAAGCGAGATTTACGTGCCTCAATGCACAGGAAATTTGCAGTAGTCAAGCGGAAATAACTCGCTTTCGATATTAATACAAACATGCTTTACGGGCACTTTATTTAATGAAAAAGTTACAAAGAAAAAATATATAATTGCCAAAAACAGAGGAAACTGAAAAAAAAAAAAAATCCTGTTGAAAAACGAAACCATCACTTCAGGCTTTCAAGCACTAATTCCTCCGAATTACAACGTTCTATCAAAAATTTTATAACAATCGCTTCTCTATTTAATGTACTACCACTTTCGAATAGATGCCTTACATTTACCACGACTTACCAACCGGTTTGGAGATATTTAAGAAAATATGCAATAGCCCAAAAGAAAAGTAGAGTTAGTTATCCGCACTTTCCTCGAAAATGGTTATACAAAAAGCCTTGGAAATTATTTATTTATCTAATTCTCCGCTCCAAATAACCTATGAAGTGTTCCTGAAAGCCTGTAGAAGCAAATCCGTAAAAGTTAGGATTTTCTTTGAGCGAATATCGTGAAAAAAAAAAGAACAGTTCCTGCAGGCGGATTCGGAGGTAGGATTCCCTATTTAGGTAGGGAGAAAACACGCTAAAACTGACAGAAGAATACTGGTGCCAGAAATAAACTGAAAGGACCTAGACAAAATATTTATATCCACTTGGTGTTTCTTTTTCGTTCGTTTTAAGCTCAATATAATGAGCACAGCTATTTATACAAGGATTATTTTGAATAATCCTTAAAAAATTAAAAAAAAAAAAAATGTGGCGTTGAATTTTAAAGCTATTGGGTAACATTCAGAGGTTAAATTCTTCTTTTTAAATTTGAATTAATGCATAGGTTGAGCTTAAATGGTAAAGACATTATACATCTTTACGACTAACGCGGTAAACGTCTGGCCCGAATTAACCGAAATGGATCGCCACCACCAGCCTTGGCCTTTGAAAGCCACAGCTGTGCAGGCTTTATGACAATACCCGAAAACTTTGTTTACGAGAGTACTAGAGAATTCTCACCCTTCCTTAATCAAGGCTAAGCACGTTAATCGTGAAATAGTTTTCTGGGTTTTCCCAGAATCTTTAAATAGTTGGGACAAAACAGAATTTCCCAACCCCATCTCTTCCCCTGAGGGCTGGATGATCACAGTAAAACCAGTTTCCTTTGATTTCTTTAATACTACCACAAGAAATTATTTCAGCCATAAAGAGTAAGAATGACCTAAAAGATAATAGTGCTTTAACCATGCTGATAATACAGAGGAACAAGTCGTTCCACGGAGCCTTTATTAAGTAAATCGTCAACAGTAACTTGCGAAAAATCCCGCATGACACAGTATTGTGGTTATCTATACATTGCACAATGTGAAAAATATTATTTATTATTAAAAAATAAATTTTCATAAATCCTTTAACCACTTATGTAACTTTCTTAAAAATTAATCTTACCTAAACACTAGGTGGTGAATTAGCAGACCGGCGGTCGCTCCATTCTGAAACAAAAATTGAGCACATTTATGTAAGAATGAATATAGTGTAAATCTAAAGTAATATTCTAACTACTACAGACAAACATAGCTATAAGAATTGACTTAAGTTAGGCAATTTAATTAATATTGTGCTTCATACAGCATGAGAATAGAGGAGGAATTTCAGATCCAACAAGCATCACCTGCAAATTAGGCCCTTAGAAGAAACTCATAGGCAATACAAAAGGCGGGCCCCACACACTATGCAAAAAAAAAAAAAAGAAGTTCAACACGAAGGACCCGAGTCATCTTAGCGGGTTTCAGGTGTCATTTGGAATGCACAGAAGAAAAGCAATTAATGTTTTATCTTAATCAAGTTACCATTCACTGGCTACCAGGTCACGAAGACTTAGGCAAAAGTTCGTCGGCCGACGCACATGCTAAAGCAGCTTCTGAACAAACAAATATAGAAATAACAAGACTAACCCACCAAGACTGGACAAATAGAACAAGAAACATTATAACATTATTCTGGCAAAATTTGTGGATCCAACTGACAGAAAATAAACTCCGCTCTATCAAACATAGAGTAAAAGAATGGCCATCCATCTCCCGTAGAAACCGAAGAGAGAAGTGGTTTTGACCCGCTTAAGGATTGGTCATTCTCGACTTACTCACAGTTACTTAATGACGATGCAAGAACAGCCGCAATGTAAAATGTGTAACACTACTCTTACAATAAAACATTTACTCACAGACTGCATGAGACGACGTGACCTGAACTTACCCTACGACTTATGCGAGTTGTTAAGAGAATATAGCCAACACGTAGACTCTATACTACATTACCAAGGATTATACTAACTCATTTGAACGCAGCCTAATATTTCGTTACCATAGTGTCCTATAGAGACATGAATATTCCACAGTAAGAAGGTAATTCATTTAACTTTTGACTCATACTGACATTCCTAGGATGCAAATGCAAAAAGACTGATGTACAAACATTATATAAATAAACTCAAAGTAATTTAAAATCATGTTATCTACTATTATATGTATTGTACATATGTATGTATGTGTGTAAATAATAAAAACAAGCTTGTATTAAGCTTGTTTAGCACCTTGTGGAAAATCACAGTGAATCCTGAAAAATGCTGTCACGTAACATTTACTCTTAATAAGAGCACTTGCCCTCCAGTCTTCATATGCAACAGTCAACTTCCTGTATCTAATGAGGTGCGTTACCTGGGACTTCTACTAGACAGCAAACTCACATGGAACCCACACACACGACTAAAAAGAAAAGAGCTGAACAGGAGATTTGGACTCTTAAGACGACTACTCGGCCCTACTTCAAAGCTTACGACACACAACAAACTTACTATATACAAAACTATAATTAGACCTATCTGGACTTACGGACTTGAATTATGGGGAACAGCAAAACACTCAAACATACAACGAATACAAGCATTCCAATCCAAAGTCCTTCGTAGAATAGTCAATGCTCACTTTTATGTCTCCAACAAAACCCTACACAATGACCTAAATATCCCCTTCGTAAAAGACCTCGCAACATCCAGATTCCTAACGTTTCATTCCAAATTGTCATCCCATCCAAATCCTAGAGGTCAATCCCTTTCCACTCGGACCCACCCTAAAGACCTTCCCAGGAGGCTTAAGAGAGTTTGGCCCCGTGACCAGCTACCCTAGCAGCGGTTTAAAACAGTGAAAATATAAATGTTAGCATATATTAGGAAGTGCCAATAATGATTGGCTCCTTCCATATACTATTCACTGAATGTACGCAATACGATCACAATTAATTATTGTACTATTGTACTATATAAATTGTACAGATTTTAAATAAACATTTATTAAAAAAAAAATTAAGCTTGTTTATATATTGTAAATATATAGACAATAAGGCCATAAAATGTAATCTAATAAAGATATATCTGACCACCTAAAACAACACTACAATGCAGAAAAAAAATTGTATTCAGTAACATTGTAATTAATTGTAAGTTTAATAAATACAGGACAAGCATGTAAGCATAATAAAAAAGCTATTATTGATGTTATGTTATGCTTAATATTTTTTTTTATTTTATTTTTGTGTTAACGCTTTATAGCGATGTACACCTTACATTTTATATATATATATATATATATATATATATATATATCATTATTTTCTACATGTTAACATTGTGTATATATCGTTACTTTATATTATATTACATTATTGTCTACATATTTATATCGTTTATACACTATTAAATTACATAATTGTCTATACTTACATCATGTATATAATACTGCATTATATTACGTTATTGTATACATATGTACATTCTATATAACTAAGACCTAATACAATTATTATTACAATTATACAATAAATACTATATACATATACAGTTATGTTAATTAGTACATACATACAATCCTTAATATGCTGCTAAATTAAGCTATACTTAATATGCTGAAAAATCCAGTCCAATCGATAAACGTTTTAACAGTCTAGTAGATCCGCTAGCAATGGTAGGGTATGGAAGTTTAGCCACTATGTCAACCTCAATATCATACAGATTTTCATCTTCTCTCGTAAACTTGTAACTTAAAGGTTGTTTTTTCAAATATTGGATCTTAAACATTGGACATTTAATACCACAAATCTCTGCGACTAAATATGTAATAGTCTTTTCACTTTTATTTTTAACAAGTATAACATCTCCTTTTTCCAAATCATATTTTTCAAATTGTTGCTGGTCATCGTCTTAACTCACGACATTTATCAGACAGACCAACGTCACTTTCTCCTGAAGAAATTTCGGTGTCAGTATCAGAATCTGAACTGTCATTAGCATAATTTTCTTCTTATTTACCAATTTTTTGGGAAGGTGTTAATTTGTATGTGGTGTCTTACGTTTAGGGTGGTGCTTTCGGTTTTTTTTTCCACCTTCAATAATTAGCTTTCCAGGAATATCTGGCAGGATACGAGGTTTCCCTTTAGGCCGGCCCCTATTTCACATTTTCCTTGCCTGCTCTTCTCGATGAGGCCTTAGAACTTCAAGGTTAGTTGTGCATCATCAAAGCAATGCAGATTCAAAAAATTAAGCTGCTAATATGCTGAGCTATGCTTAATATGCTGATAAATATTATTAATATGCTGCTAAATTAAGCTATGCTTAATATGCTGAAAAATCCAGTCCAATCGATAAACGTTTTAACAGTCTAGCAGATCCGCTAGCAATGGTAGGGTATGGAAGTTTAGCCACTATGTCAACCTCAATATATCATTGTATACATATCATGTATACATATCATGTCAACCTCAATGTATACATATCATGACAACCTCAATATATCATCGCCCCTTAAGGGGCGATAGGTTTGAACTGCTACACTGAGGATTGATATATTAGGATGTGATATTTATTTATTAAGAGTTTCGCAACGTTTGGCGACTTGCTCTTTAACAGTACATGAAGATATTACAAAATACTTTTTGCACATTGTGTATATAACAAGTCAGTACATTTTATGAGTATAACTAGTACATTAGTGAGCTAATTAATAATAACAATAACATTTTTTATATAATATATTTCACAATAACAATAGGGTAATATAATGGATATTAAATAGAGTGTGAAAGGAAAAAAAAAATATATATATATATATACATATAAAGTAAGGTAATATAATGCAATATAAGAATATATACATAATATAAATACGTAAACAATAAGGTAATAAAATGCAATATAAGAATATATACATAATATAATATATAGGCAATAAGATACCATAATATTCTGTAATAACTATATAAAATGTAAGTTGTACATCGCCATAAAGCGGAAAACCAACAAATAAATAAATGTTTTATCTTAATTTTTAGAGCAAAATGTATACATATTATGTAAAAATATAAAATGATATCTCAAAGCGAAGCTAGATTTAAAACACCACAACAAGAAACTGATACTATATAAAGCCGTAAAATTTATTAATGTTACCTGTTATATTATCAGGGAAAATGTTAAATCAGTTATATGCACTATCTGAGTTGATATGCAATAGACTAAAAGAATCGAATAGTTTACTGAAAGACATGGGATAGAATATGAAGAAGCCTATGAACATTCTTATCCCCCCCTTTACAAAGAAAGGAAAATTACAGAGCTATGCTCCTCTTTGTTCGAGGGAGAAGGAAGCCATTTGAGTAAATCAGACAAACACTTAGGTTTTATCTAAGGCCATTGTACAACGAGCAAAGGATCATATCGATGCTGAATCTAACAGCTGTAAGAATAACTGTGGTCTGTAAAAATTTGTATGCGGGGATCCGAAAAAAAACGTAAAATATTCCAATGGAGATTATCACCCATTGATTTTATAAGACATTATAAAAGAAGAGCGGGTATGATGTGTATGTTAATAAAAGTAGGAAGGCACCACACGAAAATATATTCCTGATACAATAAAAATTCTATTCTAAATATTTTATTTTATTCTTTCTTAAACAAATAAATTCCTTCATTGGATTTTTATTTTTTGGGTACTATCGAATCTAAACATTTGACTATTCCCAGCTTATTGGCACCTTACGTACGTAACTCAGTTTTGATTTGCCCATTAGAGGGAAGGTTTGCTTTTGTACAATTAGGCACTACTAGTAGTTATTAGTGACATTTTGGTGTGCAGATGATGTGAAAAAAGTAAATAAAATAAATTAATGTAGTTAATTCTTTTTTTATTATCTTCCACCTAACACACACACATCATAATATATATATATATATATATATATATATATATATATATATATATATATATATATACGATTGGTAAAATATTGGCTAAAGCACAAGGAATAACATGCCCTTAAAGCCCACTCCAGGTAGTGGAAGCAAAACTTACATTGTTGTATATGCACCTAAGCATTTAAATCAATTCGAAGAAATCAGCTTTTAGGATGATGAAAAACTGAAGATTTTTAATAACTGTAAGAATGATAGAGCAGCTTCACTTGAATAGAAATGTTTTAAACACGATGAATGCACAATTAACCAAGCAAACACTAAGCAATTAATATTGAAATTTTTTTAATAGAGGAAGTCGGGGTCATTTTCTAGCAGAATACCAACGGCTGGGTTCTGACGTTAGAGATACTTGTACCAATCCCACTTCTTGCGTTTTGAGGTTTGCGCCTAAGGGGGAAACTACATTGGTCCCGAACCGACCCGATTTGATCCAATCAGATGGCCACAGATTCTCGGGCGTTCAAACATGTTTGTTTCTATACCGATTTCCCACCGAAGACGCAAAATGTCACCAAACGACGTATTATGTTTCAAAAAGATCTACAGCCTCTACATCTTAACTGATTTCAATGTTTTGTTTTTTTTTAATGAAAGCTATTTAGATCAACTAAATTACGTAGAAAGATTTTTATAACCATCCAATGTTTATAACCTTCAAATGCTTACAACCTTCTAGCTACCTTTCTTAGAAATAATTATAAATATGAATACTAGTGCTTCTCATATGGTAGTGTAGCAGTTAAAATTTAACTGTTACACTTAAGATTTATTTTTTCGTGACTGATATACTTCCAGAAGATTGATTGGCCTCTCAACTCCTCCTATATACCTCCAACATTCAACATAATCCTAGGTTTCTTTGGTTATTAGATGGTATTTCTTAAATTAATAACTCATTTTTACTTCGCTACGAGGTTATTACTGACGAGCTGTGACTAAATCGGATCGGATCGGATCGGGTCGGTACCAATGTAGGCACTCCCATCGTACGTTGTCGGTCAAACGAAAGCGGATCGGGAGATTACGGGCCATGTAGATGCAGCCTTAGAGCTCACTAAAACATTCCACTGAGCAAAGAAAAATCCCTCCAGAAAGCCTGGTGTTATGGCCATATTAAGGGAAAAAAACAGAAACAAAATACAATAAATGTGCATCAGCCTCAATGACCTACCAAAAAATGTAAAAATATGTAGTTGTGGAATGTAAAAAGGGCGTTATATATTTTTGTAATAAATCAAAACGAATGCGTGAAGTGTTTTCTTGCTTGGAAGAACAAAATGTTTTTTACTTCTGTTGCTTATTATATCGTATTTAGTGTTTATTCAAGGTAATTATTATTAAGTGAAAATGTATATACTGATGTCTTGTGTGTAAATATTCTGGTGGACACTTCCATTAGTGGTTTGCCAGTAAGCTCTCCAATGACATTTGCTAAGACACGGTTTTTTGATGTTTTAACTATTAATCATTAAAAAAGTTTATATTAAATCCACTTATAAACACTATTTATTACGTATTGCTCTACCAGTTTCAACCCCCCCCCCCTTTTTTAAAGCTAATTGAGAGAAAGGCTAAATAAATTCTTATAATCCTAAAGATACGGCCTAGTATGCAATATAAAACGAATAAAGAAATATCAATACATTATGGTCTTATTGATCCGTGGTCAGACCAACGTAGTAAAATAACTTTTCCTTCTCCCCTGTTGCCAAATGGAGTGGGATTGAAACCACATGCTCCTAGCTGCACGCCTAGCCACTAATGAGAAAAGCTAGCTTTCTAAAGTACCGCTGCAATAATGGAAGCAATAACCCCATGCTTCCCCTGAGCTGACTGCATTAACAGCCTTTTGTGTGCTCCATTCTCCGAAGCACTACACCTCCTCTCGCTATAAATCCCGCGCCAGTCTGCTTCTATTCTTGCTTAACCCTTTAAGGGGCAAAGACGGCTTAAGCCGTCGTAAGTTCAAAAATTCGTTCGCGGCGCCGATTCTAATAGCTTGTAGCTCTAATTGATATCCTGGGAATGTTAAAACTATTTACAACCCTTCCAGCCCCTTTCTACCCCTTGACAGCCCACACAGCGGTACTTTGTCGTCTTCTGGCACCTAGCATACCCAAACTCGCCCCACCGTCTGAAGCGTTATCAGTCATTTCCTTCCACAGAAGCACATCTACCTTCAACAATGTACGTAAAAAATTCGAATATCTATATGAAATACTATTGCTTGTTACTTTATCTTTCTATAATATGTCGCTAGGATGTTATTGATAATTTTTTAGACGGAAGTATGGGTTTTGTGCTGTAGTGAGACAGGATATGCATTAAATATGGATATTTACGCCGGGAAGAGCGAGAAACCACATCCTAATTTAGGCCCAGGAGAATGGATTGTTTTTATCACAGTTTATTTATTTCCTTACTGCTTTATGTAATTATAAATGTCTCAAACAGTAAAAATATTTCTTCGCAAATTTTAATTTGAGTAAACGGGCTAATGATCAAATGTTATAGAAATTCAGAAAATAAGTAAGCAAAGAATCCAGAGGACAAGGCAACTAACACATGTAAGAAATCCCATTATAAGCGCGAAAGATCGCGGCCGCAACGTGGGAAATGCTTAGACCTGTGTCATGCGGGTTTGCATTCAAGTACACATTACATAGACCCTTAAAGCGCACGAACGGCTCAGGCCGTTTAAAAAAAAAAAATAAAAAGTTTAATTTTGCAATGGGCTGTGTTTTAGCGACCAAAAGAAGTCATTTTTTTGCACGACTTGATTTTTAATGTTTTTCCGATGTTTGCGCCTTAAAGGGTTAAACACTGATAGAGTGTCCTGAGAGTGCAAAATTTCAATTCAACAACTGCTTTACTTAAATCATTATAGTCTCTTTATCGTCCACCAATTTGTACTCATACTTCTTTTAATTCTTCTTCTTGTTCTTTTCTAATATTTATTTAATTGTTCTAATCCTCAACAAGGATATTTCCTAACATAAATCCTTTATCATTACAAAAAAAATTCCGACACGCAGGAGCAGCACATTCCTTAAAAAGGTGGTTAGTTAATGCCTCATTCCTGTAGAATGGGCATAAAATAACCTATATTCAAAGCATACATTGTTTTGCTCTTTTATATTTGTAAAAGCTAACTGAATTATTTATTTGTTATTTATTGTTTTCCTGGCGTAAAATCCAACATTTAAATGACCAATTTAGTTTCTTTTATTTACGAAATATTATCCTCTCTACATGGGCATAATGTCTAACGAGCCTTGTTAAAAGTAAGTAACAATAGCAAACAATTAGGCAAATTATCCCCAATCATGGTATCGTATGTGTTTAGAAAGAACCTTAGTGGTATGTCAGCTCAGGTTCAATCGTGCTGAACAGGACCATGGAGCATACTAATGATATCACCGAGGAATCCTTTAGAATATTTAGAAATACGTTTAATCTTGCCATACCTGGCTTCGTGTTCCCCTGCGGTGAAAACAGTATCTGAGGACGAAAGAGACCTTGTGACTGTTAATAAACTCTCTGGGGCACCTAGAAGAAAGCTCAGCTCAAGTAGTGTTTGGCTCAATCTACTAATAAGGACGAACCTGAGCGCATCGGCGACAAACGCAGGAATAAGGATCTAACACTCCCTCATCTATAGAGAAGTAGAGGCAGATCGGTCAGACTTCAAGCTGGCACTGATTCCCACGGAGTACCTTGAGAGTGGCTTCAATATGGAACACTTTAGAGGATGGCAGTGCCATTAAATTCATTGATGAGCATTACCAGAACTATTATGAGAAATAGTGGTCCATCATTGTAATCTGCATGGATAGTTACATGATAAAATGGCTGGGGACAGACATTCCTGGGGTTGAACTAGACTAACACAAGAATAGGACGGAGGAATTTGCTGAACTGGCCCCGATGGCAAGTTCCTTTCTAGGGGGAAAGTGGAGGAGCAAGATATACTCCGCCGAATATGGAACCAAAACCTTGTAAATTCAAAAGCTTAATTTATCCTTGACCAACAGAGGAGAGAAACGGCGCATTTAGTTATTCTAATACTTCCAGAGACCGAAAAGATGTTTAGGGGAGATCGGGCGTCTGAACTGTGGCTGTGGCATGTACAAGCTTGTTTGCCATGAACATACTAAATTGGAAGCGTAAAAACAAAAATGAAATTAAATAATTTTAATAAAATACAACTATTTTTACTGGTTGAATTGATTTATTAAAAATCTAGATTCCTCTAATCTTAATCCTAATGATTAAATAAAAAAAAATACATTTTTATTTATATACTGCTTGATCGCAACGGAGGCGACTAGCAAATTAGTAAGTCTATATGGAAACGTCAGCTTTAAACAAAAAGATAATATTATTAAATAAATTATAATCATAACATAAAGGAAATAAATATAATTTCAGAAAAGTATCAAATAGATTTAAAAGTCAAAAATAAAATATAAAATAAATTAAAAAATAAAATAAAATAAAAGTAAGGAAGTTATAAAAAAAAAAATGACAGAGTAAACATTTTTATGAGTTTGTTAAATTGTGTGATATATATGTATAGTTTGTAAATATTTAAATATCTGATTCAAACAATGGCTACCATCGGACAAGAGTTCTGTAAGGTCAGTGGGTATGTTTAATTGTTCTCTTCTTCGTAAGTATATGTCTTATAGTTAGGAGTTGGTTACATTTTCTACATGTTGGTGCGTCTTGTTTAGTCATTAGGTGTCCGTGAGTAAGTAGAGAATGGCCAATTCGGAGTCAAGTTAGAACTACCTCTTCTCTCCTAGGTTTCCTCTTCTGCTGGATGGCCATTCTGCCACTGTTTGTTTAATCTGTCGTAGTTTATTGTCGTTTGTGTTGTGCCATGCTGTCTGCCACTGAATAAGTATTTGGTTGCTATAATATGTCGTTAGGTCCTCGTAAGTTGTTTCAGTTGGTGTCATGTTCTGTAGTGTGGTTGCCAATTTGGCTTGTATGTCAACGTCTGTGCTTTGTTTAATGTCTACGTGCCCCGGTAGCCTGTAAACAAAATCACTTTTTTCTTTTGAGTATCCTTTATATTGTACAAAGCTAACAACATTGCCTGCAGCTCAGCAGAATATGAACTAGATACTGTTGCTAGTTTCTGATGGAAAACCTTTCCTTCGATTATTGCAGCAGCACCAGTTCCTACCTCAGTCCGAGAGCCATCACTGAAAGAAAAGAGGCTGTCAGGGTTCCCGTTAAGTATTTCTTGGAAACATGATTTGTAAACGTGTCTTGATGTCTCGTCGGATTTTTTGTAGTTCGTCAATGTTGTGTCTATTGTTAAATTTTGTATTTGCCAAGGAGGTATTTCGAGTAATGTCTTCGTAAGTAATGATGTATTGGTAGTAGGTATGTCCTTGATGTATTCGTCGTACCTGACAATGAGAGGTCTTGGTCTAGTACACTCTTGCATATATTTATTGTAGAAGGTGTTATTGAGAACCGTATTCGTGCAGGCGAAATTCAAACATTTTTGTTTTAGGATGTACTTTATGCATAACGTCTTCCTTCTGTATGCTAATGGTAATTCCCTTGCTTCTACATTCTACTTCTTCTTCTAAAAAAAAATAAAGAGGCAATAAAATCAAATGAGGATATATCTACTAATAATTATAACAATAAAAATTAAACTGGTTCATATTGCCTTGATTTGTATGTTTGTTCAAGATTCATGCAAACGGTCTTGGCATTCCTAATATTCTTTTTTGTAATAAATAATATCTAAACTATCTAATAGTAATTTTGCAAAAATTATCAGTTGAGTTCTGTAATAATTCTTTTATCTCAAAGACATTCCTGGGCCCGATATAAGTATCTCACATTCGGAGGAAAATAGGGAATTACTTCGTGTTTTTTTTTTTTTTTTTTTTTTTTTTTTTGTTACAGTGGGAATTGGGTGTGGACTTACTCATTAGGGTTTCCTATAGAGAAGGGAGTTAGAACACTATCTTTCACGGCTTGAATACAAATTGAGCTCTGAACTCTCTATTCTGTTGGATCCACTGTATATTTCTTTCGACTCTACATCAAACGGTTTCTTAAACTTAATAAATAGGTATTAAAAACAATAATGAATGAATGAATAAGTAAATATATTTCTTCCAATATGTACATTGTTATAACAATAATTAATTAATAATAATTAATTATTTTTAATTTATACATATATATATATATATATATATATATATATATATATATATATATATATATATATATTATATATCCTAATTATTTTTATATAGAATAATTTCTGCGATCCCTGAAGAACAGGTTGCACTCATGACCGAATGATTGAAAGATTTCTTCAAATCATTAAATCATTAATCCTGCTTAGTAGGAATGCTTATCGAACCTCATTAAGGCTCTCCCAAACCGGCGCGGGACGGCGAGTGCGGGAGCAGAAACGGAATATGTTCAGAACCAATTCATATGACAGCCTATGGGAGTATTCGAACAGGCACGGGATCACCCACTGCCTGCAGCGTTCAAATCTCAGTTCGCCTCGTACATGGTATTTTCGCCGTCCTGTATCTAGTATGTCACAAACTAAAATGCTCACCACTTTCGCCAAATATTATCCGCTTCTGTAAGACTTAATTTAAAAATTTCATAAAAAAAAATCAGGTGTCGTTCAAAAGTAAATATAAAATTTGTTGATATCTCCCGAGTTCGGACATAAAGGTGAGATATTTCTCGTTAGTTGACGGTTCGTATTTGTTTTTTGTTTTTTAATATAATAAAGCGTTTATTAACATCTGCACAAATAATATAGTACATTAGTTAATTGTGATGAATAAAGACATTTTTATGATTTCACATAATGAGATTACAGAAAAAAATAGTACATACTTAAATTAATTACAAAAATAAATAAATAAAAATCATAGCTAAAAGTAAAAAAAGTAAAAAGTAATAAAAATAATATTAGAAAAAATAATAAATAAAATGATAAAATATAAGTATTTGGTAATACGGTAATACTTTCATAAATCCGTTTCGTTTCCTGGAAATATATATTTTATAACATACGTGGTTTAGTCTTTTAAATAATTATTTGACTCCTTATTATTTCTTCAAACACTTCTTCTATAAATATTGCATGAGTGCATGTGTCAGTTTTATGTTTTTTGTGAATAATTGCGCACAAAATAATACTAAATATACTACATCTAAATGTTCTTCTTGTGCTGCACAATCTTTATAAAAGTCTACACCACGCCTTCTTTCTAGTAGGGAGTGGAGAGGTTGTGATCATCAATTTCCACTAATTACTTTCCGCCGGACCCTTTACCTTTCCTCGGCCCATTAGTGGATACAGACTCCAGCTGCAATACCATTCCCTGCCTCTGATAAGAGACCTTTCTCAACAGCTGTGTGGAAGCATTTTCAGATAAGAGAAACCATTGTGTGTTAGTTTATGATTCAAGGTTAGAATACAACGCACCATATAAACTAACTCAGAGCTTGTTTCAACTTCGATGCAGTGTATATCTGGCATCAAGGATATCAATGTGTTACCTCTCTCCCTGTGTGTTTGGGAATCATGGTAAGTGGAGCATGTGACGAATTTGGACATAACAGATGCAGGCTTGTATGAGATTTAATATTATCAGGGATGGATAACCATGCTCGACCATCGATGTTCCCCTGCTCAGCAATGTCCGTCACCAGTAGTCATAAAAGCAAATACGAACTAAAAGAAAAAGTCCGACTCGCACGAACTATGTCATCTCGGCGCGTTTCCGCTCTTATCCTAAGAACACATATATTCAGAGTTATTAGTTTCTTTTGAACTTCCCCAAAACATGTAAACACGTTGAATGAATAAAACGACCCCGTAAAAATGTTTATTTAAGTTTCTTTTAACAACAAATTATTCTCTTTAGATAACCACAACGAATGCCAAGATCCGTTCCAATATAATAAAAAATACCGCCGGTATGGACAGATTTTGCCGGTTAAAGAACTCGTTCAATCTTTTCCTAGGGGATTGCTATATGCGAATTTTTGCCGCGAAAATTCGCATATAGCAATATTATATTATATTATATATATATACATATATATATATATATATATATATATATATATATATATATATATATATATATATATATATATGAACTAGCGTTATCTTTTAGATTTATGCGTTCTGAAACGTGAACATTTCTAGTCCGCACTTTCGGATTGGGTCATGAATTTAACCTCATAACCTTTTATCCTCCCTATGAAGAGAGGGAGGAAACGCTCTAAAAATTATATTTCCTTATTCCCGAATTAAAGTTCCCATTACGCCAACATCCGTAAAACTGGAATTCTTAGAACGAGAAGTGTGCCTTCCCTTCCGGGTTACTGGGTTCTATATGAGATTAATTCCACATTTCTTCGAAATTTGTATTCCTACAAAACTACAAACAAAGCCTTCTACAAGGCAAGACAAAATTAGACAATGATGAAGGGGGATTACGCTCTTACAATGAATTTGAGGCATTGCTGATAAGGGCGAACTTCACAAAAGGTTTTGAGGAAAATGAGTTCGAATATTTTTTCCATAAGGGCGAAATTCACTAGAGTATATTCAAAACATGTCTTTCGTTGTTCGAATTATATAATAACTGACCACAGTCCAGTCAACGAACAGTTATAGATGGAAATTTTTGAAACAGAATTTTTGACTTCGTAACTTTGTTTCGGCTGGATAGGAGATAAACATATCAAAAGTTCTCGCCCGTAGCCCTTGTGCCGCGGGGAGAGGGGGTTTAGAAGGTCCCATTTTTCGGGTTTTCTCTTATATCTCGGAAACCCTGCGTCCTATCGACATGACTATTCCATAACAAATGAAAGCTGATTAAATTTCCTACATGTTTTATTCTTTAAAGTTTTTCGAGATATCTTTAGGTTTCGAAATATCCGCTCTTGAAAGTCGGTCATTTTGGGGAAAAACACTTTCGCGCCATATGTTTCCCCCTTCTTGACTGGATAACTCTTCAACGATGAACCCAAAAAATAAATACCTGTTATAGGGTTGTAGAGTATTGCATTCCCTTCAATAATATATATTACTTTGCTATTTTATATATTTTCCTTCAAACGTAAAAATAATTTCAGTGTTCATCGTGAAATCTGAAATTTAGCGACTAATAGTCCAGGTAACTAAGATTTATAGATGGAAATATTTGGAACACAATTTTTGACTTCATAAGTTTGTTTCGGCTAGTTAGGAGGTCAACGTATCAAAAGTCCTCGTCCGTAGCTTTTGAGCCGGGGGAGAGGGGGGGTTTAGAAGGCCCCATTTTTCGGGTTTTCACTTATATCTCGGAAACAGTGGGTCCTAGCGACATGAGCATTCTATAACAAATTCCTAAAAGTTCTATTCAATAAAATTTTTGGAAATATCTTCAGCTTTCGAAATATCTTCAGCTTTCGAAATATCCGCTCTTGAAAGTATGTCATTTTAGGAAAAAACACACATTTTTATATTCCCGACCTGATATCGTCGATACAAAAGCAAACTAACGATTATGAAAATCACCACTTTTCAGAGTGGAAAAGTATTTATTCATAACTTTGTTTTGGACAGACAAATAATCGGCAGATTTGACCTTTTGATAGTGAAATACTTTTCCTTTAATAGAGTGAAGTCAGATTGAAGAATTTGCCGTAACTAAGTCCAGCAGAAATGATTAAAGATGGACAATAAAAGATGCATTTTTTCATATTCGTTAGTTTGCTTTTGTATCGACGATATCTCTTCAACGATGAACCCAAAAAATAAATGTCGGCTATAGGCTTGTAGAGCATTCCATTCGCTTCAATAATATATATTACTTTACTATTTTTTGTATTTTCTTTCAAACGTTATATACGCACACACATGGTCTTAGCAAAACCATGGACTAGATCTTATCTAATTGAGTTTGTATAACTGGTCAATGGGCCCAAAATTATATATTTTGTGCTATATTATATTTATAGTGAGTACTGGACGTATGTACTCACTATATTTACATAATGGAGCATATTTTGGACCATACATTGACTGGAAGTGGTGAGAAATTAAAAGGTTCATTGGGCAGTTGCCGCCAGATATCAGGATAAACATAAAAACTGTTTTCACGTTTGAAGTAAAATACATAAAATAACAAAGTTCTATATATTCTTGAAGAGAATCTAATGCTCTACAACCCTATAAACGGCATTTATTTTTTGGGTTTATCGGTAAAGAGTTATCCGGTCAAAAAGAGCACAAAGTGTGTTTTTCCCCAAAATGACAGACTTAGTATGGCTTTTGTATCGTCGATGCGTAATGTGTTGTAAAAATTAATGCTTTCTATGCTTTGTCAAAACCGCTAAGGTATTATATTTATTTTTGTATATTAAGGGACTTCTAAATTTCAGTCTGTCAGAACTTCTAGATTAGCGTCATTGGTGCCCCTTCAAGACCCTTCAAGATCATGTTATCACATGTCGTATTGAACATTCTGTCGACGAGATGGTAAATTACAATGAAAGGAAGTTAGGATCCGTTGTGAGGGAAAAGCATGAGCTGGAAGTTGGAACGTCACACTCCTGGAGTTGCTTGCTAACATTCTCCAGCAGCACGTCTCATGTCACGATACAACTTTCCTCCATCTCAAACATCATAACTCTTGAATTTATTATTGTTCCTCTCGTCCAGTTTCAACAGCTCTGGAACTTGATAGCGTTCCATTATACAATGTTATTACATAAAGATTCATCGCTCTGAAATGGTCTTTCAGCACTGAACGCTTAGTTAAAATTCTAAATGGATCTAATGCATGGAATGACTTCCCATTAAAAGTTAATAGTGTTATTTAAAAAAAGCATAATAATGTCTAAGCAGCATACCTACATATACCTCGCAATAAGAAATTTAACGACACCGGTAAATTATTTACTTTTATAGATTCTATGCTTCGTACATTTGTATAATATTTAGAATAATAATTACCACCCGAGCCTTAGCAACCGACTGGTTTTGTCTAAAAATGCCTAAATCAATACAACTCGACGCACAGTGGTAGCCAAAAAGCGCTCAAAACTACCTATTCACCTTAAATATATGTTAAATGCCTCGTGAGAGTGCCATTTCCTGAGTTGTAGGCCCCCACCGTTGATTGCAGGACGGTGGTTAATCATTGAAGTACTAGAAACGAAGAAAATTTCCCAAATCCTCATGTAGCAAAATCGTTCCTTCAACTTTACTTTTTCAGACCAATAAGGTTGAAGCATGTTTTTCTTGTTTTAATGGGATGTTCGAAAGGGAAAATTTTTTTTTTTTGTATTTTTCGCATCGCCTTCATGGACGGGTATACTAAAAAAGTAAACAAATTACAGGTATCAAATTTCGTTTTCTCATATAGCATTTGCGTCTCTCTCATTTCGGTCTTAAATATTCCGTGCACAGTTGTAGAAAGACCCCAGACTGAAATTAGCTGCATAAGTCTGCCTACTTCGGTGCTGGAGGTCAACGAACTCGGTAAATGATAATCAGAAGCGCGTTATCTCTATGTAAACATGGGAATCAAATCAAGTCAGTGTTGACTGCAAAAAATGTCTCAAGTGATCCGAGTGAAAAATCGTGTCCTAGTTGAAATATTGTTAAATTCAAACGACAAAAGGATACTTTCGGTATGCGAGTATTTGACAGATCAATTTCCAATAGCCGATGCGCATATTTCGTTACTCCTACGGAAATTATCTCAAACTGTTGTGTTGAAATTTAAAAAAAAGTTGGCTGAGATAGCAGCAGATGTATTTTCTTCTTTTTTTTTTTTTTTTTTTTGAATTGGTTTTGACCCCCTAAGCCCAGCCGAGTGCAGTTCAGAGGCGGGGGCGACCACAAAAAAATTTGTCATGTGAGTGACTTATTGTAATGTATTGTATTGTAGTTATAAGACAATTTCAGGTTTCTATATCAACAATATCAATCAGTGCTTTTTGGCGGTTTGCGACCACTGTGCGTCGCCTAGATTTTTTTACATCAGATCTTTTTTTAGTCCAGTCCTTTTGGCTCCAAAGGAAGGCTTCAGAATTTTTTCAAATTTTCTTAACGTTTTTTGAGCTAACAAAGAAATCGAACATCTCCGCTAATTTTCAACTAAATTTAGATTGGTAAACGACGTTAGAAATAGCTCAAAACGACGTTGGAAGGAGCACAAAACCACGCTAAATTGTACACTTTCGGTTTTCGATTTCATTCACCAGATCCTGAAATATACGTGAATTAAGCTTCTTTTTCAACAATTTCTGGTTTTAATTAGGTCGAAGGGACTCCCCGTGGTCTAGTGGCTAAAGACTTGGATTCTAATGCGCGACATGGGGGTTTGAGTCCCACCTGCAGCAAGGATTGTTCTCATTTCTGGGCCCATTGAAAAAATTCCCGGTGAACCATAGATATCGGCGCTAATGGCCTAGAAAAAAAATTTGTTTGAAAATTTGTGGATTTAATGTATTTGCTAATAACTATAAAAAAACAAAAAAATCACTAAGCCTTCCAAATCGACCGATTTTCAAACTGTAAAATATTTTTGTAAACTTGAGTGCCATCATTTATTATTTTACTTTTTTTTCAAAAATAAATCTTGCAAAGATTTGAAAAACGCTAACTTTTTTCGCTGGTACCTCAATTGTATAATTACACTGTTCTGCACAAAAAAACTTTTCTCCCCTCCCTTGAACAATTTTGCCTGTTTCTCATATTTTCAGGTGTGCTGAGTCCGAATCTGAACTCAGAAAAATTCTATCACCCTCTGATTTTGAGAGAAACTTGGAAAAAATGAAAAATTGTATTTGAAAATTACACTGTTCTGCACGAAAATCCTCCTTCAAACCAAAACATGCTTTCTTACTGTTTTCAAATGTGCTGAACACGAATTTGAAGTCAGATTCTGTCTATCACGCACAGTTTCTTGAGAAATTATAGTTTTTTATCCAAAAATGTGAGTTTTCTGTAAATTTGACTAATTTTTTTTTTTTCATCAAAACGTAGTGAAAAAAATTCAAAAGCCCGAAACTGAAAAACCACTTTTAGCCATATTTCTTCAACCACTTGTAATATTCCCATCAAATTTTTTTTCGTTCAAATATACTTCATTGCGCTCAAAATCATCGGGCTTTTGAATTTTTTTCACTACGTTTTGATGCCAAAAAAAATTCGTCAAATTTACAAAGACAAGATTTCTAGTTTTGGATAAAAAACTAGAATTTCTCAAGAAACTGTGCGTGATAGACAGAATCTGACTTCAAATTCGTGTTCAGCACATTTGAAAACAGTAAGAAAGCATGTTTTGGTTTGAAGGAGGATTTTCGTGCAGAACAGTGTTATTAAGCAAATACTATCCAACCGATTAAAAAGAAATTTGATGGATTGTTTTATTATATAGTCAGAATTTTCTTGCTAAAATATAAAAGTAGTAAATTAATTCTAAGCTTCCAATGAAAAATATATATAAACATGTCGTTTTTTCTATCCTTTTTTTTCATACTTATTCATGTTTCACAAAACCTCAAATCAATTTTCAGATAATAAAGAATTTTATTACGAATCTTTTGACGCCATTAGAAGGTTTCTAGCATGTATACTTTCGGAGCTAAGAGCGCAAGAAGTAAAACAAAAATGTAATTTTTTCGATTTACGCATACCTCGATAATTGAGACGAGTTAGTCTTAAGATATTTACGCAAAAGCGTGCGTGACTATTACATATTTGTGTAAGAAATATATCCATCTCTCGTATCCGAACATAAACCCCACTCTTAATTACCCCAGGGTCATTCCATGTGAAATCACCCAGGTCATATCACCCATGATTTTAGATTTTCCTGAAAGTTTGCACATTTGCTTGCACTTATGCCCTAAGAATACCTGTGAAGCTTTATTGTTCTAGAATATATACTTTTTCTTTAATCCAATTTTAAAAATATTAATATTGTGATAATTTGGTTTTACAGAATCGCTTGCGGGAAATGAGTAATATTTACAAAAACTACAATATTTCAGGTATCATAAAAGAATTTGATCTGGAAATTTTTTCATAGTTTAACAGAAGTACACACTTTGCAAAAATGCAGTCATTTAGTATTACAAAAAATTCATATTGCTTATGTGCAAAGTTTCAGGAAAATCTAAAATCATGGGTGACATTTCATTAAAATATTGGGTGATTTGAAATGGAATGACCCCCCAAGCATCCCTAGAATTCCTGTAAATGAAAATAATTGTAGAAACTAATTATTTAATTTGTCAATCATATATATATATATATATATATATATATATATATATATATATATATATATATATATATATATATGTTTTGAACCCAAGCAATTAACAAGATTGCTCTTTTTGGAGTAGGAGGTGGGGGACAAAATAAATAAAAGGTGAGTATTCATTTTTTGCTATAGGGGTTATGGCGTTTTTCCGAATTACCTTAGGGCTTGTCTTGTCAGCCTAACGTCACAAAGCAGATCGGTATTCTCTTGAGTAATTGCTGGTCAGGTCCATGAACTGCGTTTCACACCACTAGGTACAGCGGGTGGTTTGTACTACATTATAAGGAAATTATATAATTTATTGAGACTACCGAATTACCAAAGTGACGTTACTAAAACCTTCAACACAATGTGATTTAAATACAAAAACTGTACTACTACCAAATTACGTGTTTATGATGACATGAAACAAACAAATATTTATACTACATTTATTTATTTATTTTGTTAATGCTCCGCGTCTATGACGAATAGCATATTATCCTCAGTGTGAGCCGATTTAGGCGCTACACCAATCGATGCCAGTCCCAAAAATCATCCAAGTGAGTATGTTAATTCAAATAGATATATAAAAAAAAGATAGAAATAAATAAGTATATATAATAAAAAAAATAATAAAAATTATTACTATAGAAAACAAGATTGTAAGGAGAAGATTGTGAATTGAATAATGATTTATTGTTATAAATAAATGAATTGTTTATTGTAAATTATAATTATTGAGTGATTTCATAAAAAACCATAATATTCGTTGGAATTCTAGTATTAGAAGGAGACAATATCCTATTGATATTTTTAGAGTTTTTAAGTGCCTAAAACAGCCTCGACTCGACATGTTTAAGACATCCCGCAGGACTAACCTCCAAGAGGAAATCTCTTCCCACATAAAGCGCGTGCGTAATATTTCTTTGATAAATCAACATTTTAATTCTCATAATATTGCTAATTCTTATCACGAGAAATATAAGTTTCAGGAAAGTCCTGCTTCAGTAAGTTCAAAAACAATAAGAAAATTGTGAAACGGGAGATTAAGTGAACGCCCTCCCCTATAGGTAGTTTGAAAGAAAAGAGCAGTTTTTCTTTGAAACGTATCCTATCCTGTCAAGAAAAAAATGTTAATCTGTAGATAATCCGCCATAAAAATATGCATTATTTATGAATGTAAGTTAAAACTTTAAATAAGTGTTCCAACTTTATTTGTCCCTATAATTGTACTTTAGTCAATTTAATTAATTCACATTTCAAAATCTCAGAACTGCCTAAACGGTTTTTATTCTAGGTTTTAGATACACGCAAATCTAAACTCAAAACAAAAAATAAATATAAAATTTTTAAAATTTCAAGTCACATAGAACGTAGACGATTATGGCAAATATCTGTTGATTCCTACATGTTTGTAAAGCCCCTCCATAAACTGGGAAATCAATAACATTATTCTAGCATGTCATCTGAGTATATGGAGTATTATTAGACTCAGTGATATTGGCAAACAATGTATCTCCCATTGATACAACACTATTAATAGTCATTAGACAGTGCTGTCTGGAATACATATCTGATCGTAATGCAATGCTGGTATTAATTGTAATGCCAGAACGGCATCAATCGGCATCAATCAGACATTCTGTCAGGCAATTCGCCTAAATTAGTAATAACGTCAAAATCAGGTAGATCAACATGGTATAACTTTAGATATCTGTATTAGATTGGTTTTGACCTTCGAAAAACTCTTCTGGCAATGTCGACTACACGAGTAAGTAATGATTTATATTATTTTTAAAATAATAAAATTACAGAACTTTAAATCGACGATTAACAAGCCTTCTTCAGAGGAATCTGAAAATTGGAGCAGAAAATCAGGAAGGATATATGTTTCTTTTTTGGATCGTACGTTGATACTAGCAAAATACTTATGTAATAATATATTCTCACGTTGTCATAAGTTTTTTCCCAACCAGAAATAAATCAAACCAGTCCGTTTAATTGGTAAAGAACTCATTTCAAATTTGGATCATAATTTCCTCCACTTTTTCCCTCGTGAAATACAAAAGGGAGAATAGTAACGCTACAGTTTTACAAAAAAAAAAAAAAAAAAAAAAAAAAAAAAAAAAAAAAAAAAAAAAAAAAAAAAAACTTTCTCCCACAATTAGAAAGGAGAAAATGGAGAAGCAAGCAATCGATTCAAGAAATTATATCAGATCCTGGAGTTAGAGCTTAAGAGGATGTCACGTGAAAAGTGTGAAGTACGTGTAAGGATTTAGCTGTCTGTCGGTCCCACTTCGTCCTGACATTTCCTCTCTAATATGTGTGAGGTTCTGGTACTCCGACTTCTGGTTTAGGACTCCACAATTCCACCACTATTTTACCACTGTATTCCTTAGTTTCAGTAGGATGTTTATAAAGTCATAAAACGCAAGAAAAAATATCAGGACAAATGACAGTGATTTGTGAATATTATTTTTTTTTTTCAATTATTTATGGGAGCACCACAACAGGGGCGATATGCTCTTACAAATAATAGCTGAATATAATAAGTTATAAAATTAGAATAAATTATATCCAAAATACATATATATATATATATATATATATATATATATATATATATATATATATACACACACATGTGTATGCATACTTTCGTTTTTTTTTAATATTTAAATTGTATAATACATGTTGGAGTGTCTGTAGGGACTCTTCTTTTAAAAAAGTCTAGTAAGTCGTGTGAAATGTTCAGTTTGTAACGTTTTTTACATTCAGTGAGTATGCGTTCAATTGCCAAAGCTATCATCATAAAAGTCTGTTTTGTCTTTCATCTTTTTGTGAGGTAATTTTATGTGGTTAATGAGTCGATTTGTAAATAGACACTCACAGAAGTCAATTAGCTCAGATGGTTAGTCATAAAATCAGTGGAATACTTCAAAATCAAATCAGTGGAATACTTCAAAATCAAATCGGTGTCATTAAACTCGTCTTTAATATAATAATTCTGATTTTGGTTCTATTTACTATCATTATTAATTTCTATTTACCTTAATTTTTGGTTTGAATTATTTGTAAGGTCAATAACTTTTTTTAAGAGAAAGTTATAAAACAGTTATATTCAAGGCGTGTTAAAAAAAAAAAAAAAAAAAAAAAAAAAAAAAAGAATAAGAAAATATTTTTTTTTATTTTACGATTGCCCTCTACGTAAATAAACATGTAAAATACATACTACGGACATCTTCCTTTTTGATGATATACGTAGTAAGGTCCAAAAGTTTACAGCCTGGCATAGAAGGAAAGGTGAAAGAAAAAAAACTGGTTTTACTGTTTTGCAATATATTCTCCTCTAAGTTCAACACACTTAATACAACGCTTTGGCAACATTTCCATACCATGAAAAAAATAATTTTCTTCTTTGTTAAAAAAATGTTCTTCCACTGCTGCTTGGAGCTCTTCGTCGGTGTTAAATCACCTTCCACGAAGGTCAGATTTTAAATTTGAGAAAAGGTAGAAATCGGTAGGGGCCAAGTCTAGGCTGTAGGGTGGATGAGAGATTTCTTGGAATCCACAGTCCTTCACAGCGGCCTTGGAAATCAATGCTGTGTGGACAGAGGCATTGTCGTGAAGGAGGCGGACACCTCTGCTTAACTTCCCTCGCCTCTTCTCTTTAATGGCGTCTCGTAACCGGTGAAGTAGGGCTGCATAATACTCACCATTCATTGTGGTATTTCTTTTCTTTAAAATCTATCAGTAGTATTCCTTTACAGTCCCAAAAAATTGTGGCCATTACCTTTTTTGTTGAGTGCGTGACTTTTGCCTTTAATGCGCTTCTCCTGGTCTTCTCCATTCCATGGACTCTCTTTTGCTGAGTGGGTCATAATATAGAACCATTGTCTCATCCCCAGTTACAATTGAGTCCAAAAAATTCCTTGGGTCGGCATTATACTCGCGTAAAAATTCATTGCAGCAGTGAACTCGTTCCTGTTTTTGAGCAGCTGAAAGAATTTTTGGAACCCATCTTGCACTAACCTTGTTCATATGCAAATGTTCTTTGATGATCCTCAAAACAATTGTTTTTGAAAGCCCTAACCTCGCTGCTATTTCCTTGGTTTTTAGTCGCCGGTCAGACAGCAATTCAGATTCCACAAATTGGATTCTTTCAGAAGTGACCGCTTCCAATGGGCGACCGGGACGTGTGTCATCTTCTAGACTTTCTCTCCCTAACTTAAATAATTTTGCCCATTCTTTCACTGTGGAATACGAGGGGGAGGACTGCCCGTATACAAAATCCAAGCGTTCTTTAATTTGCGCAGGAGTAAGACCCTCTTTACAAAAGAATTTAATTACCGCGCGGTACTCGAGTTTGAACATTGTAAAAATGGGGAGTGTCCTTCAAGGCTGGACACTGACTGACAAGACTGAGGATGTGCGGGCGATGGGTATGGAGTGAGCAGGCATGGACCTGCATAGTCGTGCAGGTCCCGGCACGTTTGAAGGAGGGGAAGCAGGACAGGCCGGAAACTTATGGACCTTACCTACGTACATACCCCTAAATAGCTCACACATCCAAAAACGTCATTCAAATAGTCTTTAGTGACAGGCATGAACACTATAAGTATGCTACGGTAACGCTGGATAGCTCGAAAGTTGAGAAATGAGACGAGAAAGAAGTCGAGCGATACGAGATGCTCTCGACTGCTGTAAAAGTCAACGGTACCTCTGACCCGTGTTTCTTCCGACTTTTACAGTCAACGGTACACAGGGCCTAGTCGCTCCTCGACTGCTGGAGCAGTCACCGGTAGGGAAAGGGAAATACCGCATATATATTACTAAACACTTCTACAAGAAACTAAAAGTAGTTAATCGTGCATTTCAATTTATTTTTTTTGAGGTCGAAGAACTAATTAATAAGAAGAAAATATTGTCTTCTGCTAACAAATATGCTTTCAAGAAACATTTTCTAGGAATCACAATGGAAACTTTTAATTCAATCTCATGTTTTCTACAGTAACTAAATAAAAAAAAAAAGAAAGTTCTCCATTCTCTTTTTCTGTTTTTATTAGTTTTAATAAATTATTAATAACACTTTTGAGTTTACTATCAAATAAAGTTGTTCCCCTGAGGTTTCTCTTCCATCAAAAGTTTCGAAGAGGGTAATTCGACACCTCAGTTCTTTCTTACTAATGGGGGGAATTAATGGGAAAGAGCGTTTAGAAACTTTAAATTGGAATTCTTTTCGGACCTCCTAAAGTTCCTTTATTCATTCAAAGTAGTGAGCCTTTGTTCCCCTGCTAATAACCAAAGAATGAGGGCATTCTCCCAATTCAAAATCATTCTCTCCGGAATTATAATGGCTGAATGAGAATTCATATTTCCTTCATAATCAGAATTTGAAATACGAAAAAAAAATATTTTAATTTGAACATTATCTTCAAATTTTATAAAAAGTTCTTCCCTGCGTGACCCAAACAAATTACTCAGCAGAGCAAGCCATATGAAAAAAGAGTTTGTCACGGAGGAGCTGCATTAATAAGTATATTTTTTTCAGAAAGGAGGATTTACAGGTACTCTACATTCCTAAATAATGTGCTTAAAATAACCCGTATCAATTCAAAATAAAAAAGAATAGTTTTGGTGTTTTATATTTTAATGAACAACTGCCTCAATTATTAGTTATTATTAACTTTTCCCCGAGAAAACCATAGCTTATGATGGATAAATGTTGAATTACCTATTTTACAAAAATGGTTCCTCTTTGGTAGGGAATCTTGTCTACCGAATTTAACTGAGGGAGAATAAATAACGGCAGGTATGGGAAAATTAGTAATTCTGCTGCAGACTACCCCTCCAGGTGGACCTATTATGCTGTTTGTCGAACTACTCCAATCGTTTTCTATAAGAATTCTATATAACAACTTCTGAAAGTGCTAATATTTTTTAAAAAAATTAGAGCATTGGATTTAAAGGTAACACGGGCAGACGTGGTGTCAACATCTGACTTGGGTGACCAATGCGAAGAGCCTTTGCAAATGGGAAGGAATTCGAATTAAGTAGGGTTTTTTTTTTTTTTTTTTTTTTTTTTTTTTTTTTTTTTTTTTTTTTTTTTTTTTTTTTTTAAACGGCGTATCAACATTAGGGCTATTAACGCCAAATTAAGTAGGTAATATTAAACCAAGAGGAAGCAATTTTATCACGGCCATGAATTAGGATATCTCCTACTTATCCAATCTTACTTTTACTTATTGTTCGGAAAAGAAAGATCCAGTTCTTGCAAATTCTACAGAACTAAGGCAACAATCATACAGTTCCTTAAAACGTACATGACTTACTGACTAATGATAGCTCGTTGATAAACACTCCTTAGAGATTTAAAATACAGTAAACTCCCCTTATCCGTCGTTCTCTTATCCGTCACTCCCTCTGATCCGGTGCTCTCCGAGAGGATTGAGTGACGGATTCGGAACTCCTCGGAGCTAGACCGGCTTGAGGATCCCCCTTCCTGATCAGCCAAACATTTGTTTCGAGGTATTTCATTGAATGGCAATCAAAGAAGGATGTTTCGTTTTAGAGGCAGCAACTTGTGTTTCTTAATTTTTTCTACTGAGGTACCTACGGCTGAAATGCCTGATTTTAGCCAAGTCTATTTTTTTTTTTTTTTTTTTTGGTGCATCGACTGCTGTGGTCATTAGCACCATCATCTTTGTTTCGTATTATACATCAATCGCCTTGCCTCATTTTAAATGAAATATATCGAACATGGTACAAAAAAAAAAAAAAAAAAAAAAAAAATCCTTAAATTTAAGAGTAGCCTAGACTAATTTTAACTTACTTTTAAAAATGGTACTTGTTATTATATCCTCAAATAATAATGTTTTCAAATACATAAGCGTCTGCTTCTAACTGAATTCTGAAATCCGGCGTTTTCTCTAATCCGACTGTACCCCAGTAGGGATGGGCGATAGTCGATATTTACTGTCGATATATCGAAAGTGCATGACTATCGATAGTGTTTTAGTAGCTATCGATAGTCATGAACTATCGATAGATTATTTTTTTTTTTTTTTGGAATTGAACTCTCATCATCTGGACAGCTTTGGTATTAAATACTGACACGTCTGGTGAATTAAATACTGAAAAAGAACCGTCTGGTGAATACAACCAACTACATAATGTAGCCAGGAAATACCTTTGTGTTCCAGGCTCCTCTGTAGCCTCAGGACGTGTTCTAGTAATATGCGGCTCAAGGAGCACAACTAAAATAGTTTGAAATAATAGTACTTTTTTGTACCATTTGATATTATATTCTTTGGAAATACTTTTTATAAATTTAAATAAATTCGTTTTAAACCTTTGTGTAATCTTATAAATATACCTAATCCTGCAAGTAATAGATAATTCAATTCAATAACATTAAATTCTTTATAGCACAGGTATGTAAGGAATAGGAGAAGCCACTATCGAATAACTATCGATAGTATCGATATAGTTTAACCTATAGTATCGGCCTATCGATAGTGCTGAACTATCGACTATCGCCCATCCCTATACCCCAGTCCCGTCGACGCCGGATTACGGAGAGTCTACTGTAAATATATTTTGTAAATATGTGTTATTCTAAACCAAGTTTACATACAAAACTGGTATACATTAGATTGCCATCTAAAACTGACTGGAAAGCCAGTTTTCTGTTGATGATTTATATTTATGCCAGGGTGTCGGAATGATTTTTAAGCATTCATCAGCGGAGTAAAGAAAGGAAGGGTTCTTCCAAATGAATAATAGGTTTATTTCTATATCAAAAGAGTGAATTAGCAAGTCCATTGGGAGCAGTTCTTCATTTATACTTGGACTTTATAAAGGCGAAACTTTGATTTTTTAAAAATGTAGTTTAATTACGGAATGTGCTTTTGTCCTCCTCCTCGGCAGGCTCTTAGTATTTATAGTTTAGCACTTAGTGGTATATTAGTACTTCGTTATAGCAAATATCGGTTAAAATAAGGAATTCTAATATTAGAGGAAGACGCTAAAGGTTTTCTTAGCCAATATTACAAAGTTAATAAATATAGGGCTTGGGAAATTGAGGCTGCTTAGGGCTTATAAGCCCAGCCCACAAGCTGACTGGCAAAGGAGGAAGGGTGCAGTATATCCTGCGTCAGCTGGATTATTCTATATGCACAGTATAGTAGGCAAATCTTGGAGGCTCTTCGTCGTAAATTGTGGTAGTACCACAGCAGAAAGAAAATTTAGACCTAAATGAAATTAGACTACAAATAAAAATATATTCGAGATATTTCTGAATGACGCAAATGTGTTAAATAAATTATAAATGGAAACACATATAAGTATTTCAATGAGGCACCACACAAATGATTGATTTTGATAAAGTAAGCAATAACCAATCATAACGAAGATGATGTTAACATTAGTGATAACACTACTTTCTGATCGCATACAAATTTTCTTGTTTCAAGAATTGAGTTATTTGTGGCAATGAAATGGATGTATTTCGTAAAGAAAAAAAGCCTAACTGCAAGTAAATTATTCATGATGTCCACAACAACGTGATTGGTTCAGATAATGAGGAAACCTTTAAAATAAGGAATGTCATAAAAATAATTAAAAAATAATTGAGGAAATAAATTAAAGTAGTAATAAAGCATTAAATAATTTAAAAATATCTAAACCATTATAATAATAAATAAGAAAATAATCGATATTTTATTGAACATAAAAATACAATTTCATGTTCTAGTAAATTTTACCCACAAACACATAAGCTCCTGAACACAAAATGAAAAATTGTCAAAGGTCGTTCCAACTCCGTATGGTTCCGGAGGACGGATTCTGCTGGTTATTGAACTTGAACTATCAAATTATTCGAAGCATTTTTGTACCAAATTTCATCATCAAAATCGGACCATTTTTGAGCCGTGGAGAGCGCGAACAGATATATATATATATATATATATATATATATATATATATATATATATATATATATATATACAGGTTGATTCAGGTCTAAGTAGCCAAACTCTAGGAGGTGATTGAAGACACGATTTCAAACAAAAAAGTTCATATGAAGGTCCGATTCAGGTGCTGTGCCCAATTTTCTGTTTTTTGAACGTAGTCATGTTTTTAATGAATAATAAACGATTTCCCGAAAACTATCCAAGATAATTAAATTCTAATTATGCCATCGTAAAATAGACAAGATGTCCTTTAAAAACACGAGTTTTTTCGCGATTTTTTTCCTCAGCCCCCTAACGAACTACAGATTCAATACTTACCCGAAAACGTCTACATTTAGTAATCATTAAATTTATGAAAATTAAGTGGAGGTTTATTGGGGAATAAATTGAACAATTGTCTCCCTTTTGTCGAAAAATGTGTTTGTTACTTTCAAATACCTTTTGTGAAGAAATTAAAAATTATTCATGTTTTATTGGCCAAACTGTGCGAATCCATTGTCCAGTTGTCCAGTCCAGAAGCAATACGTATTAAGTATCTGAAAGAAATTATTGGAAAAGTTTTTCATTTGGGAGAGATGTCACTTTTTGTGTTTTAAAAATTTTCATTGATTTATCTTTTAAACGATGTAGTTAGCACTAAAATATTTGCTAATATATTTGAAATTTGCCAAAATTGCAATTGTACCTTTATCAACTTGGACAGTGGATCCATCCACTGTCTAACAGCACTGGCTCTGTTTGAAGGACAGCCATCCATCAGGAAACATGAATCTATGTGCAAGCAGAACGTCTTCCAATGCAATAGGTCAATCGTGTTGAAGGAGGTTTAAAAATATGTTGAATCGAACCTGTCGGGAATCAGGATTGGCTGAAGAAGATATTCGTCCAAAATCCCGCACCACATGTTTACTTGGAGCTGATACTGATTGTGTGTTCATCACAGCGCATCAGGATTAACATGACACCAAGTATGCGAATTGGGACTGTTAAATATTCCATTCCGTGTGAATGTGGCCTTGTCTGGCCACAAAATGTTGCGGCCGAACTGAGGATTAAGAGTTTTCTTCCTGCAATGCTTTGCACAATTTTTAGTTTTATTTAAAAACATTATTTGATGTTTTGAAAAACAAATTATGTCTAAATTTTGTATTAAAATTATCAACAACCCATGAATGTTATTGAACTCTGCCCTTAAAATTTCTAGTCAAAACTGGGTGCCAAATACATCATGTAAAAGAGAAATCAATGAAAAGTTGGAAAACTCAAACCGTAACATGTCTTCTAAATGAAAAACATTTCTTTCAGTTACTTTTGTTGCTTCCGGACTGGATAATGGATTCCCACAGTTTGGCCAATAAAAAATGAGAAATTCATAATTTCTTCACAAAAAGTATTTGAAAGTAACATAACTATATTCCACATTTTTTTGACAAAAGGGAGCCAATCGTTTAATTTATTCTCCAAAAACCTCCACTTAATTTTCAAAAATTTAATTCTTACTAAATGTAGAAGTTTTCGTGTAAGTCTTGAATCTGTAGTCCGTAGGGGACTGAGGAAAAAAATTGCGAAAAAAACTACCCAGATCGATGGTAGATGATAACCAAGTGCGTTATTGGACGTCCAGAAAGTATCTTTTAATAATGGTTTTACGGGTTCTCCCGTGGTCTAGTGGCTAGCGCGCTGGCTTCATAAGCGGGAGATGGTGGGTTCGATCCCCACCGGCGACAGGAATTTTCTCATCTCAGGGCTCGCTGAGAAAGCCCTGGTTACACCCTGGAGGCCCGGCGCTAATGGCCAAGATTTGTCGATGCGCCGTAAAAAAAGAAAAAAAAAATAATAGTTTTAGTGAATTAAATTACTGTATTTTTAAAGAAAATTTTGTCTATTTTACGATGGCATAATTAGAATTTAATTATCTTGAAAATGTTGCGGCCGAACTGAGGATTAACAGTTTTCTTCCTGCAATGCTTTGCACAATTTTTAGTTTTATTTAAAAACATTATTTGATGTTTTGAAAAACAAATTATGTCTAAATTTTGTATTAAAATTATCAACAACCCATGAATGTTATTGAACTCTGCCCTTAAAATTTCTAGTCAAAACTGGGTGCCAAATACATCATGTAAAAGAGAAATCAATGAAAAGTTGGAAAACTCAAACCGTAACATGTCTTCTAAATGAAAAACATTTCTTTCAGTTACTTTTGTTGCTTCCGGACTGGATAATGGATTCCCACAGTTTGGCCAATAAAAAATGAGAAATTCATAATTTCTTCACAAAAAGTATTTGAAAGTAACATAACTATATTCCACATTTTTTTGACAAAAGGGAGCCAATCGTTTAATTTATTCTCCAAAAACCTCCACTTAATTTTCAAAAATTTAATTCTTACTAAATGTAGAAGTTTTCGTGTAAGTCTTGAATCTGTAGTCCGTAGGGGACTGAGGAAAAAAATTGCGAAAAAAACTACCCAGATCGATGGTAGATGATAACCAAGTGCGTTATTGGACGTCCAGAAAGTATCTTTTAATAATGGTTTTACGGGTTCTCCCGTGGTCTAGTGGCTAGCGCGCTGGCTTCATAAGCGGGAGATGGTGGGTTCGATCCCCACCGGCGACAGGAATTTTCTCATCTCAGGGCTCGCTGAGAAAGCCCTGGTTACACCCTGGAGGCCCGGCGCTAATGGCCAAGATTTGTCGATGCGCCGTAAAAAAAGAAAAAAAAAATAATAGTTTTAGTGAATTAAATTACTGTATTTTTAAAGAAAATTTTGTCTATTTTACGATGGCATAATTAGAATTTAATTATCTTGAATAGTTTATTATTCATTAAAAACATGACTACGTTAAAAAAAACAGAATTGGATACAGCTCCTTTTCCTTTCGGAATCGGACCATACTTCATATGAACATTTTTGTTGGAAATTATATCTTCAATCATCTCCTAGAGTTCGGCTACTTAGTCCTGAATCACCCTGTATATATATATATATATATATATATATATATATATATATATATATATGTGTGTGTGTGTGTTACCCGGCTACACCTACTTTCTAGAAAAGCAAAACAAAATTAGAAAAAAATCAGTAATATTAAAATCTAATGACGAAAATCTGTAACTGTTCAGGTTCACACTTTTGAACGCGTGATCTCCGAACTGTGAGTCCTAGAATATTTTGACCTAGCCTAAGACACTCCCCCGGATCAATACCTGTGGGTTCAAAGCTTGATCAACATCGGTCAAACTGTGTAGATTTGTATAAGGAACAAACTTACAGGCAGACAGCTGGTAGATGTTTTTGACCGAGCCTATGAAAATCCCCTGACCAAGACTTACCTGTGTGCCAAGTTTGGTGAAAATCGGTCAAACGGTGTGGATTTGTATAAGGTACAAAGAGACAGACAAACGAACAGACAGACACGTGATATAGTAAATTTTATTTACAAATATTTTATCATCTGCTGTCTTTAGTAGAGCGAAATAAAATAAAAATAATTTAGTTACAACCTCTCTCTCTATAAATTGAATTTGTTTGCTCTCTTTAGGGGTAAGCCACTCATAATAAAATCCTTTGTTGCCAACGAATAAAGTCTATTGTCCCCTTATTCTATAGGGTCCTATTCTTACCTTTTATTAAATGGATCTATTCAATATTCGTCATATTATCCGTAAACGTAAAAATGATAAGAGAAAAATACTAGTTGTAGAACACCACAGCTTGTTTTCATAAAATCACTTTATTTCACGCTAGAGGATAGGTAAGTCACTATATTTAGTTTTGAGAGGGTAGAGTAGAAACGCTCAATAACGTTCTCTCAGTGGAACAAAACAGACATTTCCAAAACGTTAAACATCGCTTTCTCCGAATGAAGTTAGCAAATCAATATTTAAGACTGATTTTTTATTTAAAAGTATATTATCGGACATTCAGATGACCATACCAATAATAATGATTTTATAACCTTGCTCGAGATTTCAGAAATGTTCTAAACTGCTCATGCCTATGAAAATCGTAATTTTTGATAACGGTTCATTCGATATGATATTTTTTAGTTAATATATTTCTTATTTATTTATACATCGGTGAGACCGCGACAAAGGCAATTCATCACTTTAAACCTTTGTTTTTTCAGGACCCAAAACCAATTACACGCTGAACAATTATAACACGCTGTAGTTAGATGCATTAAAAATGGTGTTATTCGATACTCCGCGTTAACATTACCCAGTAATTGAAGCTAATCATGTTCGAATTCATTAAGAATGAGCCTACTGATTCGAAGGGTTGCACACATGTGGAGAATCTGTCATAAGAAAATGTACGTAACAACGAATTAACCTTTTTCTCAATGGGTGGTTGACACCCTTTCTCATGAGCGGCAATTGTTTTCATAAGCTAATTCCGGAAATTGATAGAATACCAAATTTTAAGGAAACAATCTAGAGGATCTTCACCGATCTTCCCAATACTAGTAACGCACGCAAGTAGAGAGGAAGATTACAGAACTCTATAAAAAAGGCAATAAAACGGCCGACAGAAAGAAATTTAGGGAATATTTCATACGCAATGAAACAGCAGCATCCACGGATGAAATAAATCAAATATTACTAAAAGCACATATTTATTTCTATACACAGCAATAGGAAAGATCATATTGTGTAAAGACGCATGTACTGAAGAATAAGATTTAAAGGCTTATAGTTTCCAAAATATTACTTGTTCCCTTTTTGGATATTGTGAAAAGTTAAGACTTCCCCATTGTCTCATTGTTGAGAAAAGGATTAGGATTTCTGTCATTTGCAGATAGATCTTCAAGGTTTAAGGACTTACCTCTTGCTTGAAATCAGCCGAGGCTTTATTAAGTTAGCTGGAATTAAAGCCTGTTAACAGGAGAGAATGGAAGATTTACGAGCCCGAAAAGCTTGGAATTGGAATCCTCTCGTTCTCAATTCTTCTCTTATCCTGATTTCTCTTTAACTTTGAATTCAAGAGTCCGGCATTTGAATTTGTCAACCTTTTGTTGCTTTAATATTCTTCCTTTTATAATAACTCCCGTCAAGTAAAAGCTATCCTCTAAAGAATTGGCATAAGCCCTTCCAGGAGAATCGCGTAAACCTCAGCCAAGTACCGGAAAGAATATTTATTTATTCAGGCTTCAGAATTAAGGTAAATCGCGTTAACCCTAGGATACACAAGGTGTTTGTTTCTAATTACATCCTTCCCAAGGGGATTCTATTTGCCTCGTTTAAGAATATGTTGTTGTTTTTTTGTCTTTTTGTGTTTATTATAAATCAAAAGGTATCGTTAAAAATGAAAACTGAAAAAATAGTTAATCATTTCGGTACTAATGATTTCCAAAATCCCTTCTTAAAACTATCAGATTCCTGACCTTATCAACTAAAACTTTAATTGTAAAATTTATACATTAAACCTATTACTACTTTTTTCAGTTAATTGTACAATAAATTCCACTTTTAGGAAGAATTTAATTTATAAATTTAAATTTAAAGGTACTTAGAGGATAACATAATTTCCCAAGGGGAAGCTTTTGAAGCCCGCGCGCTAAAAATATATTTTTGTAGGGGAAAAAAATTGCAAAAAAAGAAAAGTTATCGCCATATTATTTTGAGAATATATCTGACAAATACATTTTTCTCTAAATTATATGGAATTGGCCAGGAATAAAAGCAGAAAAAATGGCTCTTATGGGCATTTTAGGGTTAATAGATAGCTTTAGAAAAGATTTAAATAGGAATACATAATACTAAAGTCTATAAAATGCTGGAAATAGATCTGACAATATCTGAGGAAAATCATGAAGGTGTAATGCTAAAGGAAGCTTAGGAGACCAAAATCAAATTTTTAAAAAATGTAGAAAACATTTAAAAATAATCGAAACCCTTTATATATATATATATATATATATATATATATATATATATATATATATATATATATATATATATATATATATTTAATTAGGAAGGCAAAGGAATCGCAAATATTAAAATTCATTTAGACTAAAATAAAATAACATGTTTTGTTCTTTTCTAATTGAAAACGTCGATTGTAGTTAGCCAGCGATAATTCACCTCTTTTGATTATTTTCACCACCTTCATAAACATAAGAAACATTTTGAATACGATTTTTGCTTTGTTTTGTTTTGTTTTTTTATTCAGAAATTTTATAATATCGGGCTGCAAAACTTCATACTTATAAAATAATTAAATGGGGCAACTCTATCCATTAAGAGTTAATAATAGTCACACATAACCAATACATTTTCTCAAAACAATAATCTCAAAGAATTGAGACGAAGGTGCATTTACAGAATCCTAAATAGATAATCCAGGGCAGATGAAAATGAAGCAGAAATAATATGTTTAGTTAATTTCAAATTGGGCAAGCAGAACCCTTTAAAAAGAGATGGCCGTCCCGACCTTGTTGGTCTGCTGCCAATATCAGCACTTGGAGTATATTTGGCACCCATCCACGAATAAAATAAAGTTTGAATAATTATCTCTAAAATACATTCTTCTCTCAAAGTCCTTTAAAATTTAAACCAAGTGATGTGAATTGCAGTTCTAGAATTCTTTTTTTTAACTACGCGCTTTATACATTTTCTTCCATAATCGAACCTAATTTTTCAGATCTAGACAATAGATGCAAATTCCTTACTTTATTAAGGTTTCGTCAGGTAACACACTAATAATATCCCAAAATCTTTATAGCGTTTGTAGCAGTTTACAGCGACTAATCCGTTAAACTAATAACTAATTGATCACCGCAAGAGAAATTTATCAAAAATACTTAATTCTGGCATTATAATTATAATTCTAAAAGAAATGATTTTGACTTTTGCACTACTGAACTCCTAAATATATTTTAAACGAATAGGAACAATTAATAAATACACTAAAAGTCCGACTCGTCATCTTAGCGCGTTTCCTATCATATCCCTAAAAAATCATTTCTGTAAACTAGTGGGTAGTCTCTATGAAATTTTGAAGACATTTTTTTCGATTCTTTCACTTGCGCAACCTCAATGATGAAGCGCGTATGATACCTCATTTAGGTAGCATTATTCTGCATGATATTCTTTTTTGCTAAGATTACAAAAGTAATATTGATGTGTTGTGGTGTGAATCGTTGAGATACGCAATCAATTCTCATGAATACCTAGAACAAATTGATTGGATTCAAAATCTAAATTATATAGACATTGGACAGACTTCGGCATGACGGTCAGTCTAGACCTTTGGCTAAAGATGTTTTTTAATTACTTAACGATGACACTTCTTACTCATTTCCTCCAAAGGAAAGTAGCTATTGAGGTTGCACTCATGACGGAATTTTTGAATAAATTCTTCAAACCTTTATCGATCCTACCTAGTAGACACCGAAAATGACCCCCGTTAAAATTTATATATATCTATATATATATGCATATATATATATATATATATATATATATATGTGTGTGTGTGTGTGTGTGTGTGTGTGTGTGTGTGTGTGTGTGTGCGCGTGTGTGCGTGCGTGTGTGTGTCTGTTAACACGATAGCGGCCAGAGTTTTTGTTTTTTCGTCACGAAATTGCGTATATAGCATTCAATTAGCAAACGATTGAATAAGTCCGTTAACCACCAAAATCGGTCCACCGGAAGGGTGGGTTTACCCCGAACCCAAAACACTAATTTGACCATGTCGGCCGTAATATTTGTTGTATTTCAACGAAACTTAGTATTCATAGTGGAAATATAGAGAGAAAAGTGAGATGTAAAAATAAACTAAATCGGTTCATTAGGAGGGGGGGTTTACTTCGGACCCACAATACCTATTCGCCACTACCAGCCGTGATTTTTGTTATATTTTGACGAAACTCGGCATTCGTAGTGGTAATCTACGGGTAAAAATGTGTTGTAAAAATAAACAAAATCGGTTCATAAGGAGAGGGGGGGGGGGGTTTACTCCGGACCTAGATTACTAATATACTCATACCGGTCGTAATTTCTGCTGTATTGTAACGAAACGCGGAATACGTTGTGGGGAACTCATGAGAAATAAGTGTTGTAAGAATGAGCTAAATCGGTCAATCGGAAAGGGGGGTTTACTTTGTAATATATTTCAATAGAATTAGCTTGCCAGACGTAGGTTCGCAAGGCCGCCGCAAGGAGCGCTTTCTACCACTAGAGGGACTGTATCCTGTTCCTGCGTCAGATCAAAAGACGAAAATATGAGGTTTTTTGTATTTATTAAGTAGTGTAGTAGGATTTTTGAAGCAAAATGTTCTGGAAAGCAGTTTACACTACACAAATTCTCAGGAAAGTGCTTAGTTATGCTGCTCCTGCGTGAAGGACTTTTTTTTGGTACTGTTTATTTTGATTTTTTTCTCTTATTACGTAATAATATCTTATTTTTTGTGATGGATATATGCAGAAAGGAAAATTGTTAATGTTTATAAATAGTTTATATTCATGTTTAAAACTATTGAAATACACACATTTTCTGTTTGTAAATTATTTATTTGTTGATTTGCTTGATAATCATATTTAAAATTATTGGAACCAGGGTCATATATTATGTTTGTAATTTTTTTTTTGTGTGTAAAATATACATCCTTATTCATTCATTCTATCTTATCCCTAGTGCCATTAGTAAAAGAAGAGAAGCAGGTTTTATAAAAATATAAAATAAATTCTCAAACAGAAGGAAGGTTTAAGAAGAAAAACACATTTATTGGGTCGGCTTCATTGTAAAGCTTACACAAATTTAGCAACAAAAGGAAGGTTTAAGTCGCCACAAGAGGAAACTGACTGTATCACAAGCGTAAATGACTCCACCCGCCGTCTCAACATTCGCTCTAGGAAAACACTATTACCAATAAGTTTGTCATTTTCTTACCTTCTGTTACTAAAATACTGATTAAAGTCCGACGAGCAGACACTCGGATAGGCGAGACGGTAGGAACAGAAGGTGAGACGGCGCTAGCTTATACTATGCACACAAGGTAGTTTTGTAAAACTGGCTCGTAAAATATGAATCTTTAAAATATTCTATCTTTGTCGAGGGGAGTGCAAAGCGTTTCTTATTTCTTACGATACTATTAAGTCCGGTCATTTTAGACATAATGATGGCAAAAGCGCGGAAGTCCCATCTTTAAAAACTAATGAACTTTTAAAACCTGCACGCTGAAACTAGGCGGCAGGAGTTTAATTCGCTTGAAACAGTTGTCTAGGATGCAACCACCCACTTATTTGAACCAGTTCATGGCTACGCACAATAGCAGTCCAGGCAACGAATGCTTGAAAACAGCTATAGGTGGAAATTTTTGGAACACAATTTTTGACTTCGTAACTTTGTTTGGGCTGGATAGAAGTTGAACATATCATATACACATATACATAAAATAGTATTGTAATATATATTATCGAAGCAAATGGAATGCTCTACAACCCCATAACCGACATTTATTTTTTGGGTGCATCGTTGAAGAGATATTCGGTCGAGAATAGAAAAAAGTGTTTTTTTTTCCCCAAAATGACAGACTTTCAAGAGCGGATATTTTGAAAACTAAAGATAGCTCGAAAAACTTCATTGAATAGAACATGTAGGAAATTTAATAAGCTTTCATTTCTTATAGAATAGTCATGTCGCTAGGACGCGGGGTTTCCGAGATATAAGTGAAACCCCGAAAAATGGGACCTTCTTACTCTGTAGGAGTCGCCTTATCTGCACCTCCAGTTGATTTAATTAAATTCCTCTTATGCCAAAATTCTCTTCTGTATTGCTAGGGATCATCATTTTAATATTCATCACAACCTATTTCTAGTGGGTACTAAATACGATACATGACAATGTGAAATACGACTGTAATAAGTATTCTTAATCCGACAGATTTCTTTAATTGTATGAGAAGAAACTAGCCTAGGAGTCAATAATAATAATGATTACAATCAATAATTAATGAGGTAGGTAATATTTCAGTATTAGAAATCTCATATTTCCTGAAGCTTTGTCTGTCGAATATCCCAGATTCGTTACTGGACGACTTAGAAAGGGTGCTAGTGGTCACCCACAAACACTATATATATATATATATATATATATATATATATATATATATATATATATATATATATATATAATGTTACATAGACCTAAGACAGTGTACACAGAGATAAAATGAAAAGGAGCCGGAAGGAAGAAATTGAACCGAGAGTCCATAGAGGACAAAATTCGAATTTAAAAAAAAAAAAAAAAAAAAAAAAAAAAAAAAAAAAAAAAAAAAAAAAAAAAAAAAAAAAAAGGAAGAACACATAAAAATAAAAAATTAGTAATTGAGCCAGCTGTTACAAAAATGAAGAAATCGCAAATGTATACGTTTATTTGGTACTATATCTTTATTTAAATAACATTCTTAAGGAATGTGGCGTAAACTTGCTAAGGATTGTCCTTTGTTTAGCAATTTTTGCACGACGGAGTTCTGTATTTATGTTAATAATCCTTACAATTTGAGGAGCATTTTAGTATGATTTGCAATTTTCGAAGTCAAAAAGGAAACGCTCACTACAGAAAAATTAAAAAAAATACTTCGGTGAGATAGAGTAGAAAATAGAACGAAGATTTTTAAAAAATACGAATTATTTTACGAATTGTCAATCTGTGTATTTTCGTGTGCAAGCAAGTCGTGCCAAGCAATTGGTAGGTAAATAAAATGTCTTTCTCTGCAGGCAGTTAGTAAAATACAAAGAAACCTCAGCTTAAAATAAACATTTTTCCAGGACTTTAATTTTAAAACATCATGGCTAAAATGAGAGCCGAAGCACTACAAATTAAATTTCGTGTGATGGTAAACTTTAATCGGCGGTGAATTATAGAAAGTTTATTCAAATGAGAATGTAGCTAACTCGGAAGAGAGGAAGTTCCATTCTACTCAGGAGACTTGAGGGTCTCTTATGAGAATGTGTGTGTTTTCCTATCCACCAACTAGGGGAGCCACTAGCATACCGCACATGGACAGCAAAACTTCTCAAACCACAGCGGACTAGTTCTGCCTCGGAAAATTGATTCAAACTTTGAACAGCCTGAAGAGACATTCTCTACTGCAACTGTCCAATCCAATATAGAACTGTTGAATTTAATAATATAAATTCAAAATGTAAATTGCCTTTCGTAGGAAGGATTATCTATTTTAAATTTTAATTAAAACATTTTTTTTCTTAAACAGGCAAGGACTAACTTCATTATAATTTGTTTTCCTATTTTAATTTATGTATTTATTTTTACTTCATTTCCTATGAAATGTTCCTTTTTGTCTAAAATAGTTTTCCTTTTCCAACTCCAACATTCCCTCTGCAGCTGAAACTCCTTATGAAGATAAAGCTGTTGGTAGTTCTCAAAAAACGATGCTGACAGAAGAAAATGCGGAACAAGGAGATAAGTCAGTAGTGAATACTTGGAATCGTCCAATGAGGAAAAGTACCAAATTAACAAAAGCTCAAATTCAAAAATCGTCAAGATCTATTACTGAACATGGAAAAAGTCTAGATACTCATTTGTAAATAGCTTGGATTTTAAGACAATTTTTTTTCCATACCAAATTTATTATTGACACTGAATAGCACATCAGTAAATTGTAGATACTCCAGAATTCTTGCACAAAATTTCGTCAAATGCGGACCATTTTAGTGGCAGCTAAAGAGCGAACAGAGAAATATATATATATATATATATATATATATATATATATATATATATATATACCGTTTTTCTCGTGATCTATGGGCTTTGAAACCTGAAATCTTCTTGGCTGCACTTCCGGATTTCATCATGACGTCAACCTCAAAAGCGGGTTTCCTCCCTATGGAAACGAAGAGAGGAAACGAGCTAAAAGTTGACTCGTGCCCAGACGTGTCAAACTTTCTTAATGAAGCGCAAATATAAATTCGTTTTTCAAGGATAAATATTCGTTAAATTAGCTTGTAGTAGTCAATATTTAAGATGTATTTTGCTATATGAAGGCACGGTATATATTAAAATGTTTAATACTAGAGTTGATCAGCTGTAGGTCCAAGGAGGTTCAAAGTGGGATATACGATCAATGACACAGCCGAGGGATTTGTTCCGAAAGCAAAACCTAGTTAGAAACCATTGTCCTGTAATGACCTACCGTCGAGGCAATGATTAACAACTTCTATACCTGTTGGCCAGCTTTCACGGCTATACTATAATGGTGATGAGTTCCGACCAGAATTATACCAATAATGTTGTAAAATGTTTACCTGAGAAGGAAGCTCACGTCATTATATTTGCTGCTGGAGGATGTGGTTAGATTGTCCATAAATATTGATGTTAATCATATAATATAAACGTAAATTATATTGACCCTTAACAAGAGGTGAAGAGGTTAAGACCACCAAAACGCATGTCGAAATAAATCTAAGATAGTAGTTGAAAAATTAAACTATACAGCACTTTTTATTTACTCCTTGCTTGCAATAAGAATGTAAGAAAAAATAGAAATACGGAATGCCAGAAGACATAAAAGTAGAGATATCGAATGATTTCAATATGTTTAATTTAATGATACTTATGGATAAACATTTTTTTTTGTGTGTGTAGCTAATAAGATTGCCAGAAAAGAGGTGAATCGAAAGTATTTTTTTGGCTGAATTCTTTTGCAAGCATTAATAATTCGAACACAAATAGTTTCATGTTTTCACTTAACGCCGAGCTTTCTAAGTCAATCACCTTGTCTTAACACACTTTGTGTAGTAGTGACTTTTCGCAGTTATCCCATCTCTGAGAAACGTCAACATCCTACAGGCGAGACTCGAACACTTGAGCATCCAGCGTGTTAGACCACGGGGAGGGCGATATAACTATAGTCTTATTGGGATCCAGTTGTTGCCAAAAGCAAGCTAATTACAACCAAACATTCCTAGTTCTACGACATTTATCAGACCATTCTGCTATACAAAAAAAAAAAAAAATAAATAATATCGTTTATCAAATCCACTTTTGATAGTTAGATATTTAGACGCAAATGTGTTTTTTCTCGCTCATTAGGGTTGGAATGTATGGACTGGGAGAGAATATGAAACAGCATATCTAAAAAGGAAAGATCAAAACGTGCCACAACCACGCAGAAGGTCTGGAAGAGTGCAGAAAGTGGAAAACAAAGGGAAGAAGGTTTAACAAGGCCATATTATAGCAAAATATACCCCCAGCAGTATGTGGGGGAGGGGGCACAAACTGTCACAAAACAGGAAAATGCTCGAAACATAAAAGAATGTCCAGGAAGCTAATATATTAAGGAATGTAGCAGGCGCTCTTGAAGCTTCTCAGGAATCCGTAGACAAAATAGCTCTCCTAATCTCCTAAAAATCTATATTAAATATAAAATGTTTAAATAACCATCCCTTTAATTTATATGTGTTGGCAAATATTGTTTATTTCTTAAAAACGTTGTGTTTATGGAGATGTATATGTATGCATTTGCATGTATATACAGTGTGTCCCCAAAATAAACAGCCAATATAGTAAGAAAAAAGTCCTTTTGCATATATCTCGTTCCTGCTTCGTTTCCAAGAAAAACGCAACAAACTAAAACACAATTGTGAAAAAGCATTCTTTCATACATAAAAATCATTAAAAGTATATGTTTTATATTCCACCCCCTATATCCACCAACCTCCTGCCCAAAAAAAGAACAAAAAAGGCCGTCACGCAGGAGCTGCATAACTAAGCACTTTCCTCAGAATTTGGGTTGCGTAGACTGCTTTCCAGAACAATTTGCTTAAAATATCCTACATAAATAAAATAAAAACATGAATAGTTCTCTTTTAATTTTGTAATGAGTAACTGATAAATTATTAATTTCCTTCCAGAGTTATGTTTACACATGGTACCTACTACACTACGTAATAAATACAAAAAACCTCATATTATCGTATTTTGATTTAACGCAGGAACCGGATACAGTCCCTCTAGCGCTCCTTGCGGCGCCTTTGTGAACCTATGTCTGGCTGGCTTATCTATTGAAATATATTAGAAAGTAAACCCCCCTTTCCGATTGACCGATTCAGCTCATTTTTACAACACTTCTTTCTAATGAGTTACCCACGAAGTATACCGCGTTTCGTTATAATACAGCAGAAATTACGACCAGTATGAGTATATTAGTAATTTGGGTCCGGAGTAAACCCCCCCCCCTCCTAATGAACCGATTTAGTTTATTTTTACAAGACATATTTACCTGTAGATTACCACTACGAATACCGAGTTTCGTCGAAATATACCAAAAATGACGGTTGGTAGTGGCGAATTGGTATTGTGGGTCTGGAGCAAACCCCCCCTCCTAATGAACCGATTTAGTTTATTTTTATATCTCACTTTTCTCTCTATATTACCACTACGAATACTTAGTTTCGTTGAAATATAAAAAATATTACGGCTGAAATGGTCAAATTAGTGTTTTGGGTTCGGGGTAAACCCCCCCTTCCGGTGGACTGATTTTGTTGGTTAACGAACTCGTTCAATCGTTTGCTAATGGAATGCTATATACCAAGTTTCGTGACGAAAAAACAAAAACTCTGGCCGCTATCGTGTTAACAGACACATATATATATATATATATATATATATATATATATATATATATATATGCATATATATATATATATATATATATATATATATATATATATATATGCATATATATATATATATATATGCATATATATATATATATATATATATATATATATATATATATATATATATGCATATATATATATATATATATATATATATATATATGCATATATATATATATATATATATATATATATATATATAGATATATATAAATTTTAACGGGGGTCATTTTCACTGTCTACTAGGTAGGATCGATAAAGATTTGAAGAAATTTTTCAAAAATTCCGTCATGAGTCCAACCTCAATAGCTACTTTCCTTCGGAGGAAAGTGCTAAAATATTCTTGGTCGTAACCGACGCCACGTAAATCTGTAAGTTCAAGATAATTTAAAGTAGCTACTTTTCTTCGAAGGAAAGTGCTAGAACACACACACAAAAAAGAAAACATTCTTAATAAAAAACATTTCAATTCTTAAAACATTTTAAATTTAACAAGCAATAAATAATTATAAAATAACACTTTTTTCTTCTAATAATTCGTTATAATCAATCGCACAATGACAGACTGTATTGCATTTGAGCATTTCTCGGCTTTTAATCTGTTCCCAGGCCCATCTGATGCGACGAATGAGGTGATCCCTTGAGCGCATGGGCTCCTGGTAGACCTTATCTTTAATGTGTCCCCAAGAATTCGAAGGCCTGAAGATCTAGCAGGCCAACATACCGGCCCACCATGTCCTATCCACCACCATAGTTGGTGTCCAACCAATGTCTGTACCAAAAAGACTTCCTCACTATATTATCGAGGTATGCGTTGAATCACTCTTAGTTAAGTCGAGGGGTCAAAAAATGGGGTCCGCTTATTTCATTATTCCACACAAAATCAGAGGCATACTCTCTCCTATATTTTTGATGTGGAGAGGATTAAAGGAGGTGGGATATGGGTAAGTGGAGGGGCTAAGGGATAAAGATATACTTTTAACGATTTTTATATATCGGTTTTGTGCGTTTTTCTCGGAATCGACGCATAAACGAGATGTATGCCAAAGGACTTTTCTTCTTTTTTATTTCATCCTGCATCGATTCCAGAAATTTGGCCGTTTATTTTGGGGACACCCTATATTCCATAAAAACCTTGAATTATGAGTAAAAGCTCATTTCCAAAAAAACGATTCCTCTTTTTATAACATACCTTTATCATTATTTTGTCGTGTTTTTTAGCGAAATTTGATATAAAAGTTTATATAATAAATGGCGCAAATAAGTATTTAGATACATTTTACAATATTTATTTTTAAGCACTGCTTTATCTTTTTCTTGTTGTAAATATTGCCTACCGTTTCGAGGCCTCCACGATTCTAGTCTTGAAATGGGTGGCAAGCGGACTACATTCAGGTTTCTAATAGTCCCCGAAGAGTTGGCATAGGTACCACGAGCATATATAAATTAAAGTTGTACAAGAAAAATAAGTACTATTTTTGTATGAACTAGGTCACATGAATCCAAAAATGTTAAAATAAATATATATATTTGATGATCTTATTATTTATTTTCTAATGACACTGCTTTTAACTTTTCGAGTTTCTGAATTTATTCCGTTTTCAAGTTATTTAATAGAAATGTTATCAGATTTGTTTTCAACATATGTATATTACTTGTTCCTATTTTACTCTTGTATAAAGGGATTATATTCAGGCAGTTCGCCTTAGTTGTAAAACCTAAATAAATAAATAAATATGAGGAAAATAATTATCATTGATAAATGAAATAATGAATTTTTCAAGATATTGTAATCGGAAATTCGATCAGAGAGTAAAGAAGGCTGAAGATCAAATAAAAGTGAATAAGTTCTTGTAGGGTCTATTCGTAGAAATACAGATACATAAGAAAAGAATATATTCAAAGCAGACAAAGGGTGACAAGGAGGAACGGGATTTTCCTTTCGACAGTTCTCTAGTCTCTATATAAAATTTTTCCCACAACGACAATACATCATGATGTAATCCACTGCTTTCCAAGGCTTTGTAACTTGTCACTCCTTCACATTCCTACACTAGAGATCTATTTTATTTATTTCTTACAGTATAGAGCTACTTTAGATTTACATGAAAAACTTGCTATAAAGCAACATGAGCTCAACCGATCAATCAGACAGGAAGACTAGACAAATGAAATTGAACAAAATATTTTAAATTATTGGCAAGACAGCTCGACTTGATTCACTCGTTTGAATCAGGATCGGCCAAACAAGACTAACACACGAATATCTCATGACAGGACTTAACAATCAAAATTGTGATATATTTATGTTTGTGCGGCATTCTCCAGCGGTCGATTTATTTGCCTAATATTTCGCAGGAATCATATTCTACTTCTTCAGACGGTTCTCCACGTTTTGACTTTTTTTTTTTAATTTGTTATTTTTTATAACCTATAGTCGATTGATTATTTTGACATATGGCGCTTTTGAGATGAACATTCTTATATCGTCGCCTGTCGATATACACTGCGTAGAGCCGATGGAACTGCTTTTAAACTGTTCTTTGTCTTGCTGCTTTGCGCATGCTTGTATTTTCCAGTCCGATCTTCCCTTAATAGTTCTTAGAACGTGTTTCCATGTAGGGAGTAGGATGACACATTTATCTCGGTTCAGAGTCTTTGGTTGTTTGAATAGCTCCATAGGTTATAAAAAATAACAAATCCTTAATCCTTTAGACCGAAAAAACAAGGAAAGAGAAATTTCTTGAACCAGTATATTGCAAAAATATTCCTTCACCATAAGAAGTATTCGCTATGACTCACTAGTCTACCAATATGATTTCGATACTTATCATTGCATAGCTAATGTATTAGTCAGTTTGTCATCAATCACCTGAATAACGGATAATTAGTTCCTAGAGAAAAAGAATAACGATAGTTAATACAAACGCAAATATTTTCGTATGGGGAATTTGCTAGATCTCCAACGACAAAAATTAATAGTGTGCATGGTGAAAATACTATCAGACTAGGGACTGCTAAGAAATTTATAAAAAAAAATTAAATTAGGAGGTAGCAGCATTTACAACGAGCCCCCTTCAACGCATAATGTTATTTATAATGACGACGTTCGTGAAAATCTTGTGGAGTCAGAGACCCAAATAACAGTGAAGATGGCATTAAGGACGGATCTCATAGATTAAAAACCACTCGCTAATGGTGAATATCAAAAAATTGTTACTTTATCATCTTAATGCTACGAAAAAATCAAAATTTTTTTGACAGTTTTTACCGTCATTTGGACAATCACATTTGTTTGAATCAAAATCCGAGTCTTTCTACAGCAGTGCAATTTAAACGCCACCAGCAGGATAAAAAATTGTAGATAGTGAAGAAACATATATCTTTTTTTTATTGTTTGGAAGGGTGTAAAAAACATATATCATTGATCTAATTCAATTGAAGGAGAAAATCGCCTAGTTGCGAAGCTCCTAAAATAAAATAATTATATCATGGATTCAAATTTTAAATTGTGCTTTATTTACACAGTTTAACAATTTCTCAAAAAACCAGCACGGATTTTCTGCGCGACCCTATATTAACGAAAATAGCCTGTATTTTGCATGACTCTTCGGAAGTATAATTAGTAATTATTGATCTTTCGGGACAGCTAATTTTATGAGAAAATTGTGCTTTCTCCTCACCTAAATTCCATGTTGATGGAAACCCAGGAGACTGAGTGGATCAGAGAAGCAATCGAAGCAGCAACAGCGTACGGCTTGAGGTGGTACACCGCGGAACATCGGGTACAAGCAGCTGTTCAGTTTGCTACATGTTCAAACACCTACTCAAATTAGCATAAACCAGTTTCAGTACCCGCTCCCCTCAGGCGATATTCTAATCACTTACCCTTATTAGAACATTCCAGTATTTCATGAAATTAATTAAAAACACTGGTAAAAGCCACTAAATAAATGTTTTTTAATTGAAATTTTAATGTGACCCTTATTTCTCTTCCTGTAACAAACATTTTACACCCAGTAGAGGTATGGAGTTTACTTGAAAACGATTTACTCAAAATATTGATGATGCAAAATGAAGTATTTTACATAATATTGTTAACTTTATCTTTTTCCTCAAATTTCCATTTTTAATTAAAACATTTTGAGTTTTTAGGCTGAGAGCACTTTAATTTATGTTTATATTCTATTAACACTAAAAACTCTTTCTGAACAGATCAATAAGTTGGACGGAGTTTGGTATTTTATTTTACATACTCTTTACAATAGTTATGAAAACAATAGATCTACGTAATTCTATAGATTTACGTTAACACTATCACACACAATTTTCTTTCAAACCTTTTTACCTTTTTCTTATGAAAACTTAAGTGTATATAACTATAATATTTACATATTATTTTTTAATTTAACACTGATTCGCTTAATAATAATACTAATTTATTATTGGGACAGCTCCCATAAAAAGAGGTACAAGTTGTCATAACATATATTTTTCATAGATCAAAAATTTATAGACTATTCTAAATAATGGCTAAGTTCATTTATTCACTTATTAAAAACAAAAAAACTATTATTTTATATGTCATAAACCCTATTAATAGATGTTAAGTTGCTTATAAGGGTATTTAAACATCCAATATAAATTTCCTTTTGTTAAAGCTGTATAAGGGAAAGAAATATAACTTTGAAATTTCTGCCTGTTCCATTGTTTTGAGGAAGTGTAAGAGGACGGGCGTTTATATTAAATTATTCCGGGGGGGGGCTGGTAGCATTTAGGGGGCATGGAATCCTATCAATCTCGAATTTGGAATAGTTAGCCAATTAAAACGCTATTAAACCCAAAACCATTTCATTTCCTGAGCTAAGTGATCTTATTTAATTAATTTATGACATATTTTTACCGAGTTAATCAAAATTTTAGGAGGGGGCTGCAGCCCCCTTATATACGCCCAAGGAGAAGACTACGATTCACATAATGTTATTTTAATTTCCTTATAGTTGTAGTTTTTCTGCCTATATTCTTGTTTGTTTTCATTTCTATAGCCTTTCTGAAGATGAGTGAAATAATCCTTAATTTAAAAATAGAATACCCATTTCCTTAAATGTATTTTTATTCAAATATCGGTACCGCACGCCCCCTATCTCGATCCTGGTAATCTCTACGAGCAACGAAGAGGAACTCATTCTCAAGGAACATTAACAAAATTAGGACCATCATTATCCTAAATGAACCAAGCGTTAGAAAGCATCTTAAGATCCTTTTATTTACGCTATGGAGGGAGAAGAGTCAATATTCTAAAGTTTTCCGGAAGTTTATCATAAAACATAAGTAGACCATTATTCCCTCAGGAAACTTCCAACACTTTTCATTAGTGTCGCCAGAATTGACGTAAAATGGTAGGAAAAAATTCCAGAAGTTCATAACCTTTTTAGTTCCAACTGACAATATATTTCGCGAAATTTAGGAAAAATGCTACCTTGGATGTTACGATGCGCCCACGATGGTGCCTTACTATTCACACTGACATATAATTTTTCATTGTTTCAAATAATAGTTTTACATAAAAAGCAGTTAAATTAATAGTTGTAAAAGATAAAATCTATTATTTTCCTCCATAATGTTATATTTTTCATGATATTAGATTGATTTTCAGCATAAACCCAGCGTCGAAATGATACGCACACTACTCAAAATATTCTTTTTGACTTTTCATTTGAAGAAATGAACAAACCAATACGAATTCAATTATTTTTAACTCATCTTAGACTTATCTGGCAATGCCAATTAGTATTATAACCCTGACGGGATTCTAGGTGCGTCAAACTTTAAATTAAGACGTTTAAATTTTGGTTATATTTGGAGTTAAGGAAGTTTGCGAAAAAAAATATTTTATTAATAGACATGAAAAGTTTTCGGATCGTCATACATTTTTTGTAAATATCTCGATAACGGTTGGGAAATCGTGGTAAGTGGAAGGTGACCATTCGAATGCTTACTAAATTCTCTACAAAAAAGGTTCTGAAGCAATATTCGATGGGGCAACGTCAATCAAAGATATAAGAGCTTAAAACTTAATAAGTGTTTGTTTTGAAAGGGGTTTTCTCTTAGTTTATCTCACTTTTTAATTGGTTGTTTTTTGTTTTAAATTGCATTTATCAGTAAAATTAATATTGTAGTAAAATAAGCTAAGAAACGGGGAAAGGTATTGGTAATAAGTTTTGAGAGGCTGTGGTAATTAAGATGGCGGTGGCTAATCATGATGATGTATGCATAGTTTGTTTTGAATTCTCCTATAACCGTCCTCATAGCCTCCAACTGAAGTTATCGTTATTTCTTATTTTATAGAAAGATTTAACCCACGACAGAATGGAATTTTATTCGGCATGAAGCACATATTTACAGTTGATTATAACAGTAAAACGAATTTATTAGTAAATCAAGATACTTAAAATGACAACGAATTGTTGGTTGTTTAGAATAGAGCCTTCTCAGCAGTAGTCGAAGAGTAAGTAAGTTTTCAGTACATTGACTTATACAGATTAAAAATTACCCGCTTCTGTGTAAGTTGGCTACTGTCAGTTTCCTGTGATATGTGATATATTCTATTCCATTTCTTCGAGATGTACGTAACCGCGCTAAGATGACGCAGTTCCTGCGAGTCGGAATTTTTTTTTGTATATAAATTTACACATTTTCACTATGTATGGAATATAATAATAAGTACCCTACAGAACCCGGAGATTCTTCAGTAAATATTTTCAAATTTAAGTAACTCCCCCGCGCCCACACTGTCGCTGTAAACAAAAATTACAATTACTTTATGTATGCTAAATTTAATCAACAAAAGATGAATTTATTTTTTAACAACATATGACTATTATGAAATTGTAATATTTCTTGTCAGTACTTGCGTCATCGATTAGACAAAGTAGGCGGGTATAGACTAATGTTGAATTAAAGATTATGAATAATGGACAAAGTGATAATTAAAAGAAGAAGAACAGAATGTTAACTGAAACAATTGCAACCATAAAATACGGAGGGGAATATATTTGTTTACTCTCCAGCTAGTTCCTAGCCTTATGTGGTATAATTTTATATTAAAAGGTAATCTGTAATATTATATCAACCAATTTTCATAAATAAAATACCTTTTTTTCAAAAGCCCCAAATTAGGTCAACGAAAAAAAAAAGAAAAATAATTAAAAACTAATAATGTAACTTTTTTAATAATACCCTTTCAGAAATATCCATTTAGATCTTATAATTAAATCTTCGACCGCAAAAGGGTATTCATTTACCCCTTTTCAAAGGCCAACGGCTAATTAATATTCAATAAGAAACTTCTTGTTCTTGTTCCTGCTGATGTAATAGCATCCAATAAAAAAATAATTAAATTAAAAATGACACTTACTTCCTTTTATCCCTATAGTTATTGGTAGTTAGTAAATTTACATCCTTTCAATTTTCGAGAAGTAGTGCTTATAAAATGATTCTGATACTCACAAGGGGACTATACGGAGGTCGGGTCACTGATTTGTCCCATTCTTTTCTGGTGATTCTAAATCGACAAAAAGTCGACAAGTTTGCAAGCCATTCGTGCAGTGGGACTTACGAGGTGAGAAATAAAATAAAATAGGTTTAAAATGCTTTATTTCATGTCGCGATTTTGGAAAATGATATCGACATGATTCTTTCGCCAATTCATTTTGTTTAAAGAGTAGATTAAAGGAAAAAATCAATTCTTAAACAATAATTTATATTTCGTCAAGTATATTTAAAAATATGTTTGCGTTTTCAAGTAAACTGGCATTAACATTTTTTTTTTTTTCAGACCAAAAATAATAAAATATTTAAAATCAGCACCCAAATGTGGTGAATATCATAAAAAACAAAAAATAATAATTTTTTAAAAGAAAGTCCAGAAGATCCCAAACATTTGTAAACACCATTACTCCTCCCCACAATCCCTACATACCCACTCCCTTCATTCTTTTAGTATAAATAGATATTTTATTTTATTATATAAAAGGTTTTATAAATAGCGTAAGAGTCTTTTTTTTAGACAGAGTTAGGAATTGCATTTTGTAATTCTTATTCTATAATTTATAAGGGACATTCGTCATTAACATTCGTTAATACTAATAACGTTTTTTTCTTCATTTATTTCTGGGAGTAGAGAACTTCCAAGACCGTTGTTTAAAAACCTTGAATTTTCTAATCAGCTTTTAAAATTTTTGTCTTTTTACCGACATTACAGTCAGGTTTTATCCCAATAGCGTGGGAAAAATTACACTAAATGAGCAACGGTAATTTATTTAACTAGAAATCATTTGGTTGAATTTCCAATTAAATCTCAAGGATATAATGTCGAAACAATTTATCAGAACGATAACATACGCAACATACGAACCACTTCTATATTTTAGATTTACAAGAGCACACTTCGTTTTCAAGACTTCCGACATCCAGGGTGCAGCCAGGAATTTTCTCAGCGAGCCCTGAGATGAGAAAATTTCTGGCGCCGGTGGGGGTCGAACCCACCATCTCCCGCTTATGAATCTAGCGCGCTAGCCACTAGACCACGGGAGACCCCCTTTAAGACTTATTATCGTTCAAAACGCTCAGACATGAAGGGAAAAAGTCAGAGCATGGATTTTACTTTGTTTTTTTCACGTCCATCAAGGGTTTTGTTTTGTGAAGAATTCAATTTCGAACACCTCGACTGGCTGGTATTATTTCAAAAAGTCTGACTCGCAGGAACTCCATCATCTTAGCGCGGTTCCGTTCATATCCCTAGTCTAATTTGGAAAGATTAAATAGAATCAATTATTATTTTGGTTCCACCAGTCTTGAAAGGTTTTGATTTATGATGTTACCTGTATGGGTCGGCCAACCCATAAATCGGCCAGAAAGGCCTCCGCTCAGAGGCATTTGGAAAGCCTTAGGGATCTCTCTCTTTGAACGCTACATTTCTAACAATAAATTGATCTTATTATTTTACTTAATCTGTTTCATTGTCAAATACATTATCCGACTATAAGCAATTAAAAAATAACAAGGAATAAAACAGACAAAAAGAACCGTTCGAATAAACGAAATCAATTACTTTAAAGTTTTAAGCACTTATTTCTCCGATTTCTCCGATTGACATCGCCTAGTTAAAACTTTCTTCAGAACGTTTTTTGTAGAGCATTTAGAAAGCTTTTAAATGGTAACCTTCCGCTTCCCAAGATTGTCAACCGTTTTCAAGATACTAACACAAGTATACAAAGTTACCAAAACTTTTCTTCTCTGTTAATAAAATATTTTATTCTAACCCTTCCTTTACTCCAAACGTAACCAAAATTTCAACATATTAGTTTTGATGAAATTCGAACATGCAGAAAATGTTTCAACTGAATCCCATAATTCCCATAGTACCAAAATCAAAAAAAGAACAAAACAAACACATTCAAAGTTTTAAACAGCGTTTTCTCCGATTGACATCGACTAATTGAAAATCTTTTTAGGATATTAATTATAGACAATTTAGTAAGCTTTTGAATAGTTTCTATCCGCTTACCACGATTTCCCAACTGTTTTTGAGATATTAAGGAAAATATGCGAAGTTCCCAAAACGTTTCATGTCTCTTAATAAAATATGTTGTTCTAATTCTTCCTTAACTCCAAACGTAACCAAAATTTACACATCTTTGTATGTGTCATTTTTAAACATGCAAAAAATATTTTAACTGAATCCCATGATTCTAAGTAACCAAACCAAAAACTTGATTTAAAAACCATTTTTCCGATTTTCTCGGAAACAGTTTAAGCTATCGCCTTAAAAATGGTTTCATTCGTTTTACTAGCCCAAGAAGCCTATAAAACGATTACTTACAAGCATATGAACTCAAAAACGTTTTTTTGCGCGCGAATTTCGCCTCAAACGCCATCTTCCAGTGGGCGGATTCTGCTGGTTAACGAATTTGACCTTTCAAATTGGACGGCAGATTTCTGTACCAAATTTCATAAAAATCGGACCATTAGGGGGGCCGGAAAACCGCGAACAGACAAATATATATATATATATATATATAAATATATATATATATATATATATATATATATATATATATATATATATATACAAATTTGAACCACCGTTATTTTCGGTCTCTAGGGGTTCTGAATCGCAAAATTTTCTAGTCGGCACTTCCGGATTGTTTCATGAGATCAACCTTATAAGCGGGGTTCCTCGCTATGAAGGGAGGGAGGAACCGCGCTAAAATTGATGAGTTTTTTCAAACAGTTTTCGTGGATGAGGACGTATGACAGAAGGACAAATATCAAAGTGACAGAGGACGAAAAGTTAATAGCTAATAAAAGGAATGTATAATAAAATAGAATTGAGAAAAAATTACTTCTTCCCTCTAGTTAGTGTACACTTTATATTTCATTTTGTTAATTAAAGCTTTACATATGCAAAGATACGTATGCCACAAATACTCTTACATCTTATTACTTTTAGCGCTTTTCCGTCTATCCACAAGGTGACTCTTTAATTACTATGTCTGTTTGGACTTTTAAAACAATTTTAATAGTAACAAATTCTAGTACTTAAGGGTCTCACCGCGTTTCCATATGAAATCTGCACTGGCGTCTTTCTTGGCTTTGATGTCATCATTTTATTTCTAGTTCCTAGAAATAATTTTTCGTCAATTATCAAACCTCTAACTGTACTCGTTTTGAGGGAATAAGGCTTGAAACCCCAAACTTCAAAGCAGTTTTTCTATGAAACTATACTAGATATTAAAATGAAAACAATGTGAATTGAAGTTATTGATAAGGTGTACCTTGCGTATTTTTTTCATAATTTTCGGACCACTTATAAGGTAAGAAAAAAAATTGTAAAGATTTGAAGGGCGGTTTCACTAACCCTCCGAGCACCTAAAAAATCACGTAAAATCAGTAATGTCTCAACTATTATCCGTAAAAGTTTCATAGATGTGTGAATGGTGCGCCAGATCTCTCAGATACACACCGTCTTACGCAGTCTGTGCAAGGGACGCAAGTGCGCGGGTCTAGCTTATACCCTTTACTATTCCTAGAGCAGGTAGTGGCTGATGGGTCAGTTCTGACCTGACGCTCCTCCAAGCAGTAACTATCCACTTAAACTATTTTGTATCTCATAGATACCACGTGACCATATTTTTACTTTTAGAAAAGAGGGCACATTGGTATCATACGTACCACAAAATAAAAACAACAGCAAAATAAACCTACTTATAATATCAAGTATGAATATGGATGCAGCAATTGATGAAGAAACAGCGGTAAAAAAAATACAACTTTAGCCGAGAGCACCAAAACTAGAAAGCGATGCCAAATCTTTTGGGCAAACAAGACTACAAGGCTCACCCAGTATAAATGCAAGGAGTGCGACCAATATTTATGTGTCTATCATTGCACATTATATTGTCCAGATGGATGTAAAGTGGATGATGATACAGAAGACGCTTTTTGAAGGTATATATTTCTACAAAATATTATTAATATTTGCAATACGTTTTCCTACCTACTTGTTATTTGTATATTTCAACTATATGACTTTGCATATAATAAATAAATAACATATAATACAATGCAAGGTGAGGAATAACCCTTCAAAGTTCAACATAAACACTCATTATATAATAAAAGCATATGTTGAACTTTGAATGGTTATTCCTCACCTTGGATTGTATTATTAATTAATACCCTTCCCCTTTTCATCAACATATTTATATAAATAACTTTTTCCTGGTAAATTTATTCATTTTTTATATATTAATCTCCTGTTAAGAACTTTTGTTCATTCTTAATAAAATAGATAAAGTTATTTACTGTAAATAAGCCTGAAACTCAGGCGTATCTCTTAGATACAAGGCGACCACCAATGGTACTTTCAATGACACGACCATTGGAGTGTTAAATAAAATTAAAGGGACACACAAAGAGTCACGTGTGATTACGCTAATGGAAATAGGATCATAGGTTGCTGTTCACAGGTAGCCTCGATAATTTGTTTCTTATCACTTGGTCGTTACTAATAAAAAAAAATTAAACTTGCGGAAATATTATAACATTTATTCAAAGTTACAAGTGATACCAAAACTATTGAAGAAAATAGTGATTAAGGTTAATTATCTTTTGTAGAAATTGAAGATTTTTAGTTTTTATTATTTTAGTGGCTTGCAATACGACAATAGTTTTTCGATCTGTATAATACAGATTATGCTCTGAGCAATGTGAGGGTTCATATTTAACCATTCACACATCTATGAAACTTTTACGGATAATAGTTGAGACATTACTGATTTTACGTGATTTTTTTGGTAGTTGTGCTCGGAGGGGTAGTTAGGGAAAACCGCCCTACAAATCTTTACAATTTTTTTTCTTACCTTATAAATGGTCCGAAAATTATGAAAAAAATACGCCAGGTACACCTAATCAATAGCTTCAATTCACATTATTTTCATTTTAATATCTAGTATAGTTTCATAGAAAAACGACTTTGAAGTTAGGGGTTTCAATCCTTATTCCCTCAAAACGAGTACAGTTAGTGGTTTGATAATTGACGAAAAATTATTTCTAGGAACTAGAAATAAAATGATGACATCAAAGTCAAGAAAGACGCCAGTGTAGATTTCATATGGAAACACCATATGAGACCCTTTTAATAATACACTGTTAAAGTATCTGCAAGCATCATAAAATAAATTGATCCAAATTGTTCACCTGTTTATTAGGAAGATAAACATGACCTCATATAATAGAGGAATTGATCCGGACGTTATTTATAATATTGGTAAGAGATAGGTCGTGACCTCAAGGGTCACAGCTACTCCATGAATATTTCTCAAATTTATGCAGTTATTTCAAGCCTCTTATCAATTATAATTAATAAATAATTATTTCTTGATGATAAATGAGTTGTGCGAAATGAAGTTACAATTACTAACTATACAATAACTGTATTTAGAAAGTAGTTAATAAAGTAGTACTTATTACATTTGTAGTTAGTAGTAACATGTGCACAAGTAAATTATTTCTAACTTTTAGTAAGTAGTTAACTATTTTTTGCAAAATGGAATTGTAACTTCAAATGTAGTTAATTACCAATTACACGGCTCTAGTTAGCCGAAAACTTAAATTTCGAATTGTCTTCATTTTAAACCCCTTGTAGATAGGCCGAAAGCCCCTCTATTAAACCCCTCTATAGAGTAAGAAATTAAATTGATTTGATTCTATCAGTTCCGTTAAATTCTTCTACACATCTGGGCACATCCGGTCACTTAAACCTCGGTTGATTCCTGTGCCCTGTCAATTCTTATCCCCAAAAAAAATATAAATGGGAAATAGAGGCCAAGTTCCTCCCCCCACAAAGAAACACTCCCTTCCCCAAAAAGCGAGAATTATCTCCTCCTAAAACCCCCAAAAAACGCCTTACCATCCTACACTCCAAAAAAACTAGTATGAGTTGGTGTATTAAGTGTACCATCAGCACTACATATGTTTATGTAGGGATCAGCCTTCCACATGTCTCTCCCATATTATGTATGTGCAACATTAAATGCAAGACTTGCAGCTTCATCCAATTCCAATAATGGATGAAATGCTAAGTTCTGCAACATTGGCGTAGGGATCTTGGCGTGCCCATCGCCCGGTCTTGGACCGCAATAGCTATCCATCCCCCAGGTTGGAGGAACAAAAATACTGACACCCACACAGTACACACATACAGCACACTACATGCACCCCCACACTTACAGACAAAGGTCACTTACATTACACACCCTAGGGTCACCTCCCCTAGGATGACATACACCCAAGTCAAGGTTGAGGGAGCTCGTGCCGAGGACTGAATGGTACAGGGTGGTTAAATATATGTGCATCGAACGACCCACTTGGGGCACCGGGCGACACCCCATTGTATTTAGCCTTTCCGTGGCATGCGGGGCTCTGTCACGGATGACTGTTATTTCCCTAGCTTATCGTGGGGACAAAAATTAGTTCTAAAAAATTCTTTAATACTGAGGACGACTCGGTTTACCTCGAACCCGAAAGGGATGTCGAGTCCGATAGCGGATCCCTGTCGGATCTGCTTGAGGAATTTCATGGTTTGTTCACTGAACAAACCGTGGTAGAAGAAACGCTGGGTACGATCGCGGAACCGGCTCAGGGGGCGCAGGGTACGTCTACGGAACCTGCGCCTGTTGAGCCGGGTACGGAAACGGAACCAGTGATAACAACTCTGGGTACGGTCTCGGAACCGGAATTATCTGAGCGGGGTACTGTAAAGGAACCGGCTCAGTCAGGTTATAAAAGATTATCTGGTGCGCAAAAGAGGAAGCGCGCCAGGCAAAGGGCTAAGGGGGAAGCTCCCGCTGGGGTATCAGGCTCAAATCCTCTCGGGCTGCAGAAACCAGGTATCCATGAGGGTCCTGGCGAAGTTGTTCGTGGGGAAATTGGTACTGGGCCCAGCGGGGATGCGGATCCCGAAACACCCTCTCCCGAGGCTAGGAAAAGGCGGAAAATTGATTCTGCCAAACCTAGTTTCGCTCTAACCTTGGCAGAACACAGGATCGCAGTGGTCCTGGTGAACTATCCAAGCACAACACTTAACGCCGGCCATATTGCCGAGTTTGGTGAACGACTGTTAACTTTGGTTGACAGTTTTAGTCTTGAAGGGAACTTTGGCCCGAGCTATCAGGGTTTTACACTCCAAACGGGTGGAATACTCCTGACGTGTCGGGACATTGCAACCAAGAATTGGCTAACCAGCGTTGTTGACCAATTAAAACTGGGCGATGCCTCACTCAGGATCGCCGAGCCTAAAGAATTAGTTAGGATAACAAGGCTGGGGGGACATTTCCCTGGACTTGTTCCTAGTAATCAACAACTCCTGCATAGACTAGCGGTGCAGAATCCGGAGCTGCGTGCGCACATTCGGCATTGGACCGTCGTGGGCTGTAAGGAGAAGTCCGGGGGTGGTTTCTTTGCTGCCTTCAAAGCCCCGGAGAGTCATCTGGAGAAGCTTCAGTCTAAGAACCTTCGGCTGCACTATGCTATGATCATGGTGCAGCTAATAGTTCTTACGAATAGAAGGAAGAGGAAGACAGAGACACGAGCAGGTGCACCTCGCAGACTTCCAAGACCTCCGAGGGAGACCTCATTGGCAGCTGGGAGACCCATAGCGATGGAGACATCGGTGAGCACCACTGCATCTGTGTCTCAACCTTCCACATCCTCCGCCCTTCCCCCTGCCCCCCTCCCTACCCACTCCAAGCCGAAACCAAAAACAGTACCAAAATCCCAACCAAAACTACCTATTAAACTGATAATAAAACCCAAATCCACCCCCACCCACACAACCTCTTCCCAAACCCCCACACCTGTGATTCCTGAGGCAACGGAGGATACGACACCTGCAGGGGGACCGGAAACTGGAGGAGCTGCAGTGGCAGACGGCGGAGATTCTTCCTCGTCGGGCGGCTCCTCTGGGAACACCAATCCCAAGTAGTATGCTCCGGCTGTTGCAGATAAACCTCCACCACTGTGTTCTGGGCTGTTACAGCGGTTTTTGAGAGGTAAGAATATTGACATTGTTCTTATACAAGAGCCATATGTTTTAAATGGTAGGGTGCGGTCTCTGTGCTGTAGGGGATACAGACTTATAGTTCCTCCCCAGTGCAGTCCCAGGGTCTGCATCCTCCATAAGACCAGTATCCCACTAATCCCTTTGTGGCTTCTATGTTCCAGGGATCTGTTAGCAGCCGGGCATTCAGCCCGAGGGGATGGTGGACGTGAGATTATCTTAATCTCCGCCTACCTACCCTTCGAACAACCTGCCCCCCCCCCCACGGAGGACGTAAGGAGAGCGGTGGAGTACTCCAAGGATAGGAAGGTGCCCATAACACTATATGGGGGAGCACAAACACCAACATAAGAGGTGAGTCCCTTCTAGAATATATTATTGCTAATGGTCTAGAAGTAATAAATCGTGGAAATGAACCCACCTTTGTCAATGTAAGAAGAATGGAGGGTCATTGACGTTACTATAGCATCTGTTGGTATTGCTGGCTTGATCAGGGGCTGGCATGTATCAAAAGAAATATCTTGGTCGGACCATAGATATTTTAGGTTCGACATAGTCTTTGATAAACGGGAGGGTAAAATTTTTAGAAACCCGAGGTCAACTGATGGGGCAGGCTATGGGCGTGACCTATCAGATCGTCTACGTTCGTGTCCTAATCGTGCCAGGAACACCTGGCAACTTGAGGTCATGAACGATTCTATCACCGACTCAATTATGCAATCCTTTCAGAATAATTGCAAACCCGTTCGGAAGGGAAGGGCTAACAACCCACCCTGGTGGAACGAACAACTAGAAAGAATGAGAAAAGACGTCAGGCGACTATTCAACAGGACCCGGGCATCAGTATAGTATAGTTCAAATAACTGGGATCAGTATAGTAGACGACTGACAGAATATAACCTAACCATACGGAGAGCCAAAAGAAACTCGTGGAAAGCATTTTGTGCTGACCTTGAGAATACATCTTCCAGTGCACGCTTGCACCGGATTATATAAAAACAAACCCCTGGATATCTTGGGGGCACTGGGCATGGGCGGGAACCTCGCTCCTTGCGAGGATACCCTCAACATGCCTTTGGAAACCCATTTTCCAGGATGTGAGAAAATAGATCCGAAGCGAAGGCCGCTCCTGCCAACCTCAAGGGGGAGCAAGGAGGGTTGGGACCTCGCAAAGGGTATTGTTAGGCCTGAAGGTCTTAGATGGGCCCTAAACTCTTTTGGGCCATACAAGACTCCGGGACCTGACGGCATTTTCCCTGTCCTTTTACAAAAGGGACAGGATACACTGTTGCCGTACCTGCTCATACTACTCAGGAGCAGCCTTGCAATGGGCTATCTCCCTGGCAGGTGGAGAGAAGCAAGAGTCTGCTTTATCCCAAAGCCAGGGCGGAATACCCATAATGACCCTAAAGCCTTCAGACCCATTTGTCTCTCATCCTTTTTATTGAAGACACTGGAGAAACTGGTGGCTAGGTACATCCAAGGGAATGCCTAAAAGGCAAACCCACTCAACAATCTCCAGTTCGCATATAGAGAGGGGAGATCATGCGAACTGGCGTTACACCATCTCACTAATAAGATAGAGAAAGCGCTCGAACAGCGGGAGGTCACTCTTGGCGCCTTCATTGACATTGAAGGCGCCTTTGACAGGACCTCAACTCAGGCCATCGTGGAATCGATACAGGGGCTTGGGTTACACAGGGCTCTCGAGGCCTGGATGGAAACATTCCTGGACTCTAGAGTCCTGGAATCATCCGTAGAGGGATCCACGGTAAGGGTGAGACCTGTTGCTGGATGTGCGCAGGGGGGTGTAAGCACGGTACTTTCACCCCTATTGTGGAGTCTAGTGATAGACACATTACTGGCTACTGGCCGATCTACAGGGCCATGGTTTTTAAGCGCAGGCTTATGCTGATGACATAGTGATCCTGATTAGTGGTAAATTCCTGAATGTCATATCAGAGTTACTTGGTGCAGCACTGCTTAGATCCACGCAGTGGTGTCATAGAAAGGGACTTAAAATTAATCCGTCCAAAATGGCGATAGTCCCCTTCACGAACAAGAGGAAACTTGACGGTCTCCTAGAACCAGTCATTTCTGGGTCAAGGATACCTTTTGTCAAGAAAGTCAAACACTTGGGAGTGATATTAGACTCAAAACTCAAGTGGAATGAACACATAATGTATGCCTGTGAAAAGGCCAAACGGGTGCTCTGGTCCTGTCGGGGCGTGGTTGGGAGGTCCTGGGGGATCAGGCCATCGGTGGCGCACTGGATATACACCATGGTGGTAAGACCCACAGTCACCTATGCGGCGCTGGTATGGTGGCATAGGTGTAAAGTGGAACTTCACAAAAAAGAATTGGATAAAGTACAGAGACTAGGTTGCTTAGTAGTTACTGGAGCCATGAAAACCACACCCACCAGGGCGATGGAGGTATTACTAGATCTGCGGCCTCTGCACTTAGAAGTGGAGACGTTGGCCAGAATTTCTGCATATAAGCTCCAAGCGCAGAACCTTTCAAGCATGACACCCTGAAGAAGTTTTAAGCAAATCCTCGCAGGAAATGATGGACTGTGTATGCTACAAATGCCTTCGGAGTACATGTTACCCGTCTTTAGACTGGTCAGGAGGTTCGAGGTAATTAAAGCAGACAGAAATACTGCCCAAACCTGGCAGTCTAATCTCCCGGTTGGGGAAATTCACTGCTTCACCGACGGCTCCAAGACTCCGGAAGGAGTTGGAGCCGGAATATGGGTGGCAAGCAGAAAAGAATTGAGGATATCAATGCCGTTGGGGAAACATCCTACAGTCTTCCAGGCAGAAGTCATTGGCATAAGGACCTGCACGGAGATGCTGCTGAGAAGTGGAATTTCTCGTGCAAGGTCAACATACACTCTGACAGCCAGGCAGCAATATCAGCCATCGAGAGCACCTGCATTAAATCCAAGATTGTGGATGAATGCAGGAGGATGATAGATCGTTTAGCTGTCTGAAACCGGGCCAAGTTACACTGGGTGCCAGGGCACTCAGATATACTCGGGAATGAGGAAGCTGATAAGCTGGCAAGACAGGGGGCCAAGGAGTCCTTTTGTGGGCCAGAACCAGCTTGTGGAATATCGCTAACCCTAGCAAAAGGTATCATTGATGACTGGGCGAGGCTACAACATCTAGGCGTCTGGCAAAGAGTCCAAACGCAAAGACAGTCAAAGCGTTTCCTAAATCAAATTGACAGGAAACGTGCAAAGATGCTTCTGTCCCTACATAGGAAAGCTATGAAGGAGACTGTGGCTCTTTACACAGGTCATGCTAAGATGAATTAACATCTATACAATTTGGGCCTGGCTACAACCTCTCTATGTAGGTTATGTGGGATAGAGGAGGAAACACCCGCACACATAATATGTGATTGCACGGTACTCTCACGCAGGCGCTTTATGTACCTAGGATCTGTAAAAATAACTGACCCAGGAAGAGACTCTGAGCTCACACCTCAGAAGATCAGAGGGTTTGTCAGAGACGCAGGGCTGCTATAAGTGACCCAGCAGAGTGTCAGGGGCACAGTAGATCTTTGAGGTCGAGTTGCTTTCACCTCCATAGGGGCCCTGAGTAACTTAGATAGATAGAGATAGATAGATATATCTCTATCTATCTAAGTGTACCATATTTTCAACCAAAAATATTTCCCAATACAAGAGATGATAAAAGAAAGAAATGTCCAAGTTCATTACTTAGAAGACCTCATAGTTACTTACTAAGAACAGTAACGACACTTCAACTCACCTTTAAAAACAACAATAAAAATACTTATATCCAGTTACTAAAATATCACTTTCTACGAGCAGGTATATTCTTAAACTTGGCAATGTTTAGTTTTCTGTCTAAAGATAATTTCGCCAAAAAAAAAAAAAAAAAAAAAAAAAAAAAAAAAAAAAAAAAAAAAAAAAAAAAACCATTGCCAAGTTTAAGAGTATACCTGGTTGAGGGAAGTAATATTTTAGTAACGGGATATAAGTATTTTTATTGTCGTTTTTAAAGGTCAGTTGAAGTGTCTTTACTGTTCTTAGTAACTATGAGGTCTTCTAATTAATGAACTTGGACATTTCTTTCTTTTGTCATCTCTTGTATTGGCAAATATTTTTGGTTGAAAATATGGTAAACTTAATACACCAACTCATACTACTTTTTTTGGAGTGTAGGATGGTAAGGCGTTTTGGGGGGGTTTTAGGATGGAGATAATTCTCGCTTTTTGGGGAAGGGAGTGTTTCTTTGTGGGGGGAGGGGCTAGGCCTCTATTTCACATTTATGTTTTTTTTTTTTTGGGATCTCATTACTTTTTTCTAAGTATTAAATAAAATCTAGTTGCCGCATACCTACTGGCTTTTTTACTTCATATAAAACCAGGGTCTTTGGATTCTGCATAAAGTTCTCCTTAATGCTTGATATTTGATACCAATATCAATCAACCTACATACATCTAATCACTAGACTAGAAAAGTTAGAAGCTCTTCCAGATGACATTACTCTAGAGGACAAATTGATTGCTCTCTTAACTAAACTATTACACTGTAAAACACAGGAACCTTATCCCGAGGATAAAGATCACCACAAGGAACGTTTAGAAGGCCTTCAAGAAAAAGAAAAGAACAAAGACGATACATTTTGGGTTCATGATCCTAAATCGGTCGAACGGTGTGAATTTTTGGTAGGAATAAACAGACAGACAGACAGCTGATAGATGATTTTGACCTAGCCTATGACACTACCCGGATAAAGACCTACCTGTGTACCATGTTTGGTCAAAATCGGTCAAATCGTGTGGATTTGTATAAGGAATAAACAGTTAGGCAAACAGCTGATAGACGATATTTAACTAGCCTATGATTCTCCCCATATCAAGACCCATCTGTGTCCCAAGTTTGGTCAAAATCGATCAAACGGTACGGATTTGTATAAGGAATGAACATACAGACAGACAGCTGGTATATGATTTTGACCGAGCCTATATGCGTCTAAATGTTTCTTAAAGCATCAAATATAGGTTCTTCATACCGAGACGATTCATTTGATACCCCACATCATGGGTTTCGGACGGAATGATGGGTTTCCGAAGGAAGTACAAAACTGGCATGCCCCCGCCCCGGAAGCGGAGTCAAACACGACTTATCAGGATTTTTCGATTTTTTCCTTTATTAACACCCTGATATCTATCATCCTGCAAAATTTCAAGTCTCTAGCATCATGGGAAGTGCCTAATAATTTTGATGAGTGAGTGAGTGAGTGAGTGAGTCCTATAAATCCCGATTTTCGATCGCTTATATCTCAGAAACCATGTACGATGTAGAATTATGAAAATTTCAAGTTTTACTCACATCTAGTAGTATAATACCTGTGAAAAATTCATAGCTATCTTTATCTGGTTGAAAGTTATGAGAGAGTAAAAATCAGCTCTAAGACCTCCTGTAATATACACACAGTACGCTTAGGCCGGAACTTGGCCTGGCGCACTACCGTGCGCCTAGATACATGTCCGGTCACTCCCTGACATTTGGTCATTAGAAGAAAAGTATTGTTATGAAGCCAGTATTATTCTTTCATTTTATTTCCTTGAGTAAAAAGAACCATTATTTCACTTTTAACGACAATCATTAGGGGGCACCTACATTGGTACCGATCCGGTCAGATACGATAGTCACCGACTGTCGGAAGAAAAACAAACACGTGCATCTCAATGAAAGTGCCTACATTCGTCCCGACCCGACCCGATCTTATCCGATGGCCACCGGTTCTCGGCCGTTCAAACTTGTTTGTTATTAGGCCGATTTCGACCTACGAAGCAAAATGGCACCAAACCACAAATTGTGTTTCTAAAAGGTCTACAGCATCTACATCTTAACTGACTTCAATACCCTTATTTTTTTTTTTTTTTAATGAAAGCTTATAAAATTTAGAACAACTTTTTCAATACACATTATTGTTTTTTAGTTCCCTTGTTTCTTAAATTACGTGGAAATATGTTTATAACCATCCAATGTCTATAACCTCCCAATGCTTATAAGCTTCTAGCTACCGTTCTTATAAATAATAAAATATGAATAGTAACGGTAGCCTATCGTAGTGTAACTGTTAAAAATTAACTGTTACACTAAGATTTATTTTTTCGGGACTGATATTCTTCCAGAAGATCGATTGGCCTCTAAACTCCCCCGTCACACTTCTAACATTCAACCTAATTGAAGGTTTCTATGCTTATTGGGTGGTATTTCTTAAATTAATCGCTCATTTAACTTCACTACGAAGTCATCTCGACGAGCAGTGTCTAAATCGGATCGGATTGGGTCAGGACCAATGTAGGCCGTTGTCAGTCAAACGAAATCGAATTGGATCAGGAGAAATACGGGTCCAATGTTGGTGCAGCTTTATTGGCCAAAAGTTTCCAAAGTTCCCAATAGGATTGATTATTCTTAAAAAAAAAAAAATTTGTCTTTATGTAAAATATAATAACCTTGAGGCATATCCTTTTGGTTGAGATTTTAATTCTGATTGTAAAATAAATTATAAAAGGAGAAAAATCATCAAACTGAACTTAGGAGGTGAAGGGGGATATTTTATCTGTGGAAGTAAATCCCCCAAGGATTAGGGATAACTTCCCTACAGCAGCTGTGTTTCTTCCCTCACTTATTCCATTTCATTATGCAAATATTCTTCGTTCGAAGGGGTTAGGGGAAACGGAAATAGGACGTTTATTATCAAATAATACTGATTTACTTTCTCGCACCAATAACATTTTTCACTAAACGTTTTAAATATAACGTGGATTAGAACACGTAAATTAATTAGAAATTGGGTAATTAATCTGGAAGATATATTCATTACTTTTACTAAATCACTCTAGAGAACAAGAAGAGATGAATTGGCGAAAGAATGAGTTCTGACGACTTCATCGTGACTGCACAAAAATAAAAAGTCCCACTCGAAAGAACTACGCCATCTTAGTTTCCATAATTCTTTTCACGTGTCATAAGTGTAGTAGAAAACGTGGCATAAGTGTACTTGATATTTTGTAAAAAAAAAAAAAAAAAAAAAAAAAAAAAAAACCTACTCTCTCTTGAAATCGATATTTGTAAATCGTTCAATGGTCAGACAAAAAAAGAAAAATGTATTTTTGTTCGATGAGTGGGAATCAAAAAGGGAGGGAACAAATATAACTACAGTTGAGGAATTTTTAAATTAATAAAAACTAATTTTTAATTTACCTACGGACTAAGGAACTCATAATATTTAAAAAGGATAAAAGAAGTAGAAGAATATTGTATTTATATTTTCTTGGGCTTCTCATAAAAAGCCTCTCATCTAAAAAGAGTTTATGGTAATCATATTATTGATCCCAAGTAATCAGGAAAGAAATAAAACGTGGACGAAAAAAAACGAACGTGATATCCAACAACGCATCAGTACAAACTTTTTTACGACCAATCGGCTTCCATGCTCATTAGTGCTAGCCTGTTTGCTCGTTGCTTCCCTTCCTGACAACGTTTTTCAATGTTTCCACCACTAAAAAGTCAACTAAAGCCTGTCTGAATTCAACGTTCTTTTTATTCAGTAACCGGCACTACTAGAAGGTGAATTCGGAATAGTTGCATCAAAAGAAGACACGCCTGACATTATATTTTACTGTTTAATTCAATATATCTTTTTTTTTACCTGCCATTTTTCAAAAGTCATCAAAAATAAGATGTAACATTATTTAAAGTCAAGATAAATGTGACAAAGACAACATCAAATACGTATTTATTCCAACGTCAAATCATTGTCCCAGAGGGGCAGATACTGGAGGCTTAGCTGATTCTTAGCAAACTAAGCAGATAGTATGAATCGTTCAAAGCTCTAGCAGCATAATTTTGCCTTGTGTACCCTTTAAAATACAAAGCTCTCTTGTTGTTTTTTTCTGTTATTTTTATTAGGTATTTGTTATTTTTTTCGGTGCTAAGACATTTAGGCCATTAGTGCCGGGCTATCTATTGGTCACCTATTCTACCTAAAAACCCACATCTCCCACATGAGAATCCAAGGCGTCTGGACCACGAGGAGACCCAGCTCACTAGTTATCTTAATAAAGGTAATCATATCAACTAAAGGTTAATCCTGTGACTCATGTTTAGCTAAAGCTTATTTACATCGCAATATCTAAAATTTATTTAATGTTTTGCAATAAAAACGTTTTCGTAAAGTTAGCATAGCAGATTTTCCACCGACATATTTTTAGCTGAGGGCAATTTGGTTGTTCTTATTTTTCTGGTGCAATGGCCTACAATTCAGTACAACGGAAAATATAAATAAAATAATCAACTAGATATTAATTTAAGACTCATATTAATTTACATTAATTATGGCGCAAGGGGCTCTATTTCTAAACTTGAAGAATAGCAGAATAAGTGTAGGGGTAGGTTGAAGATCTAATTAGGCAAGTAACAACAAGTAGTTTATTAGGCCCAAATCGGCGCTAATGGCCAAGATGTAGATGCGCCGTTAAAAAAAAAAAAAAAAAAAAAAAAAAAAAAAAAAAAAAAAAAAAAAAAAAAAAAAAAAAAAAAAAAAAAAATTAGGCCCAAATCTCTGTTTATGTGTTTGTATACATATGTCACTTCAGATATCTCTCGTTTGTTAACCAATGCTTCCCAAGGTAACTTTATACATACAACATCATTAAAATAATAAAGAAAAATAGAGATGTACAAGAGATCAGGAATTTTGCATAAAATACATCCGGTGTTCACCTAGGAGAACCACAAACTTTCGATTAGCTAAACAAGTGTACCGCATAGTCGGGGCAGGTTGTAGAGTCCATAAAGTATCCTCATTTTATTCACTGGTAGCATATCAGCAGCAACCCCTTGAATTATGGCTCTCCTGGTCGGCCGTTTTGCGAGGTGCCTACTGATATATGTGTCAGCGATGGTTTGACTTTCGGGTGAGAAAGTTAAATCTCTTCTGTTAGCTAAAAATCTGTTACTTTCAGCAAGAAAAGTCATTATTTTCTTTGTACAATAAGAAGGCACATATTTGTATTCCATATTCATCTAAGGTAATAATCATCGAGTACATAACCACAAAATTACCTGGACATGAAAACATTCAACTAAGTACTTTACCTGACAGTCCCGCAAAATTAATGACAATAATAAAACACGGGGTCTCCCGTGGTCTAATGGCTAGCGCCTTGGATTCCTAAGCGAGAGATGGTGGGTTCGATTCCCAACCTCCGGCAGGAATTTTATCATCCCATGGCTCGCTGGTAAAATTCCTCGCTGCACCCTGGATGTCGGCGCTAATGACCTAGGTGTAGATGCGCCGTAAAAAAAAAAAAAAAAAAAAAAAAAAAAAAAAAAAAAAAAAAAAAAAAAAAAAAAAAGAAAAAAAAAATAATAAAACACGGAGGATTTTCACTACAGAGATTAGGCACTGGCCAAAATCATAAGAAAAAGAACAATTTCAAAAAATTCCCTAAGTTCAATTTTTTATCAAAAAATCTGAAAAAATAACTATATGTACATATATATAATATATAACTATTTATAAAAAAAATGTTGAGAAAATCTAAGACATGATGGCACAAGCGTATATTAAAATTGGTTGATTTGGAGATGGTAAGTTCGAGTCTCACCTGTAGGGGGTTGAGTTTTTCAATTTCAGGGTTCGTTAAAAAATTCCCTGCAGCACCATGGATGTTAAATAATTTTTATTTTTTTTTTTAACCTTTATTGATAATTACAACAATATGTAAACATATTTCCAGTAATTTTGTTGGTATTGGAAAATTAACAATGTAAGGCGTGATGGGGGAATATGTACAATTACAAAACCCACAATAAATTTTGAGCATTACAGATGGCATGTTAAAACAAATTGTCTCTAGGCCAACGCCGCTTCAGCCTTCTATGAGGATTTTGTGGATTATGGAAGGAGGATAGAGAGTTTATCAAAGGATTTGGATGGCCGGGAAGATTGGAATGAAACTTCTGATAGACTGATTTGGCCAAGGATTGGATAAAGGGGATATTGAAGTCATTATGGAGAGTTTGGTTCGAGACATAGTAAGGAGCATTGGATATTTTTCGAAGGATTTTGGATTGCATTGTTTGTATTCTGTAGGAATTGGAAGGTTTAGTGGAGCCCCATAGTTCAAGTCCATAAGTCCATATTGGTCGGAGTATGGTATTGTATATAAGTCGTTTGTTAGTCAATGAAAGTTTCGAGCGTTTGTCCAGTAAGCGTGATAAAAGTCTAAAGCGTCTGTTTAGTTCCTGTCTTTTCTGTGTTATGTGTGGCTTCCAAGTTAAACGTTTGTCTAATATCAGTCCTAAGTATCTTACTTGCGATTTCTGTGGAATTTGAATGTTTTGGAGGGTTATTGGTGGGCAGCTTGATTTACGAAGTGTGAATGTTGCATGGCTAGATTTTTCTGCATTTACTTTAATTTTCCATTTAGTTAGCCATGGTTGAAGTAGGTACAGGTGTTCTTGAAGGGAAATGGAAGCAAGAATTGGGTTTTGGTTAACAGTGAGAATAGCGGTGTCGTCAGCAAACATGTGGATAGAAGTTTGGGGATGGGAAGGGATGCCAGCCGTATAAGCCAGGAACAAAACGGGACTGAGAATTCCACCTTGTGGGACACCGGCACGTTGGGGGAAGATTGGAGATAATGAGGTACCATAGGATGTCTGGAAAAAACGGTCAGAGAGATAGGATTTTATTAGTAGGTAATATGTTGAAGGTAGGGTTTCTTTGAGTTTGACAGCAAGCCCTGGTGCCACACTCGATCGAAAGCCTGAGCTACGTCAAGGAAAACGCCAGAGCAATACTGCTTATTCTCGAAGGATGAGGATATGCTGTCGACGATACGGTGGCATTGGTGAATAGTGGAGTGGGAGTGGCGAAAACCAAACTGGGAAGATGGGATAATGGGATCGAGGAGTGGATAAAGGCGTTTGAGAAGGAGTTTTTCAAGGATTTTGCCCATTATTGGAAGGAGTGATATAGGGCGATATGACGAAGGTTGGTGAATAGGTTTACCAGGCTTTGGGATCATCCGAATAACTGAAAATTTCCAGAGGATGGGGAAATATGTTGTTCTGAGTACGGCATTATACATATAAGTTAGGAAGAGAATGTCTTTTTTCGGGAGTTTCTTAAGGATTTTGGGAGTGATAAGGTCATATCCAGGGGATTTTTTTTGGAGGAAGATGTTGGATAGCATACAGGATTTCTTTAGGATTAAAGGCTTTTGGTGGGAGTGATAGTTGAAGAGGAGTGTCCAGTTGACCAGAGACAAGGAGAGTATGGTCAGGATCATTGATATCATGGTGAGGTGTAGGCCAAAGGTATGGGATATTTCTTCGTCAGTTTTGGCCCAGGAACCATCTTCTCGACGAAGGGGATGACGGGAGGATTTATAGGAGAGGATTTTTCTTGTAGCTTGCCAAAGTGTTTTGTCAGATGCAGTAAGTTCTAGGAGGCGTAGGATAAAAAGGGATAGAATAAAGGTCAACATTAAGTATAACAGGGCTGTGGTCAGAGGATAGGTCATCTAATGTTTGGACATCGGAAGGGATTTGTGAGATACCGGAAGTTATAAAAAAGTCGATAATATCGGGAAGTTTAGAACGGGAAGTTGGCCAGTAAGTAGGGGATGAAGGAGCAATGACTTTGGATGGAATGAAGGAAAGGGTTTGGAGAAGAGCTCTTCCTCGAGGGTTTGCTGTTCTACAACCGAACGCAGGGAGTTTGGAATTGAAATCGCCACCGGAAAGAAAACGTGGACCAAGGAATTGGAAGAATGTGTGGAAAGTGGTAGAGGAAACAGATTTATTAGGAGGGCAGTATACGGCTGAAATTGTGATGGGGAATTTGGAAGATTGGAGAGAGATAGTTGTACTTTTGAAAGGATCAGAGGGAAATTGGTTTGGTAATGGGAAATGAGAAAGTGTTGCACGAATAATTATTGCAGATCCACCGTGGGCAGTCCCGTCAGGGTGATCGGTCCTGTATGTTTTGTATCCAGAAATGGAAAACGTGTTACGTGGAGTTAAGTGTGTTTCGGTTAGTAAAGCTACGTCAATGTTTTTGTTTTTAAGAAACATAGTCAGTTCGTCGGTGTGGTTAAGTAATCCGTTCGAGTTCCACAGGAGGACAGTGAGTGGCCTAAATTGGGGATGAGTCATATTTGAGCAGAATGGAGGGGGAGGTGCGTGAGTTTTTCAAGTAGAAGAATCAAGGGCATTAGGAGTGATCTTATTTCAACGAGGAATACATTAAAGGAGGAAGGTTTTTTTTTTTGTTTTTTTTTTTATTTATTTATTATATTTGAAATCTGTACAAATATTAGCAGTACAATAATCAAGTCTCTTCATGCAGATATTATGTACAATGACAAAAACGGTAAAAGTAAAATAAAAGAAAAGAAAAAATAAATAATAAAGACATACAAAATATGGAAGAAGACAAACACTGTTGGCACTTCCAGAGATGTCTTGATGTTTTAAAAACGAAAATGTTTTAATGGTCACGAAAAGATCAGATGATTAAATTGTCTCGAGGCCACTGTCTCTTGAGCCGCCTGGGAGGATTGTCTGGATGGGATTCGGATGATAAGGATAGACCTTCAGGATTAGGATGATAAGACAATTTGGAGTGGAACATTTGGAATCGGGTTTTAGCAAGGTCAAGGACAAATGGGATGTTGAGGTCATTGTGAAGGGTTTTGTTGGAAACATAAAAAGGAGCATTTACAATTTTACGAAGTACCTTTGACTGGAATGCCTGTATTCTGTTGATGTTAGATGGTTTTGCAGATCCCCAGAGTTCAAGTCCGTATGTCCATATTGGTCGAATGATTGTTTTGTATAACGTTAGTTTGTTCTGTATCGATGATTTCGATGAGGGTCCAAGAAGTCGTCTAAGTAGTCCGTATCGTTTGTTCAGTTCTTGTCTTTTCAGTCTCGTGTGAGGGTTCCATGTCAGTCGGCTGTCAAGGTATAACCCTAGATATCGAACCTCGTTAGATTCCGGAAGAGGAGTGTTTCTGAAGTAAACAGGAGGGCATGATCTACGGTTGAGAGTGAATGTCACTTGTTTGCATTTTTCTGCGTTGATTTTTATTCTCCACCTTTCACTCCAATGTTGTATGGCGGAAAGATGTTCCTGCAGGTTTTGGGATGCTACTGAAGGGTCAGGGGAAGTTGAAAGGATCGCTGTGTCATCAGCGTATGTGGTAAGTAGGGTTTGGGGGTGTGTGGGAATATCCGCAGTGTAAAGAAGGAAAAGGAGGGGACCGATAATACTCCCTTGGGGGACTCCAGCATTTGTGGGGCAGGTCGGGGAAAGAGTTGTACCATATTTGACTTGGAAGGATCTGTTTGACAGGTAGGATTTGAGGATAAGGAAATAGGTGTGTGGAAGTATAAGCTTTACTTTGTAAAGTAATCCCGGGTGCCAAACCCGATCGAATGCTTGAGCAACGTCGAGAAAGGCACTCGTGCAAAAACTCTTACGTTCAAGCGAGGAGGAAATTGAGTCTACGACTCGTGAGCACTGTTGTATGGTGGAATGCTGGAAGCGGAAACCAAATTGATGGTTGGGAATTGTATTCGAGGATTCTATGAGAGGGAGGATTCTTTTGTACAGGAGTTTTTCGAATATTTTGGAAATTAATGGGAGAAGGCTGATGGGCCGATAGGAAGAAGGGCAATCTGGAGGTTTGAAGGGTTTGGGGATAAGGGAGGAAGGTAAAGATTGCAATTCGTCTAGGGATGAGGAATGAGAAGAAGATGAAATATCAGGAGATGAGGATGAAGGTTTGGTAGCTGAAGCATCAGTATGTAAAGAAAGACCTGAAGCAGCTGGACCGTCTGGTGTTTCGGGCTGTTGAGTAGTTTCTGATTGTTGGCTGGTTCTGGTTGGTGGTGGAACGCTGGAAACCTTTGCTACTGGTTGAAATGGAATCTGCTGTGATGCAGAACTTGGCTGAGATGGATTTCTTGATATGCGCTGTTCTTCAGTTCTGGGAGAGCTATCTGTCGTGGTAGGATGTTTATAGAGCTGATGTCGTCTCCGGAGAAGCTCTTGATACGTTTGACAGCCCCTGTAGTTAGCCGGATGGTCTCCTTGACAATGTACACATTTGGCCTTCTCTTGTCTGGATTTTTTTGTACAGTCAGCTGTGAGATGACGACCGGCACATTTTACGCATGCGGGATTCAAAGTACAAAAGTTCTTTGTGTGATTGAAGCCCTGACATCTTTGGCACTGTATAAGCCCTTCTTTTCTGTGTGGCTCTTCTACTACAACACTCGTATAGAGGAGTCTTGTAAGTTTGAATATGTCTTTAAAGTTTGAGGCTGGCTCTAAGTCCACGAAAAACAAGGGCAAGGGAGCTTTTGTCTGTGGGTGCAAGACATTTCTGGCATTTCTTGCTTTGAAACCAATCTCTTCCAGGGCTTGTAATATATCTTCTTCTGGCGTGGTTGGGTGTAAGTGCCTGATTACAACTCGGAAAGACTTTTCTTCTTGTAGTTGGTAGGTGTAAAACTGTAGATCTTTGATTTTCAGATATTGGATTGCTTTTCTATATGCGTCTGGAGATGTTGGTTTGACGGTGATAACATCCATGTTTGATCGACAACTGAATTCGGATGGTCCAAGTTCAAGTTCTAATTCTTTTGCAAAATTAATAAAATTTGTAACTCCCCTTACATAAGTGGCTGGGGGTTTAGGAATTGGTTCATTTTGTACATCTTTGGGTGTTTGCAAAGGCTGGTTGGTTGATATTCCTGACGTAGAAGCGTTGGCTGTGAACAGATCATTAGATTGGCTGGCTATGGCTGGCGGTGGTAAAGATTTGGCTAGAGATGACTGCGAGCTAGGCCGCTGATTGCCTGATTTGTTTTGTTGTGGTGAGTTTTTAGGAGAATTTTCCTGTGAGCTGTTCGCGCGCTTCGCTATGGTGGGTTTTCTCTTCCCCATGCCTGCATGTATTTAATAATAATAATTGGCAAACAAAATATATATATATATATATATATATATATATATATATATATATATATATATATATATAAAATTTAATAATAATAATAATAAAGATACATGGGCTCAGCGCAGTCTCGATCTTCAAATAAGATGGTTATTAAAGTTATATAATTATGAGATACTCTTATCTCGGTGTACAAGTCCTTTGCTATAGCCCTGATCCAGGTAGCCCGGCTTCCGTTCTAGAGCTTGAAGTTCGGGGGAAGTTCGGCTGAGCTCGGCTGAAGTTGGGTTGGACACGGCTGAACTCGGCAATCTTCGGAGAAACCCGAACTCTCCACGTTGTTGCCCGCCTTTAGGTTATAAATTACTGTTTTCCTTATTGAAAGCAATTATTACCACTAGATCTGGATTTATTCAAGTATTTAGCAATGCCATACTACTACGAGGGAAGCTCTACCAAAAAAAAATTATGAAAAATAAAGAAAACGTTATTAGTTGAGGTCAGAAACAGCTCAACTTGATCTCACTAACACTTAACTTTATATTATGCCTTATTAGGCTATTGTGTCCAATAATAATCTATAGGTAGCTTGCAGCTTGAGAATACCTCTTCATACGAACAGATTTATGAAAATATGTCACTAAAAAACTCACTTTAAAACTAATTAAATCAGGAGCTAAACAACGCACTGTTTTCAATATGGCGGAATCCTGTTAAATAAATAAAAAGGTTGATAAATAAATGAAAAGGTTCGAGTTCTCTACGACTGAACTTCACTTGAGGTAGATGCCGGGTCCCAGCTATTATTATCAGTAACTCATAGCATAAACTTAACTATTCTCCGACGACAAGAAGTGGACGATGGAATTTTTTCCTTTGCGTAGTAGTAATCAGTGATTCATGAGCCTGATGAATATTCAAGAGACTAATCTCCCGTTGAGAGGGTCGTCAAGGGGACACTACTTCTAGATGCTTCTTTCATCTACTTGGGTCATTGGCAAGATACTACAGACATTTTTTACTCTACACCATGTCATCCCACTATACCAATGAGGAAGGTATGTACAACGTCGGATTTTTTATTACGTCTTAATTACGGGGATGCAAAGAAATCGTTACTCTTCAAAATATTTATTTTAATCGTAAAAATCGTAAAAACGCAATCTGCTTTAATGAACTATACATATTTTAATGTTAGTAATTATAAATAAATAAGAAAAATGTTCGATGTAAATAAATCATCAGCTTCAACAAAAGAAAAAACACTAGATGAAAAAAAATGTGCCTAACATATGTTTTAATTCATTGAGAGGAGAACGTCGACCATTGGGAATTCAAAGGTAGATTTAGAAATGTCAGCCAAAATTAGAACACGGTTTCTTGTAAAACATATACTTTTACTACGATACCACGACCGGGGCCCTACCTTAGTCTATTTTCCTATGAGTTCAAAGAGTTTTTTGTTTTCATCTGCAGTATTTCTGACTCAATTAAGAAGTAAGAATTGATTAAATTAATATTTTAATGGTTACTCATACATGACAATGATTTATTGGACGCGTTATAAACAGGGTTGCGCCATTTATAGCCAGAATAGGACTCGAAAGAAAAGCCATCACCCCTAGTGACAATCGAACAGACGACCTTAGTACTCACAACCATCGGGCCTCCTTAAAAACCCTTCAGGTGAGAAACACTCACCATTCGTATCACAGCCGAATGCAAGGCTCTGAGTTTATTACAATGGTCTACGCCACATACAACGAAAAAAAATGTTGTTTATTGAATAAGATTAAAAACAGAAGAGAATGGACCTGTGAACATAGAGAAAACTAACGAAATAGAGTTGTCAGTACTATGCTCTGAACACCTGCGTTTGCTCTTTGCAGATCCCCATTTAAGGTTCGGTGGGCATAGGGACGGACTTTGGCCACATCAAAATAAAAAAAAATAAACCTATATTATCGACTTCAATAAATTCGATTTTTTTTTTTTTTTTTTTATAAGTAAGTAGCCTTGCATTGTAGTATAAGTACAAGTACAAGTATAAGTATAAGTACAAGTGTACAAGTACAAGTGTAGTATAAGTATAAGTACAGTTTAACTGTAGTATAAGTAAGTATTTTTTGCATTGTAGAAAAAGTAAGTATTTTAATCTGAAATCATTAGCAATTTTTGCAATAAGTTGCGGTCTTTAATATTTTTATTTAATGAATTGTGTTATTAATCTGACAGAATTTACTCACTTAAATGATCAATAATTCATGAATCTTCATTTAGTAATGAATAATATCGCTCTTTCAAGAAAAGATAACTGTCATGATATCCATTAATAAAAACATGCAGATAAAAATTGTATACAATGTTTACGATTTGATATTGAACGATAGTAAATAAGCAAATCCACAGAATCTGCTCAACAGCAGAACATTACAGAACTCAGAGCCCATAAGATGCTTTAGATAAGTTAATAATCTTCTTAGAGACATGCCAAGAAGCTAATAATTTGTGAATTTCACTGGAACTTCTAAGCATATAAAATATTCCCGAAATAGCATTGTAGTATATTTGTATAGACTGTAGAATGTTAGCAAAATCACAAGCTTTGAGCCAAGAATATTTCATTTAATTTTTATTTAAAATTTATTTATTAGCTTTTAGAGCAAGCATATATATTGAACGAATTATTACAAATAATACTTTCGTACTAATACGTTGGAATCAACTAAATTGATCTTAAATGTTTTTTTTCTATTATACATCAGACGTAAATATTAATCAATTTCGGAAGTATCAGCATGTACACTTATTATTGTTGTGTAAATTTATAATTTATTTGAATATAGTAACTCATAATACTATCTTTATTCACAACTCATAACAAACTAACTTTCTAACATTTGTTTTATCAAAGGTTAGCACAAACATATGTAACACCTCCCCCCGTTATAAGTCCAGCCGATTAGGTGGTCTCCTTCTCCTCCCTGACCTCCTCGGTGGTGATGGCAGAGGTTGCTGGTCCTCCTCCTGCTGCTCCACTGGCTGTTCCTCAGCTAGGTGCTCTTCTTGGACTCTGTCCTCCTCCATCTCAGCTCTGGTGTCACCATCATCTTGACGGTCCGGTGCTGACCCCGACAGTTGCCAGAAAGGATTCCTCTTCCGCTCTTCCAGTTTTTCAACTTGAGTAGCCCGTATCTGGTCGATGTGTCGCCGAAGCAGCTTTTTCCCCACTTCAATAATATAGTGGAGTAGTCTACATCTTTTTAAGATTTTACCAAAAATCCATTTTTCTCCCTTCGCTTCGTAAATGCGAACTTGAACTGGATCGCCGGGCTCGAATTTCCTAACACGTTGTTCTTCATTACTCGAACCTTGATGATTCGTTGGGGTTTCCTGTACCGTCGTGAGGAGGGTTCTCATCTTCCTGCCAAACATCAGTTCGTATGGTGAGATCTGTGTAGTCGAGTGCGGTGTTCGACGATACTGCATTAAAATCAGCTGTAGTTTAAAATTAATATCACATGGTTCACGAATCAATGATCTAAGTCCTTTCTTCACAATTTGAACATATCTTTCAACTTGTCCGTTTGTTTCGGGATGAAATGGAGCACTGGTTTTGTGGATAATATTATTATTTTTCATAAAGTCAATGAAGTTTTTACTCCGAAACGGGGGTCCGTTGTCGCTCACTACGACCATAGGGATTCCAAATCGTGAGAATAGTTGCCGAAGTGTAGTCATTGTCCAGGAAGAGGTGATATCGTTAGTGGTGAAAACTTCCATCCATTTCGAATACGCTTCGACAACGATGAAGAAGTGAGTCCCCATAAATGGTCCAGCAAAGTCAATGTGTATTCGCGACCAGGGTCCACGAGACGGCTCCCAAGGGTGGATTGTGATCTTCGGTGGATTGTTTGCGTTCAAACAACAGTTCTCACAGGATCGAGCGAGCTTCTCCAAATCTCTATCAATGTTTGGCCACCAGTAATAGCACCTTTCAAGGTTCTTCATCTTGGTGATACCGGTGTGTGCCGTGTGAAGTTCGGTCAGGATTGCCATCCTCAACGATTTTGGAATAACCGCCCGACCCCCTCGAAACAGAACATCATGTTGAATAGAAAATTCTTCAGCCTTAAGTCCTTTGCTCAATTTTTTTCCTGTTCGCAAATTTCCCACTAAAGCAGAAATCCATTCATCACGTTTTGTCTCTTCTTGGAGCTTTTCAAATGAAATGGACATCATTTGCATCTGATTAAAATAAAATATTTGAGCTTCGTCTCCCCTGTTATCCTGTTTCTCCATTCGTTGTTTATCATCCCTAGGAAAGCGTGAGAAGAAATCGGCGTTGGCATGCTGATTTGTGCCTCTGTATTTAATGTCGTAATTAAAACCTTGTAAAAATTGTGCGTAATGGAACAACCTAGTAGCAGACATAGATGGTAATGATTTTTGTGGATGGAAAATGCTCAGTAAGGGTTTGTGATCCGTTATGAGGGTGTAGCGGTTATAAGATAACACAAAAAAAAAACACATGTTAAAAAAAAAAAAAAATTAAAATCATTCTAGGGTAAAACTGAAGGAGAGTGTCCTCAGCACCGATTTTCTTCAAAGTTTGCACTATAACGTATTTTGATGCACTAAACACGAATCCGTTGAAAAAAAAAGTTGCTCGCAACTAGGAAAGAAGTTATTTAAAAAAAAAAGTTCACTGTTATGAAGGTTAGGGAAGACTGCCTTGGACGACTTTTGGGCCGTAGAATTATTTTCATTTCTGCGAGTTGGATTGACTAGGGGTTTTGATGTTTTCTTGAGCGAGCGGAAACGCATAGCACGTATGCCCAAAAGCGACAGTTTACGACCAAGTCAGCTACCACAGGTGAGTCTAAATTTCAATTACACTTCGTCATTAAGGACTATTGCGCAGGCGCGTGTTTACATATAAGCTGTTTACCCCGTCTTTTATAACCTCCATAACAGTGAACTTTAGTGCTTAATAACTTCTTTCCTAGTTGCGAGCAACTTTTTTTTTCAACGGATTCGTGTTTAAGACCCAGCACGTGATGGTAGACCCAGTCAAGACTGGACATCAGTGAGTAAGAAATGCAGTTTCCAGCCCTCCAAACCGATTTCTTTCAAACTTTGCACAATAACGTATTTTGATGCACTAAACACGAATACGATAAAAAAAAAAAAAAAAAAAAAAACGTCGGATTTAACTAGGAAAGAAGTTATTAAGCACTTAAGTTCACTGTTGTGCAGTTTATGAGAGCTGGTAAAAATGCAGTTTCCAGCCCTCCAAACCGATTTCTTTCAAACGTTGCACAATAACGTATTTTGATGCACTAAACACGAATACGATAAAAAAAAAACGTCGGATTTAACTAGGAAAGAAGTTATTAAGCACTTAAGTTCACTGTTGTGCAGGTTATGAGAGCTAATGTAAACAACTAAATTTGTCAACATACGCATGCGCGGGTATGGAAAAGTTCGTAATAAGGAAGTTTAATTCCACCATAAATTATCGAAATTCATCAGCAGTTATTTATTTACAATCATTTTTTTGGTACTTACGTATTAGCGTCAAAGCAGGTTAAAGAGCCGGATCACAGAGATCTGGATCAAGGAGTCAAATCAGATTTCGCCAATATGGCGATGGGATTATCAACGATTTAGGTTACCTAGAGTTTTGATATAACCTTTAGCTAGCGAAAACGCGTAGCACTTATATTAATAGCATAATTGCTATGCGTTTCCGCTCGCTACGCTCACTCAAGATTATATCTAAACTCTAGTCAATCCAACTCGTTGATAATATAGATCAAGGATGGTTTTTCGCTGGATAATGGACTGATAAACAATTTGGCATCGCTTCGAAAAAGTAGCTTTCATCCTAGCTATTCTGATGTCGCTATCTCGCAAGAAACTGAAATCGCGTAACAAAAAAAACAACAACAACAACAATTGCGTGGGTAAATAAAGCCCAAATGAATTGCGTTAAAAAGACAAAGGGAACAAGATGGCTACTATAAACACAATAGATGATATCTCTGATAGTGATTGACCAATAGAAATGCGTTATCCATGATCCAGATCTCTGAACGAGACACGCCTCTTTAACCTGCTTTGACGCTAATACGTAAGTACCATTTTTTTAAATAATGAAACACTCTTCACATTTCTCGTTTCGTTCATGAAAAGTATTATATATCAGAAATCTCTTAATAATTAGCTAATGCCTTCATAATTATCGTTCTAATTAGGGCCTACCGAACTTCAATTGTCAACAAGTCAATTGTCTAAGCTAAGAGAGATGTCTTGGAAGATTAGAAGAATGTCTAGGACGACTTTAAGGGCACACATGCTGTGCGTTTCCGCTCGCTCAAAAAGATAACAAAACCCCAGTCAATCCAACTCGCTAAAATTAATAGAATTCTATTAATTTTTGCGAGTTGGATTGACTGGGGTTTTGTTATTTTCTTGAGCGAGCGGAAACGCATAGCACGTATGCCCTTAAGCGACAGGTGACGAAGGGTGAGGATGCCCTTAAAATTAACAATATCTTTGAATAAATGGTTTCGGAACATTTCAAATGACAGTTCTCTGTTTCCCAATGTTACATATCTGCGCAAGCGCGTGTTTACAAATACGCTGATGACGCCTAGTTTTATAACCTTCCTAACTTTAGTGCTTAATATTATAGTCTATTAATTTTAGCGAGTTGGATTGACTGGGCTTTTGTTACCTTTTTGAGCGAGCGTAGCGAGCGGAAGCGCATAGCATGTATGCCTTAAAGTCGTCATTTATGCCTTAAAGTCATGTATGCCTTAAAGTCGTCACAAATTTAATTGTTTGCATTAGCTCTCATAACCTGCACAACAGTGAAGTTAAGTGCTTAATAACTTCTTTCCTAGTTATCGTATTCGTGTTTAGAGCATCAAAATACGTTATTGTACAAAGTTTGAAAGAAATCGGGTTGGAGGGCTGGAAACTGCATTTTTACCTATAGTAACCCTATACTGTGGGACTTTATTTACATTCTGCAGGTGCCATCTGTCAATACTGCCTGCATTACAATTAAAGTAAATAATAATTACATTTTTTCTGAATTTTAACGTTACCGTCTCGTTGGCTAACGTTACCGTCTCGTTGAACTTCATTTTCCGAGTAACCTGTAACAAACTCGATCTAATGCCATTATCTGTAAGGCCTCTTACAAACTGTGAACGTAGATGGGCGTCCACGGTAGTCCCATTACAATGCTCGCGCACGAAATTACATTTTGAAACTTGTTTCCGCAAATTACGAGCGTACTCGGTAATCGATTCATCCGAATTTTGAAGCCGTAGCACAAATCTGTGTTGTTCTGCTATTTCCGACGATACAGGATCAAAATAATTTTCCAATGTAGTTATTAATTCATTATATAGCTTATCAAAATATTTGTCAGGAGACGTTAGGCTACATAGTATTCCAAAAACAGCAGGACTCAGCGAGTTTTTAAAATTTGTACTTTGGTTTTATCAGCAGCCTGATCTTCTAAAATTCCTTTCAACCTCAAATAATTTTCTAACCTTTCTTTGTACAAGCCAAATGTCTTCTGTCTTTCATCAAAAGGTGTTAAAGAAAATCCGCTTACGTTGAGTCGCTGCTCTTGAGCCGGTCCCGCTCGAAGCGCGCTCAGAGCCTCTATTAGTGCTGCAATTGTGACGTTACCTTCTGCCATTGTACTTGCCTGATTCGAAACCTCGTCGCCACTATTGAGTACTTATTATTTATTATTTATTTGAATATAGTAACTCAGAATACTATCATTATTCACAACTCATAACAAACTAACTTTCTAACATTTGTTTTATCAAAGGTTAACACAAACATATGTAACACTTATGTAAATCTATAAATAAATATAAATCTTCAGCAGCCTGAAGGCCAAGACCAGACACGGAAATGTTAAGGAATGTCCTGCCTAGCCTGTCGCTCGCCTCACTGTGACGACGAAGAGACCCTCTCTAGCAACTATGTAACACAAATAAGACCAGACGAGAGGAAGCAGATCAATAAAACAAACAACCTTGTTCTTGTAAGTCTATTAATTATCAGAAATATGTATTAGCATGAATATTCATCGCTGTGTGCTTCTTATTATTCATTCCGTAGAATTTACACTACAATAATTCATGCTCCAAAGCCTTTATAATTTTTTTTCTATCTGGCAAATAGAGTTATTTTAATTTTAAGCCATAGTTATAACCGTAGTAATGAAACATTATTTGGCAATTTACTGAGAACCAAATATAAATTAGGTTATTAATTTACACTGCAATTTGGCCGTTAGCCAAATTATGAAGGGAGAAGGATGGGAATTATGAGTAATGTTAAGTGCCAAGTGTCATTAAGAAATTCAGCGTTAATAATCAGAAAATGTCAAGCTGTGAGAGTTAAAAATATAAATTCAGGTCATTCCGAAAACAGTTATGACAACTCTCACAGCAAGAAAAACAGATTTATAGTCGTATAAAAACAATTATGCATATGGACTCACATCACATGTACTGATGTCCTAGAAACACTAATATTTCATTTTTTTCTGCCAAGTCGTCCAGATACAATTGTGAGATACTATCTATAGAAACATGCTTCGTCACGGCGGATAAGTAGGTATTTCATTGCGTTAAATAATGTATCCTCTAACTTAACACTACTACATAATTTTGTGCAGTTTATTATTGCACGGTTCCCGTCACACTATAAGTTCATTATCTCTTGATGATAACGTTTCGTGACATTGGGGCGCTCCAGAATAGTGTCAAGAAACACCTAGAGATAACCTAGAGATAACCCGTTATCTATACGTCACGAGTAACAGGAGTTTAACCAGTACAGTTAAAATAATAAATGACCGTTAAAATTTAAAAATGTATGTTTCCAACATGTAATTTGAAAACAACCATTATATTTGCGAGCATTACCAAGAAGTGTTCTGACTGGGGATGCGGATGACCGAGGAGGCTATGCAAGGGTTCCGGATATTATTACCTTGGATGGACCATCACCAGGAAAACTCCATGAGGGACAAATTGAAATGAACCTCAATTAAAATGGTAATTTTGTCAGCTCATTTCTAGAAGTTCAAGGACTGTCATTATAGCTGAAATTAACCGCAATTTAAAAAAAAATTCCATCACGCAGGACCTACATAACTAAGCACTTTCCTCAGATTTGGGTAGGGTCGAGTGCATTCCGGAATAATTTGCTTAAAATAACCTATATAGATAAATAAAATAAAAACATAATTTTTTTTATGAGTAGCTTTTTCAATTATTAATTTTGTAATTAATTTCCTTCCAGAGTTTTGTGTGCGGGGTACTGCACTACGTACTAAATACAAAAAGCTTCTCATATTCATCTATTCATCTTAATGAGTTTCGCGAACCTGCGTTTGCCGGGAGAATTCAATTCAAACATAGTACAAAGTAACACCCCCCCCCCCCCCCTTCCAAAAGACCGATTTAGTTCATTTTCACAACACTTCTTTCTTATTAGATAGCCAGGACGTATACAGCGTTTCGTAACAAAACAACAGAAATTACGACCGGTATAAGGAAATTAGTAATTTCTGTCCGGAGTAAGCCCCTCTTCTAGTCAAACGAATCAGTTTATTTTTACAACAATTTTTTCTCTTTGGTTGACCACAACAAATACCGAGTTTCGTTGAAATATAACAAAAATTATGGCTGGTATTGACAAATAACTACTTTGGCTCCGGAGTAAATCCCCCCCCCCCCACCCACGGGATGGACCGATTTTGTTGGTTAACGAACTCATTCAATCGATTGATGGGGGAATACTATATATATACAAAGTTTCGTGGCGAAAAAACAAAAACTCTGCCCTGTATCGTGTTAATGGACACACACATATATATATATATATATATATATATATATATATATATATATATATATATATATATATATATATATATATATATATTAACTGGGGTCATTTTCGGCGTGTACTAGGTAGGATCGATAAAGATTTGAAGAAATTTTTCAAAAATTCCGTCATGAGTGGAACCTCAATAGCTACTTTCCTTCGGAGGAAAGTGCTAATACTATGAAATAGATTTAGTACGGTAAGAGACAGCTGTTCTCTTATCGTTCTAGCAACGCATGCTGCCTAGGCGAGCATGCTCTCTTTAAAACTAAAACTTCAAACCCCTCTAAAAATACTTAATAATTTGAATATATATAAAAAAAAGGGGGAGTGTCCATGCAAAATTTCAAAATTTCTGTCAAATGGTTTAAGCTGGGCGATGATAGTTAGTGGTATTTGACAAAAATATACAAGATAATAGCAAACGTCATATAAATTTATAACTCATTAACATAGTTTCAAATAAAAAAAGAAACTACATTACATCTCAGGTGATAAGGAATAGGTTTTGTAATTTTTATCAAAATCGATTCAATAGGTCTTGGGATATCTTGTGCATCGGTTTGGAAGAACGGCATATCTATACGTAAACTATCGAGAATTTAACTTAAAATATTTCTACAAGTATAAACAATTTATCGAGGCAAAAACAAAAATTAAATCTTCATTCAATCAAAAGTCAATGTAACCCCTCAGGCACTTTATACGGATGCCTAAATATAAATAGCACAGACTAAGCAGGAAAATAATACATGTTAAAATAGTCAAAGTGTAAAAAGCAAATTACTCAAGCGTTTAGGCAATCCAGCTTATCTTAATGGAGTTTACTTTGAACTCTCGAAAGTGAGTCTATTCAGAAACAGATTACACTCTGACTCATTAATATTACTCAAGCGTTTAGGCAATCCAGCTTATCTTAATGGAGTTTACTTTGAACTCTCGAAAGTGAGTCTATTCAGAAACAGATTACACTCTGACTCATTAATATTACTCAAGCGTTTAGGCAATCCAGCTTATCTTAATGGAGTTTACTTTGAACTCTCGAAAGTGAGTCTATTCAGAAACAGATTACACTCTGACTCATTAATATTACTCAAGCGTTTAGGCAATCCAGCTTATCTTAATGGAGTTCACTTTGAACTCGAAAGTGAGTCTATTCAGAAACAGATTACACTCTGACTCATTAATATTTTTGCTGTGTTCCTTCTCATCTATTAACTGTGATTCTATAACCTTCTTGTACTAATAAAAGGCTTACACACTATTGGTTTCACTGTAAGACGGATTCCTAGACAGTTCTACACACTTATACCCAAAGATGTAGGACGTTTCCAAAGTACATGGTTGCTGGAAGTGAAGTCCAATAGTTTTTTTTTTTTTTTTTTTTTTTTTTTTTTTGTAAGTTTATAAGTATGTGTATGAACATATATAATGGTATATTCTTTTTTAAGAATTATATTTCATCATTTACTATCTTTAATTCATTAATTCTATTCTAATTAACTTGGTATAAAAATGAAAATTAGCAACGGATCAATTGCACTTGGTATAAGTAGGCAACAATGAAACAATTGATTTAAATATAAAGACCTCAGTTACGTTTCACGGAGGAAAAAATTATTATTAGAAAATAATAATTAAAATGAGACTTATGAAATTGTCTTAGATATTGCGAAAAAGTTTAGAAAATCGTGAAAAGTGGAAGGAAACCATTTGCTAAGTAACTAAATTTCCTACAAAAGTTCTTCTTCAGCAATTTTTGAATGAGCTATCTTAGAAAATGGTGCTTAGTATGCATATGTGTTGGCTTTGTTCGTTTGAACGGTTTTTGTGTTTGTTCTCACAATTTTTAAAATTAATGTTTTATTAAAAACAGGTAGATGATTTGAGAAATAATTTCTGTCAGAGTTTTTCAATTCTTTAAATATAATAAAAAACACTATAAAAGCAGGAAATTAAAATAAAATAACAGATATAAAATACTTCTATCTGTATCTGTTTTAATTTACTGGATACTATTTAATATATTAGTCATTGAAAAAATATCCATTTAAATAAAAAGTAATTAATTTAAATTACTAATATGTTTTATGAATGTTAAATATTTATTCCTCGGACTCTTTCAATTCTAAACCTCTAACAACCCATGCTTGACGTCATATGTAGTAACTTTAGTTTTGCCGTGTCCATAGTAAGGAAAGGTTCGTGTTACTTTAATTAGACTATATTAGTTGTACAGTAAGTGTTTTAGCTTCCTAAGAATGTCCAAAACATGTAGATCTGAATCTAATAAATGAAGTGGCATTTAATTAATGAAACTTGGGCCGCTGTAAATATTGATATTAATTTCGGATAAAAATTAAATGAATAGTTTTTGAGCAAAAAGATGTTTGAACAGACCTCCTTACAATTATAGTAGAATCATATTCCTAGTTCACAGATAATAATATGAAATGATGGATTTCATTTCGAGTTCTGTTCTTTAATATAAATATAAGAATAACGTAGATATTGTTAACGCCCTCGTACAATACCAATTTTTCAGCCTGAAAACATTACTCCAAGCACGAAAATGTTCAATTATATTTGGAAATGTAAAATCTGGCCCCTCATTATATATTCAGCTCCACAAACTCATTTGCGTAATTTACGTATATCTCCTCTCAACATATGAATGTGTATTGTACGAATAGTACAACACGGCTTGAATCTTAAATACCTCAGAGTATTAGTATGGTTAGCAATTTACAGGTGTTACTGGTCACTCATCAAACCTGAGATTGAGTCTTAACTACAGCAGTTTTAGCTGAGTGAAACTACTGCTAATATCATTCGTTATTTCATTTTGATGAGTTAAAATAAATAAATGATTCAAAGTAGAGGTAAAAGCCACAATTCATGCAAGACTTGGGCACTTTTAATTACAATGTAATGTAATTATTATTTCAAATGAATGTAATTCGAAAAAACTACAATAGCAATCATAGTAATTAATACATTATTAATTAAATTTAAATAAATCACTATGATTAATTCCGTTATGGAAAAAGTTCAACTCGGGAAGTCACATGTATCACAAAAATAGCCTCTTTCCCCTTTCTTCAGAGAAATAAATAAAAATTATTATTAAAAAAAAAAAAAAAAAGCTCGACTTGTGGAATTGTGTCATCTTAGCTTACTTGGAATGGGCGCGGTTATTACTATGTTTTCCAGTAGCCGGAAATTACTCGCTCTATCTTCTCAATTTTGGCTTATTGTAAAGGTATCCCCTATTAAAAAAAAAAACTATTCATACTAGCATGCTTCTTATTTACTTATCGTGATTTACCTAAATAATTTCAATTTAAATAAACTACAACACATTAAAAACTGATGCATACAGAGATAAAAAAAAACTTTCAAGAGTACAAAACCGACAAATTCGAATTTTAAGCACCTATTTCTTCGAATGAGACAGTTCTATTCTAAAACCGTGTTTGTAGGAATTTATTAAGCTATAGAATAGGTTCCTTACGCTCACCAAGATACTCAAACGGTTTTGATATTTTTAAGAAATGATACAAAAATCAGCGTTTTTCCCCGCTTTTCTTGTTAACTGTTATAAGTATGGCCTTGAAAATTATTTAATCTAATTCCCCTCATCCAAATACCTATAAAACGTACACCTGGAAGCCTATGAAGGTAAAGCTGTAATATCTATGATTTTGTTTTGCTCAAATGTCGCCGAAAAATTCCAAGTAATATAACTTTCATTCTCTTTTCGCTTTGCGTCATTTACTAAAAAGTTCATTTTATTTGCAAAAGCAACTTAAAAAAATAAACAATAACCAATAAAAATTATAGGCAAAGACAAACGTAAAAATATATGTAAACAACAAATTCGAAATTTCAACCACTGATGTCTCCGACTGAGATCGTCATATTGCAAAAGTGTATGATAACCGTTCAAAATACGATTTGATAACCATAAAACCCATTCAAGATATTAATAAAAATATACAAAAATCTCATAACTACGAATGTTGTCTTAGGGAAAAATAATAATTAAACCATTATAATATTTACTACTCCGGGCCAAAATAATTTAATTGGGACTAGAAGGTATAATTCTAAAAGGATCTTGAGGGGATTAGTCATTGTTGACACTCTCAGGGATAGGCTTTCCGTTGTGGGTTCATTGCAACAGTTTTGTGGCGGATGTTGTGCAGGAAAGTTTAAGGTGTAAGGTGTCTTTGTTAACAATTTCAAATAGTTACTATCAAGCAGAATGGACATAAAAAATAATATTAAGCTAGATAAATTTAAAAAAATGAGGATGAACTCAATTTTCTCTGACCTAAACAACAGTTTTAAGTTTTTGGTCAATGAAGGCCTTTCGATGACACCAATTGCTGCTCGAGTTGGTTTGAATGTTTTTACAGTAAGTAGATATGTTATAAAAAAGACTATTGTTCTAAACATGTTCGAGGTCAAACAAGAAAAATTTCAGAAAGAAGCAGCGAGTTACTGGTTCGACTGATTAGGATGGGCGAGATCGACAATGCTGTACAAGGCCAAAATTGACTTAAATCAGACTTGGGGCTTTACATTACTGCTGAAACTATTCCAAGAACACTAATAAGTCATGGTTATCTGACAAGAGTAAAGGTCAAGAAACCATTGCATACAAAAAAAAAACAGGCAACTACGACTGCAATGGTAATCATGAAAATTGGAAAACTGCTGACTGGAGAAGAATTGTGAGGTCAGACAAAACAAAAATGAACCGTTTTGGGACTGATGGACAATTCTGGCTTTGGAAAAAAACCTGGATCCTTCATTATCAACTACTCGAAAATTTGCTGGTGGTAGTTAAATGGTCTGGGGTGTATAAAGGATCAAAATGTTCGATGGATTGCCAGAATAGGAAGGAAAGTGAACCCTGAGGAATATCTAAGTATTTTCTAGTCATCTCAACTGCCAAGTTTTAAATTCCGAAAAGAAGATATTATATTTCAACAGGATAATGATCCAAAGCTTATTGTAAAAATAGGTGGAATGGTTTGAAAATCATTCAATTAACTTGTTAGATTGGCCCCTCGGTCTCCAAATATATAAATTATTGAGCACTTTTCGTTCCATAAAAAACAAAGTGCGAAAATTCATCATAATCGATCGAAGAATTATGTGAGCGAAACTAGTAGATATGGAACGATGTCCTGTCATGATTTTTAAACAATCTTGTGAAAAGTGTTCCAATTACAATTCAGACCATAATTAAAGACAAAGGAAGCCAAGGAGAGTACTAGGTTATAAGGTTTTAAGATAGTTTTAATTCAGCCACAAAAATGTTGCAATCAGGTAAATTTTAAATATTTTTCAGAATTTATTTTTATGCTTAAATAAAATTATTATTATGTTAATTTCTATTTATTAAGTATGTGTTAAAACCATGTATATTTGTTTTATTACCCAACACACATTTCTAACAGAGAGGTATTCAAATTTTGTAAGCAAGAGCTTCCATTGCAACGGTTTTGTGAGTCACTGTTTATTTATATACAGTGACTCACAAAGTGACTTGTCCTAAAGATAACATATATATATATATATATATATATACATATATATATATATATACATATATATATATATATATATATATATATATATATATATATATGTTATCTTTAGGACAAGTAGTGAAGCAGAACATTCATCCCTTTCCTTCTGAAAAGTTCTCTGAATGGGCCAACCAAGGAGAAATCTGTAGAAACGTTTCTAGCCAGTAAATATAGTTTACTTCTCCAGCACCTATCGTAAAAATTATGCAGCGCTTAATTTCGATTGTGTCAATTTCAACAGAAACTAGATACACATTTTGACAAGAGTAATTATTGGTTTCTATTGTATAGGAGAGGATGGAGGACTGGTCAAATTAGCCAAAAACATTCATCCTCTACACTTAATCCTACATTGAAAATCGCCTCCTCTGTAAATCCATATTTATCAATCTATAAAATAATCTCATTGGCGACTAAACTGACCAGGAGGGAATGTCCTCAACCTATTAAAAAATGTTTTAGATTATAAAAAAATTCCCGCGCAGTTCTCCCTTTTCTCATCGGTAGGTCACTTATCATATTTTATTTAAGGATTTAAAATTTATTTTTACTTTAAGATTTAAATCTGTATTCATCTGCATGTAATGAGATCTCTATAACACATTTACACAATTATTGTTCCAAATTGTTGAATAAAGTTTTACTATTTTTCCTTTCTATGTATGATATTAATTTTGCTCTAACTTAACCTTCGTGTATAGCCCTCATGAAGGCTTGAACCTCAACATTTTTATCTGAAAAATGTAGTTTTATTAACCTCGGTGGAACCCGGACGATACCGATCAAAGATTGCTATCGTCCCGCTATTTCAATCTTAGGGGTTTGAAGTAGACTCCTTTATTTATTTCAAACCATTGGATTCGGACGTTAAAAAGATAGTTTTGTGGGGATAGAACAAATCTTTTTCTTAGTAAGATACAGATAGTTAGGCGTCAAGAAATGGTTGGGATTCGGCTGAATGAAGACATCAGATTTTTAGAAAAATCTGTATTTCGAACGTTTCGGCTTGCTCTTTGGTAGCCTCCTTCAGCAAAACATTCCTAGGGCCTAAGAGGTAGACCTGGGCATAATTTATTTGAAATAATATTTTCGGAATAAATCATGAAATAACCTTAACAGATTATTTCAGAAATAATTTATTTTATAATTTTTTAAAATATTATTTCGGAAATAATTATTTCAAGGATTAAATTATTTCATGATTAATGATATATTTATTCCCGAAATGATTATTTGATGGAATAATATATTCTGATATCATAATTTATACAAAAAAATCCTCTAAATACATGTTTTCCTGCGAAGCCTCATTGAGCTGTGTTGGCGATAATGGCCCTGATGTCGATGGGTCGTAGAAAAAAAAAAAAAAAATGTTAAATCAGTCCAATTTTGTTTTCTTTTTTTTTTGGGAGGGTTCGATTCCCACCGGGAGGAATTTTCTCATATAACGGCACGTTGAGAAAATTCCACCTTGGATGTTGGCGATAATGGCCTAGATGTCGATAAGGCTTTAAAAAAAAAAAAAAAAAAAAAAAAAAAAAAAAAAAAAAAAAAATTGAAAACTGATTTAACACGTTAGCACCGCTCTTTTTCTTTTCTTTTTTTTCTACGACCCATCGACATCAGGGCCATTATCGCCAACATCCAAACTGCAGCGAGGAATTTTCTCACCGAGCCGTTAGATGAGAAACCGGCGGGAATCGAATCTACCATCTCCTGCATGAGAATCTAAGGCTTTAACCACTAGACCACGGGGGGAGACCCCAATAATAATGTTAAAAGGATTATCTCCTTAACTCGTGTTTTGATGGTAGTATTAACCATTCGCATTATTCTTATCCATTACAAACGTTATTTCATGATGAAGTTATTTCGGGAATAATTATTTTGCAACTGAGTGAAATAATTTATTTCATGAATAAAAAATACTGAAATATCATTTATCAAATAGTTATTTTAGAAATAAAGCTTTTAGAATTATGTTGATTTATTTCAAAGAATGATCAAATTTTCAAATAATTATTCAAGGAATAAATACATCTAGTTATTTGATGAAGATTGTTTTATTTAACGATGAAATAAAATTTAAAAAATTTCCGTTATTCCGGAAATAATTATTTCAGGAATAATTAACTAAACCGGATGTTAGCGTCATTAGAAATGCATTTTAACTCATTATGCTTTATACTATTAGCTATTTATGAATGAAAATAAGAAAAAAAGTAGTTGGCTCCTGAGGAAGTTTTAAAATTTTGATGGGCAGTGAATGTGTTAAACATGTTGCACCTTCAATTATAACTTAAAAGATTATTGTCTATGAGTTTGAGCCCTTCTATATTCTTTAAAAATGGTACACTTTTAGCGCGGTTCCTCCGTCCCCCATAGGGAGGAACCCCGCTTATAAGGTTGATCTCATGACGCAATCCAGAAGTGCCGACTAGAAAATTTTGCGTTTCAGAACCCCTAGAGACCGAAAATGATGGTGGTTCAAATTTGTATATATATATTTGTCTGCTCGCTCTCTAGGTAGAAGACGAATGGTCCGATTTTGATGAAATTTGGTACAAAAATCCGTCGTCCAATTTGAAAGTTCAAGTTCGTTAACCAGCAAAATCCACCCACTGGAAGATGGCGTTTGGGGCGAAATTCGGGCAAAAAAAATCGTAACGCTTACGTTTTTGAGTTCATATGGGTGTAAGTACTCGTTTTCTAGGCTTCTTGGCCAAGGAAAACGAAAGAAACCATTTTCAAAGCGATAGCTTTAACCATTTTCGAGAAAATGGGAAAAATAGTTGTTGAATACCGATTTTGGTTTGGGTACTTATAATCATGGGATTCAGTTGAAACATTTTCTGCATGTTCAACTTTCATCAAAACTAATACGTTGAAATTTTGGTTACGTTTGGAGTTAAGGAAGGGTTAGAATAAAATATTTTATTAATAGACATGAAAAGTTTTGGTAACTTTGTAAATTTTCCTTAATATCTCTAAAGCGGTTGAGAATCTTGGGAAGCGGAAGTTAACCATTCGAAAGCTTACTACATTCTCTACAAAAAAGATTCTAACGAAATTTTTTATTAGGAATTTTCAATCGGAGAAATAAGTGCTTAAAACTTCAAATGTGTTTGTTTTTTTCTTTTGACCGGGTTTTCGTAGTTGTTTAGCTCACATTTTAATGGGTTGCTGTTTTTTTTAATCGCATTTATTTATAGAATTAGTATTACTGTAAAAGAAATCAAGAAAAATAGAAATATTTTGATATTTGAAATAACTATTTGTAGCAATTGGGCTGGCCAACCTGTATTTGGTGGCATTCCAGGTATAAGGGTACGCTGCCCCCTGATAACGGGCCCTTCTTTTACGGGGGAAAGGTTGAACCAAAATAAAAACGGTTTCTATTTCAATCTTCCCAAATGACACTATAGACAAAAGCTGAACCGCGCTAAGATGACGCAGTTCCTGCGAGTCGGACTTTTTAAATGTGGACTCAATGCCGCGAATAATTTTTTGACTGGTATTCTTCTAGGTGCCACTGCAAAATTGAAACCTTTACTCAAAACGCTGACCAAATCCATTGGCAGCTCTTCTCCTGTCAAATTCTTCACAGTACTCTCCAATGCCCCTGTAATTGTAAACTTCTTCGGCTTTTGTGTCATATTCAGCTTTTTAAATTTGTACTTTTGCTTCTCTTTAATTTCTCTACCATGTATAAATACCACAAAGACAGGTATTTATACAGGAGAACTAGAAGAACATCCTCAATCTCAGACTAAGCCCTGAGGAAGCTGGCAGTAGGACTAGCGAAACGTCGGTAAAGAAGTTTGTGACATGGTCAATACCAGAAGACAATAATATTTGTAATGTCAAAGGTTGCTGCTTAGATCTGAAGTAAGCAATGGTCAACTGCGTGATTTTCCTCTTATAAGCCAATACGTTTTTTTCCCTCCCCATTGTGGCTTTATTGTTTGATATCGATTGATGAAATTAATAATAACTACAATAATCCGAGCTTTCATCCTCTTTATTTATCAGTAGAATAAGAAATTTAAATAGAAATGTATTTAATACATTTAATGTAATACAAAAACAATTACTACCAAATATGTACAATGCCTATCTTAAAGAAAGTAATTTGGAGAACTAAAAGGAAGAAACCACTTTAATATAGGAAATACCTGAATAAAATGAAGTGGAAAGAAATGTTTGATTGTTGCGAGTTTATTATTTCCAGAAAAAGCAAATGTCGATTTTTCGTAAAACATTTTTAAATGAATTTCTTAACAAAAAATTAAAGGCACTTCTTCAAAGGAAACAAATACAAAAAGTGTTTTTCCTTCCATTGGAGATCCGTGTGATTGACATAACAGTAATGGTATAAAACTTCCCTGCGTTTTTTGTTGCTAATTTATCAAAAGGGATAATTACTTCTTTCTATCTTTTAAACTGAAATAATTTTTTTTATTGCCCTGCTTTCTTATAAAAAGGCTGTGGTATTAAAAGAGAAGAGCCTCTAGAAGCTTTTGAATTTTGAAGAGGGAGGTAAAAAGTAAGTAATTCACAAAAGAGCTGATTATTAAGTCTTTTATTAAATATTTTCATAATATTAGTTTCCAGGAAATTGATAAATTTTAATATTATTAAGGTTTTAGATTTTATTAACACGATGTAGATCGCAGATTTAAATTATATATTCTTTTAACAACTAATAAAAACGAGTTGTTTCTTTTATTTTAATATTAAAACGGAAGATTATAAGATAGCTTCAGCATCCTTTATCATGTGTCCTATCTGAAGCTCATCTGTATCGAGTGAATTAAGTTTATGATGCTTATTTTTCAGTCAACTTCCCTCCTTTAATTTATTGGTGGCAGAGCGTGGGATTGATGAGGTGCTATGTTTTTCACCATGGAATTTTGATAGAAACCACGTGATTGAACGTGGCAGATTCTAAAAATTGTTGAACGAATTACGTATATGTTTTATAATATACTTTATTTGTTATTTTAAATGGAGGAAACTCGCCGTAGCACAGTGGTGCCTAGAGGGACAAAAATACCCCAAAATCGAAGATATTCAATCCCGTTTGAACTACCATTTTTTTTTTTTTTTGTTACCTAATTACTGGAAGAATAGTGCTCAAATATTGCTTTTCCATTGTATTAATAGTTTTGATCCCAAAATACCTTCATGTTGACAGTTTTCTTACTACATAGAAAATTGACAGTTTTTTTTAAAAGTATGACTATATTTTATAGCAATTATTTTATTGCTGAAAAATTGCTATCCTCCAGGAAGTCTCTAACATACCTCGATGTTAAAAGAAATTTATTTTTAACAAATTTATTTTGTACACAACCCTAAGTGAAAGTGTCAATTAGCGATTCAACTGATTAGATAGGCTCGTAGTTATAAAAAAAAAAAAAAAAAAAAAAAAAAAAAAAAAAAAAAAAACTTTTCCATTAATATATTTTGTGAGGAGTTAATTTAGTGAACATTAACAATGAGGTCTCCCGTGGTCTAATGGCTAGCACCTTGGATTCATAAGCGGGAGATGGTGGGTTCGATTCCCAACCTCCGGCAGGAATTTTATCATCCCACGGCTCGCTGGTAAAATTCCTCGCTGCACCCTGGATGTCGGCGCTAATGACCTAGATGTAGATGCGCCGTAAAAAAAAAAAAAAAAAAAAAAAAAAAAAAAAAAAAAAAAAAAAAAAAAAAATTAACAATGAGATGTACCTACTATCTCGTGCGAAAATGTCACTTAATAATACATTTGGAATTGTACATCGCTCTCAGTCATTGGAAAAGTTATGACGTATTAAAATTGAATACTAGCAGTATTTAAGGATTTTTTGAATATAAACTCCATTTATCTCCCAAAATAATTATTCTATCGAAGTAGCAGTAGTTTCATTCATCTCAACGCAAAACAAATACTTCAAAATTATTCCTGAATCAGAAATATAAAGGTATAGTAAAAAAATTTTTCCACAATCGGGCTACGACAGAAAAGAAGTAGGACTTAATAATAAAAGTCCGACTCGCAGGAACTGCATCATCTTAGCGCGGTTCCGTTCTTATCCCCAGTCTAATGTGGAAAGATTACCATAGAATCAGTTATTATTTTGGTTCCACTAGTCTTGAAAGGTCTTGATTTATGGTCTTACCTGGATGGGTCGGCCAACCCATAACTCGGCCAGAAAGGCCTCCGCTCAGAGGCATTTGGAAAGCCTTGGGATCTCTCTCTTTGAACGCTACATTTTTAAAAATAAATTGATCTTCTTGTTTTACTTAATCTATTTTATTGTCAAATACATTAATAAGCAATTAAAAAATAACAAGGAATAAAACAGACAAAAAGAACCGTTCGAATAAACGAAATCAATTACTTAAAAGTTTTAAGCACTTATTTCTCCGATTGACATCGCCTAGTTAAAACTTTCATCAGAACCTTTTTTGTAGAGCATTTAGTAAGCTTTCTAATGGTAATCTTCCGTTTACCAAAATTCTCAACCTTTTTCGAGATATTAAGGAAAATATACAAAGTTACCAAAACATTTTATGTCTGTTAATAAAATCTTTCAGTGGGCGGATTCTGCTGGTTAACGAACTTGACCTTTCAAATTAGACGAAAGATTATTGTACTAAATTTCATCAAAATCGGACCATTCGTCTTCGACCTAGAGAGCGAACGGACAAATATATATATATATATATGTATATATATATATATATATATATATATATATGTGTGTGTGTGTGTGTGTGTGTGTGTATGTGTGTGTATAAATAAATCAATATATACATATATATATATATATATATATATATATATATATATATATATATATGTGTGTGTGTGTGTGTATGTGTGTGTATAAATAAATCAATATATACATATATATATATATATATATATATATATATATATATACAAATTTGAACCACCGTCATTTTCGGTCTCTAGGGGTTCTGAAACGCAAAATTTTCTAGTCGGCACTTCCGGATTGTTTCATGAGATCAACCTTATAATCGGGGTTCCTCCCTATGAAGGGAGAGAGGAACCGCGCTAAAAAATGTTGTCGGTTACAACATTATTACATACAGTTTCAACAAAAAATAAAAATGTAAATAAGAAAAAAAAATCATAGAAGCCAAATTTTTTCTAGGAAGAAAGATAGCATTCTGGAGTATGATTATGTAAAATAAGTTGAAGTTTCTATTCCTGTGGCGACTCAATTAAACTGTTTAGTATTCTGCCCATTGTCCTTTATGCTCTTTTATCTCATCACTGCTACAGACTGGACTGCAAGTACTCAAAGGGGAAAAAATTCAGAGAGGGAGCACTAAACAAATACCAAGCTAATTATTAATGCACTTTGTCCTAATGATGGACAATAATAAATACCAATGATTTTTACTCACACGAAATATTTCATATTAGCGCGTTTCCCATGATTGGATTATTTTTATTTGTTAATATTTACATAAAATAATTGTGATGCTATAAGCCTCATAGTACAAAACATCCTTATAATTTTAGAATAGGCCTGAATAAGAAATTCTCCAAGACAAAAAAACGCAAAGAAATTGCCAATCCTATAGAAAACGCGTTCTGTTCAGGCTTCTAACTAATTCCTTTGATATTTCAAGGCTCCGGAAATCGTTGACGTCAACATTTTTTTCTGCAGAAATTGCTTTTTCTGCCAGCCTAACAATTTATGTATTGTGTGTGGAAATGTGTGGTCAATAAGAGAATTGACATGAGAATTAAGAGTTGTGCAGAAATCGGTAGGCAAATTTATGCGTCGAGTATTTTCATATACAGCATCTTTTCCATCACCGATTACTAACAGTTGTTCTGCGAATGTTTCAACGGCTGGATATTGCAGAATTTAAACGCGCATATATACTATCAGCTGTAATTTTTTAACATTACGCCACATGGGCAACGATTTTAAGCAAGCAGTGATCTAATCAGCGTATGTTGAACGTCGAATAATGTGAAGTGCTTGTCTGATATCACCTGAAAGGAGCAACAGAGAGCCACCAAAATAGTTTGTCGTTTTTTATGTCATTCAAAGTCCTCTACATCGCCTCAAGCGAATGGTTGTGTGCCATACTGCATCCATTCCAGATAATAATTTTCCACTGTTTCAGGTTTGTGGTCGTGGACGACTGTTTCTTTATGTTCCACACGGCGTCTTTGGTTCTGCATCCATTCAGTAATAAAGTTGCTGCAATGCCAGATTATGCAACAGGAAATACAATGCCATTATTTGATCTTGTTTCGGCGAGAATCAGCGAAATGAGAAATGATTTGCCACAAAGTGCGGGCATAATGCTGTAGAAAATGGTTCTTTGTTCGTCAGTGAGTTGGGGAGCGTGGTACAATCGCTGCTATTTTTACAGCACTCTAATGCAGTTCATGATTCATTTCAGTGTTCATATAAAACTGACTAAGTGGAAAATTGGCAATGACAATGGACAGATGCTCGATCAATTCTTCATTGTACATAGCGTTTTAATATGAGTATATTGTTAACATGAAAGTTGCACTGAGAAAGTAAAGTGATACGTGTAAGCGTCACTACAACGATCGTTGCATAAACAATACTAATGGCCGAAAACTGTGTGGGAAGTGAGAGAAAGCTTACTGTGTGAGAAACAAAAGAGACCGGCTTCGTTCTCATACCTGCTCTGTTTACTTGGTGAGAAGTGACAATGATCGAGTGATAATCGACCACCAAGGATGGAAAATTATTAGTACTAATATCGCGAATGAAAATGTGGATTGTTGGTAGAAGAATGAGAATTTTGGGTTGTATGTATTTTTCAATGCCAAATCATAAAAAAATTAAATATTTTGTCTAAAAAATAAAAGTTATGGGGTGGACCACACTTATCGCTTAGGAGTATGATAAATAGTGTACATCCTATTTTCAGACATACCGAAAATACACAAAAAGGTTCATAAAAATAGGTCAAGAAGAATATTATATATTAGATTAGATATATTTATGTGTACATATTTGTGTGGTATATATGAGGAGCTTAGTATCAAAGTTGGACAACTCAACTTTTAATTTTTTTACAGGAGAGGTAAAAAACCATATCTACTATAGGGTTGTCAGTATCATGGTAATTTTTTTATATGTTATTCTCCTAGGTCCAAAAAACATGTTTTCAAAGGCATTACAAAATTATATGAGTATTAAGGCCGTAAACACACTTTAAATAGTGGAGTTGTCCATGTTTGAAACCAAGTCATGGAGTTGTCTGTTTTTGAAACCAAAGGGAACCATTTTAAAATTGAATCTATCCTCTTTTGAAACCAAAAAAATATGAATTCGATATGCACGAGAGTGTTTTAATATAATATAATTATATCTAATGTATTAAAAAAAATCGTATGTATTAAAAATTACTTGAAAAAAAAATATTTAAATGCATTTTGACAAAATTGAAGTCTGAATTATTCTCACACCTTAGAAAGAACTAGTTCATCAAAATCTGCAATCAACACACTCACAGTGTCCACTGTTGATAACATTAGGAGTTTCACTCTGTACTGTGAGGTTGCGGTACCACTGCAAACGGTCTCTTTCTTGCCAATTTTCTCCGAAGCACTTGGACAAGAGATTCTTAACATCTGCAAGTTTATTGGGGTTGTAGCCGACGGGAATTGGTGCAGGATTAAGTTCTAGAAGTGACTTGGCCTTCTTTGTTATGGACATAAATCTTTCACGTCAATTATGGCGCACCGCACTTTGATTGTGAAGATAGATTGTAAAGATATCTGAATGAAACTAAATTATCCTTAGTTTATTCGGTTTAGAAAAAATGTGGTACTTCGCTATCCTCATCGCACAGTTTTACCTAAAAGTACATGCATTGAAGTTGCTGTGCTATACTTTTCATCGCCGTACTCAGCCATACTTATTTTTTGCACAGCTTATTTTCTTTTTTTTATTATTTTTTTTTAAGGCGCATCGACAAATCTTGGCCATTAGCGCCGCACCCAGGGTGCAGCCAGGAATTTTCTCAGCGAGCCATGAGATGAGAAAATTTCTGCCGCAGGTGGGGATCGAACCAACCATCTGCTGCTTATGAATCTAGCGCGCTAACCACTACACCACGGGAGACCCCACAGCTTATTAAAATTAATTTATCAATTAGTGATGCGATTATTTTATTCAAAACGAGTTAACCATTATTATTTTCTGGAGATAGTTGTTGAAAAGTTTGTGATAGCAAATAACTGAACATTAACGGTGAGATCTAATATCTAGTGTGAAACTCAATATTTATTTGTTGTATGCGAAAATTTAAATAAAGAGGAATATGTCGAGAACAGTTCCCAGTATTACATTAGTTGTTAATTTATTCACCTGAGGTCTCTTTTTTTTTTTTTTTTTTTTTTTTTTTTTTTTTACGGCGCATCTACAACTTGGCCATTAGTGCCGGGCTATCTATAGGTTCCCGCCCTTTTATAATGCCAACAGCACGTGGTCGGTCACCCATTCAACGTGGCTATGGCCGTTGGCCTTGAGGTCTTGAAAATACATTTGGAAGGATTCATAGATCTACTAATTGAGTAAAAATGATTTTCTTAAATTGAATAGTTTCGGGTTTTACCGGTTTACCATTTACCCGTTTATCATTGAAATAATTATTCTGTAGAATTGGATGTGGTCTCATTCTACTCGGTACAGAAGAAATACTTCAAAAATGACACCTAAATCAGAAAGATTCAAGTACCTAGAGGTTTTGTCTCAAAATCCGGCGTTCGGCACCACAGTTTGCCGGATAACAGCTAGTTATTAATTAGAATTATCGCTAGTTATTAATTAGAATTATCGCTCAATGCACTCATTACAAGAAACTATAAACATTCAGCCATGATGGATTTGCAGTGCATGATGGGAGCAGATTGCATGAATGCAAGCTTCTTATTGGCTACTGAAGGAGTTGTCATTTTTTGAAACCAAACTATGTTGGAATTGTCCATATTTTGATACTGAACGGTGCAAATAAACGCTATTTTAACTATGTTCTGTCTGTTTTTAATGCAAAACAGTTGTAAAACAGAATGTAGCATAAAAAGCTCCTTAAGAATCGACCAAAATCTCAAAACTGAAGTTGTCCAATTTTGATACCAAGCTCCTCATATACATATGTAAATGTATATAACATAAAATAAAATGACTCTAGAGAAAATACTGTAAAGAAATAGCTAATAAAAAGCCCGGCTGAAGAGAAGTATTTTTGATTATCCTCAATAAGAGAGTGTAATGGTAGAAGAGGATAGATTGATCCTGGCATTCCTTAGGTATTGCCCCGGAGGGTTGCTGAATTAGAAGGGCTCTGGCCCTCAATACAACATTTTATTCTGCTCCTACAGACCCCTTGGGGCCTTATATCGAACCACATGGGTCTAAGCAATGCCCAAAAGGTATATTTCAATATTATCTTAGGTGAAAAAAAAAAGGTTCAAGTTTAGAGGCTTGGCATTTTCAAACTTTACTAATTCCCTGTGGTTCTTTCGATGTTCTTATAATTCGCAAGGAAGAATATTTTATGGAAGCACTGGAAGAAACAAACTATAAAGGTTAAAATAACACAGGCGCCAAAAATAAAAAAGTGGTATTCTCCAAAGACACAATACATATGTTCTTATGTATAAATCCGAATCCGGAAGGCATTTAAAAGTCAAAATTCGTATGAAGTCGTTTAAGAAGAAAGAACTGGAGCTTCCAATGTTTTGAGGGTAGGTTTGACGTTATCCGTTTTAGGCATAATACTGTATTTGCACGAAGAGTAATTTTAGTTATGAATTATCACAAATTATTGTATTAAATCATTAGAAAATATTAAAATCAAGAAAATAAAGAAAAATTCAGGGTAATGCATTATATATACGAATGTATAAATATATATATATATAAATATATATATATATATATATATATATATATATATATATATATATCCAAATCTTGACATTGATTTGGCTGGACGGTGGTGGTACTGCATCCACACTCATTCGGAGCTGTAGACTCCGAAAGCATGCTTTGTGGGTGAATAAAATAAATCATTTGTGGTGGAGACCTTGGAGTTTGTTGGTTTTCCTATTTGGATATATATATATATATATATATATATATATATATATATATATATATATATATATATATGTATGTATGTAAAATCGAAGTATACAGCTATTTAACTGAGTTTGTCTCAACAGACTCTTGGAGTATCTAATAACTCTTTTTCCTTTAATACTTTACAAAGAAAGTAAGTGCTATAGAGGAAGGTTCTGAAAGTGTACAGCCCTTTGAAGCAAGAATTGGGGCGTCCATTCATTTTCATAAGCCTCGAAAACCTCATAAATCATCCAATGACAGTCTAGGTAGCGCTTTCTCATCCTCGAGAGGAGATTCAATTGAAATTTCTTGCGTACATTTGTTATTTTTAGAAATGTTGTTCTTCCTTGTAGCTACTCCTATCTAGCAATATATAATCCTGCGCATGCCCCTAAAGCAAATTTATGATAATTAGTATGAGGATGTTCCATACATCCTCATTATGCTACCAGAATTTTATTAGTCAAAATAACTAGGTGGCCCCCCCCCCCCACTAGCAACATTTATCAATATCTAGTGACCATATTATTCCTGACTAAACAATACACTTTAAATAATAACAACAATTTTTTTATGAACTAGATTCGATTTTTTTGGTTTTAAGGCTCTCTCAAATCGGCGCGGGTTGGCAGGAGCGGTTTAAGTAGCGGAAATCCTGCTTAAGGTGCAGGACAGAGTATCACGGGGCCCTCCGCACTACAGCGGGAGCAGCATTTTATATTCCTGATAAAATTGTGTTTTATAAAAGTAATTTTTTTGGGTCTCATGTTATTGTGTTTTATAACAGTAATTTTGCCAGAAATATAATCTTACACGTACTGCCAATGACTCTCAAGGCTAGAGGCAGCATAATTTAAATAAATAATTTGTTTTTTTTTGTGGATGCTTCGCTTACTATAGTCATCAGTACCATTGAAAATTGTTTCATTTTTAACAAATAACGAAACATTTTAATCACTTAATGGTATTCTGAAACTTTTTTTTTTTTTTATTAAAATTATCGAACTGTTATGTAGTCTGAAAGTAAATTAAACACTAAACTAATGATGGTATGTACAAATAGTGTTAAATCCTTTTAACATATACCGGATATAACATTCTTATGATAGTGTAAACACTCACGATATCACAACTGTATTCACATATAATAAATACTGGCACACTAAACATACACATTCACTCTAAATGCACTCATACAATATTTATAGAAGAAATGTCGTCAGATGGAGAAGAGGGTCTCTTGTTATTGGCTTTAGCCGAACAGGACCATCCGGCTAAGACCGTTTTTTGAATAAGAAGGAATAAATAATATAAAGGACAAACCACGTTTTTTACGAAATATATATTTCGAGTACACGAAAAGAATTTAGAAAGTAATACAAAACGATCAACTTACGAAGAATATATCACCTTAATATCCGAACTCCGAAGAAATATCAATAAACTTAAATTTTAATTTAGAATAATAAGGAATAAAATAATTATTTACATGGCTAAACCACGGTTTTTACGAAATATATATTTCGAGGACACAAAAAGAAGTCATAAAAGTAATGTTTAGGAAGAATATCTCACTTCGTAGAGATATCAATAGATTTTACATTTAATTTAGAATGACACCTAATCGTTTTGATGATATTTGTAAATTATTGAAGTCATAAAGAAGCAGATACTGCTTGACAAAAGTGATGAGCTTTACAGCTATGTTTGCCTATTTTTTTTGTGCCTGTTTGAACACTCCCCGCATTCATATAGGTCCTGCGCCTCTACCGCCGTCTCGCGCCGATTTGATAGAACCTTTAATTGTGTTTAATGGTAAAAAAATACTAGTTTCCCGCTATTAAGTTTTATTAAATAGAACTACAAGTATAAAATATATTATGTTTAAAATAGAATCTCAATTTAGGTCTTAAATTCAACAACAAGGTTTAAATTAACATTTGTCCTGAACAAAAGTAAAATTTGTATTTATATTATTTATTTTTAGGCACTTATTTTTTAACTTTTTTATATTATCTTATTGCTTATTGTTTTATCTCATTTTTTTAATATTGTTTCATATTGTGGATTATCTATTTTATTATTATTATTTTTTATTTATTATTATTTTTTATTATTTTTTTCCAGACTGTGACTGATTTTTAATATTATAAACCTATGAAAAGAGACCATCGCCAAAGTTACGGGTCTGAAACAAATAAATAAATAAATAAAATATTATGTTTAAGAATATATTGGAATGAGTTTAATAAAGTTTTAAATTGAATAAATTTTAAAGAAAATATATAGGGTCATTCATAAAGCGTGCAATTTTGGTAGAAAAGAAATTCCATGAGGAGAAATATAAAAATGAAGTGCAAAAAAATCAGAGCATCAGCTCAATATTATGCCTTTTAAAATATAGATGCTAGTCATACATAAGCAACAAAGGAACCAAGAAACCATAATCATGCATATTGGACAGTCATCGAACAGGGAAAAGTCGCGAGAGGATGGTCAACACACACGGTCCGATATCCGATTTCGAAATAATCTTTGCCCGCGGAATGAATCCATCCATAAAAACTATGCCTATAATATAAATTATAAGTACAGTACGATTATATACGTATTTATAAGTGCAAATTTTTTTTTCAATTCACTATTGTCGCAGTTTAATCGCCTGAGTTGCGATAATACATATATATATATATATATATATATATATATGTATATGTATTATCGCATATATATATATATATATATATATATATATATATATATATATAGAGAGAGAGAGAGAGAGAGAAATAATTAATAAAATAAAATAAATGTAAAATACTAAATAAATAGGACAGAAGTTACTTTCTGATAAACATACAAATTTTCATGAATGTTCTAAATGTTAGTTGAAATTTTCTGGGGCAAATCCAGAGCAAGGAGGATTCCGAGTGGAGAACAAACTTTTGTTGTGATGTTCCTAAGCACACTTAAACTTTCTCAAAACTTTGTAGAGTTGGGAAAATGTTTCCAATTCAATCGAAATTTTTAAATCGAAGCTATTCTCCCCTGTCAATGTTTTTGCCTAGTGTTTTTAACGAATTACATATCGAGTTAAATATTACACAGAAGATCATTTGACCAATGTTTAAAATGTTATTTACTTACGGTAAGTAAATTACAGTAAACTTCCTCTAATCCGACATCCTATGGTCCGGCACACTTAACAATCCCGCTCTGCAGGGGTGTCAAGGCTAAGCATGAAAAAATCTATTTCAGTTCTTATGCATCAATTCCGTAAAAACGCCACCCCAACAACCCCGTGGTGCCCGACTGGGTCGTAGAAAAATTCCCGGAAACCCTCTCTGTGATGAAATACCTACTTGTTGCCAGTTCAGTTTATAGCTTTCGGCTGAGGCAGTATAATTCTGACATTGCGCAATTTTATTTTAGTCATTTTTAATTAAATATGTACTAGACTTTTAGTCTATATGTCATTTAGTTTTCACCTCTATCTATCTTTTCGACATGCATCCGATAATCCGGAATATTTGATAATCCGTTATGCCTTAAGTCCCGAACGTGCCGGATTAAAGGAAGTTTAATGTAATAACATTTTATATTATTTATGTATATTCATATATGCTTGGTAAAATACTGTAAGTTTTAAAACGGGGTGAGGTTAGTTAGCCCTTTGGTAGTGTACCTGGAGGACCTGAATTCAAACACCGAGGCCACTACAGGTTTTTATGTTCTAGTGAATTCGTAATTTTCCTTGTTTTGAAGAACAGAATTTTAAGTTCTAAAAGGATGTATAACAAATGTATTGACTAGTAATGGAAAGACATGCCTTACGACGAAGTAACTTTATCCCGAACAGAGACCGATTTATGCACTGATAACGTGACCAGAATAAGATACATAAAATTGCATTTAAAGAATGTAAAAAATGTAAAAAACAGAAATGGGATTTCAAAGTGGCCGCACGCCAATGCGGAGGCTTCAAAACAATACAAACATGTAAAAAACAGTAAGAGTTGGCAAGACAGAGAAAAAGGACGCATAGTACTGCCCAACTGATAATATATATATATATATATATATATATATATATATATATATATATATATATATGTGTGTGTATATATATATATACATGTATATACACTGTAAAAAGAAATAGGAGAAGAAACAGAATTGCACATCACTATCGGAAGAAATCAATAATTCTGTCGTGCAGAAACTTCTTTCTCTTTGCGTGATTCACCCTTCAATGATAAGATACTTTCTAAAACAGACACTCTTAAACTTGTAGAAACGAAGTTGCCAGAGCTGTGTGCAAATTACTTTTATTCTTTCTTTTTTTAAAGTAAACATAATATGCATCCGTAACTATAATTGAATAATTGTAATTAATACCTATTCATATACTTTTTTAAAATATCAGAAAAAACAGGCAACGTTAAAATCTTGCGTTAGTATTTCTTCAATAATTGAGCTAAAATTCCATCAGCAGCATTGATTGAATACTTATGAAGAATATGGTCGATAAAAATGCAACGTATCGAATTTGAAAAAAAAAAAGCTTTTTTCATTTTCAATTCTATTAGACTGATGGATAGAAAACTTTCGAATCTAAGTTCACTAAGTGAAAGGGGAGAGTAAACACTGTCAAAAGGTCTAATCTCCCGACTATTTGACTGTCTAAAAGCAAAGTAATGAATAAAAGTTTTTTCACTCTGGAAAGTGGTGATTTTCATATTCGACACTTTGCATTTGTATTGACTACAGTAGAACCTCTTATATCCGACCATGACGGACCGGGCCATGGTCGGAACGGCCAAAAGGTCGGATATCGGGAGAAACAAAAAAACACCTTTCAAAGTTATAAAAATAGCTATAATGTACAGTGCATACTTTATTGTAATTGTGAAACTGTTGCTATATTCATTTCAAACATTTACTCAACCACTTTTTTGCCCACAATACATCCATTGGGGTTTCATTTGGATGTTGCTCGATGTATTTCAGCGCTTCTTCGAAGGCATACTTAGCAGCGGAATGACTCCCTACGTCGCCACTGGTTGTTTCGTCTTCATCCGAGTCGATTTCTTCTCAACTGTTGTTGAGTACGGTGAATCAAAGACGGTCGGATATCGGGAAGAGTCGGTTATGGGAAGGTCGGATATGAGAGGTTCTACTGTGTATCTAAAAAGGTTTGTGACCTAGTGGAATTATTGTCCTAATAGTGTTTGGCGTTATATAACTATAATTAGCGTGGTTTGTGCTTTGATAAATAAATATATATAAATTAATACTTAACGCCCAAAACAAAACTAATTAATATTTCATTTGATAAATGAAAAAAATAGAGCATTCTCTATAACATAGCGAAAGATTACATAATAAAAAAAAATCAGAAAATGATAGCACAAAAAATGTGTTCAATTAAGTAGATTTGATCACTGGACAGTAATATGATCTTCCCGACGGAAAATGACTTTGGGCTCTTCCAGTCAAACGTTGAAAAATTGACATCGACGAGACATGTGAGTACACTTTTATTTTATAAAATAATGAGAAAGTAAATGTTACCAACCAATATGAGAAATATTTTTTTCTTGTTTGTAAGTTAGCAGCGTCTAAAATCTAAATTTTCTGCCAAATTTTCCAAGGAGTATGTGTTTCAATGTTTCAGAAAATATAACCTAACTTTATCCCAGGATTTCCAAATTACACTAGGGATAAGAACGTTACGGAAGCACGCTTAGATGACGCAGTTTCTATGAGTCAGACTTTTTTAAATGTACAGGTATACACATCCTATTCAGGATTCTTGGTATTGAAATCTCCCATAATTCTGACAGGAATCCTATTATATCTGTCTCTCCTCTGAATGGGTAAATTGGCCTCTGTTTGCTGATGACAACAGCTTTGTTGCCTCCATCTTCTTGGCAGGTAATCAAATCCTGAGTGCCTTAGCGTAACGAGCCTCACTTTCACTGTCCAGTTCATCAAAGACAACCATTTAATAGTGATTATAGTTAAAATCACTAAAATGAGTATCTAACACTTGAATTATAGGAGTGTAGTTGTAACAAGCAATTATACTTGAGATTAGTTCTATAAAAGTCCGTCACGCAGGAGCTGCATAACTAAGCACTTTCCTCAGAATTTGGGTAGTGTAGACTGCTTTCCAGAACAATTTGCTTAAAATATGCTACATAAATAAAATAAAAACATGAATAGTTCTCTTTTAATTTTGTAATGAGTAACTGATAAATTATTAATTTGCTTCCAGAGTTATGTTTACACATAGTACCTACTGCACTACGTAATAAATACAAAAACACCTCATATTATCGTATTTTGACCTAACGCAGGAACCGGATACAGTCCCTCTAGCGCTCCTTGCGGCGCCTTTGTGACCCTATGTCGGGCTCCCTTTTCTATTGAAATATATTACAAAGTAAACCCCCCGATTCATCTCATTTTTACAACACTTCTTTCTCATGAGTTACCCACGACGTATACCGCGTTTCGTTACAATAAAGCAGAAATTACGACCAGTATGAGTATATTAGTAATTTGGGTCCGGAGTAAACCCCCCCTCCTAAAGAACCGATTTAGTTTATTTTTACAACACATATTTACCTGTAGATTACCTCTACGAATAAAGAGTTTCGTCAAAATATACCAAAAATCACGGTTGGTAGTGGCGAATTGGTATTGTGGGTCTGGAGTAAACCCCCCCTCCTAATGAACCGATTTAGTTTATTTTTACAACACATATTTACCTGTAGATTACCACTATGAATACCGAGTTTCGTCGAAATATACCAAAAATCATGGCTGGTAGTGGCGAATTGGTATTGTCGGTCCGGAGTAAACCCCCCCTCCTTATGAACTGATTTAGTTCATTTTTATATCTCACTTTTCTCTCTATATTACTACTACGAATACCAAGTTTCGTTGAAATATAACAAATATTACGGCTGAAATGGTCAAATTAGTGTTTTGGGCTCGGGGTAAACCCCCCCTTCCGGTGGACCGATTTTGGTGGTTAACGAACTCGTTCAATCGTTTGCTAATTGAATGCTATATACCAAGTTTCGTGGCGAAAAAACAAAAACTCTGGCTGCTATCGTGTTAACAGACACATATATATATATGCATATATATATATATATATATATATATATATATATATATATATATATAGATATATATAAATTTTAACGGGGGTCATTTTCGGTGTCTACTAGGTAGGATCGATAAAGATTTGAAGAAATTTTTCAAAAATTCCGTCATGAGTCCAACCTCAATAGCTACTTTCCTTCGGAGGAAAGTGCTAAAAACACATTTTATGTGACATCTATAATTTTTTTAATACGTTTATTTCACATCTGCACAATAATAAACCACAGAAAATAAATAAAATAATTAGTGTTTCTCACATAAATTGCAAGAATTTATTTTTGCATCTAACTAATAAAGACGATGAAACATTCTGTATTTTTAATGGTTTCTATTTACATGGATCAATAAAGGGGCATTAAAATGCCAGAAACATTATCTTATGTACAATGTAAGGACTAAAACCGTTTGCAGCAACATAGAATGCAATTATTAGTAATTCCGCAAAGTAAAATCCTCGTAATAATGATGATCTTCAAAATGTCTAATAAGCACTACTGGGTCTCCCCGTGGTCTAGTGGCTAACACCTTAGATTCTCATCACCATTGAGAAAATTTCTCGCTGCAACATGTATATTTGCTCAGATGTCAGTGCGAGGTAAAAAAAACAGTACTGGGTCTCCCTGTCATCTTGTGGCTAGCGCGTGGGATTCTCTTGCAGGAGATGCGGGTTAAGTTTTTTTTTTTTTTTTTTTTTTTTCAGGGACCGTTGAAGAAATTCCCTTCACCGCCATGTAGATGTTCAGGAGGGGTGGCAACCTATAGATTTTTGCGGTGCTAATTGCCTAGGTAAGATGCAGAGGGGCCGTAAAAAATAAATAAATAAACATGTTCATTATTTGTTCTATATAAAAATTTACTTTTTTAATTTTTCATGACAAAAACAAACCAAAAAAAAAAAAAATAAAAAAAAATAAGATGTAATTATTCGAATATAAGGCGAACAAAGCAAGGATTGAAGATATCTAATCAAATATTCTTTTTGCTATTTTTATTTTTGGTACGCCAGAAGATTGCTTTTCGTACGACATAGAAATGTACGCAATGTACATAATAAGTTACTATTTGATATACTCAAGGACAGAGCAACAAACTTCAGAGGCTGAAAGTCTTCAAACGTAATCGTTTTAAACTAAAAGGAAAAAAAAAAAACATTATATTCAAAAGCCCGAGTTTCAAGAGAGCATTAAATAGATCCTAAATAAACATACCACCGTTGATAACAAAGCCACACACAAAAAAAAAAGTTCGGACCCAAAGCAGGCCATGTTTTGAATATCCTAAATTTTTGGGGTGTGATGCTTAAACAAAAACTTGAGAGGTTTATCTGGCCCGGGATTCATAATCAGCGCCCCACAAACATATAGCAAACATTGTCTTCTCTCTGGGTCCGAACATTTTTTTATGTGTGTGGCTGTGTAATTTTTATTTATTTACTGGAGCACCGCAACAAGGGCGATTTGCTGTTACATTAATTAAAGGTTTTTTTCAAGTTGGTTCTTCTTGAGGTGAAGTGACACAGTAGAGAATCTGTAAGTCCTGTAGTTTTTAATATTCTCAAAAGAAACAAAATGTTCGTCATGAGACTCTAGTCAAAACGTCTTTGTTGTTGTTGAATATTTTCCTAAAACTCTATTGGTAAGAAAGTAAAAATGAGCGGAGAAGAATCTGGATGCATAGGCGAAATGATAAAGGAATAAAACACAGAGCATATTCTCTTATGCATTAAAACACCATAAAATATCAAGTACTCACTAGTGCAAACCAACTAAAACTGATAGATTTACCCGTAATGCATACTATTTTATAGGCAATGCATTATTACTGGCTTAATTATATACGGTGAATGCTCTCAATAGAAATACCATATTATATACGTCCATATAAATACATTCATGCAAGTAACTAGATCGGTATTACTAAATAGTGCACATTTTATTAACCATCTTTTTAACAAAAGTTAAAAAAAAAGACCCTGCAGGCACAAGGAGAGGTGCATGTTCGTTCTTCCCACGCCAAAAGAACTCAAAGTATTTACTCACTCTCCAGCTCGGGAATAGCACAAAAGAAAAATCACAAAGCTAGAGAGAGCTCTTTGTAGTTCAGAGACATCTTGGTTCATGCTATGTCAAAAGATACTATGTTTTTATATCCTTTCTACAATATTTATGTTGCCATTCTTACTTCATTGCACTAAAAAATGTTTTATTACTGTCATAAATTACTGCCAAAGATAGCATTGAAAAAAAAACAAGATTGATTGAAAATAAAAAAATGTTTGACAATTGTGTTTTTTTTTTGTTAAGCACAATTAGCATTGCGAAAGATGAGTCTTACCTTTTTGGGCCTAGGTTAAAGGAAAAGGTGTTTTCAATAGAACTATAAATATGTTTTAAAAATTAAATCCTTAGCGTACAACTCCAGTTATTTCTGAGAAAAAAAAATTATGTTAAAAAACGCAATTTCAAGAAAAGCAAAATTACGTCACGTATGAGCTGCATTACTAAGCACATTCCTCAGAAAGGTGACTTATGCTGCATTCCTGACTAATTTGTTTAAAATAATCCAGGTACATTCAAAATAAATATGAATAATTTTAGTGTTTTGTACAGAATAGTAAAATTAATACGAATAACGAAATTATTAATTTTTTCCCGGAGTAACCACTATTCCTAATGGAGCGATTAAGTTTACTTTTACAACATATATTTTTCTTTAAATACTTATGACTTACATCCAGTATCGTTGCAATATAACAAACATTGCCCCGTATGGAAAAATTAGTAGTTTGGGTCCGGAGTACCCCCTACCTCCAGATGAACCCATTAAGCTGTTAAACGAACTCGTTCAATCCTTTACTATAGGAATGATATCTTTCAAGTTTCGTCGCGAAAAAAAACTATGGCCTCTATCGTATTCACACGAAACACACACACGTGTGTGAATGTATATATATATATATATATATATATATATATATATATATATATATATATATAGGTACATAAATAGATAGATACAAAGACAGATATATACAAATACATTTCAACGGAGGGCATTTTCGGTATCTAGTAGCTATCGTTGATGAAGGTATGATATATTTCAAAACCTCTTTGATGAGTGGAACCTCAATAGCCACATTCCTTCGGTTAGTGCTAAAATGTGGAGGACTGTAATACATCACTTGAAGTGGAGGGAGCGGCTATTTCTGACCCCAATAAAGGCTCAGATCCAAGAGCTAACGTAGTTTGATGTTAGGGCAATCGAGTTTATGAGTCTCAATTAGTCACCGTACGCCATACCCTGCCTCTCACAAGCCTCAAATTTAAGTTAAAGTCTTCAGGATTTTCGGGTATTTCTTCATATTATAATTTTAGAGTAATAAATACTTAATTATTCCAGTAAAATGAAACATTCTACTTACATATGGAATAAAATGAAATTTTTAGAGGCAGTTTTGCATTCAAGGAAATTCACTATTTTTACTTTGGTTTATGTTCTTTCACAATAATAAAGTGCCCTAATAAATAACACTGGCCAACAAAAAAATATTTTTGTAATGTTTCCTTCACTTCATGAGTCAAATCTTACTAATTTTGGGTTGAAAAAAAAACGAAAGCGAACGACAATGAAAAAATGTTATTAGCTCTAGTTTCTGTGATACACCATGGGTCAAAATATATAACGTTAACAAATTGAGGCAAATCTGTAAATTTTATTCCATAAGTTTATCAACATTATAAGTTAATTTGGATGTATTAAATAGTAGTTACATTTTTTTAAGAGTTGAAAATTAATGGCAGAATATTTGGCAGGTTGGATATAATTAACATCATGTGGATTTCATGGCTGTCTCTTGTAGACGAGTTGTGGAGCATCCCTACACACATACACCAACAGTAATCTCCAAGCATTCATTCATCCCAACGGCCCTAATATCTTTGTTCCGTTACATAAATATCCTAATGGAATCTCTCACCGTGTTCATCACTGTCCGCACCACAACTAGTAGGGAAGAAGTCTAGATGAGAGTGGAGAAAATGAATTTTGAGAGACATGTTGCATCCAAGTTCATGATATATTTGTAGAAGTATCCTCACCAAGTGAACATAGTTATCTTCTCTTTTGTTCACGAAAAAAACTTAAATAACTCCCTTGAACGCATTCCAAGCTTCCTTTTCTTTCCCCTCCAAAACTCTGTCAAACGCAGGATCCTTCACAACCTCCCGAATTTGTGACCCAACAAAAACACCTCCCTTAACTTTTGCATCACTTAAGAAAGCAAATTTTTCCCTAAAATATCTAAAGGCCTCTCCTTCTTTGTTCATGCCTTTGACAAAGTTTTTCATCAAACCGAGTTTTGAATGTAGTGGTGGAAGAAATATATCTTTCGGGTCGACGAGAGGCCGGGCAACAACATTTTTTTCACTAGGGCCAAGATTTCTTGCAGGTCAGTCTGTTTGAATGTAATGTGATTTCCTATCCCTAATGTCCCACATACATAAAAAGCAACAGTATTTAGTGTACCCCAGTTGCATTCCTAAAAGTATAGCTATGACCTTTAGATCACCACAGATTTTCCACTTGTGTTCAACATATTTGATTGAGTGGAGGAGGGCTTTCATGTTTTCATAAGTCTCTTTCATGTATATAACCTCAAAAAAGCTGTACAATGTTTGGTTTTGTCAGTTAGCAGGTGTACCAACATCCAAAAACTAAATTTCTCAACAAAGTGAAAGTTGAGAATGTAAAAAGTGACATGTTACTGTATCTTGAAAACAAGAGCTAATTGGTCATTTTCGAGGTGATTTTTGAACTCAGGGGGTGCAAATACATAATAATTGGGTACTTTTAAGCCCGAAACAAATTCATTCAGTGTAATTTTACCGGCCCACAATGGCGCCAAACGACATTTTATGTTTTACAAAAGGCTACATCCTCTAAATCTTAACCTATTTCAATCTTCTTTTTTTTTTTTTTTTTTTTTTTTTTTTTTTTTTTTTTTTTTTTTTTACGAAAGCTAAAACCATCTTTTGGCAAGTGGCTTCAAAATTAATCTCTTATGCACAATTTTCTCGTTAACTGCAGAATAATCTTTTAGAAAGGGGCTAAACCTTTTTCCTGACGGCGTAGAAAGTTTGGTATTCGTATTTTGCAACAAAAACGAAGAAAATGTAATCGCCTACAAAATAAACGTCCGCCTTTATTAGAAACTCATCAATTTCTACGAGAAAGTGTTATTAGCTTTTTTGTGCTGTGTAATTTAGCGCGTTCCCTCCTTCTCTCCATCGTGAAAACTCGCTCATCGCGACGGATCGAGGACGTAATGAGGAAGTCCCATTCGAGAATTTCACCTTTCGTAACATGAATATAACGATGGCTCAAATATGTTTATATATATATATATATATATATATACATATATATATACATATATATATATATATATATATATATATATATATATATATATATATATATATATATATATATATATATATACACCATTCCTATCTGTGAATCATGTAACGTTCAAATAACTGTGAAACATTTATTAACTGAATGCCGAATATATGAGTCAAGTCAAGTATATGAGTCAAAGTTATCAGACATTTTTGATGATATCCTCGGAGATAGTGAAAAAAAAAACAGAACTTATAAATAAAATTTAAAAACACAACAATAATTAAATAGTGAGTTTGATTGTGCTTGGTCTGAAGGCTGTTTTATGACTGCGTGTGTATGAACGAATGAGGAAGGTTGAATGGATGTGGGTTTGCGTATGTGAGTATGTGTGTGTGTATGGCCGTGTATTTGCGCGCGCTTGGGTGTGTGTTTGTGTGTATAAATGAAAAAATTATATTGTGGGTTATTCATAAACTGCGCTCCTCTTTGGGTCTGACCCTGTTGTTCCTCTAAAATTTAAAAACTGTCTTAATAAATTAACAACATCAAACTAATTAGAAAAACAGACCTCCACAAAATATTATGAATGGTTCATTCAGTGGCGTTAATGACCCTAAGTTGTGTCCTACTTGTCATTATTGTAACTAAACTGTGGGTAGATCTCGAATCAAGGGTTCAAGGATCTCGAATCCCTTGTGTACCTTCAGAGTGCATATCAATACCTATTTAATAAAGATCTAAAAATACTGTTGTCGCCGTGAAACGATTGTGAGTTTTCCAGAAGGGAACTGAAAGCCCCCCCCCCCTCCAAGTTGCGTTTTCCATTTCTCAACGTCGGAGATTCTACTTTTTCCCCCTGGAAAGCTATCGGATTCCCGAGTCACCAGGAGATAGACACAATTTTCCACTCAGCTCTTCTCTATGCCATTTTATCCGAGTCCAGGAATTTGCGAATTTCCCACTCACATATTCTCAAGGCCCCCTAGCTCACAGCAGGAAAAACCTAAAGTTTTCAATCAGATCTAGCCTACGCCAAATTATTCAAGCCCCAAAAACAATTAATTGATTTATTTTAACTACAAAGGCAATGAAAACAAACTCCAGGAAGCACATAAAACCCAAACCCGAGATGATACATAATGTAGTTTCAAAGAAGAACCCTTGTTTGTAATATTAATATACAAATCCATAAGACAGCTTATTTGTTTAAGATCTCCGACGGCAATCTAAGATAATTGTTACGTCCGTCCAAAAATTATTTGTGCTTAAACATTTAGAATTTCAAAAAAATTCTTAAATACTTTGTATGCGATACTGTAATAAATAATTAAATAAAGTGGTCGCATATACTGTAAGGTGTTCAAGAAATTTAAAAAAATAATAATAATCTGACTAAAAAAACAGTTTTGTAATACAATTCTACTGATAATTGTGATTTTGGACTTCAATTATTTTACAGTGAACATAGAACTGTTAATAAATAAGATAATGAGATTTATCTAGGCCATTTTTATTTTCTGTTCAATTATTATTTGAATGACTTGGGTTCTTCCAATTATCAGGTTAAATATAAATACAAAAATTTTATGAAAATAAAATAAAATCGAAGAATTTATAGCATAAATTTCAAGCTGAGGGGCATTCTTAGGAAAATGCTACAATAGACTATAACATTATTTAAAATATATCATTACTTTATGCTTTTATTTTTACCTTAAAAATTATATTTGGATATTCTATTAATCTACGTAATTCTATCATTTATCATCGCAAAATATAATTTCTTTCTATTGAATTAATTGGTTTATAGTACTTTATTATAGTTATACTATTTAGGATAATTTTTTTTAACTGCATTCTTCGTTATTTTTAACTTATTTTAATATTTAACTTTTCATCTTACATAAATATCTATAATGTATGTAGTATTCCCCCCTATATGTTCTATTCCCACAATGCAGGATATCTGTAATGTGGAAAAAGAAACAAGAAAAAAATGTTTAGAAAAGCTGAAACTGATCTTTCCTTATCAGGCTGGCTTCAGAAATGGACACTGTATTACTGACCAACTTGCAACTATTGGTAAACACTATCCAGTGTGCATTCATTGTTCGAAAACACGTTACAGAGGTTTCTTTGATCTGTTGCAAGCATATGACAGAACCTGGGGATATGGTATACTCTGCCAACTCCACTCTTGGGGCCTCAGGGGAAGATTACCCATATTCTTACAAAGTTTTCTAGAAGAAAGACACTTTAGAGTAAGGGTGTCAGACAAACTGTCTTCACGTAGGGAGCAGGGGAAAGGTATACCTCAGGGATCTGTCTTTAGAGTAACGTTATTCCTGATTGCAATAAATGGGATTACCAAAGAAATGCCGGGGAAGAAAAGCCCATGGACGTTAAAAAACGCAAGCATTGACTTGTCATTAGAGGCGCTTAAAAAAGTGATACGTCGCCGGAAATCTACAAAGCACTCTTCCAAGAAAATATACACGATTTTAGAAGCTGCCATCAAATATACACCAATGGCTCAAGACAGAAACATGTGTTGGTTTTGGAGTCCTCATGCCTGATAGAACCGGCATAAGGACTCCGTTATCAGCATGTCTACCATGCCGAACTGATGGCGATAAAGGAGGCTATAAATCACTGTATGAATCTTCAGGGACACCTTATAATCTGTAGTGATTCAAATAGTGCACTCTTGGCGATTCATGACCAGTTCACTAAGGACCTACTCCTTCGAGCTGATAATGATTCGCTGGGGACATTACAGCTACTGGGGAAGCAAGTTTCGTTCATATGGATTCCAGGCTATGCAGGAATCCTAGAAAATGAAGAAGCAGACGTCCTAGTTAAGGAAGCGACTTCAATTGCCTTCCCGGCGAATTCTTGCTCACACCCTCGAGACGCGAAACACCAAATAAAAGAAATCTGATGGAAACAGTGGCAAAGAAGATAGGAAACAAGCACAACCCACTTGAGAACAATTTATCCCTCAGTTCGCACTTCAATAGTCTACGATGGCCTTTGTCGACGAGACTCAGTGTTAATTACAAGGCTACGTATTGGACACACACGTCTAACACATGGCCATCATCTTTTCGGTAGGCGTCATCCAACGTGTAATCATTGTGGTGATGTACTTACCGTGGACCATACTTTAGCGGAATGCTCCCAGTTGCAAAGAGGCAGGGACTGGTTTGATATTAACAGTACTGGAATTTTGAATAAAAAAGTTCATTACTTGGAAGACCTCATAGTTACTTACTAAGACCAGTAAGGACACTTCAACTGACCTTTAAAAACAACAATAAAAATACTTATATCCAGTTACTAAAATATCACTTTCCTCAACCAGGTATATTCTTAAACTTGGCAATGTTTAGTTTTTCTCTAAAGATAATTTTGGCACAAAAAAAAAACATTGCCAAGTTTAAGAATATACCTGGTTGAGGAAAGTGATATTTTAGTAACTGGATATAAGTATATAATAATAAAGCGTTTATTAACATCTGCACAAATTATATAGCACATTGGTTAATTGTGATACGTAACGCCATTTTTATGAATTCACATATTGAGAATACAGAAAAAAAAAAAAAAAAATAGTACATACTAAATTGAATTACAGAAACAAAAAGAAAATAATAAAAATAAATAAGTCTGGATATAAGTATTTTTATTGTTGTCTTTAAAGGTCAGTTGAAGTGTCCTTACTGGTCTTAGTAAGTAACTATGAGGTCTTCCAAGTAATGAACTTGGACATTTCTTTCTTGTATCATCTCTTGTATTGGCAAATATTTTTGGCTGAATTAATACACCAACTCATACTACTTTTTTGGAGTGTAGAATGGTAAGGCGTTTTGGGGGGTTTTAGGAGGGGATATTTTTGAGGAAGGGAGTGTTTCTTTGTGGGGGCAGGACCTTGGCCTCTATTTCACATTTATGTTTTTTTGGGGATCTCATTACTTTTTTCTAAGTATTAAATAGAATTTAGTTGCCGCATACCTACTGGCTTTTGTAATTCATATAAAACCAGGGTCTTTGGATTCTGCATAAGGTTCTACTTACTGCTTGATATTTGATACCAATGATCAACCTACATACATTTAATCACTAGACTAGAAAAGTTAGAAGCTCTTCCAGTTGACATTACTCTAGAGGAAAAATTGATTGCTCTCTCAACTAAACTATTACACAGTAAAACACAGGAACCTTATCCCGAGGATAAAGATCACAATAGGGAAAGTGTAGAAGGCCTTCAAGAAAAATATAAGAACAAAGACGATACATTTTGGGTTTGTGATCCTAAACTTTGTAATTTAGATGGCTCGACTTTGAAAAACTTAGTATCTGCTTTCAAGTATATTATGCAGTGAAACCCTACGACTTTATTTACTACATTTAATAAAGAAGTCACAACTGTTTTTGTTAAGATCCGTCGAAATGTTTTTTAAAACATCAAATATAGGTTCTCCTTACCAAGACGATTCATTTGATACCCCACATGATGGGTTTCAGAAGGAATGATGGCATTTCGATGGAACAAAATGTACAAAACGTCATAGGTAATATGACACTCCCGTATCAAGACCTACCTGCGTGCCAAGTTTGGTCAAAATAGGCCAAACGGTGTGAATTTGTATAAGGAACAAACATACAGACAGACAGCTGAAAGACCTTTTTTACCTAGCCTAGTACATTCCCCGGACCAAGGCCTACCTGTGTGCCAAGTTTGGTCAAATGGTGTGAATTTGTGTAAGGAACAAACATGCAGACAGACGATTTTGACTAGCCTATGACACTACCCGGATAAAGACCGACATGTGTGTAAAATTTTGTCAAACGGTGTGTATTTGTATAAGGAACAAACATACAGACAGACAGCGGGTATAAGATTTTTACCGAGCCTATATGCGTCTAATTGTTTCTTAAAACATCAAATATAGGTTCTTCATACCGAGACAATTCATTCGATACCCCACATCATGGGTTTCGGACGGAATGATGGGTTTCCGAAGGAAGTAAAAACTGGCACGCCCCTGCCCCGGAAGCGGAGTCAAACACAACTTTTCGCGATTTTTCGATTTTTTCCTTTAATAACGTCTTCATATCTATCTTCATGCAAAATTTCAAGTCTCTAGCATCATGGGAAGTGCCTAATAATTTTGATGAGTCAGTGAGTGAGTCCTACAAATCCCGATTTTCGATCGCTTATATCTCAGAAACTATTGGGTGTAGAATTATGAAAATTTCCAGTTTTACTCACATCTAGTAGTATAATGTCTGTGTAAAATTTCATAACTTGATCTTTACCTGGTTGAAAGTTATGAGAGGGTAAAAATCGGTTCTAAGACCGCCTGTAATATACACACAGTATGCTTAGGCCGGAACTTTGCCTGGCGCACTACCGTGCGCCTAGATATTGAAAAATATAAACATTAGTAAAGATTTAAAATTTCAAATATTAAATAATTTGATAATTTTCGGCTATTTTAATCAATAGGGTATTGTGCTAAAGGCCATTGTAGTCGACGCACAATAAATAATAAAAAAGAAAAAGAAATAAAAACAGTCAAATCAGGGCTTAGTGACAAAACAATGAAACCAAACTACTGTAATATTCTTAAAAAAATCAGGACCACAAATAATTAGTTTCCATAGACAGATCCATGTTTATTAATACACAAATTCATACAATAGCTGATGTGTTTGATGACAGAATGAAATCACAGAAAATTTCCCCATTTCTGTAATAGCTAATGAATTATTATTTACTTTAAGCCGACAAGAACTGGCATAGGAACTTGATTAGATGTTTTCCTGCAACACCTAGCTCGGTTACAGTGTCCGTACAGTCGGAGGAAGGCCCGAGTAAATCTCGCTGAACTAAAGAACTTTGAAATGAATTTTTGTAGTTTTTTGGGGGTATTTATTTTTTTCTATTTATTTTTTGTTCTATTATTACTTTAATTGTATTTAATTCCCCCCATCTGGGAGTCATTTGTTAAAATTGAGATTTTTTAACTATATAATTGGGTTTTTATTGTACGCTGTGATATTTTCTGGTTTTTTATTGTTGACTTCATTTGTTATTGGACTGATCTAGGGTTATTGGAGTCATTTTATTTCAATGCTTCCATTTGCAATCATTGTTAACAGGACACCGGGGAAGACAAACAGTTTGATTTTTTCTTCGTCCTAGTTACTATGATTAGCTACCAACCATAAGTGTAAGCATTGGCGGCTCTAGACAAACATTTCTGGAGTGCCTAATTTAGTATGGGCTTACCGCCGAACAGTGGGGCCGAACGTCTTTTCGTGTTTCAAAGAAGGCTACAGCCTCCAAATCTTAATCGATTTTAATGCATTTTTTAAAAAATGAAAGCTAATAAAATTTAGAACAACTCCGTCTGGCCAGAATTTTGATTTCTGTTTCCCGTGTTTATTAAAATTCGTGTAAATAATTTACAAAGTTTTACAACTGAACATAAAATAATATTTTATTTTTCATCTAACTTAATATCAGCACTGATACCGTAGAAATTAAACATTCAAATCCTGATTAGACATGGAAAAAATCAAAATCTATTTTCAAATCACTCAAAAAATCATATTATTTCAATTCGTCTCATTGTAAATTAAGATAAATTGACGTTTTGAAGATGCCAATCTGATTTTTTTCTAATTCTAATCAGGATTAGAATGATTGATTTCAACGATATCAGTGCTAATATTAGGTTACATGAAAAATAAAATATTATTTTACGCTAAATTGTAAAGATTCGTTAATTATTTACAAATAATTTAATAAACAGGGGCAAAAAAACAAAAATCTGACCTGACAAAATTATTCTAAATTTAATTAGCTTTCATTTAAAAAAAAAAAAAAAAAAAATGCATTAAAATCGGTTAGGATTTGGAGGCTGTAGCCTTTTTTGAAACACGAAGAGTCATTTGGCCCCACTGTGCGCCGTGCCTCGGGGTGTAGAATCAAATTTTTATAATCAGGCACATGGAAATCATTAAGGAAGTATTTGATAAACTAAGAACACACATTAATTTGCTTGAACAATTTGCATTTCTAACTTAATCGAAAAAGATTGTGAATTTTCCTTTCACCACCACTGATTGTAAGTTGTTTTCCATTAATGAAAAAAGAACAGTGATTTTATTATGAACAAATAATAAATTAATACGAAGCGAAATGACTATTTAGAAATTATTAAAATGCTATGTTTACATGTGTCATTATCTGGACAGAATCAGCAGCAGTAATAATTGTATTAAGGAGTCACGCTAACTCTCTATTGAAAAATCGTTCATTTAATGCTCCCCAAACGAGACCACTTTCTCTGTAATTTCCTGCCATTTGTGACAAACTGGTCGCTCTATTAAACAATATTAACTTATTGAAAATTACTTCTTATATTTAATTATTTACAATTACTTCTTAACCGAGAATTAAGGCGTAATTTATATTTGTTTATTATATATTCTCAACATTTTGTTCTTAGGTTTGTGAATTTAAACCATCAGCTATATTCTAGCTACAAAGAAGCCTGTAAAAAATCCATCCATAAAAAATCTGTATTTTTAAAAAGGAGACGAAAATATTAAAATTGAATAATAAATATTATATTGTATCACTGATTTATGATTAATATTCTTCTGCTTGTAAATAACACCGCCAAACAAAAAAAGTCCGGGCCCAGAGAACAGACCAACCATAATTTGTACAGCTTATTATTGCACGGACTTTAAAGTTACCCAGGAAACACCATGTGGAGGTAACCGTGCTTGTTTCCGTTGAGGTGGAAAAATACAACAACCACTAAAAAAGTTAGGTAAACAGAAACAAATACACGTTGAAAATAATAAAACTAACAACTTTGAAGTTTTAAGCACTTATCTCTTCGATTGACATCGCCTCACCGAACATTACAACAGAATCTTATTGTAGAGAATTCAGCCTTTCGAATAGCCGCCTTCCATTTACTACGATTTCCCAACCGTTTTCAAAATATTTTAGAAAATATACTGAGATCCAAAAACTTTGTATCACCATTAATTCAATTTATTTTCTATATACTTCTTAAGTACAAACTATTTGGGGTGAGTTCGGACACATTTTCGAGGTTTTCTCGTAATAACAAAAGACAGAATTTTTATAAAAATCTGGAAAAATTAATGTATGAACCCTTAACCTTCCTCTATCGAATAGTGTCTTTTGTTTTTTGAATATCTCAAAAATTTTCAATTTTTTTTATTGCTAAAATGTGTCCGAACTCACCCCTACGTGTGGGGTGAGTTCGGACAGTCTTTAATTTCTGTAAAAATCTAAACTTAAACTGTAGTTGAAGTGAGTTTGGTCATAATTAACGATATTCTGAAGAGGAATATTTCTTAGATTTATAAAATATTCTTTAACTTTTTCCTTATCCACTTCTGCTCTACACCTTTTGATGCTTTGTGCAAGGCGCTCCATTAATGGCTGATTCATTTTCATATAGGCGTAAAACCATTCATGTCTGGCGAATATCATAATCGAGTTAATGGAATATCATAATCGGTGAATAACATAATCGGCGAATTTGGCGAATATCATAATCGAGTTAATGGTAAATCACATTCAGCTGCAGGAAAATTCTCGTTGGTATTTTTTTTTTTTCTTCTTTTCTAAATTTAGTTTAGCCTCCACTTTTTTCTGGTGTGTATACCTCTAAATTTATCATTTAAAGTCGATTTATGTATTTTGTTGAACAACAAATTACATAAATCGATCCGCTGCCTCTCAGAGTCTTCTTCTTGGTTTTGACATCGTCAATCACATTTTTCAAAACCTCTTTGGAATAAATACTGTTTTCCTTTAGGTCAAGAGGAAGCGGGTATAATTGATGTATGTCCGAACTCACCCCACGGTATGCGAGTTTTTTACTTAAACGAGAAAAAAAAGTTGTTGAACAAAAAAATAAATATATTTATTTACGTATCATTAGACAACATATAAACCTACTATACAATATGAAAAATTAGGGTTTAATTACTTACACAGCCTCCACACAGATGTTTGTTTCTAGCATTTCGAAAATCATGGAAATTACAACTTGCATTAAAATATTCGTTACTCACTTCAAAGTGTTCTCACGGCGATTTCGGCTTAACTACATGTGAAAAATGTAATATCGATCGTATTTGTCAAGCCAATTATGTCCCTAATGAAAAAAAAATACTCCAGGTCACGTGATTTCCTGCGCCATGCACTCTTGTCCGAACTCGTACTACCTGTCCGAACTCACCCCAAATGACAGTACCAAAGTGTAAATATCTTAGATTAGATGAATGCCAAATACCTGGTACAAGTTTAGCGTGACCCAATCATCGTTTCTGAATACCCAAACAGAAAATTAGTTTGGAAAAGTATTTCTATCACTTTTTCTCAGAAATCGCTTTAAAAATGGTTTCATTCGTTTTCCTACGTTAAGGAACCTATATAACCAGTACTTGCAAGCATATGGACTCGAAAATGTAAGCGTTCCGATTTTTTGTCGAAGTTTTGCTCCGAAAACCATGTTCCAGTAAACGGATAGCTGGTTAATGAAATGTCATCAAAATCAGACTATTTTTGAGCCCATAAGGCTTTAAATATAAAAAAAAAAACCTTTTAGCGAGTGTTTGCATTCTAAACGGATTGTCCGTGCAAAATTTCAAATTTTGGTGTCAAGTGGTTCGGGATATTATTACCTCAGATAGGCCATCACCTAAACTCTATGAGGGGCAAAAACACAATTTATTTCTAGTTATTCAAGGTCTGCCGTCATAGTTGAAACTAACCTCAATTAAAAATAATACTATGAAATAGATACATTACGGTAACAGCAGTTCTGTTATCGTCCTAGCAACGCATGATGCCTAGGCGTGCAAGCTCTAACCAACTAAAACGTGGAAATATCAAAAAAATACTAATACTAAAAAATTCGAATATCAAAAAATCCCTTCTTAGCGAGTGTCTACGTTCTATAGGGAGTGCCCATGCAAAATTTCAAATTTTTCTGTCGAGTGATTTGGGCTGGGCGATGATAGGACAGTGAGTGAGTGAGTGGTTTTTGACAAATATATAGTAGACTAGCTGAATACCCGTGCTTGACCACGGCCGATAAGTATTTTTTATATTGAGTTAAATAAGATATGATCAAAATTAATGCTACTGTATTTGTACAGCTTATTATTGCACGGACTTTAAAGTTACCCAGGAAACACCATGTGGAGGTAACCGTGCTTGTTTCCGTTGGAGAATAAAAAAAAAATACAACAACCGCTTAAAGAGTTAGGTAAACAGAGACAAATACACGTTGAAAAGAATAAAACTAACAACTTTGAAGTTTTAAGCACTTATCTCTTCAATTGACAGAACATTACAACAGAATATTTTTTGTAGAGAATTCAGCCTTTCGAATAGCCGCCTTCCACTTACTACGATTTCCCAACCGTTTTCAAAATATTTTAGAAAATATACTGAGATCCGAATACTTTATATCACCATTAATTCAATTTATTTTCTATATACTTCTTACCTACAAACTAACAAATTTGAAGTTTTAAGCACTTATCTCTTCGATTGACATCGCCTCACCGAACATTACAACAGAATCTTATTGTAGAGAATTTAGTAACCTTTCGAATATCCGCCTTCCACTTACTACGAGTTCCCAACCGTTTTCGAGATATTTTAGAAAATATACTGATATCCGAAAACTTTGTATCACCATTCATACAATTTTTTTCCATATACATACTTCTTTTCTGAATACCCAAACAAAAAATTATTTTTGAAAAGTATTTCTATCAATTTTTCTGGTAAATGGCGACATTACTCGCTTAAAAAATTGTTTCATTCGTTTTCCTACGTTAATGAATCTTTCGCACAAATTTCGCTCCAAAAACCATGTTCCAGTTAACGGATTCAACTGGTGAACTTTTAAATGAGAAGAAAGATTTTTGAACCAAATTTTATCAAAATCGAACCATTTTTGAGCCGATGAGGAACTTCTTAATAATTCAAACCCCCGTAAAAATACTTAAACATTTGAATATAAAAAAAAAACCTTAGATACATATAATCAGGGCCCCTAGGGGGGAAAGCAGCTCGACCTCAAAGATCTATTGTGCCCTTTCTTAGCGAATGTTTACATTCTAAACGGATTGCCTGTGCAAAATTTCAAATTTTTGTGTCAAGTGGTTCGAGAGGGCTTAAATCCTATGAGGGACAAAATCACAGTTTATTTCTAGTAATTCAAGGACTGCCATCATAGTTGAAATTAACCTCAATTAAAAATAATACTATGAAATAGATAATGTACAGTAACAGCTGTTCTCTTATCGTCCTAGCAACGCATGCTACCTAGGCTTGGCTGCTCTAACCAACTAAAACTTTAAACCCCTCAAAAAATACTTAAAAATTCGAATATCAAAAAATCCTTTCTTACCGAGCATCTACGTTCTCTAGAGAGTGTCCATGCAAAATTTTAACTTTTTCTGTCAAGCGGTTTGGGCTGGGTGATGATAGGACAGTGAGTGAGTCAGTGAGTGAGTGGTATTTGACAAATATATAGTAGATAAATGACTATTCATCCAATAATATTAAATATGAATATACGGTAATGAAAAATATTCCCTTCTGTATCTATTCGTCATAATTAATTATTATTAAGTAATAAGAGAGAGAGAAAAAACAAAGAAAATAAATAGTAACAACAAAAAATAAATAAAAATCATATTCAGTAATAGGCAAAAAGTATCTTCTGTAAGTGATTAAATGATTACTTTAGGCAAAAGTCTAAGATGACCGTTATGCCGAAGCCTGTCCAATGTTTTTATATTATTCAGATAATACATAATAACAATTTGTAATACGTATTAATGCGAATTGATTTCGATTCTCCGGGCATCTGTGTTCCGTCTATATGGTTTCGTTTTCGTTGCTTGTGTCAATAGTTACATTCGCGAGTGTTTTATGTATTTAGTTGCGACTTTTGCGTACCTAGCCGCTTCCTCCTGAATACCTCCCCAGTACTGGACACCCGATCAGAAAATGGAATATGGTATCATTTTTTTCTTTTGCCTATTTTTTTTTTTTTTTTGTGTGTGTCTCATTTGCTCATCGTGATTCCCTAAAGAACTACCTTAAGTAACATCTGTTAAATTTAAAACCATTCACTAATCTTACCGTTCCGACTGTCAAAAGAAATTTTATACACAAATATTTTACAAATAGTTCAGAATTGTAGTTACTGAATTCTAAATGACAGTGTAAATCTTCTTTGTTCAATTAAATTCAGATTGGCTCTAGCAGGATTAGCACCCTCCCCTCCTTAATCCTCAGTCCAATCCTTTCCCTTGGAAAACATTCTAATCCTGCCCTATTTAGCCTCCTTAAAAGGGAAGAAATAGCCAACCATTCTACAAAGCTATTCCGCAATATATAACCACCGGCAAACCTGTGATCAAGCGCGAAGGAACGAAGGAATTCTTTTAAAAACTAAAAAAAACAACGGAGAGAATGAGACCGTATTGATCCTGTAATGTAGAAGGAATACCAGATAGTAGAGTATTTGTAAAAGAGCCCACCTAAAATGTGATTTAAAAGGTTCCATTGTCACGCTATCCAAACCATCACACTAGCATATTGCCTTTCTTTCCAACCTGACTATAGACATTGTAGTCACTTCTCTCAGAGTAGCTTTATTTTTTATATTGATACAAATAACAAGAATTTCCTCTGTGCTAGTTTTTTTTGTAGAATCGATACTGGAGGTAATTTATGAAAATGAGCCTGTCCCTCTGTGGCCAATTTCAGAGTTTAGGCCTAGGCCCTCTCCGGTAAGAAAATAAAAAGGACCATAGAGAACATAGGACTTTCCCTCTTATTCTGCCTTCTTTTCCTCTTTATATTACTGAAATTCACGTTAGTAATAATATGAAGAGAAAATTCAAATAACTTGTGAGAATTAATGGGTTCAGAGAAGAGGGTTTTTTTATTGATTATTTTTTTATCGGCACATTATATATTTCTTTATATGCATTCGTGAATATAAAGGATTATAGGAGATTTGAATTTAACAGATCAAAACATCGCCCCCGATTAACGTCAGAAGCACTTTTAGATGAAATACTGTAGAACTCTTTCGTTGGAGCTTGGGGATGGCCCACCCCAAGTCAAACAAAGATTGGTGAACTGCACACATCGACACACCCATTTGATTAAACAGAAAACCACTGATAACACATTACTTAAAAGGTCTTTGGAGCAGATCTGTGTGCCATTGTCTTCTAAGGGAAGAAACACAATTACAGCGGAGTGCAGCTTTTTGGAGCGAAAGAATCAATTCCATGCAATCCAATTGGACCGTTCACACAAACAGCGAAGCGCAGTGTTTTACTTCGGAACAATCACGTTTGTTTTTTCGAGCGTTTGGAAGCGCACGAGCCCACAGTAATGTAGGACATTGGGCGAAAATAAAACTTTTTGGAAAAAATAAACTTTAATTTTGGATTTTGATTGTATTGTTAGTTGCAAATAAACCCTCTTCAACTAAGCAAATTGAGTTTTAGCCTTATTATTGCATTGGTAAATAAATTATTATTCTTCCACTACACATTAGGGGTACCTACTATAATAAATACAAAAAGGTTTTTAAAAATTCACCTAATTTTTTAGGACCCATTTCTATTACTTTTACGTATCTAGACAAACGTTTTAAAATTAGAATAATTACCTGAAACAACTAGCAATAAACTAGAGTAATCAGGTTAGAATTAAACGAAATCTTTCTCATTGTCACTAAGAATCTTCCAAGGAGTCCCAGAGTTACCTCCTAAGAAAACCTTCTCAACTATTTCTAACTGAAATGGAGGCATTCTCCTCCCCAGTGTATCCGTGTTCATTACTTACATTGAGAATAGCCTCTTTCTCAGCCTGTAATTCCTAGTTATTACTATGGTTTAACTTCCACGTGCCTTAAGTGTGATAATTGTTGCAGATAAGTTGTCTGAGAAATTAACTTAAAATTTCGTGTTTTTTGAATTTTGGAAAACGGTTGAGCGGAAAGAATTGTTAAAAAGTGTCAAAAGTCCTTTTTTTTATTTACTCCTTAACTTTGACAAAGTTAACTCCAAAGTGATTTAAAACATAGGAAAACTAAAACTAAACGGAATTCGGAATCATTAAAAGCTGAATTCGTAATATAAATTAGAGATGCATGATTTTGTGTGTGTGTGTGTGTACATATATACTAGCTGATACCCGGAGTGCCAAAATAAATTAGAAACCAAATAATTAAAATACATAATATTAATATCTAATGACGCAAATATGAAACTGTTCGGGTTCACAGTTTCAAACCCGTGACCTCCGAACTGTGAGTCTTAGACGAAGTTTGGTCAAAATCGGTCAAACGGTGTGGATTTGTAGAAGGAACAAATATACAGACAAACAGCTGGTAGACGTTTTTGGCCTAGCCTACGAGACTTCCCGGATCAAGACCTACCTGTGTGCCAAGTTTGGTCAAAATAGGTCAAACGGTGTGGATTTGTATAAGGAAAAAAACAGATAAACAGACTGACACGAGATAAAAAAGAAGTGGTTGTCTCGAGAAGAGCGCCGTTTAATTTCTGTGGTACACAAAGATGAGATGAGTTATAGGGAGATTCAAAGTCACGTAAAACTCAGTTCATTCACAGTAGCCAAGGTAATTCGGTTCGGAGAACCGTACGGTAACTTTTGCTCGAACTGGAAGACTACTAGCTTTATCAATGAGGGAGAAACAAGTGGTCTAAGAATCGCTTCCAACTCATGTAAAACGACCCAAGCTATTGCCTAGGAATCCTGAGTTCACACCAAGTTTAAAAACGCAATGGTTACTGCAAACATTGCAAAAATGTAGTGAGAAAAAAAGTAAAACGAAAATCTGTTCCATCATAAAATGGCTCGAATGGCTTTGGCAGAAAACAATATTTTAAGGACTGATTAATGGAAGAAAGTTATTTTTTCTCGTGAAAAAAAAATTGATTTGGATGGACTTGATGGTTTTACTTTTCAACCCCCCTTATATACGCCCATGTCATTCACAAGCCTTCTTGTCGCCCATAAGAATGCATATTGCCTTTTAAACGCCTTTAATGGCGTTTATGTATCAAAAAGTCTGTATATATTTATTTATTTTAAAACTTGAGTTGCTCTATAAATATATTCTAGAATATCACATTATCTAATTGTCTTACCGTAATCCCGGTTCTGAATGAAATTTAAATTTCTCCATTGAAGAAAAAATTAACTTGCTATTTTTTGTTCCGAAGTCTGTAACTCCTGTAGTAGTTAAAAATAATTCATTTTTTTGCAACTTATATAAGTAAATTACCAGCAAAAGGCGGAGAGTTTAAGCCTTTTAAAACATTTACTAAGCCTGATCATTGGCTTAATATTCATGGCTGGATGTTAATTGCTCTTCATTAATAAATTACTAATTTAGGATAGTTGATAAATATGGAAATCGTCGTTGAGCATCGATTAGCCCGTCCTATCCGATCTGGCATTCCTAGTTGGCTATTCTCTCAATTTATCCTCTCAGACTTTTATAATGTTTTAATAGTCTTTTCCTCGATAGGACTTCATTTCTCCTCTTCTTTAAGGCTACAAATCCAGTGTCAGCGCGATGAAAGCTACGAAATCAAAATTAGTTGAAATCATTGCTGTTGGTTTCATGTCATGTGGTTTATTTTCTTCGCTATGCTCTATTACCTTGTGCGATCAAAATAATTTTCTTGGGTTTATAAAAAACAAATAAATCAATATTTTTTCAATTCTTTATATCAAACGTTTTATATTTTATGTTATAATATCCCAACAAAAATAACTTTCCATTTTTCGAAAAAAAAAAAAATGGCCGCGCTGAGTCCGACGAAACCTTCTTTTTTGACGGGCGATAGTCTGCAGGCGACAATTTTTAATCTAGAATGAAAAAATAAAATCATTTCGAAAGAAGAAGATTAAACCTAGTAACGTAAGTAGGATTTTTAAGAAATATCAATTTTTTTCGAAAATGGTAAACAAAAAATTGTTTATAAAATCGTAATAATTCAATTAATCTGAAAGATCCTGAGTATATCACTATCAAATATCATTAGAAAGCTGCAGTTAAAATTTGAAGTTGATCAGGCAAAAATGTTCATATTTTCCTATTTTTTTTCATCCTTTTTTGTAATAAAGATTAAAAAAATCAGTTTTGAAATTTATTGAAGGAGGACCAAAAGATACATATTTTTCATACACCTATGTGATAAGGGTGGTTCACCCTACAGAAAGTTTTTTTACTTTTTGGACAACAAGTTTTATTTTTATTTTCTTATGATTTGGCACTAAAAAATACATACGACCCTAAATTTTCAACCTTCTTCAATTTTATAATAACAAAGAGAAATAAGGCTCCAGATTCTAACCTGTTCTTGAATTTAATTCCATCATTCAATTACTGTTTCCAAATGACATCGTTCGGAGTAACGGAAATAGTTAAACATAATGCTGCAAATGGTCAAATATTTAATTCAACATTCAAAATCAAAAGCCAAATTTATCTTGCTGCCAATGACAAACTAACCACATCAAGTTTTACAAATTTACTTCTTGCGAGGTGATGTCTCCGAAAGCGCTCTCGCCAATAGCGTGGATGCACGTTGGGGCTACATTAACCTCAATTCACGGTTTGCAAGGCGGATCGTCAGTAAGCTGGACGATCTATTGAATGAGCAGAATGAATTGTTGAAATCATTTAAATCACACATGCACAAATTACAAAGTTACAATCACGCTACTGTCATCAATCCTGATAAAGAACCATCTGAAGAGTACATTTAATGCACCTGATGCTGATGACGTTGGAATCATGATTGGCGACCATACAGCTTCTCAAGATATCGTCATTCGAAGAAGAAATAATAATCTTGAAACCAATGCTGATACACACCATTCATACTAGCTATCCAATATCCGCTAATGTTCTGGAAGGGACAAGACGGATATTGCAAAAATATTAAACAACGAGACCCTGCGACAGGTACGGGATTATTATTTCACTAACAAAATACTCACTAGAAACGATGTATGTGACAAAACAACATTTGCCGGGTATGCTAGTGTATGTATATATATATATATATATATATATATATATATATATATATATATATATATGGTACTTACGTATTAGCGTCAAAGCAGGTTAAAGAGTCGGGTCTCAGAGAGCTGGATCAAGGAGTCAAATCAGTTTTTTCCAATATGGCGACGGGATTATCAAAGATTTGGGTTAACTAGAGTTATGATATAACCTTTAGCTAGCGAAAACGCGTAGCACTTATTTTAATAGCATAATTGCTATGCGTTTCCGCTCGCTACGCTCGCTCAAGGTTATATCAAAACTCTATTCAATCCAACTCGTTGATAATATAGATCAAGGATGGTTTTCGCTGGATAATGGACTGATAAACGATTTCGCATTGCTTCGAAACAGTAGCTTTCATCCTAGCTATTCTGTTGTCGCTAACTCGCACAAAAACTGAAATCGCGTAACAAAAAAAACAACAACAATTGCGTGGGCAAATAAAGCACAAATGAATTGCATTAAAAAGACAAAGGGAACAAGATGGCTACTATAAACACAATAGATGATATCTCTGATAGTGATTGACCAATAGAAATGCGTTATCCATGATCCAGATCTCTGAAAGAGACCCGCCTCTTTAACCTGCTTTGACGCTAATACGTAAGTACCATATATATATATATATATATATATATATATATATACATTTTAACAGGGGTAATGTTCGGTATATGTAGGAAGGATCATTGACAATTTAAAAAACGTTTTAAAAATTCGTTCACGAGTGTAACCTCAATAGCTACATTTCTTTAAAATCGCTTAACAATATATTTTTAGCACTAAATTACTCAAATTCGTCGGGAGAACCATTAAAATCTAATTATTCTAAGTATTAATAAAATGCTTAATAACTGTTCTTTGCACGAAAGCCTCTTCTCCTTGAGATATTAATACTGTAAAATTATACTGGATTAGTTTCTTCTGGTTTTATCTCCTATAAACCTACTTCAGTAGGACTGTAATCCCATTATATGGGTATAGCCACAATAAAGTTGTGATTTATTTATTCATTTTCTGTTGGTACATTAAAAATAATAATGAGAGAGTCGAGAAGAGATCGACTCAGAGAGAGGGAGAGAGAGAGAAAGAGAGAGAAGAGAGAGAGAGAGAGAGAAAGAGAGAGAGAGAGAGAGAGAGAGAGAGAGAGAGAGAGAGAAAGAGAGAGAGAGAGAGAAGAGATCGACTCAGGCTGGTGTACCAGGTAATCAGGAGGAAATTCAAAATGGAAGTAATGCAGGCGAAGAAGCAGGCAGTCTTCGAGTGAAGGTCTAGAGAAATGCACGAGCCCTTGGGGCTCACCATACAGGACTGTAACTGGGAAAATATCGCCAAAGAACTTCTTCACAGCCTTCCTTGTTGACGGAGAGCATACATTGACCGCCGAAGAAACAATAGGGCATAAATTGCAAAATGCGTTTTCTAGGGACACAGCGGACACGGTATCTCATAAAGCCTCATCGTGGGACAATGCTGACGTTTCGGAAGTTATAAATTAAATAAAATCAGGAAAGGTGCCAGGACCAGACAAAATACAAGGAGGAATAATTAAGAATTGTAAGGAGGTCTTAATAGAGCATCTAGTAATCCTCTTTAACAAGTGCCTAGACTCGGGCAAGTTCCCTGAAATCTGGAAGGTTGCTCAGGTGTCGTTGATTGAGGAGCAGGAGTAGTCAGCATGTGTGCGAAGTCTTACTTTAAGTTTACTTTGCAGCTTGGGCAAGGTCCTAGAGAAATTAATTACGTTAATATTAGAAGGAGTATTGTCGAGACTCTCGCCATACCACCTAGGAGTAAGACGCAAAAGTATGACATGCAATAAGGTCGCGACGGAGGAGTCTCCTTCTAAGTATGTAGTGGCGGTATTTTATGATGTGCCTAGAGCCTTTAATAATTTATGGTGGCCAACTGCACTAAAAGAGTTAAATAGATTGGGCTGTCCAAGGAATATATTCTATTTAATTGCGAACTTTCTGAAGGATAGAACCGCCTATGTGGAGTTGCTTTCTTCCTGTCGCATGGGTAGACGATTTTTCTGTTTTAGTAGTGGCAGAATCTAGGGCAGAAATTGAAAGAAAAGCGGAGAGGGCCACTCAAATAATACTTAGCTGGTGTGAGGAGGGAAATTGCAGATAAATGCTGGCAAAACCAAATTTATCTTTCTGAAAGGCAACTTAAGTGAAAGATAACCCCCATGAATAAGAATTTCAAAAGAAATAATTGTACCAGTGAAGGAGGTATTTTACCTACGTGTTACCGTAGGGGAAAGGTTCAGTTCCGCACCTTAAAGATGTCCGGAATAAAACTGCCTACAGATTCTCAAGTCTAAAAAAGTTGGCGGGTACTACATGGGGTCTTAAGTACAGGCGCAGGATCACATTGTATAAGGCAGACTACCTGTCGATAGTGCTCTATGCTGCTCCAGCTTGAGGTGCACACATGAATATAAATGAAAAGAGAATCCTCCAGCAGTCTCAGAGGAGAGCACTTCGACTGGTTACTGGAGCTTATAAAACGGCGCCAACTGCGGCCCTAACGGTGATTGCAGGACCCCCCCCCCCCCTATTGGCATCCAAGTGGAGGCCGAGGTAGCAAAGTAGAATGTGAAGATTGGGCTCTCAGCGAAAGTCGACCAGAGCGAGTACGTTTGCCCAGCTGCCAGGTACGAAGATATAAAGGAAACCATCCAAGAAGCTGCGGTTTCTGAATGGGAGAGGCGCTGGGATGATGGAGATACGGAGCGACTGACACATGCGTGTCTGCCAAACGTGCGGGCGCGTCTTGAGGCGTGATGGTTTAACCCAAATCACTGGTCTGTTCAACTACTTATTGGCCACGGGTACATAAATGAGAAATTGAACTCATTAAATATTAAAGCCAGCCCGGACTGTAGATACGGGGAGATTGAAAATGTCAACTACATCATCTTTGTCTGCCCATCCTAAATGCAAACAAGATTAGACCTAGCCGGAGAATTCGGATTGTTGAATTGGCCGCCAGTGTCCCTCAACGAGCTACTCGCCAATGAACACGTGTGTAAGGCATTCTCATGGTTTGCATTCAGCATTTTTAATAGGAAGAAGGAACTGGAGGAACGTGAGTAACAAAATGGATTTTATGTCAACAATATAACATTATATTTTACACATAGTTATATATTGTAACATAATATTTTAACTTTGTAGCATCTAAATTAGTATAAGACTTATTGAGGCCCCACTGAGCAGAGGCGGTGGCGTCTCAATTGCGGGATCCCCTTATGTATTTTTGGCCATGCGTTTGGAATATGAAAAGAAACGAAATGATATTTTGGAATCTGCACTTTTCTGACATTGTATGGGAGAAAGGTGTGGAATGTACCCGGGACCCAGGCTCCTAGCCTCGGCAGACACGAGTGAGAACAGACTCACTGGAGTCGCAGAGGCGCGGACCGGGTCCCTTATAACTTATAAGTCGTGGATACAAAAATTAAAGTTTATAAATTGGTTGTACTGCTGGTATGGGGATTACCCTAAGGTACAGGAAAAAAAGAGAAACAGGGAGATTATTTTAGTTATCGCATTCAGAAAATTTATAAAGATATCAATGAACTGCGTGGTAGAGTTTTCTTTAAAAATAACAAACAAAAAACTCAACCTTGCCTCAAAGAGGATTCGAACCCGATTTTTTTATTTTTATTGTAAGAGAATAAATTTCTATATACGCATACAGTATTTTTCTATTTCAATGAGTAAATATAAAGGATTGAAAACATTAAAATTTATTAGACTTTAAGTACGTAGGATTTTCCGCAAGCAAAATAATTAAATAAAAAGGCTTGCTGAATAGAACATTATAGCCTTTTTAGCATTATGGGCTCGTTGAAAGAGGATCCTACATCATCACTTTGTATGTAAAGGGTGACCAAGAAAGGTTGCCTTTTTTATTTAATTTATAATGTGATACGATTCTTGAATATCAAAAAAATTATACATAACCATATAAGTAGGAAAAAATACAAAATAAACATTTATGAATTACGTACACAATGAAATATTCCGTGCAGTTTTTAGAGAAATTGATGATGTATAACATGTTCCATATGAAGCCTAAACGTTTCTGTGAAATTTAACGGATAGACCTAATTACACGGCGTAAACCTCGAAATTTCAAATAAGGAAAGGGGTAGATCAAAGAATGGATGAGGAAAACCTGCATTCTAGAAATCGAATACAATTTTCCGATTAATCAAAAGAACAGTAAAAACAAATCAAATACCTATGTATAAAGAGTAAAAATGTATAACATATAAAAAATGCAAATAACTTATTGATTAAATAAGCATAGATTGAATGGCATCTCGCAGAATATTATGAATTCCACTAGATTGGCTCCCTCATAGCCCAAATTCTTCCGGTCTTAATAATGCGTTTGGAATTATCTGCAAACCATGGAATACTTCCTTCTTAAAATCATTCAACAGAAATTATTTAACAATATATAATAAGATTGAAAGAAAATTTAGCTTAATACATGGGAATTCTTAACTAGGTTTCAATTCCCCAGGTTTTTCAAGAAACTCGTTTAGTAATTATTATTCTCTCTCTAAATAAGTATTTATTATCCATTCAAGATTTTGTCTAGAGACATTTTTAATACGCTATTGTAAAGGGAATCAAATTCCCTGTAAGAAAGCAAAATCAATAAATAAGCAGCCCCTGAAAAAGCTTTAATGAAGTACTTTGAACGAGGGGAAAAAAATGAAATTTAAAATTAATTTGACATATATGAGAGAAGAGAAATTCTTTATTTAAACCAAAATAAAGAGGGCTGCCCAAATATATTGGGTTGCTAAAACACAGCGTACTTATCAATCTTTCGAAAATTCATTTCAATTGGGTAAAATATGGTTTATTTTTAAATTAATTAGGAGTATTTCCAAGAAAATAAATTTTGGTGACGAATTTAATAAGAAATGTAAAAATACAATAAATAAATAATATAAATTTGAATGAAATTTTAAATTTATGCAATTACTATTATTACATCATTATTACATATACTCGGAATTTGAAATAAATCATTCGTATGAATCTGGAAACATAAGTTATTGAAATTAATTATTTAGCTAGTTTTCGGAATAAATCCCATATTTGTACATAATCGATTCTGCAATGTCATCTAAACCATATTGAACAAGATTGCTTTAACAGGATTCAACTGATTGAAGAAAAACTAGCGGTTTATTAGTTTTGTATATTCTTCCATGTTCAAACTTGTATGATATGTGATTTCCTACCGCCACAGCTTGGTTGAGGGTTACCAATTCCATTTATATGAAAACACTGTTGCCAAAGGAAAATCGAGGTTATTACATTATCCGTTAGCTCTGGTTCCAGTAGACTTTTTACCATTTTATATGACACCTCAGGAGTTTGAAAATCTGCCGACCGGTACATTTATTGAGGAGGTACGTGTTAAAGTTACTCTAAAAGGTATACGATGTAGCTTTGATACAGCAACAACTCTCTCGGGGCATGCTAATAATCAACAAACGATCTTTGGAATAACAGCCGTCGGTTTAAATCATAAATACCTATTAAGACATAGACGTGCTGTACCTAATGCCACATCACCTATGAATGCCACATATTGTGTAATAGAAAAGGATGACGTTGATAAAATCGTAGATCGTATGTGGGGTACTACAACGGCTGGTGCGGATTTTAATAAGCAATTCCCTACTAGCCTGTGGACAATAAGGTCTTTACCTTTCTATACGGTATTTTCATGTCTAAAGAGAAAGATAATGATTCCTTTAAACTGGATACAGGCCATATAGACCTAACTTCACAAAAGTGTTTAATGTTCTAGATCTGTTTGAATTATAAATATAAACCAAACTTTGCTCCGTTAAAGGTGAAAAAGAATGTGTCGAGCACTGATGCCGTCGTTGATAAAGACCATCAATGGCATGGTAATATATATTCCATGTATAATGTTAATGTAGCGGCCGATGGTGGATTACTTGACGCTAAAAGGATCTTCGGTGCACTGGTCACTATCGTGGGAAAAAGAGAATGCTTATAAGGTACCCGTTGAACAGGGCTATTACAAGACCACTCCTCAAAGACCGTTTCATACAATGTCTCAACCTCAAGTCCATATAGGTGTGTTACCTGTACAATCCAATGCTCCAAGTGATGTAGATGCTTCTTTTGTAAATGCCTCAGCATTATCTACTATATATTTGTCAAATACCACTCACTCACTCACTCATCTATCAACGCCCAGCCCAAACCGCACGACAGAAAATTTTGAAATTTTGCATGGACACTCCCTATATAACGTAGGCGCTCGCTAAGAAAGGATTTTTTGATATTCGTATTTTTAAGCATTTTTAGAGGGGTTTTGAGTTGGTTAGAGAAGGCAAGCCTAGGCAGCCTACGTTGCTAGGACGATAAAGAACAGCTGTTACCGTACATTATCTATCTCATAGTTTTATTTCTAATTGAGGTTAATTTCAACTATGATGGCAGACCTTGAATTACTAGAAATTAACTGTCCCTCATAGGGTTTTAATTGCGTTTCTTTTCTGCCTGTCCCCGTCAGATAGGCTTGCCATATTTTTGGAGAGTTAAACCGGGACACATTAATATGGGATGGGCATACCAGGGGGGGGGGGATAAAAAGAGTACAAATTATAAGCAAAATGGTTGGTGAGTTTTAAGCCTAGCAACTAACGGGAAGGGGGAATCCTGAACTGTTAGTCTACCCAAACCTTAAAAATAAGAACGGAACTTTTTTTGCTACTTGATTTTCTTAAAACAATCTCTCAGCCAAATAGTAGTGTCTGGCAGCCGGCAGCGCTGTGCAGGTAGTTCCAGCGTTTTACAGTTAGATTACTTCTCATTTCTTTGACACTGTGAGCAGTAGTAAAAATGTTAATTGTAGAAAAGTAACCGATTTAAAAAAGATTCTTATAAACATGAATTCATTACTTTTTACATCTTACAGCCCTTTCCGGGACAGTGATAAAACTGGGCGGGAAAACCGAAATAATTGCAAAATACCGGGACAGTCCCGGTCAAACCGTGATATATGGCATATCCTTAGGTTTTCCAGGCGAGGTAATAATATCCGGAACCCTTGCACAGCCTCCTCGCCTATAACCTTGGTAATACTCGTAAATATATTGGGTGTTACCATATGACTTCTAGGAAACATAAACTTTTAAATTTTAACGCCCATTGAATAAAATATAGTATGACGGGAACCGTGCTGTAATAAACTGCACAGAATTGTATAGTAACGTAATTTTAATGAAACATTATTTTACGCAATAAAATAACTACTTATCTGCCGTGACGAAGCACGGGTATTCAGCTAGTATTATAAAGAAACTGAGATTGTATTAAATTCAAATATTAACTCTTTGTATAACAGAGCCGACATTGTTGAACATGTCAGAGCCGTATATGATAGAGATTACAGTGTCCACGGTATGTATAATGTGGAACACTATCAAGGAATGGTGTCATGTACAAAATAAAAGACAATATTTTTGTAAAATGTATTTTTATTATCCATCTTTCTCTATAATATTATATTCCTCCAATAACCGAACAAAGGCTATTGGAAGGATTTTTAACATATGGTTACTAAAGTCATACGGCTTAAAACTGTAACTGGTCATTCGAACTTCAAATTCTTTGTTCTGAGGAAAAACACGTCTGTTGGTTGCAATAAAGGTCGGTGTTTTATTAACCGGCCTATGTGTTTTATATATGATATTAGCAGACATGTTTGCGCCTGAGAACAATAACTTAAATGTTTCGAATGATGCAGGTTCAACTGAAGGCTCGTCCATTAAAAGGAGATTACGGTCAATACAATATTCGAAGGGAAATTGTGAATATTTGTTAAATTTACCTATTATTCCGAAGTTAATCATAACTTCGGAGAGAAGCGAACACAACCAGGTTTTACCACAATCAGGAGGTCCATAGAATTCAATGCAAAGACGCTTGCCTGACTTCTTTGCTAGTAAACAATATATTCTAGTAAGAAATGATTCAAGCGTAATGGCGTTATGTGTAGCTTGAAATTCTAAGAATTCACGCAAAAGTGATACAGACGTGCCCTCATCGTAATACTCTTCAAGTACATTGCCGACTATTGAACTGTATAACTTCATAACAGATTGATTTCTATGAATGTTACACAATTCTATAAACGATATGCGTGAAAGGCGTTGCCTGTACAACTCCAGTGATTGTTGTAAAACAGGATGTGAATCAGTATACAGACCGCATTCTCCTTCCAACCAAACACGGGACCGATATGCGAGCGAGATGGGCGTTATCAGGTGGCATAAGAGCCATGAAAGGACGTTTGTCTTCGTGAGACCTTTTTTCTTCGGTCTCGGTTCAACAAGTCCTGCATGGATTTTATGATTCCCTGAACTCGCGACATCAGCATCATGTCGGTCCCGTCCTCCATCACAAATTGAATTTTCATTGCTCGCCGTCTCCACCATTGCTCTTGGGGCAGGCCGATCACCTCCTTCGTCGGATACAAAGACATTTGGAGAAGATAGGTACCTCTCCGCCCCATTACCTCTGTAGTAGACGAGGTACCTCGGCCATACACAGATATATGAGAGGAGAGCTCCATATCGGTCAACCCCGAATTCCCTGATGCGAAAAGAGCGGTGAAGTCGACGGGCTCCTGCTTCCCCTGCTCCACTGAATCCTCTTGAGGAAATGCCTGCAGCTCCTCTTTGGAACCAGAGGCAACGGCAGGTGGAGTTGGGGTATGCGCAGTCGTGAAGGATGTGGAGATGGTCGCGTCCACGCTGGTAGTGGAGGCTGATGACGATGAGCTGTCCTCCGCCCGACGTTTCTGCTAAGCACTGTCAGTAGTTGTTCATGTTTTAGATGACGTATTCTTACAGGACTGAGATGTTCTGTACCACAGTTTGTACAAACATTTTTCAACGAGTTATAGTGTTATTGTATCATATTCTGAAGTTTCCGCCCTTTTTTATAATGCCAATAGCACGTGGATGGTATCCATTCCGGCATTGGCCACGCCCAACGTTCCTTAACTTCGGAGATCTATGGGAACTAGTGCGTTCAATGTGGCTATGGCCGTTGGCGTTTGTATAGTATATACATATATTGTTCAACCAAAGCCCGTAATTGTGACAGTGGTCATGAAAAGAGTGCTTACATAGCTTTGAATTAAGGAAAATAAAATCGTTTTGACTGAAAATAATAAGTATAAAAGAATATCGAAACGGGGTGGTTATATTTTAACACATCAACTGCCCACTACAAAATACCTGCTAGTTTGTGAAATTGCCTAGGATCACAACTTTCATTAATTGCGCACGGCTACGGACTACCAGGGAACTAGTTTGCTGAGTTATTACCTTAGTCTGGCCTCAGACCACCAACTCTCTTAACTCCGGAATCCTCAAAAGTGCTATCGCAGTCAACGTGTTAAACTGCTAAAATTAGCATAGTAAAAGCATTATCTCACTACTTCCCAGAGTAGAAGAGAATGGTTTTCTAGTGGAATTATAGAGTTGGTTTACTGAGATATTAGTTTTTCGACTATGTAGTCCAAGAATAAACGAGTTACAGTGATATTATGTTATATATAAATATCTCTATCGTTAAAAATTCTCTTTCCTAAGGCGACAAAAGAGTCCCAAATTGACCCGAAATTGGTCTTGCATTCTTTTCGGCAGGTACGAAGCTCATTATTTCCAAGAAAACCAACAAACAAAATAGTTACTCTACTGTTAGCATTACTATTGTTATGTATTTATATAGTTCTAATTTATAATTATTCATTTAGGTAAATACATGTGTCAATTTATTTATTTTTTATTTTGTGTTTAATTTACGTGTTATAGATTTTTATATTTTTTCCTTGGTTACATAAACACTAATATATATATATATATATATATATATATATATATATATATATATAATTATATTTTGAATTATATGTGTAAGTAATTTATGCTAGACAACAGATGCATTGACCTGACTATTTTATTATTAGACTTCTGGAGGGGTTTTCGGTGATAACTCTTTACTTCATATAATGCTCATGTTTGAGGGGTTTCCGGTCATGTTATAAATAATTGCCACCTTATAAATAAATTAGAGGTATTTTGCTCAACGCAAGAATAAAGACAGGAATTTAATAATTTAATTGGAATCACTTGGCAAAGAAATAAATGAAAAATACCTCACCAAAAAAAGACAAATTATTTATTTACTAGCAAATTATTTATTTACTACTTCAAATTGCTATCGGTAACTTGACCCGTTTCTTTTTTTTTTAAATGTAGTTAAAATATCGGTATAAATTATCACTAACGTAAAAAGCTAATGACTTTCACAAAAAGATTAAACCAGTACGAATAAATGCTTGAAAGTGGAAAAACAAAGTCTAGAAAGAATGAGGTTGGTTGTCCGAGACATCTAATAAAGTATTCACAACATAGATGTCCCCTAGGTACACTCACAGATTTACGATTCAACTACTTTTAACGACCTCACATTTATTTATTTACTTAATACACATAATAATGGGATGAGTCAGAAAAAATGACCGTTTTCTTTGTGTTTGAACTTTGCATCTTAATTCCTCTCTTATTTACATTTGGGGGCTAAGAATTGTGATAAGAAGTTCATGTTTAATCCCGTCTGAATAATGTGGTAACCAGCATGCCCTCTATCCGGGCTCAGTACTTCTATAGTAACCCTTTGTTCACAATGCCTTTGTTTTGAATTATCATAATTTTGCTTTATTTTTGGAAACGTAAGTTTTCAGCAACTGAAGCCAATCGCTTAGTGATTGATTTTGAGGATGAAGACTTTTTGAATGAAAGGACGATGAGAAGGTGGTTCCAAAAATTTAATGAAGGTTATTTAAGCCTTGAAAAGGAATCTGTATCAGGGCGTGTTTCAGTAGTCAACCAGAACGCTCTGCGCACTGCTTTTTAAGCCGATCCTACGAAAAGCAATTCTACGAGGTTCTATTCAGTACAACTGCAGAGAATTTACGATGTTTTGGGTCAGCGGTATCCAGGTTTAGTCAACAGGAGGCAAGTATTGTTCCAACAAGATAATGCCAGACCCCAAATTTCTTATCATTTTCATCTCGCCTTATGAAACAAAAACTAGCTGATTTGGATGGAATCGAGCTTCTCCCTCACCCGGCATATAGTCCAGACCTAGCACCATCAGGCTACCACCAGTTCAGATCAATGGCTCATTTCCTTCGTGGAAAAACATTTCACAACTTGAATGAAGTTGAAAATGGCGTTCGTGAGTTCTTCGATTCTAAACCCAAAAAGTGGTACCATCAAGGATTTCTACAGCTGGCTTCCAAAAGGCGTCAACCCATACTACGCAATGGTATATATTTTGATTATTAATAACTTTGTAATTAGAAGAAAAATAAACTGTGATTTTTACCTATAAAACGGTCATTGTTTTCGACACGCCCTATTATTATTAGTTTTTTTGTTGTTTTTATATTCCACTTAAGAATTCCCTATACCTGGTAATTTATTATTGTTTTGCTAACATCTTCTGTGTAGACAATAAGCCAATAGTGTTGAGTTTACATTGCCTTATTTGACATATTACTAGTATTATTAAGAGTATTAATGCATATATTACGTAAGCACACGATGTTTAATGAACTAAAACTTATTAATATGATAAGTGGATAGCAAAAAAATTAAATTTAAAACCGAATTTAAATAAAACACTAGAAGAAAATTATTTTGAAAAATGTAACAATAAATCTTATAAATTTGGAATAAAATATAATTCTAACCAATGTTGTATCTTCGTTGTTATTGGAGGACTTGTAGACATTATGTTCTGCTGCATCCGTGTATATATATATATATATATATATATATATATATATATATATATATATATGTATATATACACACACACACATATATATATATATTTGATGATTCCCGCCTATTACATAATTTCAATACTATTGGTTGTATAATTAATTATTATCTATTTTTGTCAAATAATGATCAGGAATGTACGATGTGATTAAATGTTTATGTAGACAGTCCGTTATATTTACCTTTGTAATCGTTTTGAATTTTTCACTCATGCGAAACATTCTGCCAATATTCCGTATGATATGGTGTACCATTTTGATTGAGTTTATAGACTTTGTTCAATATGTGTGCTTATATATATTTACCTGTTCACAATCTAGGTGCCCCATTGCCCGTTTTGATGAAATTTGAGCTTTAGCTGGCTCAAAAATAGACCGGCTTTAAAGAAATTTGGTAAAAAAATGATTTTTCTAATGTGAAAGGCTTACTTCATTAACCAACAACCGAGTCTTTTTCCTTCAATATTACATTTGTCCTGTCCAGTAGCTGACCAGTTTACATTTTGCGTTTACTGAGTTATACATTTTGTATTTTCCAATATCCCAATTACAGATGTACTAATTTAGGATATCAGACACCTTAATATTTAGATCCAGTTTTTTTTTTTTTTTTTTTTTTTTTTTTTTTTAAAGTAAACTCTAATTCCGAAAGGTCGTATTTTTTTTTTCTTCTTCATAATTGAAATAAAAATCCCATTGGGAAGGAACAAAGATGATGGAAACTATCGCCTTGACGCACAAAAGAATGTACATTCAAACAAATAACACGAGATGTAATATCTTTAGATCTTTAATGAATTTATATATGTATGTACATATATAGGAGGTATATTTATTTGTGAAAACATTTTTCGTGGATTTGTTTATTGTAGCTGAATTCTTTTAGAATTAATCTCTGGAATATGATAAATAAAAATTAAGGAATGTCAAACCTCCAACCAATTGGAACTCAAGCTAATTAAAATTAATTATTTAATGGATTTAGTGAATATCTCTGAACATAACATTGGTGAACAAACTTTTGATATAGGCAAACTGGAATATTGTCCGAGGATTTTCCCGACACGATTTTCACCACAATCTCCCCCAACATGAATGGATCTGTGCATAATGAACCATCCACCAATGACAACCTTCAATTGTGCAAGTTTGACAGGATTCGAACTGCAGAATGGACGCTGCAGTCACAAATAGAATGCCATTCAGCCAAGCGAATACCTCGTTGGTTATTTTGATGAATAGTACATTTTTAAAGGAATCAAAAAAAAAAAGCTTGTACAATTCTTTGTTTCCAGATGAATTTCATACAATTTTGTCCATAATTTTACAGTTCTGCGTTGTGGTTTATTTTTGCCTAATTAATAATTATTCATAATTTTTTGATTACATGGATGTTTTTGGAGTTTTGGATAAATAACTTAAATAATAATTTAAATAATTAGGCTAATTAAACAGTCAAGCCGTAAAAAGCCGTATTGTAGAGGGTTGTAAAAACCCTCCTCATGTACTAGCATAAGGCGACATTTTGTGTTTATAGTCAACGTAGAAAAAAAAAACAACCTACGAAAATGGATGCACCTTTTGTATAAATTGATGGAAGGACATAGAAAAAATTATGCTTATTTTAATACGTTCTTAACATGCTAAAAGAGAATGCCTGGCACGCAAAGGCCTCTTCTAAATCTAGAAATGGGTCTAGACAGGAGATACAGTAATAACAGCCAAAATGCATAACTTCCAGCAGTGTTTTAATGATGAATTTTGTAAAATCATTCAGGAACAACGTATATTTTTAAACTAGGTGTTAAAAAAAAATTAAAGTTACTTTGAAACTTAAAGCCAGAATCCATGGTTAAAATCATTTTCCCTCGTTTTCTAAAATTTCAACTATTCATAATGTATAATATCGCAATAAGTATATTGTAGACGGTTTTAAACGTCACCCTTGCTGAAATGGATTATTGAAACAAATTGAAAAACTATACTTCGTTCACACTGCACGCATGTTTCAGCGATTTTTTGCGCTCACGCCATAAGACAAAGGCTGGTGATATTATTACAAGGATCGACAACCAGTGTCGCTAATTTTTTTCAGATGCGCTGGTTCCTTATGAAAATACATACATATAATAATATTATAATACATTTGCAGATTTAAGTCAGGATGCCAGTCTGGATGCTAAATCTATTTCAAAATATTCTTCAATTGTATAGCACGTTCTTTGTCGGAGTATTCTTTTCAGTTTCAGGATAAGTCTTTTGGTCGGCTGGATGTTTCTTAATTTCTGAGGCAGGCAATTGAACTAAACTGCTCCACAAAAGTCCCCTCCTTTCCTATAAAACGTTGTCATATGTTTCTGAATTTTTATTTTTCCTTTTTGGCGTATAGAGTAGTAGTGGTCATCTCCATGAATTTTAAATTGGGATAAGCTATTTTTCACATATTTTATTATTGCTAATATATACAGCGAGGGCAGTGTTAAAATTCCTACTTTTTTCAAAGTATTTCCTTGTTGATGATCTTCTTTGTAGTTTCAAGATATGCCTTACAGTCCTCTTTTGAATCTTTGAGATTTGGATGGCTTGCAATTTGTTACCCCATAATTTTATGCCATATAATTGTGATTCGAAAATCCCTTAATATGTATTTATTAAATCCGTTATGGTCAATAACTTTGAAAGATTTTTTATCATGAAGCATGAAGTATTAAGTTTTTTTTTAAATCTTGTCTATATGCTTCTGCCAGCTGAGATTAGTATCCAGTATTAGCCCCAGAAATTTTATATTACTTTCTTGTTCTATTTTTGTTTGATCAATAGCTATATTTAAAAATGTTTCATTTGTTACTATTGCTGAAAAATGTATATATTTTGTTTTTTCTATATTAAGTTTTAATTTATTATTTTTATCCATGTGAGAAAAACTTTAGCATTTTCTAAGTAAGAAACCAAGTCATTTATGTAGAGTAGAAAAATCAGCGGACCCCAAAACAGAACCTTTTGGGTCACCTCTCTTAAATTTTTCATTTCTGATTTATTGCTTTCGCTATTTACTACCTCATACTGCTTCCTATTATTTATATATGATTCTAATAGTTTTTTTTTTGCGTTTCCTCGAATACCAAAAGCCTGTAATTTTTTTATTAATATTTCATGATCAACCAGATGAAAAGCTTTTAAAAGATCAGCAAATATAGCTATACATTTCTCTTTCTTGTCTATCTTTTTTCTAATTTCATTTGTCAGTCTTATTATTGCCGATTTCTTTTTACGGAAACCATATTGATTCTCTGCAAGAATGCTTTTTTGTTCAATCCAGCTTAGTAATCTTGTACTTATGGCTTGCTCAAATATTTTTGATGTAATTGGTAAAATTGCTACTGGACGGAAATTTTCAATTTTCTTACTTTTATTGCTTTTCTGCACCGGCTTTATCTTAGCAATTTTCAAATCATCAAGAAATATTCCTCCAGACAAACAAAAATTAATTATTCTCTTGATGGGTTTCTCAATTATGGGCCCAATTTCTTTTAATATAATATTATTTAGATAATTTACATCGAAACTGTTTTCATTTTTAATTTTCTAATTATTTGTTTCACTTCAATTTCTGTGATTAGATAAAGGAATATCCTTTTATTGATACAATTTTTCATATCAGGAACCGTTACTTTCTTCTCCATAAAGAATTTTCCGTTTCACTGATTTCTGGTAAGGTTGTAAAATAATTATTAAATATTTCAGCCGATTCTAAATTATTCTGTACTTGACCTTCAAATTTACAATGTCACTACTTATTTTATTTTCCCGATTTTTTTGCCCGTTAATGATGTTCCAAAGTGCTTTGTTTTTATTATCTGAATTACTTATTGTTTGAGCATAGTGTAGTTTTTTTGCACTAATTATTACTCTTTTATATACTTTTTTATATTTGTTATAGTAATAGATGACGCTATCATTATCCTGTTGCTTCTTTTTCAACTCATGGAGAATTCTAAGTTTTTCCGCTGAGATAGTGATACCCCTGGTTATCCATTTATTATTCTTTATTTTGCATTGTTTAGATCTAATTTTATTTAAAGGAAGGAATTTATTTATATATCCAAACAGTTTTTTTCTGAAAAATATTGTACTTTTCATTAGCTCTAATTTCAGGATTATTTATCTCCTCCCATTTCTCTTCTCCCAGAGCTTCCTTCAGCTGAATCATTCTACTCGGCTCTATGAATCTGATTACTTTAATTTCATGTCTCCCTTTTTCCTGATAGATCTCCTTCATTAATTCTATTTCTATTGCATAATGATCTGAATATCCTGTGGATATCACCCTGGTGTCTACATGATCCTGTAAGTTAGACACTACAAGATCTAATAAAGTCCCATTGTTATTAACCACTCTTGTTGGTTTATCCACTAGGTTTATTAAGTTAAACCTGTGAAACACGCCCATTAATTTCTGTTTTCTTGCAGTATTTTCCAATAAATTTACATTTAAATCTCCAGTCGGAATAATTCCTAAGTTGTTATCCTTAGATATGTCCATTAAAACATCTTCCAATTTATTTATAAAGTTATAAGAATCCCCTTTCTCCGATCTGTAAATTGTTAATACAGCCATTCTATTTTTTCCATTTGTTTCATTTTGAATTTCTTTTTTACAAATGTTCCTCTAGATTTAGCATCTAACTTCTAAAAAATTACTTTTTATCCAAATGCATGATCCTCCATGTTTTCCCTGTTCTCGAGAAAAACTTGAAAATAAAGTATAGTCACTAATTGACGTGGCGTTGAGTTCTTCCTCTGACATCCAATGTTCATTTATGTTAATAATATCATACTTAGAGTTACTTTTTGTAATGAATATATTAAATAAATCTATTTTGTTTTTCAGACACAGTACATTATGATTTAATATAGTCAATGTTTTTCTCTTATCTCTTGTTAGAGACTGAGGATTAACCCAGCCTGAGGATTTACCTACCTTAGCCTCTGTCAGTTGTTTTCCAGCATAGCTAGTGGTCGTTTCGAGAATATTTACATATATGTATACTTGTATAATGTTTACAATAATTGAAATTACCTATTTCCAATATGTTCTCCCCGTCGTATTTCACCCTTGATTCCGAAGTTTCCCACAACCCTTAATTAGAGTAAAGAGTATGTGTACCAAGTGTGGGAAGGATGGGACATCACCATTATCGTGTAAAAGTAAATAATTTAATCAGAATGGCTTCTTCGCGCTAAAGAATATATATTATTTTTGAATTAGAAATCAGAACAAATTAGACTCAAATAATTTTGTTTCTAAAACAACGCAGTACCATTTTAAAGCTTATTAAATAAGGCAACATTTGAGGCGGAGGACACCCTTCAAGTCTTCAAATAGCTGATTAAAAAAAGAGTGAATAATTTAAGAAAACACTAACAACAATAGCTCACATCTATATGGCTCTAAGTATAGCTCTTAATTTACATGGAAATATTTATATGTATCAATAAAGGGTGTTTCTTATTGGGAATTTAATTCTAAATCTACTATTTACAATACATTAACAAGAAATCTGTAAAACACAGTTTTTCATTTAAAAAAATAATAGCTTTGATAATAGACAAAAGTTTGAATAGCTCTACTACATGTTCAGATAGAACCCTCATTTCTGCGTCCCTGAATTAGAAATGAAGTGCAGAATAAACCCCTAAAGTTTTGACATCTTAATGAAATATATACATATATATATATATATATATATATATATATATGTATATATATATATATATATATATATATATATATATATGTATATATATATGTATGTATATATATATACATATATATATAAATATAATACAACATTAAATTAAAACGTCATTACTGAATCCTGCCTTTTCATTTGACAGATTTTCGTCTTATTTCTCTAATCTAAAACGTAATCCCAGTTAATAAGCAAGTAGTCTAAAACGTCAGCCATCTCAATTATTTAAAGTGCTTCTAGAAGTTTTTCAGAGCATTTTCTTCATCTGTTCTTCGCCTAAAGCACTTTGCGCGATTAACATTATGGCTCTCAATCTCGCTTCAATCGATATAACTATCCTATTCGACTCCTTAAGTCGATGTTCATCTATCATAAAGCCTGCATAAATTATTAAGATAATATTTTTCTAATTTCATTATAATAAACATAAGTTCTCTAATTGAAGTGCCAATATGTTGACTCTAAAATGGAATATATATGAATGCAGACGTAGATAAAACATAGGCATGCCATAACGATAAAGTGCAATGGAATCGGAAAATACACACTACCATCCTAAGTTTCTGCAATTTCACTAGTTCATTGGGAACTAGGTATTTCAAACATCAAACGAGTCCAACTCGCAGGAGCTGAGGGATTTAGCACGTTTCCGATGCTATACTCCTCCCCCGGTTTAGTCTTAATCTTTCGGGCAAAATGTAAACACCTGTAACCATGTAAAATGAAATCTCAAAGCGCCACAAAAAGAAAGTGACAGCATCCTAAGAGAAAATTACTTCATTTAAGCCCCAATTTCTCCGAATGAGATCGCTCGATAAAAATTGCATAAGAACACTATTTGTAGGAAATGTAATAAGATTTCGAATAGATGCTTTACATTTACTTCGATTTCCTAACTGGTTTCGAGATATATAAGAGTTTACTCGAATATCCCAAGAAACATCAAGTTATTTATATTATCTTAAACAATAGTCATATGTATGGTATTGAAAATTGTTTCAGTGGATTCTCCATGTCCAAGTACCAATAAAACGTGAACGTGAAGTCTAGTAAAGCAAAACTGTAAAGCCTAGTACACACTGGGATACATTGTTGCGCGAAATTGTTGCAGAGCTGAATCTCGGTTGAATCTGGAGTGTTGCGATTCTGCCCCGCAACATGTCCCCGTGTTTCAGGAGTGTATTGCGGGTCTAAGTGATACAAGAATCTGAGTCCCGCTGGGTCGGGACTCACGGATACATTAGCCGGCCATACACGAGCATTCTTTCCTGCAGAACGCCAGTGTATGGGTAAGGAAGGAAAGCCTACCGGTCGGGTTATCCCTTCAGTCGGCTCCCTTTGACAAAATCCGTTTATCATGATGATTAGATAGTTAGCCGTCGAGGTGATAAGTAAAGATGGAATGGTTGGGATTCGGCTAAAGCCCCGATTCCATTACTACAAAACTGCCCTGCGACATGTCGCCGCAACAAGTCGCAGAATGGAAACACTTTACAACATGTCGCTGCGACAAAAAATGTCGCAGTCGACCGTGCATGAATACATGTTGCAGAGACTCGTTCCTAAAGCTCCGTTTCCATTACTACAAATCTCCTTGCAACATGTCGCACGACATGGAACACACGACAATGGAAACACTTTGCAACAAGTCGCAGCACATGTCGCTGCGACAAAAATGTCGCACCGGCCGGCCGGTGCAACAAAACATGTCTCCGCGACTTTTTGCCTACTAGCCCAGTCAAACGGCACTCAAAAAGGGGTCGAAGTGAAAAGTTTGTGTAATTGTTGTGATTGCCTTAATTCTATGTTGATGGACATTTTTCAAATCGTATTTTTTTTAATTATTGCTGTTTTTAATTATGGAATGGTTTTCTTTGATCTTCCTTTTTAACGTGTTCCTTTCTCTATTTAAAATATCAACGTCTGTATAATTAAAATTATGTTTATTATTTATTGCGTGTTCCGTCAATGTCGTCCAGTTCTCGTTTGTGTCTATACTTTTAGCATGTTGTACAATTCGTTTTTGCAATAGTTGTTCTCATTCCTCTATGTAGCATAAGTTGCAATCGTTACAACGAATTTTGTATATATTGTTTTTTGTGGCTGTCGGTTTAACATTGTCCTTAATATTGCTATAATTATTTTCAATTTCATTACGAAATTTCCAACCTATTTTGCCAACTTCTTTACATATTAGGTTCAGTCTATTAGCTCTTAAAGGGTGGCAATGGAAAGTACTTCGTAAAATAATATTTGTTTAAAAGTAAAGTAATTTAGAGGCTCGATAAATGTTTATTATTGTACAAAATTTGATTTTGGGAGTTACAAAAAAATATTTTTGCATAGGAAAACCCTTTAAGAGGTGCGAACAAGGGCACGAAATATGTCGGGCAAAATAGAGAAAATAAAGAAGTTGAATATATATATATATATATATATATATATATATATATATATATATATATATATATATATGTATATATTATTTTTATAATGTTTTCTGGTACTATAATATTCTATTATTACTATAGCTATAATACCACATATGTGTATATGTATCTACATATATACGCACACATACTCACTTACATACATATACATTAATATTTCCTTTTATGTATATGTATGTATGTGAGTATGTGTGTGTGTGTGTGTGCGCGCGCGCGTATATATGTAGATACATATACACATATATGGTATTATAGCTAGAGTAATAATAGTATATAATGTTATATTACTTTTAACTTCATTTAGACATACCTTAAGTTTATAAATTGGTAATTATATATTAAAAACTGTAATTAGACAGTTCCTTAAGCCTATATAGTTTCCATTCCATTAAGTTATGTTCCAATTTAAACTATTTCATGTTCCAATTTATAATATCACCTCATCATTAATTACTGCCCTTTTACTGTAATATTAATGCATGGTTCTATTTGTTGTTGACACCTGATGATGGCATATTAGTGCTGAAAGGCCTAGTGCAAAATAAAAAATAAAAAGTGGGAAGACTGAATTTTGTTTCACCTTCTGGGATATATATATATATATATATATATATATATATATATATATATATATATATATATATTAATTCTTCTGAATATGACCCAATATATATTTTTTTCTTGTTCTTTTTTCTTTTATGGCAAAGGGTCGATAAAGCAGAACACCAGGGGTCTCCCGTGGTCTAATGGCTAGCGCCTTGGATTCATAAGCGGGAGATGGTGGGTTCGATTCCCAACCTCCGGCAGGAATTTTATCATCCCACGGCTCGCTGGTAAAATTCCTCGCTGCACCCTGGATGTCGGCGCTAATGACCAAGATGTAGATGCGCCGTAAAAAAAAAAAAAAAAAAAAAAAAAAAGCAGAACACCATTCGTTTTTATTCAACAACTTTATTCTCTCTATTTTGCCCGACTTGTTTCGTGCCAATATATATATATATATATGTGTGTGTGTGTGTGTGTGTGTTGGTATTTGTAGTGGTAATCTATAGAGGAAAATATACTTCAAACTACATCGGTCCATTAGAAGGGGTGGGGGGGTACTCCGGACTTAGTAGTGCCAATTCGCCACTACTAGCCGTAATTTTGGTTATATTTCAACAAAACTCAGTACTCGTAGTAATAATCTAAAGAGAAAAATTGGTTTTAACAATAAACTAAATAGGTTCATTAGGAGGGGGGGGGTTACTCTGGACCCAAACTACTAATGTACTCATACCTGTGGTAATCTCTGCTGTTTTGTAACGAAACGTGTAATCTGATGAGGAATAAGTGTTGTAAACGTGAACTAAATTGGTCTATCGAAAAGGAGGGTCAGTTTTGTAGTTTATATTGTTTTTGTTTAAGTTTATGTGTACACATTCCGAGATCTGTAGTCTTTTTTTGTTTCGTTGTGTAGAAAGAATTTTCGTGTCGTCGAAGTTAAAAGTGTGTTTTTGTGTAATGGCGTGTTTTGCAAGTGCAGATTTATCTATTTCTTTATTAGTGATGGTTCGTTTATGTTGTGTAAGACGTGAGTGAATGTCATTTATGGTTTCTCCTATGTATACACCATTACAGGAAAGGGTTTGGCAAGGGACTTGGTAAACACAACGGGTGGTTTGTTCAAAAGGGATGGGATCTTTGAGTTTGGTATAGAGGGTTTTGAGTTTGTTGGTAGTTTCAAACCAAAATTTAGGGACGGGTAGGATTTTTTTATTGTCTTTGTAAGTTGTAAGTCTTCCCTCATTACAAATACTTAGCCATAATAATCCCTATGATATAAAAAATTCCTTTGACCTAATTTCTAAATTATCCAACCTAACCATTCCCCACGGCCACATTTTAGTTTCCATTGATGCCAAATCCTTATTCACTAACGTCCCACTAGCCAAAACGCTAGAAATAATCGAAAACCATTGGCCCACCCTACACCTCCATAGCCCTCTATCCTTTGATTTGTTTATAGAAAGTCTAAAACTTTGTGTTAACAGCGGTTTTTTTAAATATGATGGGAAATTCTACAAACAAATTGAAGGTCTAGCCATGGGCAATTGTCTTGCACCCGATTTATCCTCGTTGTGGGTTTGGTGTACTGACTGGTACACCAAACCCACGTACTCGGGACGGTTACTTAATTTTCATTCATCCCATACTTACCACCTCAAGATTTATGTAGCCAGAAATCTCCTTCGCCTAGTCCTCTCCCTATCCCATGCTTCCTTTCACAATAAAAATATTAATATCGCCTCAGATATATTGGCACGCAACCAATTTCCCCCCAACCTCATAAAATCCCTTGTTAAAAAAGTAAAATCCCAACCTTCCAACACTGTCTCCCCCAATTCTTCCCTAACTCCCAGTTCCCAAATGTTCCGATCTCTACCATTTACACCTGGACTGAGTGATAAACTTACAAAGACAATAAAAAAATCCTACCCTTCCCTAAATTTTGGTTTGAAAACTACCAACAAACTCAAAACCCTCTATACCAAACTCAAAGATCCCAACCCTTTTGAACAAACCACCCGTTGTGTTTACCAAGTCCCTTGCCAAACCCCTTCCTGTAATGGTGTATACATAGGAGAAACCATAAATGACATTCACTCACGTCTTACACAACATAAACGAACCATCACTAATAAAGAAATAGATAAATCTGCACTTGCAAAACACGCCATTATAAACTACAAAACTGACCAACAAGGCATTTCTCCTATGTACGCTAATATTTTCTAAATACTCTCCCGACCTCCCACCTAGATTTTTACCATGCCCCTTGGGTATCCTTCCATTAACACCTTTTTCTCCTTTCCTGTCATAAAAATGTCATAAACATGCCTTTTGATCCTTACCGACATTTCTCCCACCACCTGCTGTTTTCACTTACTTATACCCCAGTAGATTCCTTTCTCCTTAGACACTCTACAATGGTTACTTAATTGCCAACCTGGGTCTTCCTCTGCCGCTCGGCATTTCTATTGGTATGTAGTATCTTATTTCTTTGTAAAATTAATTAATGTTACTATTAGCTACTATATTTGTCATTGGTATGTAGTTTCTTATTTCTTTGTAGAATCAATTAACGTTACTAATTACTATTAAAATCAATTATTGTACCTACTTACTTTTTCATTCTACTCATTCTAAGAATTCAAGACGATATGTTCTTTTATAAGTTAATTCTATCTATAGTTCTGTTACCTATCACAATTATAATTTTTTTTCTGTTTTTCTATTAATTTCTTTTTTTGTCATTTTAGCTGACGAAGGCTACCAATGAGTAGCCAAAACGTCCGAAATATAGATTTTTTATAACAAAATCATATTGAGGTTTATTTAGCCGAATCCCAACCATTCCATTTTTACTTAAAATCCGTTTAGTTTTCCTCTCGTTAGTGGGCGCTCGTCTTTCCTCTCAAATTTCACTGTATCCTGCAGGATTGCGTGTCAGTCCTTACTTCTTAGCTATCAGCTTTTTAACTTTCCTTATAGCTATGGTGACACTGCGTCAAATATTTCTGTGGCTTTAAATCTTATATATATATATATATAGCAATATATTTCCATTCACGATTGAATGCTGAACAATAAAAAAAAAATTAACTCACTATCATTAAAAGTAACAGTGTTATAGGAAAAGTTGTAAAAGTATAGATTGTTGCCAGATGTACTATCAATGATATTTTGCACATTCTTAAGAATTTTTAAAGTGCTGCGTTTCAAAAACTAATGAACATAACAACATAAAAGTTGGTACCTTCACTCATGTCCATTACTACAACATACTCACCAAGTTTCATCAAAATTTGACAACCTTGGGTGTCGAAATGCATTTTGGCTGGATGATTTCGCTTCGAATATCCAAAAAGTAAATACCCTATTCAATTCGTAATTTTTTTAGTTGTGTTAATAAATTATAAAATATGTTCTTAAGATTATTTATACCAGAGTTCGAGAAAATTCAAATGACCTTTTATTTTTAAAAAGTTTAAGTTAAACTTATATTTTTTAAAAATTTTACTTGTAGTTTTTATTGGACATGAACTTTTTCATTAGGCAAATGTTTGGATAAAGTTAGGTATTTTAAAAATTGCATCCAAATAACTTTTTTCATAAAAGTTCACTACAAACATTTGTTGTAGATTACAATTTTTTAAATACATGAATTGATTTTAAAACACAGAATTAATTTTAACAATTTGAAATCAATAACTGATGACTGATGGAATGTAATATAACTATACACATATGTATATATATATATATATATATATATATATATATATATATATATATATATGTATGTATGTATGTATGTAATATAAATATATATACACCAACTGACATGGTAGCTATTGCTATCACTTTCCTTCGGTCCATCTTTAATCCTGCGGGATTGGATGAGAGGACACCCTTTCCCTTCAAAGGACAGCAATCCTTCTGAAGGCGAGAGGAAAGCCCCCATACACGAACACTCTTTCCTGCCGGATAGATTTCAGTCAACAATCCTCACGGATTACGATTTCTCGTTAGTGGGCACGAGAGGATTATATTCCTCTCGCTGTTCCTTACGGATGGAACGGCGAGATAACTTGAGAGGAAAGAATGCAGGAAAGTCTTGCCGTTAGTGGGCACGAGAGGAATATAATCCTCTCGGCCTTTCCGTAAGGATTACACTGAAAGGAAAGAACGTAGGGAAAGAATGCTCGTGTATGGGGGGGGGGGGGGTATTGTTGCGCAACATTACCAGTGTGGACGTGTTCCGGAGCAGCTCCAAGTCTAGAATCAGCTCCCGACAGTACCACCTTACGGACTTGTGGTTCAATTTCACTCAATATGTAGACGACTGAATTGACAATAAAGTTAATAGAGGACTCACAAATGCAAATGTTGCTCTGATTATAATTTAATACCATATGTATCCAATTTTAAATCAAAATAATTTACATTTTAGTTATTATTAAAAAATAAAAGAAAGACAACGCTAAAAATATATTTTGTACACATTATCATGGGTGTACATAAGGGGGGCTGAGGTGGCTGTCATAAAAACCTTAAAAATAAATTAAATAAGATCACTTAGTTCAGAAAAAATAATTTTTAATGGGTGTAATAGCGTTTTAGTTGGTTAACTATTTCAAGTTCTAAATTGTTGGTGTTCCATACCTCCTAAATGCTCCCAGCCGCCCCCGAAATTATTTCCTATATACGCCCATGCCTTAGGGATGGGCGATAGTCGATAGTTACTATCGATATACCCATATTTCATGATTATCGATAGGAGGTATCGATAGTCATGAACTATCGATAGAGTTATTACTTTTTTTTTAGAATTGAAGTTCTCAGCATCTGGAGGGGTGTGGTTTTAAATAGTATTTAATACTCTATCGATAGTTCATGACTATCGGTTTAATAAATACTGACGTCTGGCGAATTAAATATTGAAAAGGAACCATCTGGTGTAAACAACCAACTACATAATGTACCTAGGAAGTACCATCGTGTTCCAGGCTCATCTGTAGCCCCAGAACGTATATTTTCAACCGCTGGAAAAATCATTTATGAGCAGCGAACCAGCCTGAGCCAAAGAAAAGCGGAAATGTTGTTAATGATTTCTGGTAATATGTGCCTTAAGGAGCACAACTAAAACAACAACTAAATTATTACACTTGTGCCTCTTGACATTTTTACCTTTGTAAATGCTTTTTATAAATTTAGATAAATTCGTTTTTCGTTATAAACCTTTGTGCAATCTTATAAATATACCTAATCCTGCAAGTAATAGATAATTCAACTCAATAATCATTAAATTCTTCATTGGAGAGGTATGTAAGGAATAGGGGAAGACACTATCGAATAACAAGCGATAGTATCGATATTTTTTAACCGATAGTATCGGCCTATCGATGGTGCTGAACTATCGACTATCGCCCATCCCTACCGTGCCTATTATGTTAATAAACAATACGTTATCGTTACTTTAATGTATGTTTTAAAAACGATGATTATTGCCTCACACACTTCTTGAACAAATACAGATAAACTTTGCTAGGAAAATCTAAAACTATACATAAGACTTTTAAAGAATTCTTCACTTGCAAAGAACCCTAAAGTAGAAGCACGTTTTACGGTAGGAGAAATTGAATTTCTAAAGTTTGTACATTGTTTAAACACCCTTGGTCCAACCATTAGCAAAATATTCTCAAAATCTTGAGGCCTAATTCTTATAAAGTTGACAAATCCCATTCTACCTTCAAGTCTCAATGTTTTTGTACGCTTTATTGTTGGCTTTGAACAATTTTTAATAGCACCACCATCTTGGTTTTTTCATATTTCGTTTTTTAATTAACAGTAACAACGATAGAGAAAAACCTGAGAGACCAGCTTCTGAGAAATATTCGAGGGAACTGGCTATCTAGTGTGGACGCGATTCATTGTTGCGGGGCAGCCCCGAAACTGACGCGCAACATTGTTGCGGGACAGCTCCCAGTGTCCCGCAACAATGTTGCGCAACTTTGAGTCACAGTGTGTACTAGGCTTAAGCGTTACAATTTATGTAGCGCAAATTCCGCCCAAAAACTATGTTCCGGTAAACGAACTAAAGACCATACAAAACACAACTCAGCTCATTTTTGAGCCAGCTAGAGACCGAAACAACAAACACCCATATATATATATATATATATATATATATATATATATATATATATATATATACATTTCAACCAAAGTTGTTTCGGTAATCTATGGTTTCTGAAACGTGAAATTTTCTTTTTGGCGCATCTGGATTGCGTTATGAGGTTATAGCGGATCTAACATTCAAATTACATTTTCCCGTGGGAGAGGAGCCCGCTGTTCTATAGTTTTCTCGCGGGAAAGCGAGTAGTAATAGCCCAGATAGTGATCCGATAACACGAGGATACAACATCTCAGCAGATCATTGCTGTCCCCAGCCAGCGTTTTATATACTGCCAACTGGAAGTCGAACTTCACAGAGCCCTGGCTTACTTTTGATTATAAAAAGGTATTTATTTATTATCAATTTTTTTTATTCAATTTTTCAACAATAAATTATAAGAACAATAAATTATTTTGTTTATATTATTTAGTGAGTTCGACTTTTACTTATATATTGTTGGGACCTTCTGACCCACTAACAAATAATTTATATCCCAAAGATCAACCTCATAAGTGAGTTTCCTCTCTCTGGAGAGGGGGGGTGGGGAGCGCGCTAAAAGGGAACCTCGTTCTCATAACTCACATTCATTTATTTCAAAACCCCTGTTTTACTTCTAAAAGTGTTTTATTTAACGCGGGATTAACACTTTTGGAGATACCAGGTCTTTTTTTTTTTTTTTTTTTTTTTTACGGCGCATCAACATAAATCATGGCCATTAGCGCAGACGTCTAGGGTGCATCTCAGGGCTCGCTGAGAAAATTCCTGGCGCCGGTGGGAATCGAACCCACCATCTCCCGCTTATGAATCTAGCGCGCTAGCCACTAGACCACTGGAGACCCCCAGGTCTGTTTCCCTGACTGACTGAGATGGTCTATCGACATTTATGTCGACTTTTTTCTTTCACATATATTGTCCGACACATTTTTGAACAATATATAAGAAAAGTTCCAAATGTCTGCTTATGTATTTTAAAAAAATATCCTTTTTAGCGCGGTTACTCCTTATCTCCATAGGGAGAACCCGCTTATGAGGTTGACCTCACGACGCAATCCGGAAGTGTCGACTAGAAACTTTCACGTTTCAGGCCCTATAGATCACGAAAATGTAGGTGGCTCAAATTTGTATATATATGCTTGTCTGTTAAAGCTCTAGCAAGCTCCAAAATGGCCCGATTTCGATGAAATTTGGACAAAAAATCTGTCTTCTAATTTGAAAGGTCAAGTTCGTTAACCAGCAGAATTCGCCCACGGGAAGATAGTGTTTGGAGCGGAATTCACACACAGAAAAACGTTTTTGAGTTTATATGCTTGTTGGTACTTGTTTTATAAGTTTCTTAACATAGGAAAACGAATGAAACCATTTTTAAGGCGATATCTGTAACTGTTTTTGAGAAAAGTGGAATCAATGTTTCTGTAAGTCATTATTTGTTAGTGGGTACTTAGAATCGCGGGATTCAATTGAAATATTTTTTACATATTGGAAATTAATCCCAACTAAGATTTTTAAATTTTGGTTCTATTTGGAGTTAAGGAAGTATGCGAAAAAAATATTTTATTAATAGACATGAAACGTTTTCGGATCTTCATTCATTTTTCGTAAATATCTCGATAACGGTTGGGAAATCGTAGTAAGTGGAAGGTGACCATTCGAATTCTTACTAAATTCTCTACAAAAAAGGTTCTAAAGCAATATTCGACGGGGCAACGTCAATCAGAGATATAAGCGCTTAAAACTTAAAAAGTGTTTGTTTTGTTATTTTGAAAGGGTTTTTCTCTTTGTTTATCTCACTTTTTAATTGGTTGTTTCTTGTTTTAAATTGCATTTATTAGTAAAATTAGTATTGTAGTGAAACAAGCTAAGAAACGGTGAAAGGTATTGGTAATTAGTTTGGAGTGGCTGTGGTAATCAAGATGGCTGTGGCTAAGCATGATGACGTATGCGTACTTTGTTTTGAATTCTCCTATCTATATAACCTTCCTCATAGCCTCCAACTGAAGTTATCGTTATTTCTTATTTTATAAAATGATTTAACCCCATATTTACAGTTGATTATAACAGTAAAACGAATTTGCTAGTAAAACAAGATACTCAAAATGTTTGGTTGTTTAAAATAGAGCCTTCTCAGCAGTAGTCGAAGAGTAAGTACGTTTTCAGTACATAATTGTATTGACTTATACAGATTAAGAATTATCCACTTCTGTGTATGTTGGCTACTGTCAGTTTCCTGTGATTTGTGATGCTAATCTATTCCATTTCTTCGATATGTTTGTAACCGCGCTAAGATGACGCAGTTCCTGCGAGTAGGACTCGCAGTCGGACTTTTTTCTTTCACATATATTGTCCGACACGTTTTTGAACAATATATAAGAAAAGTTCCAAACGTCTGCTTATGTATTTAAAAAAAATATCCTTTCTTTTTTCTTTTTTTTTACTTCCTTCTTTTCATTGCATATGAAAATTTATCATTCCCAGTTTGCATAAAGATAGACCTTGTGGATTCAATTTAATTACTCTGCGAGGTCAAAAACCATTTTTCTCGGAAACTAAAGATATCGCCTTGAAAGCCATACCGTTCATTTCCTTCTACAAAATAAAAAACCTGTTAAGCCTAAAGTATTTTCAATATTTCTCCTAATGATTTTTAATTATCAGAAATTATTTAGAATCTTAGAAATTTAACCTCTAAAGTAGGCACTAGATGGTCAATCATTCTGATCAAAAGCGAGCGTGAATCGATTTAGTGAAGCTTGACTGATCGTCTAAAACCCTTTGGACACTTCAGCTGGTCATTGACGGTGATTGATGGAATGTTTGGTTGAAGCGACTGATTGAAGAGGTAACCGCCTTGGAGGGTTTTGAACGGTTTTCTCAGCAACTAAACAAAAAGCCCCATTTGCAGAAACTGTGCGGCTCTAAGATGTTTCAATATAATGCTTATTACTGCTGGGATTTGGAATGATTTTATCTTTAGCCTTCAATTGAAGCAAGCTAACTCTTGCAAAATTTCAAACACATTTCCCTTCGACAACGGACACACCACATTGACTACACCGGTTCCTGTTGACCATGGAAGATATGCACCGTCGGTAGTTTGCTAGTTTTTAGTGTTTGTAGCTTATAGTGGGTGAAAACTGTTTATATAAAGGTGTAATAGCCTGTAAATAGCCCGACGCTGTTAGCCCAGCAGTTAAAACGCCATTAAACATGAATATATAAATAAAAAATAAAGGAAACAAGTAAAAAAAAAGTTTGTCAGTCCCGCAACAGGCCACGAGGGCCCTGAGGGGCAGATACTATAGAGGTATCTGATTCATGACCATACGGCACACTAGGGAGATACTGTGGTCAGTACTATGCTAAAGGAAACAAGTATTGAATGAATAAAACAAATATTTCTCCGACTGCGTGTTAAGGAAGAGGCTGGAGGTTGCTCAGTAAATGGCTGTGTATATATTAGACTGAGGTAGTCTTATTAAAATAAACTGCATAACCTGTTTTACACCAAAGGCGTTGGAATGGTAACCTTCCACGTGCTATGATTTTAATTCTGTTTTCGAGCTATTTCAGAAAATATACGACAAATTTCCATGTATTTTGACTGATTTTTACATAAGCATGTTGGTAAGACTGATTGTAAGAAACGCTTGGGGGCCAGAGAAAGACGTTGGAGGAGAAGGTATGGCTCAGTACAATATCCCACACTTAACCTTCGCATTTCTTGAATATAACGAGACCCCACAAACAGGGTAAGCCAATCATTTAGCCAGATAAATGAGAGGCTTGTATGTCATGTCCAACCAAAAATATCTTAGAACAATATCCTACTTAAAGCAAATTTCAGCCATTTTCGGGTTGCATATTATTTATTACCGATTTAGCGGTAGATATAAACACCACTGTTCCTGATACCTAGGCTTACTGCAAGAACCTCTGCTGTTGGGATTCCTGTGCTATCTCCGGGGGGTCATTTATCCCTTCCTCGTCGGCAGGAGATTTTAAGACAGAGTGAATACCTCGACACTAAAAAGAAACCGGCACTAGCGAGCGTTCCCGAGGGGCAAGCTCAGTTCTCTACTTTTAAACTCTCTGCCACCGTGTCTCTGAAAATGACCTTCTTGGTACAACAAACTGCAGTGACATTACCCTTAAGACTTAATACAGACAAGCTGAACATTTGCGATCAGCTTCTCAATGTAGTGTCAGACTAATTTGTAGGTTGAGGGCTTCGATTCTAAGGCAGTGACACAGATTTTTACACTTCGTATTTAGCAGCGCACGGCTGAACATAAAAAGACCCTTCCAACTCTTTTCAATATCCTTATCCAATAGAACAAACAAATGGGGCAGTCCCATATGTGGGACTACAACTTCATACAAAACATAATGGAGCAAACACATAAAAATCGGACTAACACAAGCTGATACAGTACGAATAAAACTTTACTCAATTATCAATAGTATCCAAGCTTGCATTGAGGATTTCTCGTTACTTCAAAACATTGGATTTATCATACACCATGAATTGGTATATTTTATTTAATTATTCTGTAGGTCCTAAGTTAAAGGAATGCATGCAGTCCTCCAATAAAGAACCGGACTCAAAACATGTCATTAACTATGCAATCCAAAAATGGTATTTACTCCTAACTATCTAAAAAAACAATCTCTGAAGATTATAATATAAGAAATAATGCACTATCATACAAATTGACAGTTTGAAAATGGCTTATAGCCGAAACCTTTCTGTAACAAAATTTAAATAACCTAGTGTGTGACATGCTTCACCCTAAGTACCTTGAAAATAAAACATATGAGGTCTGAATAATGAATAATGAATCGGTTCATTAGAAGGGGGGGGGGGGTTTACTCCGGACCCACAATACCAATTCGCCACTACCAGCCGTGATTTTTGGTATATTTCGACGAAACTCGGTATTCGTAGTGGTAATCTACAGGTAAATATGTGTTGTAAAAATAAACTAAATCGGTTCATTAGAAGGGGGGGTTTACTCCGGACCCAAATTCCTAATATACTCATACTGGTCGTAATTTCTGCTGTATTGTAACGAAACGCGGTATACGTCGTGGGTAACTCATGAGAAAGAATAGTTGTAAAAATGAGCTGAATCGGTCAATCGGAAAGCGGGGGTTTAATTTGTAATATATTTCAACAGAAAAGCCCGCCTGACGTAGGTTCACAAAGCCGCCGCAAGGAGCGCTTTCTACCACTAGAGTGACTGTATCCTGTTCCTGCGTTAGATCAAAATACGAAAATATGAGGTTTTTTGTATTTATTACGTAGTGTAATAGGTACCGTGTGTAAACATAACTCTGGAAGCAAATTAATAATTGATCAGTTACTCATTACAAATTTAAAAGAGAACTATTCATGTTTTTATTTTATTTATGTAGGATATTTTAAGCAAATTGTTCTGGAAAGCAGTCTACACTACCCAAATTCTGAGGAAAGTGCTTAGTTATGCAGCTCCTGCGTGACGGACTTTTTTATTTCGAAGTTGTAATAGTGTGGAAAAGTTGCGAATTATATAGGGAAATAAAAGGAAACAAAAAAAATCAGAATCGGTTGACATCTTCCGTTCGCGCATAGGCTTTGAAATTTGACAAAATATGAAAAATCTTCCATTTTGCAACTATTTATTTAGTTAAATTTAAAAGATCTAAATTTTTCTCTTCAAAGCGTCTTTATTTTTGTGTTCCATTTACTGGAACAATATATTTCCCAATCGCGCAAAAGTCTTATAGGTAGAAGTAAACAATGACCAACGCAAAAAATGAGAACGATTATAATGAAAGCGTTGATTTGCAAAGAAACTAATTTCATAATATTATAATCAGGAAATCATTAATTTTAGGATTATTTTTAAAGCCAATATATAACAAGCTAGATTTGGGAAAGGAAGTAAAGACCTTAGAAAAACAAATTTCCTAAAGGAAAACTAATATCTTACGGTAATCTTCTCTCTCCTCCCACTCCCATGATTCCATTATTTTCCTCTCTTTCATTCATGAAGAGTTTAATAACAAATCGAGGGCATTCACCCCAGTCAGTTTCATCAACTAGACCAAATTCCTTACATGATTTCTTTAAGAGAAGGGGCAATGGGTCGCTGCTCCAAAATCGAGGTGGGTGCCATCTACTCTGCTATTTAAATACCCAGCAAACTGAATCCTAATTTCTACCGAATAAAAGTTCGTTTTTATATACTTTTTTCAAGACCTGGATCCATTCCATTATTATTAAATTTATTAGGTATTATTCTTTATTTTAATGGTTTCTTCATCTATTCGGTGGTGGAGATCATTTATCTCTGATAATATTATTTCCTTCCCAAAGAACATTTATCTATTAAATTCTTGTTCGTTGTTATCATTGAAGTTTTGGCGCGACCGCGTTTGTAAATCGAGTAATGTTGGCTTGTTCTGGTCCATATCTTTTCGCCAGAGTGCACGATACTAAACTTTGCCAATGTCGTTTAGGGAAAGATAAACGCTCTTAACTTGCAACTATTGTTTTTCTTTTGTAGAGCCCTGTACTTCGCTAAGCTCATCGATATCCTTGTAAGCACATCTGAGTCCACCTTTAGTGACCAGCCTCCTAATCTTCAAAGATACTCAAAGAATTTAATGAAGATAATTCTTGTCACATCCTGTACTTTTTGCAGCAGCTCTGGATCTTTAATTTCTCTTGGCCGATACTGCAAATACTCTTTCGGCTTTTTATAGCCATTTATTATACACTTTTTCCTGAAATGCTACAATGCCTTATTTATAGATGCCATATCTCAGGTATATGCTACCTTGAGAGTCTGTTCTTTTCACCTTGTGAGTGCATAAACTCGTTAGTAAAACCAAGTGTCTTTTGGCTGACGGGTTTTTCTCGCGGTTTTCGCCCAAAGCTACTATATCCGATGGACGGATGCTTTTGGTTAACTTGACTTTTGAATTGGCACGAAGTATTTTTGTACCAAGTTTCATTAAAATCAGTCCGTTTTGAAGCCAGCTAGGGAGCGAACTGAAACACACACACATATATATATATATATACATTTCTACCACTGTTATTTTCTTGATCGAGGGGGTTATTTTCTTGGGATATAAAACGTAAAACATTCAAGTCAGGAATTCCGGATTCAGTCATGAGGTCAGCATCATAAGCGGGTTTCCTCCCTTTGGGGTAGCGAGGAAACTTAAAAAGGAAGCTTTAAAAGGGAAGCATTCAAATAGTTTCTATCCACTTATCAAAATTTCCCAACCGTGCTCGAGATATTAATGAAAGTATACGAAGTTCCCAAAACTTTTCATGTCTGTTCATAAAATATTTTATTCTAACCCTACCTTAACTCCAAACGTAACCAAAAGTTTAACATATTAGTTTTGATGAAATCCGAACATGCAGAAAATGTTTCGACTGAATCGCATGATTTTAAGTACCAAAACCAAAAAAAAACCGTTCATAAGAAATAAACAGACGTATTTGAAGTTTTAAGCACTTATTTCTTCGATTGACATCACGTAATCAAAAATTGTTTCAGAATCTTTTTTGTAGAGAATTTAGAAAGCTTTCAAATAGTTTCTATCCACATATCTAAATTTCCCAACCGTGTTCGAGATATTAATGAAATTATACAAAGTTCCCAAAAATTTCATGTCTGTTCATAAAATATTTTATTCTAACCCTTCCTTAACTCTAAACGAAACCAAAAGTTTAACATGTTAGTTTTGATGAAATTCAAACATAGAAAAAAATACATACAATCATGGGGTTCAACTGAACCCCATGATTGTAAGTACCAAAACCAAAAACGTTATTCAGCAACTATTTTTCCAATTTTTTCGAAAACGGTTAAAGCTATCGCCTTAAAAATGGTGTCATTCATTTTCCTAGGCCAAGACGCCTATAAAATGAGTACTAGCATACATATGAAGTGAGCGGAACGATTTGTTTCGCGCGAAATTCGTTCCAAAAACCATGTTCCGGTAGGCGGATCCTGCTGATTAACGAACTTGACCTTTCAAATTAGACGAAAGATTTGTGTGCCAAATTTCATCAAAATCGGTCCATTATTCGCTCAGTTATGCCGCGAACAGACAAATATATATATATATATATATATGTATACACAAATTTGAACGACCGTCATTTTCGGTCTCTAGGTGTTCTGAAACGCAAAATTTTCTAGTCGGCGCTTCCGGATTGTTTCATGAGATCAAACTTATAAGCGGGGTTCCTCCCTATGAAGGGAGGGAGGAACCGCGCTAAAAGGTAAGTTTGCCGAATTTATCTTCTGCGATTGTAAAATAGATATAACGATGATGATGATCAGATTATGAGACCTCTTCAGACTTTTCCTAAAGACGTACTGGAGAAACTTTTTGGCTTCCAGTACTCGGCTGTTCGTAATCTTTTTCTTAACGGCGCATCAACTATTTGGCTATAAGCGCACGTGGTCGGTCACCCATTCAGGTACCGACCACGCCCGACGTTGCTTAACTTCGGTGATCTACGGGACCCGGTGCCTCAAACGTTGCTATGGCCGTTGGCTGTTCGTATTCTTCCATAAAAAAAATATTCCTTGTTAGTCTAGATACTTTGTTAACCCTAATATTTAGCAATCGCACTACCAGTACACTATTTAATAAATTATTTCTCTCTAAATAGTTTAATAAAAGATAGAAGAAGAAGATAGTTAGAAATAAATATATATGCTCGCTTCCATTTATTTCATTTAAACAAGATAAGTGTATTCACTTTTCTACAATGTGATTTTCCCTTAGTCAAAGAATGAATACCACATTGGTTGAATTTAAATAAAGTGATCCACAAGGGATGTGGGCCGTTCTTTGAACTCTGCCGATCCCATTTAATTACAAATATATTTATTCATTCTTGTATTTTCTGCAGATGAGATCGGAGATATTAATATTCATGAAGCAGATCGGAATCAGTGTTGGAAATTGGAAAATTTCTGTATTCTCAAACAAACAATTCTGTATTTGCAAAGGGTATTTCGTTTTTTATTTTAATTTGTATACAAAAAAGTCCGATTCGAAGGAACTGGGTCATCTTAGCGCGGTTACGTACATCTCGAAGAAATGGAATAGATTAGCATCACAAATAACAGGAAACTGACACTAGCCAACTTACACAGAAATAGATAATTCTTAATCTGAGTCAATACAATTTTTTACTGAAAACGTACTTACTCTTCGACTACTGCTGAGAAGGCTCTATTCTAAACAACCAAAAAATCATTGTCATTTTAAGTATCTTGTTTTACTTGCAAATTCGTTTTACAGTTATAATCAACAGTAAATATGTGCTTCAGTAACGATAGCTTCAGTTGGAGGCTATGAGGAAGGTTATATAGAAAGAATTCAAAACAAACCTATGTATACGCCATCATGATATTGGCCACAGCCATCTTGAATACCGCACCCATTCCAAACTTATTTCTAATACCTTTTTATAGTTTCATAGCTTCTTTTACTACAATACTAATTTTACTGATAAATTCAATTTAAAACAAAAAACAACCAATTAATAAGTAAGATAAACAAAGAGAAAAACCCTTTCAAAACAACAAAACAAACACTTTTTTAGTTTTAAGCGCTTATATAAACTAGATTATAAAGATTCTGAAGCGAATATTGCTTCAGAATCTTTTTTGTAGAGAATTTAGTAAGCATTCGAATGGTCACCTTCCACATGCCACGATTTCCCAACCGTTATCGAGATATTTACGAAAAATGTATGAAGATCCGAAAACTTTTCATGTCTATTAATAAATTTTTTTTTTTTTTCGCATACTTCCTTAACTCCAAATATAACCAAAATTTAAACATATTAGTTGGGATTAATTTCCAAGATTTAGAAAATATTTCACATGAATCCCACGATTCTAAGTACCCACAACAAAATAATGACTTACATAAACATTGATTCCACTTTTCTCAGGAACGGTTAGAGATATCGCCTTGAAAATGGTTTCCTTCGTTTTTCTATGTTAAGAAACATATAAAACGAGTACTTAGAAGCATATGAACTCAAAAACGTAAGCGTTACGATTTTTTTTGCGCGAATTTCGCCCCAAAAACTATCTTCCAGTGGACGGATTCTGCTGGTTAACGAACTTGACCTTTCAAATTAGACGACAGATTTTTGTACCTAATGTCATCAAAATCGGTCCATTTTTGAGGCCGCCAGAGAGCGAACAGACAAGCATATATATAAATATATACATATATATATATATATATATATATATATATATATATATATATACAAATTTTAACCACCTATATTTTCGTGATCTATGGGGTCTGAAACGAAAAAGTTTTTAGTCGGCACTTCCGGATTGCGTCATGAGGTCAACCTCATAAGCGGGTTCTCCCTATGGAGATAGGGAGTAACCGTGCTAAAAATGGAAACGTTTCTAAACGTATTAAACATGGTGTTCTTTATTTCGCAAATTACAAATAAATATAGTTTAGAAGAATAAATTGGAACTTAGGAACTGCCTAAGTTATCCGAGTGGTAGTTTTTATTTCTGTTTTTAATCTCATAAAATAGCTACCTGCAGAATGATTCAAACCAGGATTTTGGACTTTCTAAAAATATTAAAATCAAATATTGTTTTAAATAATGAAAATATCAAATTTTCAAAACAGCGAAAGAACTGAGTATATGAGAACCCCTGCAATATTCTACACTATCTAGATCTATGTATGTGTTGATATGAACCTGATATAGTGAGTCTAATGATTCTTGTATGTCACGCAGTTAAGTCAGTTGCATCGGAGAATTCAGCCTTCTTTAACATGAACATTTAAAGTCGAAGTCCATTTTATGAACATTTATATTCTGTGAAATACTAAATGAAATATTTCTCCTCAAGCTCCTAGTGATTTTATATTAATACCCTAAGTACCCCCTTTTATTCGTTTTCCTTAAGAAATAGTTTTTTATAAATTATTTAGAATTTACAATTGGACCTAGGAAGAAACTCTATGTGATAAGGGCAACTGAAGAGTGAAAAATATTTCTTGAGAAGTAAATGTGAGAAAAATGTATACTTAAAATGCATACCAATCCCAAAACTCAAAAACCTTCCCATCGAACCAACCCTCGTGATCAGTTACCTGACTACAGGACAAAAAAGTCCGACTCGCAGGAACTGCATCATCTTAGCGCGGTTCCGTTCTTATCTCTAGACTCATTTAAAATGATTAAAATAGAAGATGTTATTATTTTGGGTCCACATTTCTAGAAAGCATGAAGATTAGATAGTTAGCCGTCGAGGTGATAAGTAAAGATGGAATGGTTGGGATTCGGCTAAATAAACCTCAATACGATTTTTGTTAAAAAATCTATATTTAGGACGTTTTGGCTAGTCAGTGGTAGCCTTCGTCAGCAATGAAAGTGCCGGGAGGTAGAGGAGGACCAAAGTTGACAGTTCCATCTTTACTCTCAAGAAAGGTGTTATTTACGATCTTACCTGGGTGGGTCCCCGCCCTAGGAAGGACCCCGCTAGGCATTTGAAAAGCTATATTATCTTGGAAATCCATATCTATAAGATTAAATTGTTTTTCTTAGTTTTCTTAACCTGATTTGTTATCAAATACATTATCCAACTATAAGCAGTTAAAAAATAACAAGGAATAAAAACAGACAAAAAGAACAGTTCGAATAAGGGAAATCAATTACTTTAAAGTTTTAAGCACTTATTTCTCTGATTGACATCGTCTAATCAAAACTTTCAGCAGAACCTTTTTTGTAGAGAATTTAGTAAGCTTTTTAATGGTATTCTTCCGTTTCCCAAGATACTCAACCTTTTTCGAGATATTAAGGAAAGTATACAAAGTTACCAAAACTTTTTATTTCTGTTAATAAAATATTTTATTCTAACCCTTCCTTTACTCTAAACGTAACAAAAATTTCAACATATTAGTGTTGATGAAACTCCAACATGCAGAAAATGTTTCAACTGAATCCCATGATTCTAAGTACCCAAACCAAAAACGGTATTCAAAAAATACTTTTCCAATTTTCTCGAAAACGGTTAAAGCTATCGCCTTGAAAATGGTTTCATTCGTTTTCCTAGCCCAGGAATCATATAAAACGAGTACTTAGAAGCTTATGAACTCAAAAACGTAAGCGTTACGATTTTTTTTGCTCAAATTTCGCCCCAAACGCCATCTTCCAGTAGGCGGATTTTGCTGGTTAACGAACTTGACCTTTCAAATTGGACGAAGGATTTTTGTACCAAATTTCATCAAAATCGGACCATTCGTCTTCTATCTAGAGAGCGAACAGACAAATATATATATATATATATATACATATATATATATATATATATATATATATATATATATATATATATATATATATATACAAATTTGAACCACCGTTATTTTCGGTCTCTAGGGGTTCTGAAACGCGAAATTTTCTTGTCGGCACTTCCGGATTGTTTCATTGTATCAACCCTATAAGCGGGGTTCCTCCCTATGGGGGAGGGAGGAACCGCGCTAAAAAGTATTCCAAAGTAGAAAGTGGAAATATTGATTGGCTCCCTCCAAATGTAGTATATACAGGGTGCTCAAAACTCGATTGACTCCCCCAATTTTTCCCACAATTTATTAAATTTAAAAACGAAACTTGGTGGGTCATAACGTGGTCGCATGTACATTCATTGGACCTAATGCACGACCCCTCAACTCGCTCCAGTTCTTCTCCAGAGACCCTAACACTGGACTCTCCAATGGAAAGGGGTTATTTTTATGACGGATTATTGTAGAAAATTGAATTGTATGTCGATTTTATATCTGTCATATTTTCGCTAAAGCCCACCAATGAGTAACAAATTGCCAAAAACCGATAAAAACCTTGTGTTTCGTCACTTTTCTGCCAATAAAGTAGAAAGTATGCCCGTAATTAAAAAAGTAGTCGATATAAACGTTGTAGAGGATTAAATTTACTTTCCAAAAAGTACCATTAAATGCATAAAATGTTAATAGAAATGGAGCCAAACACACTTTGAAGTTTTCAGAAAAGTTTATTACCAACTTGATCTACGCTTCAGTATAACTTAAAAAACATTTCCTAGCTTTCATTTAAAAAAAAAATCATTGAAATCGGTTAGGATTTGGAGGCTGTAGCCTTTTTGAAACACGAAAAGTAGTTTGGGCCCACTGTGCGGCGGCAGGAATTTTCTTATCTCATGGCTCGTTGTGAAAATTCCTCGCTGCACCCTGGATGTCGGCACTAATGGCCTAGATGTCAAGGCGCCGTCAAAAACAAAAACAAAAAAAAATCGCCCAACTCAAAAATAATTACTACGAAATTCTAATCATTAGGTGAGTTCTATTGCTTTAAATTTATTATTTTAATGCCTTTATAATGTAATTGAATTTGATTTTTCCTTCAAACGTTCTTAAATCCAAAACTAGGTGGAGCAAATTTAATCCTCTACAACATTTATATTGACTACTTTTTTAATTACGGGCATACTTTCTACGTTATTGGCAGAAAAGTGACGAAAAACAAGGGTTTTATCGGTTTTTGGCAATTTATTACTAATTGGTGGGCTTTAGCGAAAAAATGACAGATATAAAATCGACATACAATTCAATTTTCTACAATAATCCGTCATAAAAATAACCCCTTTCCATTGGAGATTCCAGAGTTAGGGTCTCTGGAGAAGAACTGGAGCGAGTTGAGGGGTCGTGCATTAGGTCCAATGAAAGTTCATTCGACCACGTTAGGACCCACCAAGTTTCGTTTTTAAATTTAAAAAATTGTGGAAAAAAGGGGGGTGTCAATCGAGTTTTGAACACCCTGTATATACACATTATTATTCATAATTAAGCACAGACTTACGCATGTAAAGGGTGTCCCAAAAATAATGGTCATCCGTTTACCAGATGATTCTCCAATGTGAGATCGGAAAAAATAACCCCCATATTAACCCCCGCAAAATTGACCTTGAAATTTTATTCAAGGACAAATTTTTTTATTGCATATTTCGAATCTACGACTCATGAGGATAAAAAAAGTCAACGGCACCATAGGTCAGAAATGACTCCGTATGGTCAAAATGGCCATTAACAGCGTATACGTAGGCCATTCCATTCTAATTGACAAGTGGTGGCCGATTTAGATACATTTTTTGTTTTACATGTTCTACTAGCATTACACAAAATACCTCGCTTGAATTGATTTAAAAGCATCTTCTAGTATAAAAAATTACAAGTATATTGAAAAACGATCCTCTCAGCGGCATTAATAAGAGGACTATAAGTCGTATTTTACAATTGACAGAAATGCTTTCATCAGATTATCCTCGAAGCTTATCAAGAGCTCTTTGCCATAAGCTTTCAATCAATCGCTAAAATTACTCATTAAGGATTTCAGAGGTCATGTATGAATTTCATGAACCAGCTAATCCCTCCTAGACTAGAGGATAGAATACTTGTCCTCGCCAGTGGGCAGATAAAAAAGTTAATTCCTAAGAAAAAAAACAAAAAAAAACTTAAGTTGTGATTATCACTCCAGCGCCCGTAGCAATTGGTCCTGTTATCCAGCTGCAATATTTCGGACTTAATTCTTGAGGCAAGCTGCCAACCTTGCTTTCAAATTCCTCCTAACTCGACTAAGGACCTGGCGAGAATTTCTCTTAATTCTTTCAAATGCTCATGTTATTCTCGTCCATTTTGCCTGCTGTGGACGATGACGCTGGAAAAGGAACTTTCGTCAGTCCACAATACCCGCTGGAGGAAGTGTGGAGGTCGTTCCAACTTGTCCAGCACCCACCTTCAAAACAATACTCTCTGCTCCTGATCCCTGGGCCTCAACTCCTGAACTTGCTGTAATCTGAAGGGAGACGTTCTTCCCGAAGGATCCGGCGGACCGTTATCCTTTAGACTCCCGTAGCTTGTGCCAATCTTCTCAGCCTGTGGCAATTGTTCTATCCTCTATTCTGGGAGGGACTGGATGGTTCATAAAATTCCAACTTGACCTGTGAAATGCCTAATGAGTAATTTCAGCGATTCAATGAAAGCTTAAAGCAAAGAGCTCTTGATAGGCTTCGAGAATAACCTCAAGAAGGCATTCCTGTCTATTGTAAAATGTGAGTTATGGTTCTTCAATGAATGGCGCTGAGAGGGCCGTTTCACAATACACTCATAATTGTTTATACTGGAAGATGCTTTTTAAAAAATTCAAGGGAGGTATTTTTGCATAAGGCAATGTTACTAGAAACTTTAAAAAAAGAAATGAGCAACATCGGCCACCATTTGTCGATTGGAATGGAATGGCCCACGTATATGCTGTTAATGGTCATTTTGACCCTAAGGAGCCATTTCTGACCTATGGTGCGGTTTGCCTTTTTTCTTCCTCTTGACTCGTAGATTCAAAATATGCAACAAAAAAATTTGACCTTGAATAACATTTCAAGGTAAATTTTGCGGGGGTTAATATGGGCGTTATTTTTTCCGATCTCACATTAGAGAATCATCTGGCAAACGGATGACCATTATTTTTGGGACACCCTGTACTTAGTAGTAAAGTAAACGTATTACCAATTAAAAAGTAAATAAATAACTTCCTACCTAAAAAAAAACTATATAGCCGGGGCCTATGGCATGGATGCAATGAAGCGAAAAAAAACCTTTCCACGAATAAATTAGATATAGAGTGCTTTTTTAGCAAATGAAAAGTTTATAATCTTAAAAGATTTCTAAAACATAAATATTGATAGAGAAAATAAATTAAAAGTGAAACGGTTTAAAAAAAAAAACTTTTAGGCTTAGAGCCGGAACGTTTCAAACGATGAGAGATATGGATGAACATAATAAAATTAAATCTGAATGGAACATTGTCATGCTTTGATGGAGGACATAACTTCCCGAATCCTTCCTTTTCTCTTTACACTAACGTTTTCAGGGGGCTTTTGGACGTCAATGCTTTCACATAAATGAAAAACGAATTTCACGTCGAGTCCATATTTGTATCAGTTGTCTGAAATTCCACGCACACACATATAAAAATAAGAGAAAAAATAAAAGGAATTTCATATTTCTTCCAGTGGTTGTCTAGCGCATCTAAAACGTTTTTTTTTTTTGGTTTTGTCCAGCATTTTCTCTTGTCTATCAACCAAAATTTGTTTTTAAATATTCACGTACAACTGTCCTCAATTTTTTAGAGGGGTTTATAAAATATAAATCAGGTTATGACGTCAACCCCACACCTGGATGCATGATATCGACGTTTCACGATTCTTCAAAAATATCCCTTATTCAAATTTGTATGTATGTATATATATATATATATATATATATATATATATATATGTGTGTGTGTGTGTGTGTGTGTGCGTGCGTGTGTGTGTGTGTGTGTGTGTGTTAGTTTTATATATAGTGTTCGACCATAAGGTCCATAATGAATTAAACAATATATTCTTATTATCTAAATAAATAAATACATACACCACTTTAAGTGTGCTCTGGTTCTTTACATAAACCTGCCCCACAAAACAAAGGATTCTAACAAGAATATGAGATACGTTCTTAGGGGAAATGGGTTCTGAGTAATGGATGTAGAGAGTTCTGTGAGACACTAACACCTTATAACAGCCTAAATAGGTAAAACCCATGTGCGTTATGTCTTAAACGAGGCTATATCTTATTTTTCCTCCAGGCGCCCCATTTTAGAGATCTCTTGGGATTAGCGCGGAACTAACCCTCCAAATTTTTCAACATAAAAAAACCTCCAGAATATGAGAATTTTATAACATAAAGTTACATTTAAGCGCGTTTCCTCTCTACCTCCGTATAGATTGACCTCAAGATAAATTTCGGAAGTACCAAATAGAAACATTCACGATTCGCAGCCCATAGTCACAAAAATAATGGTAGTTCAAATATTTATAAATATATGTGTGTGTCTAAAAACTCATATATGTATGTTCGCTATAAACAAAAGTCGTTAACCAGCAGGCTTCATCTACCGGAACATAACATATCCTGCTGGTTAACGGCTTCATCTACCGGAACATAACTTATGGGGCGAAATTCGCGCGAAATAATCGCAACGCTTATGTTTTCGCGTTAATATGCGTGATACTCTTTTTATAGGTTCTCAACATAGGAAACGAATGAAATCATTCTTAAAGCGATATCTGTGACTGGTAACGAGAAAAAAGGATACAAATAGTTTTCCCAACTAATTATAGGTTTAGGTATTCAGAAACCATTGATACAGATGAAAATTGTTCAAGAAGTTTGATTTCCTTCTAAATTAAGATTTTTTTATTTTTCGTTCAGTTTGAAGTTAAGGAAATTTTGGGGAAAAAATTTATTAACAGAAATGAAAAGTTTTGCGATCTTCGTATTTTGTAAGGTATTTTGATAACCGTAGGGACGTCGTGATAAGTGAAAGGTAACCATTCGAAAGATTACTAAGTTTTCTACAAAAAAATGTTCCAATAACTCCACTATATCGAATGGAGAGAGAGAGGCTCCATTCCAGACCTCAAATCTTCTGGGAAAAAATTTTAAAAATATTCATTGAGTATAGCATAAATGCCTATTGTTTGTTGAGCTATTTTTTCACTAGAATTATAAATATTGATATTATTCGTTCCTTGCATTAATAAATATAATTTATGAAGTAAATAAATCACAATTTAAAGAATTAAGTTAATAAAAACTTGCAGAGAATTTGAACCCTAAATTGAGGAGATTAGCCTCCCCTCATGTTTGATCTTGTGACAGTAATAGGATAAAATTGGGCGCCTAAATCTCAATTCGAGATCAAAGGTGATTGATCTTCCTAGCCTCTCTCTCTAAGGAATATTCAGCAGGAAAATTACATTGGAAGGACTACACATATTTATAAATTCTTTTTCTGACTATTATCCGACAAATAACAGGAATTGAACCCTATATCAATTGAATTAAGAACATAACCGATATATAGATAAATATGTTTATGTATGTATATATTAGCACCGGACATAAGAATTATTGATACATCAGGGTACAAATTACTTAACTGCCGAGCCTCCAGTTTCAATTAAATGATCCGCTTATAAAAAACTTTAGGAAAAAGGAGCAATATTTATATATGTGATAGAAAAAGGAGCAATTTCAAGATAATATGAACTCAAGTGCTGATTACTTAAAAAACTAATTTCACCGAAGACGTTTATTACTATTTCTACCATATCATATATATCAAACATCATTTGTTTTTCAAAATATGTTTTGAAAATGTGGATTCAGAAGTAAAATATACTAGAATTACATTTATATTATACTTCATCGGAAGTATTACATTAAACGTTGAAAAACAAAACAAGAGAATGAGATGGGCGTTCTAACTAATATATTCACTCTTACGGTTACACGCAGTGTATTGCAGTCGACCAATCATTTATTTTCATGTTTGCTTTTAATTAAACCCCACAAAAGTGTCTGCCCTTTTGTAATTATTTTCAAATATGTTTATTGAAGACGCTGATTAAATCTCAGCGTGAATAAAGCACCCCATTTAATATTAAAAATAAAAACTAGGTACTTTGTTTGTTTTTTATTTACATTTTCAACCCCCTTAAAAGTGTCTGCCTTATTTATTATACATTGCAAAATTGCCTTAATTTGCATTTTTTTTTCATTAATGGTAGTTGGTTTCTGAATTAAGCACTATTTTTCGGGTAGTATTGTTTTGCACCTTTCCCCTATGCGCTTGGTTCTCATCTAACCAAGAGGTACATTGTAGCAAAATTTCAAGGTGCATAAAACACTTCATGAAAAGTGCGTTACCAGCTCTCTTGCTAAGGCTTTAAAAATCCCTATGGGGTCAGCTTAGTGACACTGTCACGTTTTAGCAATTCTGTATGCTTGATAATAGTCTATATGTCTATTATCGTGAATAGAAAAGCATTACAGTAATGTAGATTTTCTTAAATACCCATACGACGGTGTTTATAATACAAATAAACGAAAATATATCTGAATTTACTTAATCTGTAATTTACTGAAATATTAAGACACAAAACGTTATCTATATATACGTTATGTAATATCCTTGAAGTGGATAACCACGATGAGCGACCTGAATGATGGCTGTAAGTTGGAGTAGAGGCGAAGGTAGAGATGATCTGAGTGGGTGCTATTCATCTATTCAGCAGCTGTCTAGATTGAAATCTTCTCAGGGCGACAGGACGGCCAGTATCTACCTCTTCCTCCTTCCTGCTTTTCATACAATCAACCGACGCTTCATTTATCATACGGGCATTAACGCCAAACTATATTAGCTAGTATCATCACTAATTTCCTGTTTAAACATAACTTATTACTTTAAACGAGCCGGAATTTTGGCGTTACAAACATGGTAATTTATGTTTGTTCAAGAGGGAGTTTTAAGTTCCACTTCAGCACGTTTCTCCTCTTCCTCTATTAGGTGAACACTACTGGTTTACAACGTCGACCTAAATGCAATCTGGAAGAGCCAACTAAAACATTTCAAGTTTCAGAGCTCATAGATCACAGAAATGACGATATATATATATATATATATATATATATATATATATATATATATATATATATATACTAGCTCGGCCCGCGACTTCGTCCGCGTGGATAGTGACTTAGAGCAGCAATTTTGGATATATCTTTTGGTTTATTTTGGATTATAAAACGTCGTATGGGTATTTAAAAAAAAACTACAGTAATGCTTCTCTATACACGATATTAGGTGTATAGCGATGGGGGGTCAAGCATGCAGGCTGGTAAGATTGTTAAACGTGACAGAACCACGAAGCTGACCCCTTAAGCCTAGTACGCACTGAGACTCAAAGTTGCGAAACATTGTTGCGGGTCACTGGGAGCTATTATATATATATATATATATATATATATATATGGGTGTTTGTTGTTTGTTGTTTCGGTCTCTAGCTGGCTCAAAAATGAGCTGAGTTGTGTTTTGTATGGTCTTTAGTTCGTTTACCGGATCATAGTTTTTGGGCGGAATTTGCGCTACATAAATTGTAACGCTTAAGCCTAGTACACACTGAGATTCAAAGTTGCGAAACATTGTTGCGGGTCACTGGGAGCTGCCCCGCAACAATGTTGCGCGTCTGTTTCGGGGCTGTCCCGCAACAATGAATCGCGTCCACACTACATAGCCAGTTCACCCGAAAATGTCTCAGGAGCTGGTTCTCGCAGGAGTTTCTCTCACATTGTTAGTTTTAATTAAAAATCGAAAAAAGAAAAATCTAAGAATGCGGTTGTGTCGAACATTGTTCAGTGCCAACAATATAGCGTGCTACGATCTTTTAGACACTTTGAGACTAGAAGATGGAATGGGATTCGTCAACTTTATTAGAATGACACCTCAAGATTTTGAGAATATTTTGGAAATGGGTGGACCAAGGGTGATTAAAATACATACAAATTTTAGAAATGCAATTTTTCCCACCGTAAAACTGGCAGGTACACTCCGGTTCCATGCAAGTGGTGACTCCTTTACAAGTCTAAAGGCTAGTACACACTGAGATTCAAAGTTGCGCAACATTGCTGCGGGGCACAGAGACCTCTCCCACAACAATGTTGCGCATCATTTTCGGGGGTGCGCCACAACAAAGAATCGCGTCCACACTAGATAGCCAGATCCCTCGAAAATTTCTCAGGTGCTGGCCTCTCAGGTGTTTCTCTATCATTGTTACTGTTAATTAAAAATCGAAATATGAAAAAACCAAGAAGGTAGTGGTGTTGAAAATTGTTCAGAACCAACAATAAAGCGTGCAAACACATTGAGACGAATTAGGCGTTGAGAAGATTTTGAGAATCTCTCGTAACTGTTTGGACCAAGAGTGTTTAAAAAAGATACAAACTTTAGAAAATAAGTTTCTCCTACCGTAAAACATGCTACTACTCTTGCAAGAGAAGAATTGTTTACAGTCTTATGTATACTTTTACAATTTACAAGCAAAGTATATCTGCATTTGTTCCAGAAGTGTGTGAGCGAATAATTATCGTTTTGAAAACATACATCAAAGTAACGAAAACATATTCTTTATTAACATAATAGGCAAGGGCGTACATAGGAAATGAATTCGGGACGGCTGGGAGCATATAGGGGGCGGGTTGAGAGCATATGGGCTATGGATTACTAGCAATCTAAAACTTGGAATAGTTAACCAACTAAAACGCTATTGCATCCAATAAACATTATTTTTTCTAAGCTAAGTGATCTTATTTAATTTATTTTTAAGATTTTTAGGACAGCCCCCTCAGGCCCCTTTACATACACCCATGAAAAGATTCAGAGCAACATGAGTGCATTTGTAAGTCCCCTATTAACTTTATTGCCAATTCAGTCGTCTACATATTGAGTGAAATTGAACTACAAGTCCGTAAGGTGGAACTGCTGGGTACTGACTGCAGACTGGGGACTGCTCCGGAACACGTCCACACTCGTAATGTTGTGCAACAATCTGAGTACCCAGCGGGACTCAGATTCTTGTATCACCTAGACCCGCAATACACACCTGATACACGGGGACTTGTTGCGCGGCAGAATCCCAACAATCCAGATACAAACAAGATTCAGCTCTGCAACAATGTCGCGCAACATTGTATCCCAGTGTGTACTAGCCTTTAGGGATTGTTAAACCCTAGTGTGTAGAGTGTCTGAAAGACAGCAGACATACAGACAAAAATTCTAAAAATCATTGTTTTAAGTACTATTGCGTTGATAAAGGCCCCAATAGTATTTTTTCCCATATATCATGCATGTATAGACAGCGGTCCGTTATAATTGTAATATATATATTTATATATATACATATTTTTAGATGGAACGGCATTTTTCTCCAGCGGTGGTACTTCTCCTCACTTCTTCCCGGAATATTTCGATGGATTCATCTCCATCTTCTTCAGCCAGGTACTTGTTTCTTCCTCGGTGGTAGCCAAGGAAATGACATTTTTCTCGATCTGGGCTCCTTTTCTCCCCTCTAGCCACAGTATCGGCGGACGACCAAGGAAGCTGAAGAGAACGGCCAAGGACAGAGTAGAATGGTGAAGAAGAGGGAAATATTTGCTGGAAACCAATCGATAGATTGGGACCAGAGAAGAAGATATATATATATATATATATATATATATATATATATATATATATATATATCTTCTTCTCTGGTCCCAATCTATCGATTGGTTTCCAGCAAATATTTCCCTCTTCTTCACCATTCTACTCTGTCCTTGGCCGTTCTCTTCAGCTTCCTTGGTCGACCTACTGCCTTCTATGATGTCGTATAATGTTTTTATTCCCCCAGATGGAGGGGCATCTAATGACGCAACTTTCATGGCCAAAGCTATAACTGGTGTCGAGCTAATTGGAAATAGAAGTTTTGCTTCTCGAGAAGATTTCATTTTACATTTTTTACGAAATATTATGACAAGACATTAACTGCTTCTTTTCTATGTTTTCTCAATGACGCTGGAAATAACGACGGACACTTGCAAAGATGACGCAGTTTCTGCAAGACAACATTTATAAAAACAAATACAAATATAATTAACTGAAAACCTCTATTACATATTTATTTATTGATAAGTGATTCGCAAATACTGCGATTTGATTCAATTATTTCCCTAACCAGAGGTTTGGAAATGTCTGTTATATGCCTAAAAAGCCTCTGGTTATTCAGATGTCTTCAAATGCGAATTTATAGTTTAGCACCCTGCAAGTAAGAAAGTCTTGTGTCTATGTACTGGTTGCTGTCCCCCAACAATTCGTACATGACATGTGGGATATTTACCTTTTGTCGTCTTCTGCACTCCGTAAGTAGGTGTTTTACAGTAAAGTCTGTATTGCATATTTCACAAATTTATGTGTTAAGTCCTGTCGTGAGGTATTCGTTTATGGCTAATTCGGAGTCGAGCAAGTAGAGATATTAATGCATTTGATGTTTTATTCTGTCCTTACAACAATCTATGGATATTCAGAAAGGTTACACCTTGTCATTGAAGCTTATTCATTATGTAGTGAAGTGTATGGATCGTTAGAGACGTTGGGAACTGGAGTAGAGAGGACTGCCACTGGAGTATCGCTGCATCACCGACAAAGTCCCTTTGTGTAACCCTAATCGTGTTAGCCTAATTCTCGCGAGGCGGGGGCGCGACTCTAACCACTCAGTAAATTCGCGGTTTATCGCTTCCACCTTACTCAGATGGAAATACTGCAGTTTCCGTCCACTACACTTTCATTCTGATTCGGCCGACCATGGTGATGATAAAAAGAGTGCATATTACTCTGTAATATTTAAGATAAAATTTTATTACATACATGAGCCAAATGAACTTTTCCACTTAGATCATATGAGGCGTTGTCGACCAGAAAGCGAATTCGCCAAACGCAATTGTACAGAAAACTGCAAGAGTTCGCCATTTACGTCTGGTCCGCACAGCTATCGCTCAAACCCCCTGTTTTTTTTCTATGTGGATTTATCATATTATAAAAAGGCTAACTCAACAAACTGCACCTAACATACTGTGCGCGTGTTAATAAACGAAACGAACGTTAAAATAAAAACATCAACATGCGAGTTTGCCCTTCTGGTTGGAAGCGCGTTATATGTTGATCACCTTAATCATGTGTTACACGTAGAGAAGAAAACATCTTGGCAGTTATTTCATTAAGCAAAATTGCTGGAAGTCTATAACCGGTTTTATTTATTTTAATATGCATAACAAATAAACAATACGGCGTTTGCCCCAAATCCTGACTAGAGTTAGAGCCATGATATGTGAAGAATTACAAAATATTTGGCCTTTTACGGTTTTTCTGAATTTGTCTGAAAACACAATTTAATGGAAACTTTCATTATTACCTAATATTTCTATCATAACATTTCGATACACTTTTTAATACTTTTTGTTTTGACTTATTAAGCTTTCAAGTTATTAACGCTATAGAAATTTTACCTAAATCAAAATGTGTATGTAAATGTCACCTCATGCCACTATATTCTAAGACCTATCGAACGTACCTCAGTCGAAGCATTTCTTTTATGACAGATAATCCGATCACATAATAAGAGGTTTAACAGTAATACCAGTGGTGTAAGAGTATACCATTGTCTTTGTAGGCGAATAAAATTCACTCACTTCCTGCGTTGGTTGTGCCACCAGATAACTCCTAACAGCCAGCTTTCGTGAGTCCATATTTAAATAAAATTTAATAGTTCAATTTGCATAGAAACTTCTTTAAGCCGAACAAATTATATGAACGCAGCATTAATGACGGTACAAGTTACTATTTTAAACATGAATGCAATGCAAATTAAACATTTGAGCTCTAAATACATTTTACACCGACATATCATCCTATCAAAATTCTAATTTTTATATTTGAGTTTTCCTTATAAATAGCTTATAACAGATGAAATCAGAGATTAAAGATTTCTCGAAAGGATTCCGCTTAACCAAATACCCGGCAAAAGCCTCGTCTATTTTAAAGTGTTAGCGTTCCGTATATTCTTCAAAGAAACTTCCTCTTCAGGAAGACTAATCTCCCTTCCAAGAATTTCCAGTAGAATCTGGTTTTCGCAGGAGAAAGGCCTACATTATCCTTATTGAAGGCCGTATCATCCTTTTGATTCAAGATTTTTTTCTCGATTTCATTCATCAGAATTTCAATAGTAATCTGCTACCTTCAATTAGTCTTGGAAGCAAAGTAAAGTATATCACAGTGAGCTATTACTTTAGGCTGTTGTTTTAAATACTATCTAGCTCTTCTTGAAAGTGAAGTACGAAAATCGTATTCCACAAGAAGACATATGATTCATGTGTTCAGTGACATTGAGAGAGCAGAAGACGAAATACGAAGATATTTAACTATGAAAAGACGACTTAAATGGGGCATTAAGGAAAGATCATTGGCATTTACGCATTAATTTCTCTTGAAAAGTACCCTTCTAGTAAAAGCTTCAGATAAAAGAAAAGGGGTACGCCAAGGTTCTGTCTTAAGTCTCTCACTTATAGCGCTTGCAATAAGGGGCAAAACACTAAAAAATTATTAGGTAAGACAAGAACATCGAATTTACCATTACTCAAAAACTCTTATGTTTCTAGTTTAAAAAAAATTAGTTTGCTGGACTTATCAAAAACGCTGCGAATCCAGAAATTCCTCGATCGTAGCGACAGAGGAGCAGATAACCCTTGCACTGGGGCATCCAAAACATCAAGAATTAAATGATTGCACATCCGTGAGGCATAATTCTCCTTCTTCCCGTCGTCCTGATGAAGGCTTGTACTTCAAGCCGGAACGTCAGCAAAAAAAAAATATTTCTTTCTTATAAAAAAAAGGAGTTTTATTAAGATGCCACGATCGAATCCTGACTAAATCTGCCTTGTCAAGAATTTAATGTTTCCTAGATAGATGCTTTGGACAGCCACTCGGAAATCCAAAAAAGCTTTTAAGCTTGTCTTTTTTAGGAAGACTCGTCACATCGAAGATTGTTCCAAAGTATCAAAAAGACTCTACTCAATTATGGCAGGTAGAACCACTGAAGGAACGTCAGATATTATAAGAAAAATGAAAGCGGAAGAAGAAAGGAAAATGCAACATTTATTATCGCGACGCAGACCAGAAAAATCTTGCACATTTAAGCAAAACATTATTTTGGCTAAATGTTAAATCCCTGAAGTTCAGTTATTTTGTGAGTATTAAGGCAAATACACTCTTTACCTAGAGTCACAGGTTCGATACACAATAAGGGTGGTGGTTTTTTTTCTGGAATGAACGCGTCAGCGCTAACCTAGGAATAGAAAAGGAAGGTAACTTTTTCCAAAAATTTCTGTTACGTAAAAGTGTACGTTAAAATTTAAACACGAATTACATTTATTCCTATTTTTTTGGCGAAATCTAACCTGAATATGTATTTCTACGAATACAGTGACTAAAAATAGTTTCTGCATCAACCTGCGAAATCGTCCCCCCCCCCCTGCACTGAGCTAAAATTGATGTTGACCCGAAACGATCCTAATATGGACAGGTCACAGGGCTGCGTTTGACGTCAGAGATTCTCATTCAGACTGGGAGCATAGAGATGTCGCTATGTTCGTTCAAACGAATTCATTAACCTTGCCAGGTATACATTAACCCATGAAGCTCATTTTATAGTTCATAGTTATTTGCTAAAGATGCGAAGCATCAACAATAAATAAATAAGTAAATAAAATCATTTTATAGACCTGGTCTATGTTGGACATGTGGCCTCATGAACTACAACATCAGAAAAAGACCTAACTACCTAAGGGCACAAAATAAACAAACCATAAGATTATCCTCCAAATCACATGTAAGGTATGGTTAGAAAAGGTATGTAAGAATATATATGTAAATGTATGTATATATATATATATATATATATATATATATATATATATATATATATATATATATATATATATTTGGAAAACCGTTACGGTTTAGGGCGGATTTCCTCCCTACGAAAGGAGGAAGGGAACGCGCTAAAATGTAATTGCATTCATAGCTTACTACCATTTTCCTTATCATTCTAAAAGACTTGCTGACTCTGAACACTGGGTCCAATAGATATTCAGGAACATCAGATTCAGCTTTTTTTGAAATAATATCAAAAGGTCGTTAGCTGGACGGCGTGCCGTCAATTAAAGCTCGAGCAAGCTTGTAAAAGCAAGAGTAATTACACAGCCTAGTCATTAATCTTAATTAATCAAACGTAAAGAGAATGACAAAACAATACCAGACTCTTGCAGAGGTTAATTTTTAACTTCACCCCCTTTAACACACTTTACTTTCAATTTTATCTTTAAAATAAAAATATTAATTAATTTAATATATATGTATATATATATGTTTGTATATATATATATATATATATATATATATATATATATACTATATATATTTATTAATAGGTTCTCAAAATAAAAGTAAAATTTTAACGATTTTGCAGATAACGTCGGTTCCAGAAGAACTAGAAATGCACCAATGCGACGAAAATGTGTAATTTTAGAACCTTTATAGGCCCTTCAAATTTGGTTTGAATCGGGTAAATGTTCTTTGAAATATGGCCAGATTTTTTAATCTTTAACAAAATTTTAAGGGTCCAGCCTTAGCGAAATTTATTACAGTTTTTTTTTTTTTTTTTTTTTTTTTTTTTTTTTTTTTTTTTTTTTTTTTTAATTTTTGAATCTTCTCAAAATTTGAATATAGAGGTTTTTTAATTTGCTAAAATCTAATCTGACATCCGCTTTTTTGATGATAGTTGATTATCAAGAATAAGGAACATCAATTTTTGTTTTACTTATTTATTTTTCCTATATTATTTCAAATATCTTATATTGTGTTTTTTTTTTTTTTATTTTAATGTCTATAATATTATTTGGTGTCGCTTAGCTGACGGATTGTATATTTCAAGTATCTCTTACTTGTATCTGTATATAATAAAATTTACTTTACAACTAGTAGTGACCATTTCCGGTTCTGTGTAAGTTTGGAATGTCGGGTTCCTGTTGCCTGTTGTGACGTCAAAAATATAGCTTCGCTTCGTGTAGGCGTGACATTTTTAATAATATAAAAAAAAATGGAACGGGCTCAAGAGAATGCAATTACTGCAAGTCGGATTCTTTTTGTAAGTAATAGCTCCAGTACGTCACGAGCATTAACGTCCCTAAATCTTTATTCTGAGAATTGGTTTTATCACAAAGAAAAATATTTTTCCTTAAACATTTACGTTTTACGTTTTTGGTATCCAATAGGGAGATAGCACACCTAAATTGCTACATTCCTTTTTAAAGTGCTACTAACATAAGGTATGAAGGGCAACATAAAAGAAAAAAGTAAATGCATTCTGAACATCTCAACTATCAATTAGCCCTTGTAAAGGAAAAGTGAAATATATAAATGGTAGGAATAAAGACCGTAGTTCCAATTAAGCAAGTTAAAACGTCAGCATTAATAACTTGATCCAAGTTTAAGAACGCTTAGATAAGAGAGACTTGGGCTGTAGGACGTTCATCAAGATTAGAAACCCTCTTTATCTCCTCCTTCATTTCCAAGTCTTAGCACGGCTGGGCAACATCTATTCCTAAAAGCGCCGATTATCACTCTTCCCTATTGGGGTCTCTTACATTTCAATCATTCCCAGAATATGCTGTCCTAACATATTCTATTGATTTCATTGCTTTCGGATACTCAACACATTGATAAATAGTTTTGGAAATCTGCTACCAACTAACAATTTTTTTAGGAATATTTTGAAACCAATGCAGGATTCAAATATTGAAATATCGGGTCTTTTTGCGAAAACCACATCCAGTTACTTGTGACGTATCCGAAGTGATTAAAGCAGTGATTCAGCGCACGCGCATAGCTCATTAGCTTTTCTATTGGCTATTCATAAGAGCAATTCTATTGGTTGTTGCTGGTAGTAAAGTAACCTTTAACACTCAAGTCAATCCAACTCTTTAATAGAATTCAACTTGCAAAAATTAATAGAATTCTATGAATATTAGCGAGTTGGATTGGTTACAGTTTTGATGTCTTCTTGGGCGAGCGGAAATGCATATATGCCCATATTTATATGCGAAATAAATATAAATATGTTATAGAACGACCGGACAAAAAAATCAGCGAGGAGGCCCCTAAATTTCACAATTACCATTGATTTTTTAATATTAACCGTTTTATTAATAAATATTGCTTGCTGAAATACAGTCTGCTTATTTTCATTTATGTTTTACAAGCCTAAATGTATTATTTACAAATACAAGTTATCTAAGGGTTAGTTAGAAACAATATTATATAAATATAGTAATCAAAAAAAGTTACTTTTAGTAGTGATTGCAGTGATTTTAAATACATTTCATTACCACAACCTCAGATAACCTGTAAAGACAAAAATAGATAACCTGCAAAGAAACTGTAAGCTAATCCGTAAGTACCAAAATAACTGATATCATAGGGAGGAAAGCCACTTGTGAAGTGGCCACATGTCACATGATGTGTGATTAGGTCATCACGCATATATATATATTATTAGTTAGTGTTTACACTCTCAGGGATACGCTTTCCATTGCAGGGTCATTGCAACAGTTTTGTGGTGGATGTTGTGCAGGGAAGTTCAAGGTGTAAGGTGTCAAGTTAATTATTTAAAATAGTTACTACCAAGCAGAAAGGACATAAAAAATAATATTTTTAAAAAATGAGATAAATTTAAAAAAATGAGGATGAACTAAATTTTCTCAGACATAAACAACAGTATTAAGCTTTTGGTCAATGAAGGCCATTCGATGAGACAAATTGCTGCTGAAGTTGCTTTGAATGTTTTTAAAGTCAGTAGATATGTTATAAAGAAGACTCTTTATTGTTTGAATTCTGTTGGAGGTCAACCTAGAAAAATTTCAGAAAGAAACAGGGAGTTACTGGTTCGACTGATTAGGATGGGTGAGGTCGACATTGCTGTACAAGGCCAAAATATACTTAGCTCAGACATGGGGCTTCAAATTAATGCTGAAACTATTCCAAGAGCACTAAATAGTCATGGTTATGTAGCAAGGATAAAGGTAAAGAAACCATTGCCTTAAGAAAACACAGGCAACTATGACTGCCATTTTGTGGTAATCATAAAAATTACTGTCAACTGCTGACTGGAAAAGAGTTGGGAGGTCAGACAAAACAAAAATGAACCGTTTTGGGACTGATGGACAATGCTGACTTTGTAAAACAAAACTGGATCTCCCATTGCTAACAGTGAATTCCAGCCTACTCGAAAATATGCTGGTGGCAGTCAAATGGTCTGGGGCGCATAAAGGACCAAAATGTTCGATGGATTGCCAGAATAGGAGGGAAAATGAACCGTGAGGAATATTTAAGTATTTTCCAGTTATCTCAACTGCCAAGTTTTAAATTCCAATATGAAGATATTATATTTCAACAGGATAATGATCCAAAGCACATTGCAAAAAAAAGTGGAATGGTTTAAAAATCATTCAATTAAATTGTTAGATTGGCCCCTCAGTCTCCTAATTATTGAGCTATCTTTGTTTTATAAAAAACAAAATTTCGGCAAAAATTCATCATAATCGATTGAAGAATTATGTGAGCGAAACTAATTTATATAGAACAATATCCCGTCATAATTTTCAAACAAGCTTGTGAAAAGTGTTCCAAATAGAATTCAGACCATAATTAAAGCAAAAGGAAGCCATAGAAAGTACTAAATTATAAGGTATTTTAATCGTTTTAATTCAGCCACAAAAGTGTTGCAATCAGTAAAATTTTCAATGTTTTTCAGAATTTATTTCTATACTTCAATAAAATTATTATTATGTTAGTTTCTAATTATTAAGTATGTGTTAAAACCATGTATATTTGTTTCATTACCCAACTCACATTTCTAACAGCGTGGTATTCAAATTTTGAAAGCAAGAGCTATCATTGCAACAGTTTTATGAGTCACTATATATATATATATATATATATATATATATATATATATATATATATATATATATGTATGTCTCGTCGCTCTCTAGCAGTCTCAGAAATGATACGATTTTGATGAAACCTATTACAAAAATGCTTTGCCAGATTTGAAATGTCTAGTTTGTTAATCAGCTGAATCCGCGCATACTGAGGGAAAATACTACATTTTCCGGTAAAGTTCACGCACAGAAAATCGTCGATGTTACGTTTTTGCCTTTATAGGCTTCCAGGTACACCTTCTTTGGGGGGTTTGTAACGTAGGGAAACGATCCAAGTCATTTTTAAGGCATTAGGTATCTATAATAGTTTTCCATAAAAGTGAAAAAAACTAGTTTTACAAATTAATATTAGGTTCGGGGAGTGATTGATTCAGTCCAAACGCTTTCTAGACGTTTGACATTTATCCAAGCTATATTTAAAATTTGGTTACATTTGGAGTTAAGAAAGTAGTAGCAAAAAAATATTTTATTAACAGACATGAGCAGCATTAATGTTTTTGTGTTATTTTTCAAATATCTCGAAAACGGCTGGGAAACCAGTTAAAAGGAAAGTAACCATTCCAAAGCTTGCTACATTTTCTTCAAAAGCAGTTCTGAAGTAATTTTCTACGGGACGATCTCATTCGCAGAAATGGGTGCTTAAAATTCAAAATTATCGGTTACGTATTTTTGAACGTTTCTCTGTTTGCCTCAGTTTTTAATGTAGAATTTTAAAAAAATATATTTTTAAGAGTAAAATGAGTATTTTTGTAAAACAAGTTAATACAATGAAAAACATATTTGTATTAGTATTTTCATAGAACGAAAGTTGAGAAGAAGGAGGGAGTAATTTCCGCTTAGGACATTGTCAGATATCTGTTGTGGCGCCTAAAGTTTTTTCTTTGAGATTTCATTTTGCAGTTTTACACGACTTTTTATTTTTCGTGAAAAATCAAATTATTAATAACTACAAAAATAAATTAAAATTAAACTAATATTGTAAGCTTTCCAAGTAATACTTGGAATAAGGGTAGAAACGCGTTAAGGCGACGGAGTTCCTGCGAGTCAAACTTTTCATTATTCATGAATTGAGGACAGAAGAGAAACCTTTGCCCTGGACATTATGTTTCTCCGTCCAAAGTATTTCAAAGTATTACAATGTTTTGTATTGGAACAATTCAGATAAGATACATTTTAAGAAGTTATTCCTATCTCATATAACTAACTAGCTGAATACCCGTGCTTCGTCACGGCAGATAAGTAGTTATTTTATTGCGTTAAATGATGTATCATCGAAATTAACACTCCTACTTAATTTTGTGGAGTTTATTATAGCACGGTTCCCGTCATACAATAAGTTAGTCATCAGTTTATAGGTAATCAAAGTATAATGTTTCTTGACATTGGGATGCTCCGCACCAGTATCAAAAAACAGATAACGTAGAGATAACCCGTTATCTATAGGTTACCAGCGTGGGTGTATATAAGGGCAACTGAAGGATGTGCAGCCCCCCCGAAATTTTGATTTGATGGTAAAAATGTGTCTTAAAAACCTTAAAAATAAATTAAATAAGACCATTTCTTTTATAAGCACAATTGGTTTGATCCATTCCTTTTTCATTCCAAAGATCATTTCATTTTAGTTTTAATAGCGTTTTATTTGCCTAAAACTATTCCAAGTTGATAGTATTCCATACCCCAGTAATTCAAGGACTGCCATCATAGTTGAAATTAACCTCAATTAAAAATAATACTATGAAATAGATAATGTACGGTAACAGCTGTTCTTTATCGTTCTAGCAACGCTTTCTACCTAGGCTTGCCCTCTCTAACCAACTCAAACTTTAAACCCCTCTAAAAATACTTAAAAATTCGAATATCAAAAAATCCTTTCTTAGCGAGCGCCTACGTTCTATAGGGAGTGTCCATGCAAAATTTCAAAATTTTCTGTCGAGTGGTTTGGGCTGGGGGATGATAGATGAGTGAGTGAGTGGTATTTGACAAATATATAGTAGATGTACCCTTCAAATTTTCATCAATCCCAAAAAACAAGTTATGAATTTGTTTTAAGCCACTGAATATGTTGTCCCTTCTGGAAATTGGTCTTCCCACTGCAGAATGGCGGACACCCAGAGTAATGGATGAGGTCTGAGTCCCAATTTTGAAAAGTTGAGTTTGTTTCAATCAAGGGTTCGCTGTTTACAATTCCCACTTCCACTATAGACGTTCATTAAGGACGGAACTAGACATAATACTTTGAAAAATAAGCAAATATATTAAATACAAGAATCGCATTAAGGAGGTGCAAATACGCCTTAAACGCCTCCTTATCTAGGAATTTAGTGGCACAAACGAACATTTTCCCCCAATACTCCAGTAGAATTAGGGTCACGAGTTTTTCAGATTTCTCATCGCCCTCTTTCCGCTATATTGCTCAGCTAAGTCCATCTATCTCTTCTTCGGAATAGTGGCTACGCATCATTGGAGCGTAACCACTTGTCTGTGGGTTTCTTTTATCAACTCGGATGAAAGTAAATTGGTTCCATACACTAGACAACTACAACTAATAAAAAGTCGTGGAAACACTTTTCAACGGAAAAAAAAAACGCAAACAAATAGTTCTCACTTGACAGATTGGGCGTAATATTCGAATTTCTAATGACAATACAACATCTACTTATCTATATATATAGTATATAAATCACGTTATCTGTCTGTTTGTCTGTCTGTATGTTTGTTCCTTATACAAATCCACACCCTTCGTCCCATTTTGACCAAACTTGGCACACAGGTAAGTCGCGATACGGGAAGTGTCATAGGCTAGGTCAAAAACGTCTACCAGCTGTCTTTCTGTATGTTTGTACCTTATACAAATCCACACCGTTTGACCAATTTTGACCAAACGTGACACACAGGTAGGGCTTGACACTGGGAGAGTCATAGGCTAGGTTAAAATCGTCTATGACTCACAGTTCGGAGATCACGAGTTCAAAACAATGAACCCAAATAGTTACAGATTTGCGTAATTAGATTTTTATATTAATTATTTGGATTATAATTTTTCTTTTTTTTTTTATAGATGCAGAAAGTAGGTTAACTTAGCACGCCGGGTAACAGCTAGTATCCTATAAAGATAACGCAGGACTTGCTGTGGTAGAGAAGATGCAGTTCTTGGGAACGAGATTAGCTCAGAAGTAGAGGACTCGACTAATGTTTTAGAGCACTTAAGTTCAAAACTCAGGGCGCCCTCAAAAAATTGTGTCTTCTTGTCACCATTCGAGGGCATAGGCCCAATAATTTAAAGGGTAGCAAAAGAGAAAATACCAGCATAGTTTTTTTATTTTTATTTTCTCTCATGCATGTATATGTTTCTGTGTGTGTTTATATATATATATATATATATATATATATATATATATATATATATATATATATATATAAAATCCTGTTTTATGCCCAGAGAAATAACATATACAACCTAGAAGAATGTAATCATCACCTTAGAGAAAGAGACGTAATGATCGATACGTTAAGGGGACTGTCCTCTTTACCTTTCAGTAATTTCCTGCTATTTGGACACGCTCTTGTCTCTACAAATAACCAGGACCTTCCTTCTCTCTATTCCACCATTTGTCAAGTTTAATCAATTACTCCTCGAAATGAACGGTGAATTCATCAAAGGTTTTCAGGGTAACATACGAAATAAAAAATATTACATTTATTCGAGCTCTTTTATCCAGAACGGTGGAGTTTTGATTCATGAAAGCGTATATATCTTGAAAGCGAATCAATCATTCACTAATTTTGGAAAGTACAATCCTGTGAACGTAGGAGCAGCATAACTAAACACGGTTCGACTAATGTCTGAACCTGCCCTTGGCCCTCTCAACTGCTGCATGTACCCAGCGAACAGTAGCAAGTCTGCTGGACACTCCAACCATCCTTAAGTCCACAGCCACCGAGATCTTCCACCTCCTCTTAGGTCTTCCTCGTGCTCTCACTCCATCTGGGATCTATCCTGATTACATGGCCCAGCAATGGTGTCACTGAATTCGTACAAAATTGGAAAATCTTAGATCATTGTAAAAGTAGTGGATCTCTATTATTTCTCTTGCGATACACACCATTTTCCTTGATTGGTCCTACTAGGCGTTTTAGCACCTTTCTTTCGACTCTGTCGATCTTTCCCGATAAATGTTTGCATAGGGTCCAGGTTTCACTGGCATATGACAGCAAAGGTCGGATGATATTTTTGCACAGGACCATTTTAATAGCAAGGCTTGGCCCAATTATTAGATTTTAAACATCCTCCTCTTCGTCCGTCCAATCATTGACAATGGCGTCCAGACAATCATTGGAACGTATAAATTCCCAGTATATAATGCTTTGGCGAGTTTAGAGGCTTTTTATTTCTGTGACCCATAACCTTTGGTTTTTCTTCATTATACATAAATTGTTAAGCTAGTTTATACTTGTATTAATCTTCTTCTTTTTTTTTTGTCTTGGTACCCTTTGTCGCAAAGAGAAAGTAACACTCCACAGGTGGTGGATAGTTGCGACCATAATATGCTCTTGGTTACACATTGCTATAATAACGTGAACTTTACAGCGTTGTCGACGAAGACTCAACAAGAATAAGCTGACATCGTTGCCTTCAAACGGAACACCAAAACGGCTCTAATCTTAGACCCAACTATCCGATCTGAAGCCAACAATGTCAAACAGCGCAAAAGAATAAATTTGGAGAAGCGAGCTATCTACAACTATTATAAATAAAATTCCATGAGAGTTATAGACCAAGAGAATACAGTGTACAGGGATTATGGTTCGGTTCCAGCGGCACCATTCCAAAGGTAACGGCGGGTTTTGTTTTTTTTTTTTTTTTTTTCAAAGAAAAGGGTAATTAGCAAGGAACAATTAGGAATAGCTGAAAAAATTCTCGTTGGTCACCTGGTCATGATTCAAAACCACTTTCGTCGAAAACAATCGTAGAGCTAACGGGTTTGCGTTAGTAGGCTTTTTGGTAGACTTTTTATAGGCAACTAAATTTTGTGGCTTAACCTATATTTCCTCAAATATGCCAAAAACATGTCATTGTATGTGAAAGGAACCAATTCGTAAACTAACTAAATTACTTACAAAATTGTTATCATGCCATTGGACCATCTTAGTCTGATAAATCATCGGTTGGAAGTTAGAAATTGTTGGTTTCCCTCGGGTTTTTTTTTCGTCTAACAGTTTGATATTTTTGTTTTAAATGAGGAACATGATCATAATATTTGTAGCTCGTAGTATCTGGATACACTTAGGTTTCTGTGCATTGCGAGGTATAAAACATCGCGATTTTTTCGCAATGTCCTCTAGTAGGTGTTTTTTTCCCAAAATTTCCATTTTAATCTTTCCTGACAATATTAGGGTTATAAACGTTACGGAAACGCGCTAAAATAAGGCAGTTTCTGCAAGTCGAACTTCTTTCCCGTAAATTTTCCTAAGGGAGATACACATGGTTGCCCTAGTCAAGACCATTTTTATTGCTTGCTAAATTTCTGCTCGACTTAGCAACTTCTCATTAAATTAAAGGATTTCTTCCCGAGACGAGTAATAAAACCAATACTACAGAAAACCAAATAGTGTCAAGTGCAGTCAAGACTATTTACCCGACTAACAACGACCGACGGGAATTGGCGTTGTCAACGTTTATGCCAATTGCATATCCTTTCTAATTGTCAAATTCGGATAACGACATTTTTGTGATTAAATGTTATTTCCTGTCCGCCTTACATGAATATTCTCAGGTGGCCACAAAAGTCACAACTGTAATAACACTAGTAAATTGTTACAGACTATTACAGTTTAGGACGATATTTGTAATAAAATATTTTAACTGCCAGAGAAAAATAAAAACCTATTTCATCCAAAGGGGGCGAGGAAACATGGAAGTACACAACTGGGTGAGTATTATTTAACTTAGGCGCTAGTAAATAAACATCTGAATATGTAAATGAAAGTTAAAGAAGTAAGTCTACTGGTAACAAAGGACCATGAAAAGAACAAATAAAATACAAAACAAATTATAAATGGAAGAAGTTCTGCTTTATGTTTAAGGCTAAAAGAACTAAAAGTATAAAACCAGAAGGAGGCGGTAATAAATTATCCGGGGAACTGGAGTTGAATAAATGCTCTAAACTCTTCTCACTGTTTTCATCTCAGTTTTCTTCCACATTTAATCGTATATATGGAACTATGGGGACCTAATAACTGTGGAGAAAATAACGGTATATTCAGTGTTTGTAGAATATATAATTTACTTTCATTAACCAGGCATTAGGATCATCCCTAATTTCAACCCTTAAGTGCATTTACGTCATTGATTCTCCAGAAATTGTTCCTTGTTCAAGAAGACAAATTGTCAGTTGTTCCGTCGAATTTCTCTGGCGGTCCCGAGAGGAAATACTTTTAAGTCCATATTCCCCTGATATTGCCTATGGACTTATTTGCATTTGGCGCATTTTTGTAGTTACGTCATTGTTCCTCCGGAACGGCGATATGACTCTGCAAGTAAATTATTAACATTTATTATAAACGAATCAATGCACAATTTGAAGTCTAAACCCACTAAATCACTGCTACTTACCAACAGATATTATATGCTTTAAAATATCAGGAACACAGCTTAACCCGATAGTGTGTGTACATTATATAAAATTACTCTCTCGTCTAATAAAACAATCATTCTCTACGGATTCCAAACTTAGTGAAACATTCGCCGGACGTTTTCCATGTGTCACAGAATATGATTACTTGAGATGATTACGAATCGACTCCTTTGGCACTAAGGCAAGTAAGTATAACTTGCACGCAAAGTGGCAGTGGGCTCCGTTCTAGACGAAGCACGCGAGAATATCTTGTCAAGCCAGAAACAGACATAAGAATGGGTTTCTTGTCTCCATAATAAGTCCTCGGAGTATTTATAGATGTCCAAAATAAATAAATGGAAAATGTTAATTATTAATATCCAAATTAGACAGAGCATTGGCCTTCTTAACTTCACAATTATTTGTCGACATTATCAAAACTTCAGGATTCCCTATGGCTGTGACTTGTGTAAAGAATTTACTGAAGACAATAGACTCCCATAACAACCTTATTTATAAAGGACCATAAAAATTTTTCATGAAATCATCCTGTTGATTTCATTTTATATTACTTCCTAAGTTCCCCTAACGACTCTACAAGGAAAATATTTAAATTACTCTACTTATTATAAACATAGCGTTTATTTATTACGATTAATTGTACGGTATGTTAGTGTTTTATTTTATTTACATATCTATTTATTTAATAATAAGATATGTAAATAAAATAAAACACTAATAAACCTTTTTTTATTTACATATCGAATTAATAGGAAACCTGATATTCTCTAACACTGTCATGTTCAATGTATGATACAAATTACTTACTTCAGTTAACTTTAAACATAAGTATTCTTTTTGGGATTTACCTGAAACAATACAAAATAATTATAATTTATTTCAATAAATCTGAAAAATGAAAATGGCATTATATGCAATAAAAACTAGAACCAATTGTAATCATTTATTTGATTTCGAAAATTTCTCTTTTCCTTTTAACGTTGAACATTTTAGGAGAATCTGGATGTAGAATATATATATTTTATTTTTTTTTTTAACGGCACATCAACAAATCTTGGCTATTAGCGCCGACATCCAGGGTGCAGCCAGGAATTGTCTCAGCGAGCCCTGAGATGAGAAAATTTCTGGCGCCGGTGGGGATCGAACCCACTATCTCCCGCTTATGACCACGGGAGACCCCTAGAATAGTATTTATACTATAAAATCACTCAGTTTATTTGGGGATGTTACTTGTTTTCTCGTATGGTTTCAGTAATGCATGGCCTAGATTATATAACATAACTTTATATAATAGAAAATCACAACCATATATTCTTTTGTTATCCAATGGAAATGCAGCAAAATTAATTGAAGTGTAGACGGACATGTTTTTCCTCATATGTGGCCAATTTTATAGGGCTCAGCGTGTACCCCTTCTATCGTTTTGGTTTAACAGGATTTTATCACGGTACATTTTCGAATACTTACAAAAGTATGTAAATATCTTAAACAATCACTATCTCTGTACACCCCATAAATATCTCTCTCTCTTTTTTTATTAAATTTTAATTCATATATTTTTGTTTTCATATCAAACGAAAATATTTACGTTCTATCAACTATTAGTGCTAAAAATAAGATAATGTTATAGTTCTCATGATATCTATGATTTATCCAAATTCGCAATCTATTTTGACCTAATTTTATTATCTTCTCTACTAAGTATTTTTATAATTGGCAAGTATACCTCTGACTTTACAGTTAATCATTATAAAATCAACTTTTTTTAATAACAGGTACTTGCCATAAAACATCACCAATGCTTGTATAGATCATTAAAAAATGGTTACAACGGTGTATTTCGGTCATAATAATGACAGACGTGAAGCAGAATTATTTGACAACACAATCAATTGATAGAGACAGTCATAAATAATTAATATTGAATCTAAAGGGACAAGAATACTCGGAAGTTTTGGTTGGATTCTAGCGGAGAGGTTGAACAAGAGTCGACCAGCTGTGAAGATTGTTCATCCTTCTGTGTAGAAATGACCTTCAGTCCTATAACAATAACCCCAATCATCGGAGCCAAAGACAACTGTTTAAAACACGGCTCGCCACAATCTTAATTCTATAAATCTTGGGAAGTGGAAGGGTATTACAAAGTGATTTCCAGACCGAAATGTAATTATATGTGGCGACGCACAGTAGCGCCTAACGCCAGATTTTGGGTATAAACCTGAGGGTACTAAAATATTTTTGATTTCTGTGTCATTTTTTAAGTATGTTTTTGTTCTCATTCGAATGAGACCGGTACTAATTCGATAGAATAATCATGTTAGGGGATAAATGGGTTTTATTATTAAGAAAAAAAAATGAAAAAAAAAAACAAGTAAGCAATTTAGAAAAGTCATATTTTACTCAATGGATTGAGTAATATATAATTCTAACTGTTTTTGGGTGCTGAGCCAAATAAAGAAACAACCAATGTGATACTGTTAACTGTCATCAACGTATTTTGCTTTATGTTACAATTTGTGCTTATAAAGAAGAAATTTAATTGTTTCACGCGAGATAGTAGGTTGATCTTATTGTTAATATTCAGTTACTCGCTCGTTAACTCCCTACATATTTATTTTAGGCTGAGCACAAATGCGACAAGTAAGGCGATGAAATTTATATGATAGCAACTTCAATGCATGCACTTTAGCTACCCCAAATAAACTAAGGATAATTGAGTTTCATCGGTGTTAATAGCCTAATTGTTCCTAAATGAACCAGTTTATGGTACATTTTAGGAGAAAAGAAATTTCTCTTTAAACCTACATATATGCATGAGACTTCCAGAGTAATCTTTCAGAAATAAAATAATTACTACAAAGTATTGTCTTACTTTTCGCTAAAAATTTCTAAGTAGCGAGGAAGCGGTCAAGAACAACGTGTTTTAGGATCATAACAAGTAATATAATGGAAAAGCAATATCACAGCAATATTCTACAAGTAAATAGGTAAAAACAAATGTTAGTTCAAACGCGTTTGAACACCTTCCGTTTGGGGTTTTCCCCCTCCTAGCACCACTTTTCCACGCATAGAGGATCAAAACAGTCTTAATAGCAATTTTGTGATTAGATTTTATATTAATTCTTGTTTTTCGTTTATATTGATTAAAAGTAATAATGACGTAGAACATGGAAGTTTAGAACATCGAGGTCCTAAAAATAGAAAATATGTAAATTACATAATTAATGGCAAACATTCTTGAGATTCAGAAGTCAAAAGTTAGAACAGAATATGAATATTAATTTGGAAATAAATCGGAATAGGCGATATCAATTCAATTATGAGTTATTAGAGAAAAAAATTAGTTCTAAAACTGACCAGAATTTTAAATAATAATAATTTCAAAATATTGGAAATTGGGAAACAAAATTATTAGTTAATAGTCAAGAAAATATGCTGTGCTGTTCACTACCATATTCATATTCCAAAAAATAAAATCAATATATTTAGGTGGCAAACATTATGCAATTATGCACACATTAACATGGATCAAAGTTTATATAAGACTATGAGGGGAAGGTCATTTAAGCATTAGACGATAAGAGTTATTTCAGAGACGCCATATAGTAAATTAACCAATGAACAAATGATGGTAAAATATACACAAAAATCCATTCTCAAAAATATGAACTTGCAAATAATAGACGCCTGTTATGTAAAAGTTAATATTATGACCAAATCATTTTCCGGTTAAAATATTTTATGATTATTGTTATTCCGAATCTATCGTATACATGAATCTTATTCAAATATTTAAGTGCGTAAATAAGTATATAAATCTACATATTTACTTATGTATACACTCAAGTGTGTAAATGTGTAACGAAGACAATATATCTTGACAAAATACCAAATGAAACATTATTCTAAGAAACTGAAACCTGAAGATACCATTCTTTATTCATGGAGAAATTATGTATTATGATTTTCCCTTACACGTAATCTTCAACCAAGCCTAAGACTTATTTCATAGTTTAATTAATTTATTATTTACTTTTTTAACGTGTACACCTACGCGCTCACTCGAAAACCACTCCTGCAAATAATAAGTTCGTACTCACACAAGGCTTAGTAGAAAAACAATTCAAGTCTATGAAAATAATTTTAAGCTTTTATTAGTGCCTAAATTAAATATCGCCTAAGAAGGGTGGAAGATCATTAATTTTTGAAATGGAATTCTATTTTATTTTATGAATGTCTCATTGAAAAGTAATTAAGTCTGCTCCAAAATGTTTATTGTAAATACAAGTAACTCTTCATACTCTCTTGGTACGGAGAATGGGTGGAAAGTTAGTCCCGAGGGTTGTTTATAAAAAAAAATGCAAATATCAAACATAGGTACTGCCACTATTGAGCACTTAGATAAGGAGTTAAACTTATGGAGTTTGCAGGAGATCTAATTATGTTTTATTAATAACATATATTTCGCCATTTTTAAGAAAAGTTATATAACATTTAATGTAAAATTTTATATAGTTAGGGAGGCGATCATGACGTTACTTTAATGGTTCTTTTTAATCTAATCTTGAGGTTTTACTAATTTACACGTTTAGTGAAAGACGTTGTTTTACTAGGGTAAATTGTTTCAGAAAATAAGAAGTATAATAGTATGCTATGATATTATCTTCGTTAATTGGCAACCTTCCAATTACATCAGTACTAATTGTGAAAGGATAAACTTTTCTTCATTTCTTTCAAATAAGTTATAGCCAGAGAGTCGACAAATATTATTCCTTTCTTGCCTTTGTTTAAGAAGGAAAACAACAAAAATGTCAACAACAAAAAAGCGTGGCGTCAGCCAAAAATAAAAGTGAATTTATGCCTAGTTTACAGGACCTTGGTATTTGTTTGCTTGGTGGACCGTCCAGTTTGTAACTTGTCACTAAACTCTTGTGGGGCTGCTTCTATGATGTAACAATAGGCTGCGTAGTAGAATGGCGGTGGGGTATCTAACTTGTCACTTAATAAATAGAATCCATTCCAATCAAGTGCTTACATGACAAGCACTAATGACAATTGTTATATTTCGTGTGAATTAAGCCGTAAATATAGGCAAAAGGATCTCTGCATGTGTTCAGGGAAAGGCTATTTTGAACAATACCCACCATATTACACATTACCTTGATTACCGTAAAATGTGATCACACTAATACAGTGTGGTGAAATTAGTACAAACCTATACTGCTAGGATATTTTCATTTAACTGATACCAAATGGTATCATATATATATATATATATATATATATATATATATATATATATACATATATATTCGCCTGTTCGTTCTCGGACGAATGTATAAGCATATATAAACAGTACAGGTACCACACTGAACTAAAGAGAGAGGCCCTTCTTAAGGTATTAAATATTAAATGTTTTAAGGTTAAGGATTTTCGATAACTAATACTGATTAGTTTCATTATTGTCGTTTTATAATTTTTTTTTTTTTTTTTTGTTAATTTGGTATTAATTTTCCAATTTTATTTAGAGAACCTTCTTAATTGTACAGATGAATCTTCTGAATACAATAAAATAAAGATTTTCCTTCCTGAAAATGATTTACCTGGAATTTTATTTAAGAAAAGACTAAAAATAAAAGATATTCGCACATTGTTCTTGATTCTTTGCCAGTGCATTTGAGGATTTAACAGGCAAAAGGGAACAATAGGTGCCCGCATGACTAGCGGAAGAGGCATTTTCGGCTTTTGTTCATTGTGCTCCGGCTTCATTCATTTTATATCTTCTTAAAGTAATAATCCATTCAGAATAACTAAATTTTAAAACTGTAGTCGTCCCTTACAATGCATTTCGGTGATATCATAAAGAGTCAACTTATCGACCAAAAACGTTCGCCCCACAGAACTTGCATGAACGCATATAGAAAATAATTTCGGAGGGGGCTGAGAAAATTTTGGGGGGGGGGGGCTGGGACCATTTCCGGTGTATGGCATACTAACAATTTAGATCTTGGAAGAGTTTTAGTCAACTAAAACGCTATTACACCCAAAATGGAATATTTTTTATGAACTAAATGATCTTATTTAATTTATTTTTATGGACTTTATGCAATTTTTACCGATCAACTCAAAATTTCGGGGCGCTGCAGCCCCCTGAGCCCCCCCCTATATACGCTTATGCATGAACGAAGAATAATCGCGATAGTTACGTGACCACCGTCCCCCTCCCCTCTTGGATTGTTTACTAAAAAAGGCTGTCAATGAGCAAAACCGAAACGTTCACTAAAAATTCTTCATCCATTTTAGTAATATTCTTAGGCACGATACAATTGCTTTCGTCAAAACATGGTGTCGAATTTTCTTGGAACGTCGTTGGAATCGACATAAAAAAGTAGCAATCTGGTTATGGTTTTCTGCCTATTTAAAGTAAATTATAACTCTCAACAACAACAATGTACTGCAAACTGAATATCCAAAACTTTATTTTATTCTAAGGAAGAAATTGTTTTAATAAATTTAAAATACCATTCGTTTTCAGAGTGCCTACAAAAAATAACAATAGTACATTCTATTTCTATACCAGCCGTCCGATGCATAGTCACCTCTATTCTACAAAAATTAATAAATCCCCATCTTCTAAAATCTACATTATAATGAAACAAATTATAAATACTGGGTAAAGAAACATGATATCCGTTTAGCTCGGCGGAGCATTTCCTGTCATATTGATTAATTTAGTTGTTATTCGTTTCAAATCGAAATATTGAATCAGAACGAAGAATTAGTGCAGGATATATATCAAATCAAAGGCCGTGTACCACCACAAATATGAATGTGGTATTTACCATTTATGGGACAAAACTGTTGTACTTTTCATTTATTCGTTTCAATAAAACATTAATTAGTGGCGTAAAAAGGCATTTCATATACATCATAGTAATGGTCCCACTACCAAGAGAACCTGGTTAATTTAGAAGAATTCAAATTATAATCTACAATATTAATTCTAATTAGGCACAATGTTTTCTATACATGCACACAGATATAGATATAGAACTATTGTAGTTTTCAATCTTCTATTGAAGTCTATTGATTAACTCATTCTGTGCACTGATTCAACTCTACAATTCATAAGGACATTTGTTTCACTGAAGTAGATTAAAGTAATTCAAAATCAAATATTATTTAATTATTTAATATTAATTGTTTGATTCCATTCACATAAGATGTTTTTCTTTTGGAAGTATAAAGGCTATCCCAAAATATACTATTGGGACAAAAGGTAGACAAAGAATACTTATCCTCGTACACATATTATTATTTTAAGGAAATTACAAAATTCTTACGTCGTATTATTTAAGTGTTTCTTAGAGAATTTAGTGCTCAGGTGGTTTACTCTTCGATTTTCGTGAGAAAAATCAAAACTATTGATGCAATATCCCGTAATAATAACTTGAACTTCTATTACCTCATCAGACATTAATATAAATATATATGTATATATATATATATATATATATATATATATATATATATATATATTTACATATATATTTATATTAATGTCTGATGAGGTAATAGAAGTTATATATATATATATATATATATATATATATATATATATATATATATATATATATATAGTCAATAGATTTCTTGGGTAACTTCTAAATAAATCAACTAAGTGAAACTACTAGAAAAAAGTTAAAATTCCATGTAGTTATATGAAACAGGCTACCATAATGAAGAGCCTACTTGTAGGAGGATCACTTTATTTAGGTCGGTTGACTGGGAATGCAAGGAGAATGCTCGGAAAGTCTTGGTCTTATACTGCATACCGAAGTATAGGGTTCATTAAGAATTCTACTCCGACCAAGAGAGCTTCGAAGAAGACGTTCTTCACAATTATTACAATCAACGGGGCTTTCAAGAAAATCATCTCGAGATCCGAGAAGACAGGAAACAATATAACATTTTCTTCCTGGAATAAAGGAAAAACACTTTCTAACGAGATCGATATTTTGAATAATTGAATAATTGAGTATTCTTTCATACTATTAAAATGGATGATATATTTAAAAATACTGATCAGCTTTCGAATTGAAACATTTCCTTCAAAGTCCTCAGATTTACTGACCTCACAGTGATAAACATGTATTTGTGATGTAGCGACTTCCAGGAAGGCTTGAAATTCAAGCTCATACTTTGGTAACAAAAATTCATAGTTATATAGGAACTGTAGTTCTATTAATAAGCGAACAGTGGACCAACTCAAACTTGACAATATCAACGGTCAACGATCTCTTCTCAATGAACTTTTCAACATATTCCTCAAAGGGGAAAATTTATCATTATGGAGGGTTTATTTTCGCAAACAAGCAATCTAAGATAGATAGATTTTTATTATTTATCCAAAATTCTTACATCTTAGTTGGACGTTTTTAGAAGTCGAAGCCAAAAATCTGGTTGCGGCTAATTTATCTTTAAAAAAGGTTAGAGATAATATTTTTTTTGCACGTTGTATTCCAAATTAATGATAACAAATAATAATATACTCGGACGTCTGTAAAATGGCTAATGTGTGTAAATATGACTGACCGGTACTCTTGTGTAATATGGGTCCTAAAGTTTCGACATTTTGTGTGAGATCGCGTCTAATAGACGTAAATGCGGACAAGTAAGGGATTATATTATGTAGGACTTTTTTGGTGAATTATTAATCAATACTCAGTAAAATTCAGTTTTTTTTTTGTTTTGTTTTTTTTCAAATAATGGTCTCGTTCATTCTACACTATAAAGATAGATATAATAGTATAAATCAGGGGTCAAAAATAATTCTTAACTTTTATTTTAAAAAATTATTTATTAAACTTTTACTTTTATTTTCATTTTGAAAAAGTAAGTTATAAAATAATTTTTAACTTTCATTTTTCAACTAAAAAATTAAAGGTTTAAAGTAATTTTTATTAAAATACTTAATATGAAAATGTTTAGAGGAATAAATTAATGTTACCAATGTTTATTTTTTGTTTTGAATCAACAAATATAATCCAGCAAATAAACAAAAATAAAATTTTAACCAAAGGACATTTTACTTATTTTTATCTTACACAACCCTAAAATTCTTGATAAAGTACTTAAAACTTTTATTCCACATTAAAAAAATAAAAGTTTTATTTCAAATTTAAGTTCCTAAATAACTTTTACTCTTAAAACTTTTTTTTAATTGTTATTTTGTAACTTATAAAATATAAGCTTTTTTTAAACAGTTAAATTTTGACTTTTCGATTAAAAAAAAAACAAAAACTATTTCGATGCCTGGTATAAATGCCTATTAAAGCTCTTCATAAGGATTATTCCCGGCCAACATCAGGGCCCTATGTTCTAGACATTCTTTCACCTTTATTTTTCACGGAAAGCTGTTTGAACCGTGTTTTCATTTGGCCACTCAACCAATGAAATACCACGTTTTTCGTGTGACTTTTAACCTTTTAAAGCTGAGGTTTAGAAATGGAAGAGATAAAATGTTCGGCTCGATTACGATCGTTGTTACCTTTTTGAGAGGTATTCAGAATGCTGCCAATAATGTAATGGTCTACTCTATTTCATCGATCGTTTTGAAATTTTGACACAACGTAACAAATTCCTACAGACGGGATTAATATCTATTTTACTAGAAATTATTGTCGTGCCCCTAGCAGGCAAGGAATCTTGCTGTACGTATAGATTTCATGCCAGATGTGTTTCAATGCCTCATGTACGCAAAAAATATAGTCCTTGTGAGTGAAGATAAAGCAGCCTTGCAGCTAATGATACGCAGCTTGAAATATTACTGTAAAAGCTGAAAATTGAAGATCAATTTACAGAAGTCTGAAGTGATGGTAATCTGTAATAGCGGAAAAGCAGCAAGAAACGATGCGTGGGAATTGGGAGCAGAGGAAATTGAAGTGGCTATGGAGTATAAGTACTTAGGAATTATCTTCACTACAATGCTGGCTCTAAGCAAACGATTCCAAGTATATTTACTTCGTTCATCCATATTCATATATTGATTCTTACATGACAGAACGGCATCCCCATTTTAAGAAATTTTGCTTCATTCGGGGTGGGGGCTTACACAAGAATCTCGTGTTTAGCAGCTCAAACAACACAGAAGTAGATGGTTTCAAAGTTTTGGCAAAGATTTTTCGATTTTGTCCCAGTGTGCAACGCCCAGTTGAACATTTCTGCATTAAAGAGGATCCATTTTTTGAGGACCAATAAATTATAATTTCTTGTTTCTCGACCAAATGTAGAAATCTCAGTTTGCTTTAATAATTATGAAAGCAAACCGAGTTGTCTATATTTCCAAAAATGCACAAAGTCATTGAGTTGGTATTTGAGATGCTACATCGTCGATGCCTGATTCTCGCTTTACTTTATGATATTAAGGAAAGCTTTTTAATTAGAATTCTATTTCTCTCTGTTTTACTTAATCTAATTACCTTATCCCCCGTGACCCGTAAAAATCTTCTAAGAGAATTCTTGGCGATATCCCGAAATACCTTTATAGTAGCACTCCAGCCGCGGCATAAAAACAATGCTTTTAAACCGTTTGAATTTGGAGGACTGTATTCAAGACAAAATCTAGAACATTTGATTCGCAAATATGTAGTTCAAATTATCTAATAACTCAATTTATTTTCCAATGCAGAAAAATATGAGTTGGTAATTACACTACTTTGTGAAAATGCACACCTTCCGCGTTACTTACACGTACAATTATCTCTTACTAGCCGTTTACCCGTGCTTCGTCACGGCAGATAAGAAGTTATTTTATTGCGTTAAATAATGTATCAGCAAAATTAACGCTACTACATAATTGTTTGCAGTTTATTGTAGCATGGTGATAAGTAATCAAAGTATAATGTTTCTTGACACCGGGGTGCTCCGGCCAGTGTCAAGAAACAGATAACCTAGTGATAACCCGTTATCTATAGGTTAGCAGCATGGGCGTATATAAGGGGGGGGCTGAGGGGTCTGCAGCCCCCCCTCCCCGATATTTTTCTTTGTTGGTAAAAATGTGTTTTAATACCCTTAAAAATAAATGAAATAAATTAAATAAGATCACTTAGTTCATAAAAATATTTCATTTTAGTTGTAATAGCGTTTTATTTGCGTAAAACTATTCCAAGTTCTAAAATGTCTCCCGCCCCTCCGAAATTATTTCCTATACACGCCCATGGTTACCAGTAACAGCATTGTAACCAATATAGGTTAAATTTCGTTGTCAATAATAAATGTACGTTAAAATTAAAAATGTATGCTTCTCATATGTCATTTGGATACACCAATTATATTTGCGAGCATGACCAAGAAGTGTTCTGACTGGGGATGCTGATGGGTGAGGAGGCTGTGCAAGGGTTCGGGATATTATTACCTCCGATGGACCATCACCAGGTATAGCGAAAACTCTATGGGGGACAAGTTGAACCACAATTAAAATAGTGAGCACGGACTTTGAAGTTACCCAGGAAACACCATGTGGAGGTGTTTTTTTTTTTTTTTTTTTTTTTTTTTTTTTTTTTTTTTTTTTTTACGGCGCATCTACATCTAGGTCATTAGCGCCGACATCCAGGGTGTAGCGAGGAATTTTACCAGCGAGCCGTGGGATGATAAAATTCCTGCCGGAGGTTGGGAATCGAACCCACCATCTCCCGCTTATGAATCCAAGGCGCTAGCCATTAGACCACGGGAGACCCCACCATGTGGAGGTAACCGTGCTTGTTTCCGTTGGAGAGCAAAAAAAAAAAACAACCGCTTAAAAAGTTAGGTAAACAGTGACAAATACACGTTGAAAAGCATAAAACTAACAAATTTGAAGTTTTAAGCACTTATCTCTTCGATTGACATCGCCCCACCGAACATTACAACAGAATATTATTGTAGAGAATTTAGTAACCTTTCCTTTCCTTTTACTACGATTTCCCAACCGTTTTCGAGATATTTTAGAAAATATACTGAGATCCGAAAACTTTGTATCACCATTCATACAATTTTTTTCCATATACTTCCATTATGAATACCCAAACAGAAAATTAGTTTTGAAAAGTATTTCTATCAATTTTTCTGGTAAATGGCCACAGAACTCGCTTTAAAAATGGTTTCATTCGTTTTCCTACGTTAAGGAATCTTTCGCACAAAATTTTGCTCCAAAAACCATGTTCCAGTAAACGGAACAACAAATTCAACTGGTTAATGAACTTGACCTTTTAAATGAGAAGAAAGATTTTTGTACCAAAAGTTATCAAAATCGAACCATTTTTAGCCGGAACTGCTTAATAATTCAATCCCCCCTACAAGTACTTAAACATATGAATATCAAAAAAAAACCTTCCTTGGCGAACGTTTACACTCTAAACGTATTGTCCGTGCAAAATTTCAAATTTTTGTGTCAAGTGGTTCGGGATATTATTACCTCGGATGGGCCATCACCAGGGCGTAAACTCTATGAGGGACAAAATCACATTTTATTTCTAGTAATTCAAGGACTGCCATCATAGTGGAAATTAACCTCAATTCAGGCGGATTGTACAGGTCTAAAGCGGCGGTCACCCTAGGCTACTTAGCAGCCAGCCGCTACTATCCAGCCGCTAGCTAGCAGCGCCAGCAGCCAGCGCATAAGCCGCGGTCCCACCTGGCTGCTTACCAGCCGCTAGCTTGTGAATAGCCGCTTATTTTAGATCCGAATTTGCTTAAAATAACCTATATAAATAAAATAAAAGCATGAATAGTTCTACTCTTTTACATTTTTAAAGAGCAGCTCGATCAAATTATTTTAATTATTAATTTCTTAATTAATTTCCTTGCAGATTTTTGCGTACTAAACTACTTAAAATACACGAAAACTTGTCATTTTCGTCTTTTGGTCTGATGCGGAAACGGGATACACAAGCACACACACACACACACACACGCACACAAATATATATATATATATATATATATTAACGGCTGTCACATTCGGTGCCTACTAGGTTGGATCGATAAAGATTTGAAGCCATTTTTCAACAACTCCGTCATGAGTGCAACCTCAATAGCTACTTTCCTTCGGATGAAAGTGCTAAAACGAAAAAAACATTTTTATTAAAAAACCATTGATCAAAATAAAACAATAATAGAACTATTATAATATTTATTTATTGTTTAAATTTTACCTTCCATTATTATTAACTAAGAATTGTGGGACGTTTTATCTATAAGTTACTACCCTTTTCTAGCCAGGATAGGGCTGATGCCTTTTCTTTTTTCTAAAGAAAAGCCACCGCCCCTTAATCTGAATCGAACCCACGACCTTTGGTACGGAATGCTCTCGCCTTAACACTCATATTATAATATAAAAGATAACACTCACTATTATCATATAAATAATGGAATATTTAGAATAGAATATACATGGGCGTATATAAGGGGACTGCAGCCCCCCCCCCCGAAATTTTGATTTGATGGTAAAAATGTGTCATAAAACCTACAAAAATAGATTAAATAAGATCACTTCGTTCATAAAAAATATTCTATTTATATTGTAATAACGTTTAGTGGCCTAAAACTATTAAAAGTTGTAAATTGTTAGTATTCCATACCCCGGAAATGGTCACAGCCCCCCCCCCCCGAAATGATTCTCTATATACGCCCATTAGAATATATATTTCACATTGGCTGGCTGGGGCTAGCGAGGAGATCACTTGACCGCCAGCGCTGGCAAGCAGCGCTAAAAAGTAAAACATTCCCCAACCACTGGTTTTGGGTCAGACTAGGCTGCTTGCTGGTAATTCCCCAGCGGCTGGCTTGTTGCGGCTGGTAACCAGCCTGGTTTGACCGCTGCTTAACCGACAGGCCTGCCTGAATCGTGTGTAGCCTGCTTTAAAAAACTTCAATGCCCGTCGATACTGAATCAATATGCACGATCTTGATGAATATTGATTTGTACATGTCCTCATGTACAAAGAGAAATAATGTTCAGCGCCTCTGAACCAATGCCCACCAACTAATACCCGAGGTTTGGCAGCTAAATTTAATTTGAACATAATACGAGTAAACTTAATATTCTAAAGAATCTATTTTATTGAAGACATATTCCTCGTCGCTTGGGTACGTCTGATTTTGTTGCAATACATATATCAAAAATTAGAGCCGGCAAGGGAAAATTAGTAGTTTGGTCCAGATGACCTCCCTCCCCCCTCAGATGGACCGATTGTGCTAGTACACGACTTCGACAAATCGTTTGTTCTAGGAAAAAAACTGGGAAGACCGCTGTCTTGTTAAGAGACACACTCAAAAACGCGCGCACACACACACACACACACACACACACACACACACACACACACACACACATATATATATATATATATATATATATATATATATATATATATATATATATATATATAATGCGACCCGTTACAGGCCACGAGGGCCTAGAGGGGTAGATACTGCAGCCTTTTAACGGATACCATTTTTGGAAGTAGGAAGATTTCCCTCTGAAGGTTGCACAATGATTTTATTGTGCAACCTTAATCATTTTTGAAATTGAGTGACTGCCTTCAACTTGAATGGTAGTATTATAATTATGTTTGAATGATTATTTTAGTATAATGAACTTTACTGATTTTGACAATGTGAAGTTAAGCCCAAAGCTTTCAAAATCTGGTTAAACGCCTTTTATCTTCTCTCCAGCTTTATTATCATCAAGAAAAATGTTATCAAATCAGTCGTCTTTTTTTACTTCAAAAGTTGTTTAAGAACGTTTTAGCATCGGATAACCAATTATATTAAACAGCCATTCATATCTAGAATCAAAAATATTTTGGCCAATTAAAATAAAATTGGTGTGTGGTTGTTAAGTAGTAGGGCCAATTTATTCTGGGGGAATCTGCAAAGGCCTCTATCGATTAAGCTTAACCCTCTTGAAGGGGTATTTCATATTTCCGTATATATTTTAATACTATCGGAACGTAAAGCATTGCTTATTTTGAAAAATAATGTTTCCCTCATTTACTCAATTTTTTAAATATTATCTTCATTTAGCGAGGAAGTTTATTTTTCTACACATCTTGAGCCATTATTTCTACAGGAGCCTAAAATATTTTACATCTTAACATATTATGTGAAATTAACAATTTTTTTTATAAAAGAAACAAATTAAACTAAGTATGAAATAGTAACGAACCAAACAAATATATTACATGGGGTGATCTAGAGAAGTACCCAATAACTCCCTCAACTGCTAAATACTCGCAATTTAATAAAATAAAAATAAAAATGGCAACAATTTACAGTTCTTTGGAACCAGTTGGCCAGCCTTTAATTTTAGATTTGATATCAAATGTACCAGTATAATGCCTGTACAGTATGGATGTAGCACGTTCATGTGCAAACGTTACTGGATTTAATAAATTGTTGTAAGGATGAATATATATTCCCAAGTATTGTCATTGATTGTGTTAGTGAGAATATTACTGTCCAAATGATTTATGTGTATTATGTAATTTAGGGTAAAAATAACTTCAGATGTAAACCAGGATTTTATCTCAGTAAAAAGTTCAAGATAGTAGTACAAAATTGCTTACATATAGCGTACGAGGAATACTTTTGTATTTGACTTTGCTTTCTCGGTGTTTACGTTTGTTTTTGTTTTTTTAGTTCTTTGGAAAGCATATCATTGCTTTTTATTAGTTTATTTAAGAGTATTTCATAATCAGTTTTCAATAGGTTTAAAGTCAGTGTGGCATGGGCGTATATGAGGGGGGCTGCAGCCACCCCCCTGAAATTTTGATTTCATCGGTAAAAAAGTCCGACTCGCAGGAACTGCCTCATCTTAGCGCGGTTCCGTTCTTATCCCTAGTCTAATTTCGAAAGATTAAAATAGAAGCAGTTATTATTTTGTTGAGAGGAGATCGTTGACCGTTGATGATGCAAGGTAGGGATTGTCCGGGTTAGGTCACTGCTACTTAATAATACATACCCCATATGTGTAGGTATGTGGGCATATATATGTACATATGTGTGCGTGTATATGTGTATGTGTATATGCATATATATAAATATATATATATTATATATGTATATATATATATATATATATATATATATATATATATATATATTTACATAGATATGTGCATATATTAGTGTTAAATATGTCCTACTTGTATTTACAGCCCTGATGAAGGCTTGAAGTTCAAGCCGAAACGTCGGCACAATAAAACCATTTTTACGATAAAATGTAGTTTTATTAAGTAGCAGTGACCGAACCCTGACAGTTATATTTTGGTTCCACCAGTCTTGAAAGGTAGGATTTACAATCTGACCTGGAAGGGTCGGCAACACAAGAAACCGTCCCGCTAGTTGCAAGGTCTTGGAATCTTGGAAATCTATATTTCTAACAATAAATTGTTTTTGTTATTTTACTTAACCTGTTTTATTTTCGAATACATTATCCAACTATAAGCAATTAAAAAATAACAAGGAATAAAATACAGGCGAAAAGAACACTTTGAATAAGCGAAATCAATTACTTTAAAGCTTTAAGCTCTTATTTCTCCGATTGACATCGCCTAATCAAAACTTTCATTAGAACCTTTTATGTAGAGCATTTAATAAGCTTTCTAATGGTATTCTTCCGTTTACCAAAATTCTCAACAGTTTTCGAGATATTAAAGAAAGTTCCCAAAATTTATATTATTTCTAGCAACAGAAAATTGGCCTCATTTTTCATATCCTGTTTTACACACAAAATTTTCGCAACATAAGAAATTACAAAACTAAAAAGCAATAAAAAACGAAGGGAAAGAGACAAAAATTACAACAAGAACGACAAAAACCCGTTCATAAGAACAAAACAGACGTATTTGAAGTTTTAAGCACTTATTTCTCCGATTGACATAACCTAATCAAAAATAGTTTTAGAATCTTTTTTGTAGAGAATTTAGTAAGCTTTCAAATAGTTTCTATCCACTTACCACGATTTCCCAACCGTGTTCGAGATATTAATGAAAGTATACGAACTTCCCAAAACTTTTCATGTCTGTTCATAAAATATTTTATTCTAACCCTTCCTTAACTCCAAACGTAACAAAACTTTCAACATATTAGTTTTAATGAAAGTAGAACATGCAGATAAGTTTCAACTGAATCCCATGATTCTAAGTACCCAAACCAAAAACGGTATTCAAAAAATATTTTTCCAATTTTCTCAAAAACGGTTAAAGCTATCGCCTTGAAAATGGTTTCATTCGTTTTACTAGCCCAGGAATCATATAAAACGAGTACTTAGAAGCTTATGAACTCAAAAACGTAAGCGTTACGATTTTTTTTGCGCGAATTTCGCCCCAAACGCCATCTTCCGGTAGGCGGATTTCGCTGGTTAACGAACTTGACCTTTCAAATTGGACGACGGATTTTTGTACCAAATTTCATCAAAATCGGACCATTCGTCTTCGAGCTAGAGAGCGAACAGACAAATATATATATATATATATATATATATAAATAAATATATACATATATATATATATACAAATTTGAACCACCATCATTTTCGGTCTCTAGGGGTTCTGAAACGCAAAATTTTCTAGTCGGCACTTCCGGATTGTTTCATTGTATCAACCTTATAAGCGGGGTTCCTCCCTATGGGGGAGGGAGGAACCGCGCTAAAACATGACAAACAACTCCCCTACCTGGACGTTCTACTTATCAGACAGATTGACGGCACGATCATCACAAACTGGTATACTAAACATACTTATTCTGGACGTTTACTCAATTTCCACTCTTCCCATCCTTACCACATGAAAATCAATGTAGCACGAAACCTTCTTCGCCGCGCCCTCTCCTTATCCCATGAGTCCTTCCACAATGAAAACCTGAATAGAGCAACCAAAATATTAACACTGAATCAATTCCCCCCAACCTCATAAACCGGCTTATAAAACAAATAAAATCCCAATCCTTCAATGCCACCTCCCCCAATACCTCCCCCGAATCCTCCCTCCAGATATTTCGTTCCCTGACATACACACCAGGACTGACCGAAAAACTCACAAAGACTTTAAAAAAAGCCCTCCCGTCACTAAACTTTGGGTTAAAAACCACTAACAAACTTACTACACTGTACACCAAACTCAAAGATCCCCTTCCCTATGACTACGCCACCCACGTTGTTTACCAAATACTCTGCCAAACCCCCTCCTGTAATGCTGTATACATAGGTGAAACCAAAAATTATATTTACTCCCGCATAACACAACACAAACGGACAATAAAAAACAAAGAAATCCACAAATCCGCCCTCGCAAAACACGCCATAACTAAAAAACACACTTTCAACTTTGACGACACTAAAATACTTTCCACAGAACGAAACACCAAAAAGCGACAGATTTCCGAATGCGTCCACATTAACTTAAACCCCAATAACATTAATTACAAAACCGACAAACAAAACATCTCTCCTGCTTACTCCTCCGTCTTCCATAAATTGTCCTGACCTCCTTTTTTATCTTTGTTCCCAGGCTCCAGACAATTTCTCTACTTGTGTGTCCCAAAGCTCTTAACACCTTTTACAACCGCCTTTACAACCCAGCAATTGCATCTCTTTCATCTGCACCGCTTTACCGCCCCCCCACCCCTTTTTCATAACTATAAAGACCCCGGTGTTGTTGCTGTCGGTCATACTTCTAACCATGGTTACCTAAGTTGCCCTCGAGGTCTTCCTCCCTCCCCCCTAGGCATTCTCTAGTGGTATGTATCTATGTATTGATTGTTATAAATAGTATTCACCTATAAAATAGATTTTGTTTGTCACTACATAAAAATACCTTTCTTTGTACTGTTTTTACTAACAACTTCTACATGCTGTTTTCTTTCCAACTACCGGTATTTTCATTGTTTTTAAAAATAAGATTGGTTAAAATTTATTGTATTGGTATATATACTCCGCTCATTTCTGCCTGTCTTTTACTTACTACTTGTACATTTTCTTTACTTATAAGTTGTATATATTTTTTAGCTGAAGAAGGCTGCCATTGTTGCAGTCGAAACGTCCAAAATACAGATTTCTTTTTGAAAGTCTGACGTTTTTCTCCTAGCCGAATCCCAACTATACCTGTCTTCGTATTGTATGTATGTATCCAAATTGATAACTTGGAATTATTATTTAGTTTCACAGACAAATCATAACTTTAAACACATACGTAGCCGCTTAAAGCTGTCACAGGTAAATTAAAGAACATCCTCACACTGAAAACAGTAGAAAATTTAAACGGATCATGACAACAGACCTAAAAAGGGCTCAGTATAGCCTGAATGCATCTTTCAAACTAAGGGTATTAAATTAAATCACGTTACCAAAAGATAATAGAAAAATTCTATGGGTAAAATTTCAACTCATTGACTAACTCAGAAATAGATGCTTAAAAAAAATCAACGAAAGAATTAACATTTTTGTGCCTTCGAATTGAGATTTTCTACAATAACATCATCATCAATTCAGAAAAGTTCCTTGCAGATGACGTCAGGTAGAAGTGGCAAACAAGAAAATCCTCAATTCATTCTTTCTATGTGAATCTTTCCTCAATATTATGGATGTTGATGCTTCGAATATAAGGATAATATAATATTCAAGGTTGACTTGTAAGCCTTGGTCAACATTGAAAAGATATTGGAAATTCCAGAGTTATCTTGGGGTGTTTATCTTGGGTGTTTACATTGTTATCCGAAAGTGATGATGTAAGGGAATAGCCCCGAGGAAACTGGAGAATATTATCGCCACATTATGTAGGAAGGACAAGGGGTGGATTTTCCAGGGACCCTCTTTCAACAAGATTCAATCGATATACTCCTTCTTAGGATGCCAAGTTGGTTCCAATAATAATTAAAGCTAGTTTTATCTAACTATACTCGTGTTAGTGTTTGTTAAAATGCTAAAAGTCAACCATGTTCCCTCCCTCCTTGTAGAGATTAAGGAATTCTAGTATAGGTTCTACACAATCTACTTATAAGCTCTTCTGTAGTATTCTGAAGAATAGGATAATCAAAGATATCTAGGAAAACCATGACATAGACCAGGCTGGATTCCGTCCGAAAAGTTGGAAATAACTGATTTTAAGAAGATTATTATTATTTATGTAAAAAATATTACTACTTATTTGAATATATTCAGCTGTTATCTATTTCCTCCGTAAGGAGTGGCTTTTGTCAGAAATTATGTTAATAAAGCTATTATTATTATTATTTTAGTATAGGTTCTAGGAGGCAATTAGTTTGGTTAAATATTATAATTTGTTTAAAAATTTAGGTTTCTAGCGGAAATAGGAAGAAGTTTCGAAGCGAAATGTTAAGATTTTGCATTCTATGCTTACTAAATCTCATCAGGGAAAAACATAATACAAAAATGCGATCGAATGGCCAATTTATTGGGAGTTGGTCTCTATATTTTTCGTTAAAAAGATCTTATCCTTCTTTGTTTATTCGATGTCGCACTTGTGTACATAGTTCGTATTTTTCTTCATGCCCCTTTCTACGTCTCAATGCCCCTTTCTACGTCTCAAACAAAACCCTTCACAATGACTTTAACATTCCATTTGTACTTGACCTTGCTAAAACCCGTTTCCAAATGTTCCACTCCAAATTGTCCTACCATCCTAATCCCGAAGGTCTATCCATCCTTATCTTCCCAATCCCATCGAGACAATCCTCCCAGGCGGCTCAAGAGACAGTGGCCCCGAGACAATTTATTCTTCTGATCATATAGGGATCATTAAAATATTTATTTATTTAAATTTTAACGTCCATTTATTATTAACTACGAATTTTTATTTATTAACTACTAAATATTTATTTAGACATCTTTGAAAGTGCCAACAATGGCTGGCTTCTTTCACATTTTGTATTGTTTTTATTTTATTTTACTTTTCCCATTTTTGTCAACTTGTTCATAATATCTGCATCATCAAACTTGATTATTGTACTGTTTATAATTTTTACAGATTTCAAATAAATAAAATAATAAAAAAATTTAAAAAAAATAAAAAAAAAAATTTCTTCAATTTTTTTATGTTCATGAGCTGAAGGATTTTAAAGGGCTTAAGAGATCTAGGATATTTTTCTAGGTTATCGCGACAACACTTCTACAGAGTAAACAAATCCTGGCAGTGTTTTACAAACCTCGGGTTCCTAGTAGCCTAAAGATAAGGTGGTTAGATATTGACGAAGAACAGGATTACGTGACTTTCTGCGGGGTCTTGCCAAGTGGCTAGTATACTCGATTCTCATACGGAGACGTGGGTTTGAGTCCCGTTGTGGCAGCCTTGGCTCGACAAAAACATTCTCTGCAAATGGCAAAGAAGTCTATGTGCCGTAAAGAGAGAGAAAAAAACAATTTCCGCAACTCGTAAAAAGAAGAACCTGTGGTATACACAATCTCCTCTGTCTATGCTTCATCTCTGCTATGTCTGCCCTCGATTCAATCCGCAATCGAACTAAGATTTCCATGGATCCACCTTCTATATCTATAACTTCCTCCTTTCTTCGTTGGCCTCTTCCTGAGCTTTCCTCTTTCCAGTTTTTCCAGACGTTCTCCAGTTCACCTATTAATTCTGATATTGCTCGCTAATAGTATAGGGCAATCTTGAGGCATCTATCTATGCCTTCAATGTTAGGACCCTCGCTAACAAAGGCGTTCCTAACGGGGAAATATTGGCTCCTAAAAGTCATAATCTTTCCTTTGAGAAAACCATTTATGAATTTATTGAAAATTTATATTATTCAAAATGTTCTCCTCTTTTTACACTATAGAATATTAGGCTCTGGAAGTTTTCCAACAAGAAAAGTTTCAACATTTTTTCTCTTCGAAAGAATCCTTGATGTTTCTTACTATATATTGTTTCCTAAAAACCCTATTCAAATTTCCCGCCACTGAAACACTTTTCTACTAAATGCAAAAAATCATGGTGACAGAAATTATTCTACTTCGACGCAATGGTTTCATGATGACCGAAGCACCAAGCTAAATAATGCTGGTAAAATAGACGTTTCTACTATTTCATCTTCCCCAATTAAACAAATTATCCATCTTATTACAATATTGTTTTTAAATGCCCTTCACAACGGCTATGAATTTAATAGTAATTTGGTAAGTCGTCTAATTTAATATTCGTCGCTGGGTGATTACATTTCCTTCTACTTCCCGGAATATATCACCAGCGGTGCGTATTTTCAAGCAACTAAGTTTTTCAGGTCACCGTGGTGTAGTGGCTAATGGCTTGGATTCTCTAGCGGGAGAAGAAATGCGGGGTAGCCGGCATACGAAAAAAACAGAGCTGATATAATTTATTCTTTGAAGGCAAATATTTTGAAGATCTTAAATCTGTTAATTTAATGTTAGGTAAATTCAAAAGTCATATTCACAGCTAAATAAAACTACAACTAGTCTTCCAAAAGATGTTCTTCATTAAATGGCATTCCACGAAAACCTTTTATTTTAAAAAATATCTAAAAAAAGGCGTACTGGAGTATCACTCATATCACAAGGTTGTCGGAAATCAAACATATGTTATTTCAGCAATGTCAATAGAACAGAAGTACTAAAGACCATACTCATGTTACAGGAGTACCTAAAAATAAGACCGAAATACCCCTTGCGTTGGAGTCAATCTAAACATTCTCTTTGCAATCAATTATCAGCACAAATGAGTATTCATTTACCATGAGAACCTTCATTTCATCTGGTACTTCTGAATAGACAATAACTTCAGCCAAAAATGTGTAGCTCGGAGAATGGGCTAATGCAAAAATCCTTCATATTATAATTCACGGCGGTGTCAATGGTCTCTAAAGACCTGAAAATAATATGTAAAAGTCCCTTAGGCTATGAAGGAAGCCACATAAGTAACCAAAAAACGGTTGTAAGTAAAAGCTAATGATTCGATTGTGTAAAACAATTCGTCAAATTAATCCCTTCCTGTCGAGTTCTAACCTCCGCCGAAAGAGTGTATATTAGTTAATATAAAATGTGTATTGGAATATAACAATGGGTTCACTTATATCCCTATTTATAAATGAAAATATCTTTACTTGAGGAATAGAAAGAGATATTTATAGGCTTACAAATGAAATTTAAATTTTGACCTATTTTTATCATTGTACCCCCATAATCAAATGATTAAAACACTTCAAAAAATGTAATTCATCTAGGATTTTTTACGTTTATTCAAATATAAAAATGGTGTTTAGTTCGTCAATGAATAAGATAAAAGTACCTTAAATATTATTAACTTGTATGAAACGTTCGACTTGAAGGGATATAAGTGAAAATCACATTTAAATAGTTATTTAAGCCCACAAATGACCTATAAATGTTAATCTATATTTGTCAACGTATTTCCATTATGGAATTAACAAAACACTTCTAAAGAGATACGTCATTTCAGACTATTTTACTTTAATATTAAGAATGAAATTATAGCCACTACTGGTAGTAATAGTTATCAAGGAGGGAGTGGTGGACGCCCGTCGGGTGGTCGCCCGAACCTGAGTTTCTAGGCCCAGAAACTCTAGTTCTAGAAAAACTAGAATTCTAGTTTTTCTTCTACTCTCATACAAAAATGTTTCGGCTTTACAAAAGACAAATCACCAACTTACGTTTTCTTCAATTTCTGCATATCTTCCCGCTGGGGGATTGAAGATTGACCTTTCCAGTTTTCCTGAAAATAAATCTTTGGTTGTATTTTATGAGCGCTTAAGAACACAGACCCGTCGGTGAAAATTGTTAAACGATTCTTACAGATTATCTAATCAGTGTTGAAATTGACTTAGATTTAAGGCGCCCTATTTAACCTGATTCCAGCCTCCCTTGAATCGAATAACTTTCCGAGATAAGAAGAAAAATATGTTTCTATATTATTATGAATTACTACTATAGGTGTATAAACTCTGAGATTTTTAGAAAAAAGAACAAATAAGTCCCTTATAACCGAAAATCACACCCGTAATGAATAATATACATATATAACAAGTGTCGAGTGGAATTCAGTATGAAAAGGTGGAATTCAGGGGTATTAAAGGTTCCCAGAAATATCTTAAATTATGTGATATAAAACGAGTCTCCTCTAAAGTTAATTTATATTCATACGTTAAAAGGTCACCACGATTATCTGCTGAAGGTTTTAGATCTGCTGAACTCTAGGTACCCAAAAATAGTATAAACAGGCAGATTATGGAAATTAGATTGAAGTGGCTGGGAAATATTTTCTCTCGTGTGGCAAAGTTTGTGGACTTTGACATGGCGCAACCGGGAGAATAATGCCCGGCTACGGTAGGGATGCATGGAACACAAGGAGTATGATAGTAAAAAAATAGTTTGTATACGCAAGTTTTTCTCTAAATATAAATTATATATGCATTACTAGTTCCCAAAATTCATTTTAATGTAGCAGTTTTTTGTTTGTTTTTTTCTCACGTGTTCAGTAGTATAATGATGATATGTGTTACCTCTCTCGGAGGGCAGTTAGCCAGGAGGATTATTTTCTTTAGTCCTAATTAGTATTATAGCAATTGTTTTGCTCCAAAATATTTGTTTATGTACTCTTGAATGATTTGTTTTGTTGTTCGTTTGATTTTTGTTTGTTTACAAACAAAAATTAACTGTATTTACAAAGACTAACTGTATCTTCATCTATTTATCTACCTGTTTCGCAAAATATTACCTACATCTATTCCACATTACCTACCTATATCGAAACATTATTAAATTGTCTATAAAAACGGTTCTAAAGACATTTTCGATAGGATTGAATTATCTCACGCGAAGAAACAAGTGCTTAAAATCTTGTGTTGGGTTCTTTGCTTTGAACAGTTCTTTGTGTGTGTTTTTCACAGTGTTCTATTGCTTTTTGTTTTTATTATATACTTCAGCAGTAAAACGAATATTCTAGTAAAAAGAGATACTGAAAATGAGAAGAAGTTTTTAGTTGTAAAAGAGCTTTCCGAGCTGAAGTTGAAGAGGCGGAGTGACTAATTTCCGCTACTAAGCGTAAGTTTTCAGCATATAATGGTGCCTAAATCTCACTTACAGCATGATTTCATGAGCGTAGGTGTTTAACGTTTTTACAAAAAAATACACTTCCAAGCTTTCCAAACGACACCAGGTATAACAGGTTTTCGAAACGCGCTAATATGACGCAGGTTCTACAAGTCGAAGTCCTCTTATATACAGAGAATTATAGGAAAATTATGCATATGCAATTGCAAATTTCAATGTAGCATACATTCCGAATATAAAGAAAATCATAAGCTCCTTTACTATCAAAAACACGATGGCTGAAATCTTCAGTTTGTATTTTTCTTTTTTTAATAATGAAATGAGTTTTTTTTTGTTTTGTGCTATGGTTTCGGTTTTATTTTAAACGCTTCATCGAAGCGGGGGGGGGGATGATTTGAAGAAATGATCCGTCTTGAAGTAAGTAGCTACGTCGCACAGTGGGGCAAACATTTAAAAAATTCCAAAATGTAATGTCTGGAGTTAATTTTACGGTTTTTTATCCTTGATAAGTCAAAGAATGAAACCCTATTCGCAACGAAATCAATCTAGCGGAATTTGAACCAGGTATTCCTACAATTCGATAGGCTCAGCCATTCAAAAGAAATTGCATTTTTTCCAGTTTTTGGCCATTTGGCCCCACTGTGCGCTACCCACCCACCCCCTTCTTGGCAATTTCCGCGGTCAACGATCACTTCTGAATGAAACACTTGATAGGAAACACACACTCCGTAAAGGGCATTTTAATGAGACCGTCTTAGTACATAGCCCACAAGTGATGGTATTTGTGTAAGCTAAAAAAGCGACTAAGGCTACATGGGAGCTTGGTGAGACCGATTGTCTATTGAGAAGGATATAAATTCTGTGGAAAGACAATAGCAGCATTGACCCGTCGAATCCACCGGTCAATGTCTCTCCTTCCCCTCATAAATCTCCGCGGGTACAGGGCAATTCACAAACCATTTATAAAATAAACTTTCAATAGTTTCAATGGCCGATCGGGCCGATTGCCCAATACCACTAAAACTAATCTGTTCAATCTTATACTGAACTAATACTGGTTAATCTATTAACTGCACTAAGTTTCATCAGTAATACTAGGAATGCTTAGGAATGGGTAATATTGTGTTTATAAGAAAGTCGCTGCAACAATACATCCGAAAATTAAAACAAAATTTTCAGCATTTACGTAATCTACAGGACCATGAATACAGTAATCACAGTGGAAATGGGCGATCTGAATCGATTTTAAGACGACATATCGATTTTTTGATTCGATCTCCAAGGGCCTATCTCTTCAAAGAATCTATCTCCATGGGCCGATCATTTTAAAGAATCGATCTTCAAGAGCCAATCTTTTTAAAGAACCGATCTCTAAGGGCCGATCTTTTAATGAATCGATCTTCAAGGGTCGATCTTTTAAAGAATCGATCTATCTAGTATACCGTAAAATGAAGTGTTTTTTGTTTCAAATATACAAATACTTAATCTCACATCTTATTTCATAATATCATTTCTGAAGAATTCTCATTTATTTAACTCAAGAAGAAATTTACAGAACACGACTCAATACCTTCCGTTTCTCCAAGTAAAGGTAATATATTACAAAACTGTGCTCTTAATTTGTATAATCATTTTTTTTTTCTATTATTACTCCTTTTTTTCGTTTAATGAACATTCGTAAATGTAGTAATACCCATACTTCAATATGATGTAACTGTAGTAGTTTCATTATATATTATTATTAGAGCCCGGAAGTTAGGCTAAATGCCTTTTTTATCTGAATGGATATATTGAAGAATCAGATAGAAATAAATATGTTTCCGTGCATTTAGGAAGTGTAGAGACAATTTCTATTTTGGCTATTTAAAGATTTAAAGCCTTTTTTTGCCTTTTTTGCTTGTTATGCAATTTTTTTCTGCGATTTAAACATTTTAAAAAGCACATAACGAATTTCGAATTTCAGTTCGTCGAAAACAAAAAAGGTTTCACAAATTAAATTACATTTTGCCGTCACAAATATCAATTCGCAAGCTTATTTTCCCAACCCGTGGATTGACCTTCTGTAAATAACAGAGCCTTCCTTGGTAGAAGGAAAACACAGGCATAATGAATAGCAGGAAAGAGAGAGGATGAGAGAAGTACGTCTCCTTCCTCACACCCCTTTTGCCGTGACAATGGTGTAATTACCTGGTATTCCGGATTTAGAAATGATAAGATAATGCAGAGGAAGTTTTTCCATAATGAAAAACATTTTTTCTTAGAAGGGCTATGAGAGTTGATACTTTGAAAAAGCATCTTGTTGTTGCTTGTAAGAAGGGAAAGTAAGAGTAAGTACAGTAATTCTGTGATAAATTGATAATGAAGAAATGAATGAGTATTTAAAATAGATATTTTCATTAATAATGAGTGAGATTTCTCTTTGCCTTCACTCCTAATAAATGCCTGTTTTAATTACAATACTGCCTATTTTCAGTATTCCAAGTGCCTTTTTGCCTGCCTATTTTAACCAAAAATAAATGCCTATCTTCCGGGCTATAATTATTGTAGTCTAGTTAATAGTTTCATTATATTATAAAAAATATTCTAAAATATTTCTACTTTTAGGTTACAGATATATGTTTCGTATTATCAAGTATTCAAGTCGACTTATTTAGATCATTTCGAAGTAGTGATGGGCGACTCTCGAATGAGAATCGATTCGAATCGAAATGAAATACGAATTTCGTGCGTAATTGTAAGTAATCGTGAAATGGTTCGGATCGAAGATCGATCCATATCGTAGATCGACCTTCTGAGCCTAGGAAACCGATCTGACCTCGTCGATCTTTTCTGTGGATCGGTCTTTTCATTTCGATTCGAATCGATTCAAATGATCGACTCATATTTGAGAATCGCCCATTCACTAGATCTGAGTACATAAGCAGACTTGCAACAAGATTAACTAGACATTGAAAACTTGACGTACCAGGACTTAGGGTAAGAACCCAAGGGAATAATCATACAATGTGACTGGAAACATGGCCCGCAACAAGAAATAACCACAGAGAGTGATGTCTTCCCGTGGTCTAGTAGCTAACGCCAAGGATTCTCATGGGGGAGATGTGGGTTCGAATCCCGTCTACAACAGGTTTTTTCATCTATGGGCCCGCTGGGAAAATTCCCTGCTCCAGCATGGATGTTTAGGAAGGGTTGCAAACTATAGATAGCCCGGCGCTAATAACCTAAGCGAGATGTACCATAAAACCCCCCAAAAAACAGAGAGTAAAGAAACAATTCTTGAGTGGTCATTCAGCAGGTTACGTATCAGGCCAGACACCTCATGGATAACTTCACTACAATAAATCAATAAATAATCTACAAGAACAACGTGCACCACAGCTATAATAAAGTCGGATTTGTAATAAACGGCTTCAGTTTATACGTCTTTCGTGTAATACTTGATGGTTGGACAGAAACTCTTAATTTTTCTTTTCTTTTTTTGTGTCTACCGGCGTATCACCTCATGGGCGTATATAAGGGGGGCTGCAGCCCCCCCCCCCCGAAATTTTGATTTGATCGGTAAAAATTTCATAAAACCCTTAAAAATAAATTAAATAAGATCATTTAGTTCATAAAACATTCTTTTTTGGGTGTAATAGCGTTTAAGTTGGCTAAAACTCTACCTAGATCTAAATTGTTAGTATTCCATACACCGGAAATGGTCTCAGCCCCCCGTAATTTTCCCAGCCCCCTCCGAAATTATTTTCTATATACGCCCATGTATCAACTCTTCGGCTATTACTCCGGGCTATCTATAGGCCGCCCTTTTAACAGCACCGTATTCGGTCATGGGCGTATATAGAAAATAATTTCGGAGGGGGCTGGGAAAATTTTGGGAGGGGCCTGGGACCATTTCCGGTGTATGGAATACTAACAATTTAGATCTTGGAAGACTTTTAGCCAACTTAAACGCTATTACACCCAAAATAGAATATGTTTTATGAACTAAATGATCTTATTTAATTTAGTCGGTCACCCATTCAGGTACTGGTCAAGCCCGGCAATGCTAAGCTTGGGTGATCACTGGTGCACTCAACGTGGCCTTTGGCGTCTTAATATTTCACTTTCAATAAAACAAAAATTGAAACTCCTTCAAGGGCCATATTTGTGGTGTTCCTACCAAAACCAAGGCCGGGCTATTTAATAGGTTTCAAATGACCGCTTTCCACTCACCATGATTTTGTAATTGGATATATTTAAGAATGTATACGAAACATCCAAAACCCCCATGACGGTAGTGGAATTGAAGAGACAAATATTTGTAGGCATTTTGAACGACAAGTTTTACAAGAACTATGTTAGTCGAAAAGACGTCATTTGCTAACTCTGCTACCTTATTCAGTCATCTTATTGATGTCGTCGGTGTGTTTAATTCCCTTCAATTAGGTAGGAAACACGCTAAAAGGAAGATGATTTTGGACCGAGCTAAATCTGTAAAGAGCATATTTTCTACCATTTGGGACATGAAAAGAAGAGGAAAAACTGTATAAAGAAGATATTTCTATATATTTATACTTTTGAGATAACGTCCAGTACGTCCAGTTGTTTAATCCTTGGAGTGCTGTGAAAGTGTCTGGATGTTAGCGAGGGACGAGCCTAGAGGACTGTGAAAGTTAACTGAATAAAAACTTTAAAAAAAAAAGATTTTTTCCGACTAGAATTTTAGCTTTTTTCCAACTGGACAATGCTCTCCTAAATCGTTAATACGTTTGGAGCACACTGTCTGAAAACTCTAGATGTACTGTTTAGAGGCACATCAAGTTAGGGGACCTTTAAATTGTTCATCATGATGAAACAAACCCTAAAATATCTCAGAACTTACGTTATTGGCTGGCACAACTAATATGCATCTTATTATTAATCCAATTTATTCTAAGTTAGAACTACACCAGCACGTCGCGAATCTCCATTTGAACATCACGAACCAAGTATAATATATATAATAAAGAAATCAAGTATAATGGTCAAAATATATGACCCCTTGCTCCTGAACCCTGAATGGCTAGACAAGTTTTATTTTGATAATCCTGGATTAATGGCTAAAATGTGAATTAAATTCCGAAAGACGTACAGTCGTTGAAACTGATGCAATTATTTTAATGTTATTTTTTTATTTGTATATTCTCTAAGATTTTACATTAAATGCACAAAAATACATTATATTATGATCATGACAAATGAAAAAATAAATAGTGGCACATTTCCACCAGGGCACGGATATATTTTGGCGTTTGAAAACGAACAGTGAGACTGCTTCTGCATGTCCAGTCCGCCTGCCGCGTTCTGTCCCAATTAATCCCCACACTCTCTCTGAATCATTAAAAGTTCCATTCTTTCCGAGTGCTCTTTCCTCCTTTTAATTATGCTTTTCCATTCATTGAGCAAATATGTGAGCTCTGCCATCCAGGCAAATATATGGGATTGCCTCTCCCGGCTGTGTTTATTCTACCAAAGGGAACCCAAAAAAATGTTACACTCAGAGGGTAATTTATGGGTTTTGCTAGTTGTCACTTGAGGACAAATAGTCAAATTCCTGTTTAATTGTTTAGCATAATTCTCCGTAAATATGTCAGTTATATTGTGTGAAAACCTCGACCTCAATTTGTAAATGTATTGACAACATCCCAAACGATAGAAAAATAATGTAGTATGCAGTGGTCATATGTATGAAAAGAAACTATTTTTTTATTATTTTTATTTAGACTAAGCGAAAACACATATTTTGTTCATGTTATGTTATCCATCTATCATTGCATACTAATCACTCCGTAAGAGATAAACGATTCTTGAAAGAAAATAGGAGAGTTTTAGGAAATAATACCTTATGGGCGTAAGTAGAAAATAATTTCGGAAGGGGCTGGGAAAATTTCGGGGGGCTGACACCATTTCCGGTGTTTGGAATACTAACAATTTAGATCTTGGAAGAGTTTTAGCCATCTTAAACGCTACTACACTCAAAATAGAATATGTTTTATGAACTAAATGATCATATTTAATTTATTTTTAAGGGTTTTATGAAATTTTTACCGATCAAATCAAAATTTCGGGGGGGCTGCAGCTCCCCCCTTATATACGCCCATGTAATACGTAAAAAGAAATGGAAAGATACGATAAAATTGCTTTCCTGCATATTATATTTCGCGCAAGGGCCGAAACTATTATACTTGCTACTCCCATGGCCTCGCACTTCTTTCGAATTTCATAAAAAATTGTTAGTTATATATGCAGCGATTTAGAATCTACAGCCGCAATATTGCACTCATGGAGATTGGGAAAATGCCCGAAGCCTATTTGGAACTTTTCGAAAAATACTGCATTAGTCCTAGGAATGGTTATTCTTCCCTTGAATGAAGGATCTCTTATCTCCAAATCCCATCCTCTATACATTTCTACGAAATATCTTTTATATTGGGAATACGTTTTTCGTAGATATCTTTGAAGATTGATCGATCATTAGCTTCGTATCTCTCAGTTGAGTCCACTATTAAAGCTTTTCTTATTTTCCTAAAAAAGACCAATAGCTCAATAAACCTTCTGAGTTCCTAGATATCCTAAATAATCCTTTGAACATTTATAGAACTGAATTTTGTCTTTGATTTCAGCCCCTTAACCGTGCGAAAATATCAAAGCATTTTAAAAATAATCCGCCCCGGGTAAACATATATTTATTTTGTTCAAATTTCAAAATATAGGAATAACTTAAATAAATACAGATTTGTTTTAAGTGATAAGTGCCACAAAAATTTTTAAAAAAATAATTAGTGCTTACTTCAAGCTTAGCTGTTATGTTATCTTTATTGTCGATTTTTTTAAAGATAGCTTCAACATAATAAAAATTAAGTCAATAAGTTTCATAGGACAAATTTTGGCATTGACAAGGGGGTTAGATGTAAACCCCCTACTCCAAGTGAGTAGATTTTTCCTATTTACATAATATAATTTTATCACGAGATTCTGGTGTTGAATAGAATATACGAGATTCTGGAGTTATATACTTTGCAATATAACAAAAATCACTATTAATTCGTGGGAGTCCATTAATTAATTTAGGTACGCAAAAGACAATTTTAATTTTATTTTTCACACTCTTTCTTTTTATTAGCTGGCTGCATTGTAAAGAAAGGATAGTTCTAAAATCACAAGTATTCCAACAGTAGGGCTCATAAACACATTCAATCTTTTGTTATGGTAATTTATAACGCTTCTTGGGGATATTCGAGTTTGTTTATATATATCGGGGAAGGTGTTGTACCTCTGACCATATTGTACCTTTGACCACCGAGGCTGTGGCGGCATGGCAACATTTTATAAATTTTGGTGTAATTAGTGTTTAGCTCCTTCACTAGAGAGCTTGTGTAACCTACTTTGGATTATTCAAGTCAAAGAGGATTCTTGCAAAAAATACTTATCCATTTCTATCATAAATTAGATGGAATACATTATGTCTTTTTAGATGAAAATCATTTGACAAAGTAGCTATTGCAATAAGAAATATGGTGTCGCTTCTGAAATTGATTTATTTCAACCCTACAATTTTTAGCATGCTTTTTAATTTGCACTACCAGGGTGTTGTACTTCTGACCACGACTAGTTGTTGTTCCTTTGACCAGATCAAAGGTGCAACACTCCTGAGTAATATTTTCATAATTCAACTTTTATGTTCTTCTGCTACAACTTTTAAAAAAATAATTAATATTGGTTGCTCAAACTGGCTTTATCTATCCTCAGTGCAGCAGTTCGAACCTATCGCCCCTTATCCCGGGCGAACCTGTAGCCCCTCGTTCCACCTGAAGTTGTCCAGTCAACGAACTACAGTTAAGATGGAAATTTTTGGAACACAATTTTTGGCTTCGTAACTTTGTTTGAGCTGGATAGAAGGTGAACATATCAAAAGTCCTCACCCGTAGCCTTTGTGCCGCGGGGGAGGGGGGTTTAGAAGGTCCCAATGTTCGGGTTATCACTTATATCTCGGAAACCCTGCATCCTACGACATGACTATTCTATAACAAATGAAAGCTGATTAAATTTCCTACAAGTTCTATTCTATAAAGTTTTTCAAGATATCTTTAGGTTTCGAAATATCCGCTCTTGAAAGTTGGTAATTTTGGGAAAAAACACTTTCGCCGCATATTTTTTCCCCTTATTGACGGGATAACTCTTCAACGATGAACCCAAAAATACGGTTATAGGGTTGTAGAGTATTGCATTCCCTTCAATAATATATGTTACTTTGCTATTTTATGTATTTTCCTTCAAGCGTAAAAATATTTTCAGTGTTCATCGTGAAGTCTGAAATTTAGTGACTGATAGCCCAGGTAACTTTGTGTTTTTTCAACATTCAAGAGCGGATATTTCGAAAACTTAAGATATCTCGAAAAACTTTATTGAATAGAACTTGTAGGAAATTGAATCAGCTTTCATTTGTTATGGAATGGTCATGTCGCTAGGACCCACTGTTTCCGAGATATAAGTGAAAACCCGAAAAATGGGGCCTTCTAAACTTCCCTCCCCCCCGCCCCCCCGGCTCAAAGGCTACGCGCGAGTACTTTTGATAGGTTGACCTCCTAACTAGCCGAAACAAAGTTATGAAGTCAAAAATTGTGTTCCAAACATTTCCATCTATAAATCTTTGTTACCTGGGCTATCAGTCGCTAAATTTCAGTCTTCACGATGAACACTGAAATTATTTTTACGTTTGAAGGAAGATACATAAACTAGCAAAGTAATATATATTATTGAAGGGAATGCAATACTCTACAACCCTATAACCGTTATTTATTTTTTGGGTTCATCGTTGAAGAGTTATCCCGTCAATAAGGGGAAAAATATGCGGCGAAAGTGTTTTTCCCCAAAATTACCAACTTTCAAGAGCGGATATTTCGAAACCTGAAGTTATCTCGAAAAACTTTATTGAATAGAACTTGTAGGAAATTTAATCAGCTTTCATTTGTTATAGAATAGTTATGTCGCTAGGACGCAGGGTTCCCGAGATGTAAGTGAAAACCCGAAAAATGGGACCTTCTAAACCCCCCTCTCCCGCGGCACAAAGGCTACGGGTGAGGACTTTTGATATGTTCACCTTCTATCCAGCTCAAACAAAGTTACGAAGCCAAAAATTGTGTTCCAAAAATTTCCAACTTAACTGTAGTTCGTTGACTGGACACCTTCAGGTGGAACGAGGGGCTACAGGTTCGCCCGGGATAAGGGGCGATAGGTTCGAACTGCTGCACTGAGGATAGATAAAGCCAGTTTGAGCAACCAATATTAATTATTTTTTTAAAAGTTGTAGCAGAAGAACATAAAAGTTGAATTATGAAAAAATTACTCAGGAGTGTTGCACCTTTGACCTGGTCAAAGGAACAACAACTAGTCGTGGTCAGAAGTACAACACCCTGGTAGTGCAAATTAAGAAGCATGCTAAAAATTGTAGGGTTAAAATAAATCAATTTCAGAAGCGACCCATACGTCCATACCCAACTATTGCTAGTGGATCTGCTTGGCAGTTAAAAAATTTATCGATTTGACTGGAGTTTTCAACATATTAAGCATAACATAATATCAATAATAGCTTTTTTATTACGCTTACGTCCTTGTACTGTATTTATTAAACTTATAATTAGTTACAATATTACTGAATACAATTTTGTTCTGCACTGCTGTGTTGTTTTTTACGTGGTCAGAGTTTTTACAACACCCCATGGTCAAAGGTACAACTACATGTACGATTATTTTTTTAAAAATTAATAAAAAATATTAAATGTAAAGCTAGAACCTTGAAAAAATTAAATATGATAAGCAATAGAATTCTAATCAGAATGAAATAAAAAAAATGAATTTAGCCTTAATATTCAAGCTAAAAAAAATTAAATTTTGCAAAGTGGTCAAAGGTACAACACCTTCCCCTATATATATATATAATATATATATTGTATCGGGGCTTGTCCACGCAGTGTCGACAGGCCTCGATACAAGAATGAGCATTGAAAGTCGCCATATGTAAAGATAATTTAATCTTATAGGTTACCTATTATAAAATAACAAAGCTTAAAAAAAAATGGACCGTCTTAATAAACTGACCTCTGGAGAATGCCGTACCATCACCAATAAATCTCCCCAGCGAAGAAAACTCAAAAATAATATATATATATATATATATATATATATATATATATATATATATATATATATATATATATATATATGTAAATATATTAATGATATCTGGTAGACAGGAGCGAAGAAGATTATGTACCTGAAGACACTTTTCAAATCATCAAACTCTGTATTCTTATATCATATGCCAAGACTTTTTTTTGTTGACAAAGATTCTTCCTTTTTCTAAAATTTTGTAAACACTCATAAGAAAAATTTATACTTTTAACTATCAGAAGTCATTTGAAACTTACTTCGCAAAACTACGTCAAGCGGAGAAACTTTTCGTCTAACGACAAGTTGGGAACAAAACAGCTTTATAGCTTCCTTAATAGAACTTCCTTCCCTCGACATAAAAATCTTCATAGTCTAGTCATTTTTACTTTGTCCATTTAATAATCAACATATTATGAAAATTCTGAGAAAAGTAGTTAATGTTGAATCTTAAGTCACGTTAAGCAATTAAGACACGGTCTTTTGTTCGGAGAGAACGAGCGGAATAGTTCCATTGAACGCTTTATTGGTTTAGTAAAAAAAAAATTTCATTAAAAACACATTATATTTCAAAATAAGCGTTCAATAATGAAAAAAATTCTTTAATTTTCTAAGAAGTCAAATTCCTACAAAAGTCAGATTCCTACGGATATTCCTTAAAAGAAATATTTATTATTGTTATTATTTATTTTTAATGAAGTGTAGATAATTAGTCGCCGAGGTGATAAGCAGTCAGGGAATAGTTTGGATTCGGCTAGGAGACATCAATAAGATTTGGATAAGAATCTATATTCAGGATGTTTCAGCTAGTCTTAAGCCTTCTTCAACAATGAACCGAGGTGTGGAGAAAGACCAAAGTCAGCAGTTAAGTCAACGCCAGTTTTTACCATGGTTACTTAACTACTAACTTTGGTCTTTCTCTACCCTCGGCATACATTGCTGAAGAACGCTACCAAAGAGTAGCCAAATCGTCCTGAATATAGACTTTTACAAAATCTTATTGATGAGCCAAATCCTAACTATTCATAGACTGCATTGTCTATTTACCTCTTAAGGCCCATTTATAATTAACACAGGTATTTATAACGGGTTATCTACAAGTCACCACCCTTTTGTAGTCAGGATAAGGTCGTTGTTTTTTTTGTTTTGTTTTTTCGAATGAAGGGGCTACCACCCAAAGTGGTAATTTAACACATGAACATAAGCACTCATCAAGTACTGGCTAAGTTCCACGTTGCTTGGCTTCGGTGATCAATGTGAAATGTTTATTCAACGCTGCATGACCGTTTTTAACAAATAGTATTTGAATCTAAAGTTAAAGTAGGAAAAATAAATTTACAGTAAAAAAAAAATTTTGTAGATTGATTTTAGTTCTTTTAAATGTTTTTAACCAGAAACGTTTAAAGGAACTAAACTTTTAGACCTTTATTTCATATTGCTGGGGCTCTCCAAATTGTGGATCATTGGTGACAAAAATTGTAACGGAGGTGAAGTCTTCTCTGACGTAACCGGAAATTGAGTCTTGCGGGAAATGAAAATAATAAACAAACACAGCTGAATCTTGGTATATAGATGATCTTAGTTATGTCATGACTATTATAGCGGAAGGTTCGCCTACATTCCATTAGGCTGTACATAGTTTTTAATCCTCTTGAAGAGGCATCTGATTATGCGAAACATGTAGAGCCATTTTAATAAATTGATGATTATATTGATATGGAATTTTATTCATTGAATTTCTTCCTCCATAAAAAGCATTGGTCATGTTTTGGTTTATTCTTTAGTAAATAGTCAGTAGATGTTCAGTTTGTGCTCGTCTAATTTCTTTGACGTCTAAATGACATTTTCATGATCATAATGATTTATGCAATTACAGAATCGCCCAAAGGACAAAAGATGCCGTTTGTACCTATGAATATTGGATGGTTTATGTACATTTCTCAGCAATATGGCACGTAGTGTGTACGTTTATTTTTCATTTTTATACATATGCTGTACATCCCTGAATACCTCGTTACTTGGAAACAAAAAGAAGGAAGTAGGTAATGAGTTAGCCCTCTGCTATGGAAGTAGCAAGTGATAGGGAGTGTTAAAAGGTTTTGAAGTAGGCTGGTGATAAGTTATCACCCCAACCTGCCAGTTGCTCTGAAGTCCCCTTTGTCTACTCAGGTCGCCATTCTGTCAGTCGTCTCTCATCCTACATTATTACCTTTAGTACGCTTTCGACTTCAAGATATTCCTAATTCTTTACTATCATTGAGATAGAGTAGGTAATATATTGACAAATGTATAGTAAATTTCATTCTGAAGTCATATTTAATTATTGGGCTGTTTTATTTATTTATTTGTTTAATGTGTCGTCAACCACTATATTGTCATTGAACACAGGACTGTAGATGTGTATTTGTTTAAATGTGGTTGCGCGAAATTAACCAGAAAGAGTGGGAGAATGGAATTATAATTTTATTTGGAGGTTATTATTACGGGTGATTTTAATTTTAATGTTGGGAGTCGGTGTCCAGCCTCCATCGAGTGAGGTTCTCTTAAAGTGCTCTTTGCTCCGTACTATTGTATTCCTGAGTCCAGGTAGAGATAGACCCCTTGGAGTTGTGTCTCTTGCTCGAGTCATAGCATCTATTACTTTGTGTAAAACGCCGCCGGGTAAATCTTTATTACACCCAAGATTAGCTTCTACCGGTCGTTCTGTGACTACCTGCTATCCTTTGTGTCGGTTTGTTGACCGTTCCCTGGCGAATGTTTGCTAACATCCTTTCTCTCAGTGACCTTACAGGAATTAGTTAAAGCTAGTTTTAGTTGGTGGTAAAACTTCTAATATCTCCATTCCGAGAATTATATAAGTTACTGTGAAAAATATTATCTGGAAAATATGGATTTCGAAACTTTTAAAGCTAAGACAACTGATTACTCATCGAAGAAAGGAAACATGGCCGAAACTAGTCACAATCATAAATACTTGGTGATTAAAATGAAATCTACAGAAAACTCGTTAAATTCAGTCAGCCCTTTCTTGGTTGAACGATGGCTCACTAGGTTCGGAAAAGATATAATTCCCAGGATAATTTAAAAAAGTGACACACTACTAGTAACTTGCCCAAATACAAAAGTTGCATCAAGACTCTGTGAAGAAAAGGATTTCTACGGAAACGAAATAGCTGTAACCCCTCACAATAGACTCAACTACTCTAAAGCAATCCTCTCCTGTGACGAAGTAACCAACTTATCGGATAATGAACTTGCCCAGGAGCTTAATGTGGAGGGAGTCAGACACATCAGGAGGTTTCAAACGAAAAGGAATCCGCAGAAAACACTTTTCGTAGCGACCTTTAATAGTGAAGTTATTCCCGAAAAAATCAAAATCGGGTATATTATTACACCACTAAGGACCTATCTACAACTCCCGTTAATCTGCTATAAATGCTGGGGATACAACCACACCAGTAGAGGATGCAGAAAGACGGAAGAAGTATGCAGAACCTGTGGGGAAGGCAAGCACGAGGGAAAGTGCTCTAAAATCCTGTGTAAGAACTGTAAAGGTGAGCACCCTGCGTGTGATAGAGAATGTCCAATGCAGAAGAAGGAAGTGCTCATCAGAAAGAAAATGGCGCATGAAAGATTGTCCTACTGGGAGGCAAGAAGAAGAATTTCTCCACGGGTGTCAACGACATATGCCTCCACGACAAAGACTGTCAATGAGGAAGACTCAAAGAAATTTGAGTCTATTAACAAGGATCTATCAGGTATCAAAGCACAGTTGCTCCTACTACAGGAGCAACTCTCACACATTTCCTTAACATTTTTTGGTGAGAAGAATATAACGGACTTGGTGAAAAAACAAACAGACGAAAAGCAGGAGATTCGCGCAGAAAGAACCAGCCCGCGCGAAAGGTCGAAGATCCCAGCTACAGATTCAAGCAAGGAGACTTCTAATCCTCCAGCAGAAGCTGCTTCAGGATCGGTGATAATACCTGTAGAAGACAATGTTGAAGATTCCATCAGCTCTAAAAGGTTAGTGGGAAATTCATCTAAACAATCAAAGACAACAAATCTTAATCTAAGGTCTAGTGAACGCAACAAAAAGAAATAATGACCCCTTTTTTAATCCTCCCTAACATTACGTTTATTATTCATTGTCCTTTACCTCAAATTAAATCTATTACAATTTTCAAATTGAATCTACCCTATTTTACATCAATTATTTCATTTATTAACATTCAAATTCAACATACAGAAGTGCTTTACGTATTATTCTGTGGCATCTTCGGTATGAAAACAAAATGCATGATCAAAATCTTAAAATGATTACCTGAGAAATTATCTATGATTTTCAATATTGTAGCCATTTCTTATAATACGAAATTTCCGTCCCCATTGACATTACAGAGATTTAAAAAAAAATTCCGACTCGCAGGAACTGCGTCATCTTAGCGCGGTTCCAGTTTTTTTTTTACGGCACATCTACATCTAGGTCATTAGCGCCGACATCCAGGGTGTAGCGAGGAATTTCACCAGCGAGCCATGGGATGATAAAATTCCTGCCGGAGGTTGGGAATCGAACCCACCATCTCCCGCTTATGAATCCAAGGCGCTAGCCATTAGACCACGGGAGACCCCGGTTCCTGTTCATATCCCTATTCTCATTTGAAAAGCATAGAATAGAAACAGATAATATTTTCCTCGGCCTTTGTTCAAAGGGTTTTATGGCTATACCTGGGGTCAGGTCCGCAAGACCCTAGAATCCTCTTCTACCGATACTTCATTTCATACGTTTCAATGAATTGGAAAATATCAAATATTTTCACACATTCCTGTGTTCTTTTACTATAGTAATAATTCTACAGATAAAATCAATTAAAAAATAAAATAAAAAAACCAACAGCATAAAGGCAATTGAAAATATTCAAAAGACGCCAACGAATCTTTTTCTCTTGGCAAGCTATATTTCTAACAATGAATTGTTTTGCTTATTTTGCCTAATCTGTTTTATTGTAAAATACATTATCCAACTATAAGCAATTAAAAAATAAAGAGGAATAAAAACAGACAAAAAGAACAGTTCGAATAAGCAAAATTAATTACTTTAATGTTTTAAGCACTTATTTCTCCGATTGACATCGCCTAATCAAAACTTTCATCAGAACCTTTTTTGTAGAGCATTTAGTAAGCTTTCTAATGGTATTCTTTCGTTTACCAAATTCTTAACCTTTTTTGAGATATTAAGGAAAATATACAAAGTTACCAAAACTTTTTATGTCTGTTAATAAAATATTTTATTCTAACTCTTCCTTAACTCCAAACGTAACCAAAATTTCAACATATTAGTTTTAATGAAAGTAGAACATGCAGAAAATGTTTCAACTGAATCCCATGATTCTAAGTACCCAAACCAAAAACGGTATTCAACAACTATTTTTCCAATTTTCTCGAAAACGGTTAAAGCTATCGCCTTGAAAATGGTTTCATTCGTTTTCCTAGCCCAAGAAGCCTATAAAAAGAGTACTTACAAGCTTATGAACTCAAAAACGTAAGCGTTACGATTTTTTCTGCGCGAATTTCGCCCCAAACTCCATCTTCCAGTGGGCGGATTTTGCTGGTTAACGAACTTGACCTTTCATATTGGACGACTGATTTTTGTACCAAATTTCATCAAAATCGGACCATTCGTCTTCGACCTAGAGAGCGAACAGACAAATATATATATATATATATATATATATATACATATATATATATATACAAATTTGAACCACCGTTATTTTCGGTCTCTAGGGGTTCTGAAACGCGAAATTTTCTTGTCGGCACTTCCGGATTGTTTCATTGTATCAACCTTATAAGCGGGGTTCCTCCCTATGGGGGAGGGAGGAACCGCGCTAAAAGGTAAAAATATATGAAAAACGCTTGCTATACTACCCAATAAAATATAAAAATATTGTTTTCCTATGTATACAAAAATTTATTTACTTACTGTGTAATTTAGATTACCTTAATCTATCTTTTTTCAATGATTCTACAATGGAATATTAACGGACTAGAAAGGCATAAGGATGACCTAAAGCACTTAGTTAAGTCAGAAAAAATTCAAATCGTTGCACTTCACGAAACTCACACAACACTCAACAGAAACGCTTCATTATTAGGTTTCACGACATATAAATATGATTACACATTAGGAGGAAAAGCATCTGGTGGTGTAGCTATATTTGTTAAAGATACAGTTTATAGCGAACCACTTATCCTTAGAACTACACTGCAGGCAGTTGCTTGTGTAGTGTACATGCCCTTCCGAATGACTGTTTGTAATATATACCTTCCACCAAGAGATAGGATCGTCCCCACGGAACTACAAGACTTACTGACTCAGCTTCCACGGCCATTAATGTTCCTTGGCGATTTTAATGCTCTTAGTATTTTATGGAACTCTGAAATAACAAACACAAAAGGCAGGATAATTGAAACTATTCTCGATAACCATGACATGATTCCCCTCAATGACGACTCGCCAACCCATCTATGCACACGGACTGGTACCTACTCAAACATTGACGTGACTACTTGCTCACCTGACATCATCCAGCGGTTTACTTGGAAAGTCAAAACAGATCCCCTTAATAGTGACCACTTCCCGTTAGTAATCCACTTTAATACACCGAGTGAACCATTTCAAACAGTTGAAAGATTCAATACAAACAAAGCAGACTGGGCGGGGTTCAAAGAGTACTTAACGGACAGACTAAGAATAGAAAACTTAAACGACATAAACGACTTCAATGACTTAGTAAAAACAGCTGCAGAAATCTACATACCTAAGAATAAGACAGTAAACAAACACATTCCTGTCCCTTGGTGGAATGAACGATGTCAAAAGGCCGTAAAGGAAAAACGTACTGCTCTTAACAACTTCAAACGCACTCCATCAACTGAACTCCTAACGAAATATAAAAGAGCGAAAGCTGTTTGTCGACATGTAATAATTGAATCTAAGAGGCAAAGTTGGATAGAGTTTATTTAAACATTAAACAGACATTCTTCACCTAAAGCTATTTGGGAAAACCTTAGAAAAATTCAACATAAAAAATATAAAGCACCTATATCTGGACTCAAAACACCAAACACGATACTCACAGACCACAATGATATCGTAAATGCTCTAGCTAACCACTTCTATGAAATATCAAAAACTCCTGAAAACAACCCATCACTCAGTAACGAACCTAACATTTTTGCTATACCTGACTCGAATAATCCAATAAACGAACCATTCACACTTGATGAAATACAGCTTGCATTATCTAAGACAAAAGGATACTTCCCCTGGACCCGACAACATTACCTACTCAATGATTAAACATCTGCCAGATATTGCTCTCATTCAATTATTGCGTGTCATGAACTCAGTTTATGACTCTAGGACTGTCCCTGAATGTTGGAAAAGCTGTATCGTTATTCCAATACTGAAACCTAATAAAGACAAATCAGACATTGCAAGTTACAGACCGATATCACTGACCAGCTGTGCCTGCAAATTGCTTGAAAGAATGCTAAATAAAAGATTGATCTGGTTAATTGAATCAAAAAAACTACTTTCTATGTTTCAATGTGGTTTTAGACCAAATCATTCAACGTTAGACCACATAATACGATTGTAATCATATATCATAGATGGTTTCCTCAATAAAAAATCAACATTAGCCGTCTCATTTGACATAAATAAAGCATTCGACACAGTATGGCAAGGAATCGTCGTAACTAAGCTCTATGAATGGGGTGTTAGAGGAAAGGTCCTTAAATTTATAAATTCCTTTCTCACTAACAGAACATTCAGAGTAAGAAATGGAACTTGCCTTTCAGGTGTCTTTAAACAAGAAATGGGCGTTCCTCAGGGCAGTGTACTCGGTACTACATTATTTCTCATAGCAATGGATACAGTAAAAGAACATATTCCTCCTGATGTGCAATACGGCTTATATGTTGATGACCTATTAATTTTTTACTCGTCCCATTCAGTAGAAGAAGCACAAAACCAAATTCAAGACACTATTCATTCACTAGGACACTGGACCGAGAAAACTGGACTGACTTTCTCGACAAACAAGACGAAATCTATTTTATTGACTAGAAAAAGACAAAACACCAACTACACTCTGCACTTAAACAACAGACCTGTTATTCAAACAGATGTGTTAAAATTCCTAGGTCTACACTTTGACAGACGCCTCACATGGGTACCCCACCTAAAGGACCTTCCCAAAAGATGTAAACAATCGTTACATATTTTAAGAATCCTTGGTAATACAAAATGGGGGGCCGACAGACGTGTAATGCTAAGCGTCTACCGATCCTATACCAATCACTCCTGGACTATGGATGTGTAGCATACTCGTCTGCCAAACCCAGTACACTGAACATGCTAAACCCTATACACAACACTGCAATTCGACTAGCCCTTGGTGCCTTTAGGTCAAGCCCCTCAGTAACATTGTATGCTGAATCAGCAGAACCTCCATTGCACATTAGGAGAGCTATGCTTATAAGTAAATTTTATAATAAAATTATTTCGTACCCCATTACCTCTTTTATAAGTGACATACTAGACAACCCTCATGCTGACGGTTATGAACGCAGAGAAGGCCACATTCGACCGTTCATATTAAGATATCGTAGAGTGAAAGAGGAGTTTGGTCTTAGCAATCCAAACATTATTACACACAAACTTACACTAACACCTCCTTGGATAACTCAAAATTATAATATAGATTTAACACTCACAAAATTCAAAAAGACAAATCCAGACAGTACAATATTATACACAGAATACTTTAAAGCATTTATTACAAAACACAAAAATTGCCAAACATTTTACACTGATGGGTCCAAAACGCCAAATGGTGTCGGATCTGCAGCTATAATCTAAGATAGCTACCACCATATTCTAGCATATTAGAAGCCGAGCTCCGTGCTATCCTTCTTGCACTACAAAACGTCCCATTAACCCACCAGCCACATGTAATCATCTGTAGCGACTCTTTGAGTTCACTCCAGTGCTTACAGAACATGTACACAACACATCCTACATGCATAGAAATTATAGAGCAAATTCACAATTTACATACATTTGGAAAGCACATCACACTATGGTGGCTGCCAGGACACAAAGACTTAGGACAAAGCACGGCTGCTGACTTACAAGCAAAACTTGTGACGGAGGAACCAACTTATGGCCAACTTAAATAGTACCACAAAGAAGTTTCACGGCAAAATAAAAACGACATAAAAGACAAATGGCAACTGAACTGGTCGAGCATAACAGAAAACAAACTTCGACAAATTAAACAGACCGTAAGCGACTGGGCTTCGTCATACAGGGATTCAAGGCGAGAAGAAGTAGTGTTAGCCAGACTAAGGATAGGCCACACACGTATATACACGAATACCTTATGACAAAGTCTGATAAACCACTGTGCCAAATCTGTAACAAAGACCTCACAGTTCAACATATACTGACAGACTGTAATTTGAGACAAGACTTGGAAATTCCACGAGACATGAACGAACTACTCCGTGATAGCAGTCACCATATCAACGCTATACTTACCTTTCTTAAAGACAACAATATTTTTAACAAAATTTAACAAACCCCAGACCAAACTCCTCAAATAGTCAACATGTGGGTGTAGTATGTATTACAACAACCACTTAATTTTCTTAATTCATTGTCTTTGATTGTCTAGACGACCCAAACTATGCTTTTAGCATCGCCGTTGAAAGTTTTTTTTTAATAAACATCACTGATGACGTAATATATTCATTTATTCATTATTATTTTACATAGGATCCTTCCTATTGATTGTACATGGGGCTATTGTTCTTATGTATGTTGTCATATTATGCATAGAACCTATATTGTAAATAGAAACTGTTGCGATTATATATAGTCATATTGTACATAGGAACTATTTTCTTCGTTTCCTTTATAATTATAAGTTTTTCTTAAAAATGTATTTTAAGTTTTTTACAAGTTAATTTTACTTTTAGCTGCATGTTATTCACAAACTTAATTGTATAATTAGATTGATACACACAATAATGTAATTGGATTTGTAATCATGTAATATTGTAAATATTTTGTTGTTGTTATGTATTTCTATTTTATATGTGTACCTGGGCGAAACGCTGTCAATGCGGGGTGCTCATAAATAAATTATAAAAAAAAAAAAAAAAAATTTAATGTTTTCTTGTTTATGATATTTTTTATGTGATTTAAATATTTAGTTTATGATATTTGTTTTGGAGTCACTTATTTGATTATGTATTTATTTTTAATTTATATTTTTAGATATTGTTTATTAGTTCACTTGACGTTAAAAATTCGAATAGCTTATTGATCTGTTTGTGATGATCCGCTCAATCAATCAATTCTATCTGATAGCTGGGCTTCTCTTTTTCATATATTTTACAATTTATTAACAGGTGGTGAACGGTGACGATTTGGTTACATTTTTCACAAAGTCGAGGGGCGCCTCGGGCCATTAGATATGAATGGGTTAATCTTGTATGGCCAATCCTTAGGCGAGTCAGGATGCGTTCTTCTTTTTTAGTTGGCCGAATTGATGTTTGCCAAGGTGTTACTTGTTTTTATAATACGTAATTTATTATCAGTTATAGAGTCCCAGGTTCGTTGCCACTTTTCTAGAATTATATGCTTCACATAGCCTCGAACGTCAACCTGAGGTATCCTGGTGTATTCAATTCCTTCTCATATGGCATTTTTAACCAACTCGTCAACTGCTTCATTGCCCTTTATGCCGCAATGACTGGGAATCCAGACAAATATTACATTTTGGTTTTGACGGTTTAGCTGATTAAGTGATTCTAAGATCTCTATAGTCAATGGATGTTTGGTAAATGGATTATTCAAAACTATTAGTGCTGATAGAGTCTGTAAAAATATTAATATTGTCATATTTTGGGGTTATTATATTGAGAGTCTTGTTGATAGCTAATAATTTGGCCGTGTAGATGCTGCAGTTAGGTGTTAAAGTGAACATGTATCCTCTATCTTCTGAATAAATGGCGGAAACAACCCCATTTTTGTCGTTCGAGCCATCCGTATAGGCATCTCGTCCTTCTGAGATCTCACTTTTTAGTTTTCTAAATTCAGTCAACAGAATTAGTGTATCTATGTCTTTTTTATTAAATTTGGTAAGAGCTAGATTCATTTTAGGTGCTGTCAATGTCCAAGGTGGTTTCGAAGCGGAGAAGTTGTGGATCATATTTTGGGTGACGATTCTTGATTCTGTGATGAGCTCAGTAGTTTGGACGGAGAAGGGTTTTCTGTTGTACGGATAGGAGCGATTGGGGTCGCAATTGAAATATTGATTGAGTGGATGGGGTAAGGTTGCTTTTATTCCTATGAAATTTGTCAGGAGAATTTTTTCTCGTCGCAAATGAAGTGGAAGCTCTCCTGCTTCAACACAAAGGCTGGTTATTGGGCTAGATCGGTAAGCACCCGTTGCAATACGGATTCCATTCTGAACGGTATTAGGTTTTTTAACGTTCGAGGTGATGCGGAACCGTAAACTGTGCATCCATAATCAAGGCAGGAGCGAATGTAACTTCTGTATAGCATGAGCATGGTTTTTCGGTCAGCTCCCCAAGAATATTGGGCTATGAACTGATCAGTAGTAGAAATTAGGTTTTGAAGAAAAGTCTATTGCTCAATTTTGCCTGAAGAAACTTTCAAAATTAAGTCTGTTTTCCTAATAATATTAATTCATTTCAATACTACATTACACTTTTTAATAATGATTTTGTTAAATAAATAGTTTCATGTGTTTCTGATTTATTGCCATCTGCTGATCACAAAAATGAAGTCAGAAATGTTCCATCAACCCGCATTTTTTTTTTTTTTTTAATATTGGAAATAATTCTTCTCACGTTCACTGTTGTGGTATACAACAAGCTGATTAGGAGTATTTTACATTTATATTTTGTAACATTGTGTAAAAATTAACTACTAAGGTTCTGTGATTGTTGTCATTTCCCTCACAGAACTGTGATTGTAAGGTAAATTTCCCAGTTGAATAGAAAGTTTCTTTGGAGAAGGAAGTTAATCCTATGCTGCCTTCTACTTAACAAATGAAGCTGGAATAAGTTGGAAGTCCAAACACACTGTTACATTTCCATCTTTAGATTCAGAAATTTGGCCGGTCCTTCATGGGCCAGGACTTTCCATATCAACTCCACTGGATGACAATAACATTCATTGAAGTAAAGTGTTCCTCGTGTTGAGAATGAATTACTGAATGATTCAGATTTTTCGGAAGATGATAACTTAAATGAACCTCACTTTTTACTAGGCTTAAGTAACAGTAAGGCAGAATTACTCGCCTTTAAGATTAAAAGGCTGGAACCTGCTGCAAGGTGCCACCAACGTAAGCTTCTTCTGCCAACGACAAAAGGAATTTGAGCATTTGGTTTCTAAAGAGGACGACCTAGTTTTCTGCAATTATGTTGATTTGGTCCACTCACTGTGTGTTGAGCATAAACCTGAGGATTGTTCACAGACTCCTCGAAAACAAGTAAGGAGTCCATGTAGTTCGTATGATTGACAATTATGAGAATATGAAGCTCCTTCTATCCACTATCAAGTTTGACAATTTTTCTTGGCAGATATGTGGGGATTGGAAAGTAATAGCTACCTTACTTGCATTACAGCTTAACTACACTAAATGTTGCTGTATCTTGTTCAAGTGCAACATCAGACATAAGAAGAAATTATTATTTAAAAAAGAACAGACCAAATAGGGAGTCATTTAATCCAGGACAAGATAATATTCTTAATAGCCTCCACTGCATATCAAACTCGACTTAATTAAGAATTGTGTGAAAGCAATGATTCCTGATGGCAGTACATTTGGAAAAGAAGGAATATTTGTTGGCCCTAAAATAAGGGAACTGGGATTTGCTAACCCCAGGCTGGCTCGAACTTTCTTGACAAATTCAGGTTTGAGAACTATAAAGATCTTGTCAGTGAGATGATTAAAAACAACAAGATCATACAAAATGTCTTTAAAAATATAAGAACGTTTATTTTTAAAATCCCATCTCGATTTCTCCCTGAAAACCTAGGGGCTGTCAGTAAGGAAGACGGGGAGCGTTTCCACCAAGACATTGCGCAAATGGAAAGGGGCTGCCAGAGTAAATGGTGTCTACATTATATGTAGACATACTATGTAATATGTCAACATATTATGTTGGTAGACTACTGTTGGGGCACTGAAGAGAGATGATCCTGAGGCAAAGTACAGCGAAAAATCTACTTCACATACATTTTAAGTCAGCAGGTTATTACAGATATCAGAAAGATATCATAATACTTTAATGCAAGGAAACGAAATTTGTGTATTATTTGAATACCCTAATGCCCTAGGTAATGGAAAATGTCTCTAAAAAAATTTGAAACCATTAAAAAAAAATTCGCTTAGAGGCGCCCATTGTTTACTTTTAACAGACAAAAGCTTAAATTTTAACGATAAGTGTAATTATTCGAAAGCAAAACACTATCAAAATCATAAATGATTTAGTCGTGCATCCTTAATAATGTGCAAAGCTACATTCTTCAAAACCATTATCTATAGGAAATTGTAAATGTGGAATTCAGAAACACAGAGAACAGAAGTTTACTCTTTCAGAATAATCCGAAGGTATGTAGCTATTGAGGTTGCACTTATGGCAGAATTTTAGAAACATTTATTCAAAACTTTATAGATCGTACCAAGTAGGCACAGAAAATTTTTATGCCAGGGAATTGAGCAACATTGTTTAAAAGCTACAGCGGTTACTTATCGCTCTAACCGTACACAAAAGACATTCATTTTGAATCATAAGCTATGAAAAAAAAATTATATATTATTTTATTTTTTTACGGTGCTTCGACAAAACATTATATATTAAAATAAAATTAATAAAACGGGGCAACAATAGACAAAAATAAATAAAAATTAAGGAGAAAAAATAGATAAATAATTTTAAAAAAAGAAATTGATAGTACGATGGCTAAAGGGGGGATTTTTAGAGCTCCCTCATCTTCTTGTAGAAGGTTTGTGTCGAATGTTCGATGACTCCTGATATTTATAGGTTATTCACTTATGAAATCAAGGGTAGAAGATTAAGATCAAAAGTACGGAGGGTTTAGAATGCATCTAACCTACACAGAAATCAATATTTAGTGAGGTTAGTAGACGATAGGACAGTATTATACCGATTTAAGAGCACACAAATGAAGTAAAAACAATGTTTGATCAGACAGGCGCTTTGACTAATCGAAAACCAACTTCCTTTATTTAATTATTTTTTTAAATATTAATCATGTACTTAGACATGTATTTAAAAAATTTATGTCATGTGTGAGTGTAAATTATTCTGTTGCCAGAGGCCAGCATGGCACATCTCATTACCAAGTGATTATAGTGGTGAACAATAGACCACCACTAAAAAAAAGATGTGGCATCCCCTAAAAAAAAATTATGGTCTTTCGAAATACAAACCCAAAGAAAGGACTTCAAAAAAAATCCACAATTACTTGACTTTACGTTTCTATTCTATTGAATATTTACTAAATCATCATACATTCAGGCGGTAAGCCACCACAAGTTATGAACTTAAAGCCCTGAATACAGATGAGTTCAAAATTAACTTGCCAATGTCAGTACAGGATCTCCATATTTATTACCGAACAATGGACATGTTTTATTTAATACTCGATATAAAGAAAGCACATTAATCAACCCAATAATTGAAAATGCGGAAAAATAATGAACTGTTATCGATTCCTTAACCCTTCGGCGCTCAAGAGATATTGCATTGCCGGTGCCTGATTTTTCATTTGAAGAAAAATTTCATTAGTGGGCGGTGGTGCGCCGAGGTATGGTCTCAGTTCCCCATATCCAATCCTGAACATTGTAAATAATAAAACTCTGAATCCGCAGGAACATACTCGGAGTCCCCTGTAAACAAGATATCTTATCACGCCGTCCTCCCTATTTCTTGTTTAATTAAAAAAGAAAAAAGTCCACGTGTCACTTCTCTTACTAAATCCTGCTGAATTGTCAAAATGTTTATTCTCTTTTGACCAATTTTATTGTAAATTAAATGAGTGTTTTCTTTTGTATGCAGGAAACATCGGTGACCTTTGAGATTGTTAAAGACTAGTCATAAATGATTTTCGCTACAATTGAGTTGCACATTCCATAAATGAAGTTTGGAACTTCTAAAGTAGCAATTATAATTAATATATAGAAGTTAAATAACATATACTTAATAATAATAATTTTAGAGCTCCAAAATGAAATAAATACTCATCGGTTTCAGTCTCTAAAGTCCTGAGTATGAATATACTTATTATTCATTTGATAATGATCATTACATCCAAAATAAAGATGAATAAATTTTAATAATAAAAAATAATAATATACACAGCTAGTACTACCGCATTAGGTTTTTTTTTGCATAACATCTAGGTTTTGATAGAGAGGGTTGGATATTAAGGCTTCTTCTGATAAGGAATGTGTTTGGGATGACGAGCAATATTGGATTTTACTTTTTTACAAACCTTTCCCCATTTCTTTTATCATAGTGACCCTCTTTTGATTCATGGGAACACACAAACATGATGATCGTAAGTAAAATGAAATTTTCGAATACTAAAAACTGAGAGTATTGATTTTTTTGATAGTTGTATTAAAATGATGCAAAGACACTCAACAATTTCAATATATTAATAAAATTAAGCAAAATGTTGGTATACTATTACTTTGTTTTAGTTAAATCTCTTTAAGTTGCCAGTTTAATAATCATTAAACAAATAAATAAAATTTATTGTTCTACAATTAAAACAACTACAAAGTAAGTAAGTAATAAATTTATAATATTGAAACATAAAATTAAAAACTCAAATGGAATAAAATTATTTGATAATTTCTAGTAAAACTGCGTATTTTTATGTTTCGTAAAAATGAAATTCAATTAGTGAAATGGTTAAAATACTAAAATGTAAACAATACATTTTTATATATTTTGGAATTCGGTTTATCTTTGGTAAAAAATATAAGATGGTTTATGTGTGTCCCCGTTATCAAGCCTTTTATGCACAATGGATGATTCAATTTTGTACACTTGCTTGTTTTTGACTCCTTTTGACATTAATGGGAGTAAGTAGCGTATGCAATCCGAAGGCTAGCAAGGACGTCTTTGGCACAGCAGAGGTTCTGTTCCATTGCGTTTATGAATGACTTTATCATGCAAAGCCTTTCAAAAATAGAATTAAATGATGAAGAAAATTAACGTGTGTGTATCTGATGTAATCTGCACTATCTCATTTTCGACAGAACATTAGTTTATGTTAAACTGACTTGCTATTTCAATAGTTAATTCCTCAATTGCGTTTTTACAAGAAAAAGGGTAACTCATAAATGATGCAATATTTGACAATTTACTGAAATAATAAAAACGTATTTCTAATTGGCCCAAAATATTTGTTAACTCTGTCTCATAAACATCATGATTCAACTGAAGGAATCCAAAGACGGAAAATGGATCCTTTCTTTTCAGTTAATCATCGTAAGGTCCAATTCATTTTTTAATGTGTTTATTGCTCTAATCATCTCAATAATAGTTTTTCCTGAAGCTCCAAATTAATGCTGTTTAAACTCATTGTGATTTCTGTCAAAAATGCAAACTAATTAACCATTTTTTTAAGCATCTGAGTGTCTAGTACCTCTTTTGTTCAGAAAAGCTGTTAGTTTCGGGTAATACATTTAGAAACCTTCCCCGCTGCAATTCAAACAGCCATCGCTGCAAGCTAAATGCTCGGAACGTTTGAACACAGAACTTGTTGATGCAATGAAAGGAGAAAAATTAAGCGAAATCGTCATTAGCTCGACACCGTTTCCCCCAAAACCAAATGTTTTTCCAGTCATTGCTGGTGGCCAACGGATGTAATGCACACTATTTTATATACTGGTAGCTTGTAGTTTGTAACGACATCGAAGAAATCGTTATATATATATATATATATATATATATATATATATATATATATATATATATATATATATATATCTTCCACGAGTCCTTCCTTTCAGAGGAGTTATTGTAAAAAACTCTTCCTTAGCCAAGATATTGAATTATATTCGAATAAAAATACCTTTCGAACTGTAAAGTACATCAATCATTTAGTTTATCTGCCATGTCCTGACTTCATCTACTTGAACACGCCTTCTGGCAGTCGAACGAGCAGGCATAATCTCTGCTTTATTTTTTTAATGTCCAAATATAATCTCACCTACTTCAATAAACGCATCCTTTACAACCGAACCATCTTTAAATGGTTTCTTGTGTTTTGCCAAAATATGAGATATTTTAAATGTTTCGATCGTCATAGCTTTTGATGGTTTGTCAAGCTAGTCTGGTGAACATTAATTGTTCTTTTTTTCAAACAAGTTTTCAAGTCACGCACTTTTCTTTGTCTTAATTCACTAGGTGGCGAAAAATCCTTTTCACTGTTTTTATGACCCGTTTCTTGATGTCCGTCTGAGTTCCCAAGCTTAGGTATTGAAACTTTTTATAAAAATGCACTTATTCTTATTGCAAACAAAAGGCAAAATCTCCATTCCAATCATTATTAAAATGATGAGTTTTAGTTTTCTTCACCGGAATTATTTTGTGCTATTATTAATAAACATTGTACCTTCAAGTTAGATCTCAGAATGACTGTTATTCCTGCAGGCACAACATTTTCATCGGCGAGAATGAAGTCTGGAATGTTCCCGTCAAATTTGCGGGCTTTTATTTGATAAGTACTGCGTTTCCTTTGATAGAACCGTCTTTTGCTGCAATGGGCTAATAGGCCCAAAGGAATTGATTACAATTAATCAAAGTGATTCTGGCCCAATTGTTGATCGAATCAATTTAAGCTGCTTATTCATTCCATTTTGTTTCATTTATCTCCTACTAAAGCAAAAAGCTGTGAAAAGTTCTATATCGGTAGTTTTTTCTCGAGATCGAGTCAAAACGCACTCCCGATCGACCGTTTGAACATCCCTGCCTTAAAGAGACCACAGCCATTAAGAGCAGGCCTCGTAGCCTAAGCAGGACGGGATATCGGCTGTCTATTAACTCATTGGGAGCAGGCGATCTTTCCCCACTAATGGAAGCTTCGAGAGATAGTCAGTCTCCCCTTAAAAAGTGATTACTCCTTTCGACAGATAGCACAAGATTGAAGCTTTCCATCTTTTCCCCCCTCGTTTTTTACTTCAGATATATTCTCGCCGTCCTTGTGAGGAAATCGTAATCTTTGTGTTATTATATGACGAACTTGCTATATTTCCTCGTCAAATTCAGTAACGGAAATTTGTTAATCTTTAGAAATTTATTAATATAAAAATATTTTATCATTTACAATAATTATAAGAAGATGAAAACTTCTTCAGGTCTAATGTTACAATGCCTTACAAGAAGGGCACCTGTTATTCCCAAATATAATTTTTTTCATTAATACATAGTTTAGATTATATTATTTTTATTTTCATTTTTCAACCAGAAAATGGAAGATCTCCTTCTTTTGTCAAAAAAACGTTCACCACTCCTAGTGAGAATCGAACGGAAACACTAGATATAGCTTGATCTTGTAACACTTACGGTCATAAGACCTCTACATATATTTTAAATACTTCAAACATGCTATTATTGTGAATTAAGCAATAAAATTAACAATTCAATACCAATAAATTTTGATTTAATTATTTTTTAGCGTTTTTATATATTACAGCCACATTTATCGGTAATTGTTTTCTGCATCATGATGAAGATAAAATGTCGCTATTGAGTTTACAATGTTTACCTCGTAGTGTATATATATTTTATTTAGTGTTCCATATTCTCTCTATATAGATCTTTTCACCGGAAAAAAATAGAATCGCAATCAAATCGATAACTTTTACTATTAAAATTGAAAAAAAAAATTTTTTGTATTAGGGTACTTCAAACCGCTTATTCAGTTGCATTTTTTTATACGTTTGATATTCATCCTAACCGACATACTTCAATTTTGGATATGTTTCGAGAGGAGAAAGTCTTACAAAATATATATATCTTATCATAAATATCTCGAAAGCGGTTGTAAAATTTGGGTAAATGGACTGTTTTATTTCGAACGCTGAATAACTGCTCTAAAAAATAATAAAATGAAAGGAGTGCCTAAATTTATGAAAACATTGCTTGGAGTTATGGATTTTCAAAATGCTTGATAGTTCCATCTAATTAAGTCGAGTTACTATTATAATATCTAAAATCACATCATACTTCAGCATTTTACTTCAGGATACAAGGATGTTGAAGGACATTGAATCTGAAACCATCAAATAATTTGCAGAAATATGAGCTAAATGAATCATCAAGAAAATTCCATTAGTAAATCTGCTTGCTTTAATCTCATTTAGATACGGACCAACAAGACTGGAACGAGATAGGCCGGATGATTGAGAGGCAAAGATAATAAAAGTTCTGGAAATGAAAATTTTTTAAATGGATCAACAACAGCATGAACTTTTCCCACAGCAAACATTCTAGAGTACACATTGGTCGAAAGCTCACATCCATTGTCTCTTCTAATTCTTCGTCTATGAAAAATGTTGATTATCTCTCATTTTGCGTAGGTTTTTTTTTTTTTTTTTTTTTTTTTTTTTTTTTTTTTTTTTTTTTTTTTTTTTTTTTTTTTTTTTTTTTTTTTACGGCGCATCTACAACTTATTATTATTTAGCCCCGCCATTAGCGCCGGGCTATCTATAGGTTACCACCCTTTTATAATGCCAACATTCAGGTACTGGCCACGCCCGACGTTGCTTAACTTCGGTGATCTACGGGAACCGGTGTATTCAACGTGGCTATGCCCGTTGGCCATTTTGCGTAGTCTTAGGAGTTCTAGTACCAAATATAATATTAAAATGTATAATTTTTTCATACATAATAAATCACTTTCTACTGTTGAAACTATTACAATAATTTCGTCCCTACCTTGAGAATTATTTTTATTATGACTAGAATTAATTACGTTAACATAGGAATAAAATTATAAACGTAATACTGTTAATCCAAAATCAAAAGATATATTTTTGGCACCAAATGAATATATGAATGATAGAATGAACGTTTATAAGCTCCCCTACGTTTCTAAAGGCACTTGACTTAATAAGGAATTAAGTTCTATTTCGGACTGTGATTCAACTTAACTATTTATGGAATATATCATTATTCTGTTTCGTGATATGAAATAATACCGTATGTAATAATCTCCTCTCGAATGCAGCCTTACAGACAGCCCAAAACCTAAAACCTACCTACACTTTGTTATCTCCTATACAATGTAGGTAAGTTAATTGGCTGCCTCACAGAAATGAAAATTATTTCTACAACTAAAAATATATGTGTTATTTATTTGGGTTTCAATTCACTAAAATTATTTATTTCAAGAGATCTACGAACGAAGTTGATTGTTCTATAATCAAATCAATATAAAAATGTAAATAATTAAAAATATGTTTTATTCAATCAAGATACAAGCCATGTAAAGCGAAGTATAAATGAGAAGACTTATCATATGTGGCCTTCCTTTCTAAACGAAACGGGTCTGTTTTCAGCGATTCCGAAGCAGAACTCGAAACCGCATTTCCCACATGACAGAGTAAGACACAAATCAACTAAATTATTGAAAAATCTATTAAATTGTACTTATGACTAAGCTATCAAGGGATTCCTTATGATCAGAATTAGTCATGATTAAACTATTCTCTTTAGTCACAAATCAAGTTAATCATTAGTCTAGGGTATATTAATCATTACTCATACGTTAAACTAATCATCAATCAATCCGTTAGTCGTCAATCATTGATTGCACGCCACAAAAAAAAACCGTCCTCGCGTATGAATATATGATTTTTCTCAACATTTTGGGTTTTTACTTATGTTTGAGTAGTTAATATGTTTCCTGGTGCAGCACAATCTGTAAGTTCTTATACAAAAATTGATCCAAGGCCATCGGATGTAACTCTTGCACTGATGCAGTCATCGCAGCATACAAACCTTAAAACATCTCCCCATGTTTGATTCCAGCAATGAATCAATTGAATGTCAGCAATGTAGCAGTTTCATTACTATCTCTCTCATACATTTTGATATATCTTTGAACCGTTTTTCGACTTTTTTATCTCACTCAACATATCACTGTTGGAAATGTGTGTCTTGGATGGAGAAACACGATAAAGCTGCAAGGATAAATTATGAATAAAGAAGGAAAATGAAATTATGAAGCTAATATTGTACAATGAAAAAAAAAAATGTGTTCAACGAAATAGAGCCCGAGGTTTAAGGTAGTTTTTATCGTAAGATAAAATATTTCATTTAGTAACAGATTCAGTAAGCGTTTGTTAAATGTTTATATCCTGGTTACTCATGAAGACAATTAAAATATTCTCCTTAACTAATGTTGAAAATGATCTCCTTGAGTTGAAATTCCTCGAGAATTATCCGTTTTAAGCGAAACTACAGAAGTTTTTTTGAAGTTTGATACAATGCTTGTGTTATTATGACATTTTATCTACCATCGCTTTTTAGAAGATTTTCAGCAATTTTTGTAAAACCAGTTATTTGTAAAACCTCCATTACACTTGTATTTTCCAATTACAAAATTTACAGAATACATAATGTAGTTTTTTTACGGAAAAAATGTAAGAGAGAAAGGGAGAACTCTTTACCGGATTATACTTATATTTTATTGGGTATATTTTTAGTAAGAAATCAATTTCTTTCAGTATTAATAGCTCACACATAAGGATTTGCAGAATAAAAATATTAGACGATGAAAGCCAGACTTAATTAATGGATATAACTTATATGTTATTCTTGATATATTGTTGTTAAGTAAAACATGCTTCTATATGCCACATTTAGAGCAAACTTACAAAACAATTTCCGGACCTTATCAGATAAGGTCCTAATAAAAGGAATTCTATTTGGATAAGAGCTTATCCCCGGAATTGCAATACTCGAGCCTCCAAAGACATCTTTCTTTACTTCCTTCTTATGTTGTCTCCACAATTCATCAACCACTGCGAGCAACAATTAAATTCGCAACATAATGAATTAACGTAAATTCCTTTGTATAATCGCAGCTGGACGTATTACATTCGATGAAACATCAAACCATATACCTGATTATGAAAATTTTCTAGGACTTTGGATATAGGAGATGTGAGATAGAATGATGTCAATTGCACACTCATTCCGAAAAAAAAAATGAAAAACTGGTACTCCCTTCCTTTCTTATTTTCAATTCATACTATTTGAGCCTACCCTTATTTTCATGTGCCCCATTTGTAGAAGTACGGTTTATTGCGAAACGCGGATGTCTGGCTATACATCCTATGTGGGGCAAAGTTGCCCAAGCTCCGTACCCGTATTAAATAATATATTGACGCCGAAATTAACAAACACTTTTAGTAGAAAAACCATGGCCGGGGCTCACATGATTTGCAGTTTATAAACCTCAAAAACTTGAGAAATTGAATTTACTGGTACAACAGGAATGTCTCGCACAAAGATTTAAGCAGAAGCAAGCATGTTGCTAGTATATATCCTGAATATGTATCAATTGATCCGTATATACATACACACACACACACACACACACACACATATATATATATATATATATATATATATATATATATATATATATATATATATAAAATTGATACGCCCTTTTAATTTTTTCCTTATTTTGAGTTTATAGATTTGAGCAATTTTAATATTGAATAATTTTCTGAAACAAAATCTGTAGATCTAGCTTCTGAGCAAAATCATGAAGGTTCTCAATTTGTTTTGAGGAGTAGCATTGTCTCATGTTAAAATCACCAGCGAAACCTAAACCATCAACATTAATATTTGTTTTGTCTAGGTGGATAGGTGGATCTACATTATATTTAAATTTTCTACTTATGCTAGTCGTGAATTACTCATTCCAACACACAGTTAAACATCTTTGGTGATAGCTCGGTGTCTTATCACCAGTGAGTGATAGGACACCGTTCTCATTTCAAAAAGCTATGTTCCCAATGTTACTTTAGATTTTGTTCTTGCTGGTGTTTTCTAAATTAATGCTAGTCGTAAAATCTAAGCCCTGTGCTTTTAGAAGTACGAAGACTGAATAAGTTGATAAGTGGGTAAATGGACAAAATAAGATAAGAGAATTATGATTACCTCTTAAGTTTTCGGCCTATGGTAAAATAGCACGTTTTCTCTGTTCATTGTCCATTAAAAAGCTGGCCTGAAAAGTTGAGATTTTGAACTTATCAAGTTGCCTTCGATATATACTTATATTAAATCCTTCATCAGGATATAATTCCTATTTATATTAATTCACTAATTACTTAGGAAGCTGAGATTTTCTTTACCCTATTAAAATCGAAACCACTAAGAGGATATAAAAGTATTATGAAATAAACATTCTTATCTCCAATATAAATGAAGGAAAGAGGATTGTGGGCGAAGTGGCCCTTGACTTTCTACCGATAAAAGTAATCGGTTTTGAAGGGTAGCTCATCTTCTCCTATCTTCTCCTCCTCCATCTTTATCTCTACCTACAATAGTAATTTGTCCGATATTATCTCATTTTAAATTTTCCTCTAAGATGGCCTTATTAAAAATGGCGTAATGACGTTCATAATTCAAGTAGTTTCTGAGACTTGCAATGTAACCTTATTGCAACATTGGATTAAAGGAGACAACATAAGCACCTTTAACTAATTTTTTATCAGATAGGTGTCCATATATTGCTACCATAATGATTTACCTAGCATCCAAAAAAAAAACACAATAAAATATATTGTAATAAATACTGATCCTCATGATATCTCAACAATGTTTCTTGTGCAGGCGGTAGGTCAATGAATGTATTTCCGAATTAACGTTATCGACAATTTACTAACAATGGCTCGACATGTTTCACATCATCACATGCCTCTTCAGAAGCCTAAAAACTAGATACATCCTAATTGAACGCAGGTAAAACTTCCGCTAGAATGATCATTTCATAACTGAAGATCATCTGCATAACAACAGTCAGCTGTGTTTTTAGTAAGCTGTTTAAAATATCGATAATGTGCAGACATAAAATTCGATTATCAGGATAAAGAATAGTCACTTAAATAAAAATCTGTCATATTTAAACAGCTGACTGTTGCTCTAGGTTCACCATAGTTCTTGGTTGTATCTAAGCTCCTGAAGAGGTATATGATAATGCGAAGCATTTCGGGGGTATAAAATACTAACAATCTAGAAAATGGAATAATTAGCCATCTAAAACGCTATTACACCCCAAAAAAATATTTTTTCTGAACTAAATGATCGTATTTAATTTATTTTCAAGGTTTTTATGACATATTTTTACGGACTAAATCGACGAATTCATCGAATTCCATGACCCCACTCGTGATGAATGTTCGAACTAGCCTAGCTATGATCAGGCGATGGAACCGCAGCTGTCTTCGGAGAAACATTTATTTTCTTAGTAGAAACACCAGTTCCAGTCTCTAAAAGGAAACATATATGCCTCAATTGAGTTCCATTCAATGGAATTCCACGAAACAATCTGTCTAGAAAGGGAAGGTTTTCTAGAAACCCTCCAGCCGATCTAGCTCCAGCCAGTTCCGAGATCTGTCACTCATTCCTCTATGAGACCACCGGATAAGGGAAAGTATAGTGTACTATATATGTAAAATATTTTATACACACAAGATGTGCCAAAAATGGCAAAAATAAACTCACTTGTCATATGGATACTATGGAAATAGGGTAAAAAAGGGAAAAAAATACACACATTTTTGAAAATTTCGGGGGGGGGGAGGCTGCAGTCCCCACAGCCCCCCTTATATACGCCCATTCTGTGAGGGTTTCAGCGTGGACTAAATTGGGCGTGAGCTACGGACTCACATAAAGGAATGTACGTGGCTACAAATGATTCCGAAATGAAAAAAAAAACACCTGAAGTCGGAGCAACACCATGACAGCTGAGATACGTATGGATAGGAGGCGCGGATTTTTTTTTGGGGGGGGGGGGGGAGGAATAATTTTTGTATATTTTTTTTATTATTAATTTCTAAATGTGTTGAATGTTTGCCACGTGGGGTGATTTTAATCAAAATTAAGGGTTCTTAATTTTAAAATAGGCTTTTATTGTACATTATTTTATTTTGTTTGAATATTTTTTTAAAACTAGTTTTATATATATGTTTGACTGTTCTAAGGCGATTTGATTGATTGTATTTTAATTATTCGGTATCGTTGATTGTTAACAAGAGACCGAGGATGATGTTGCAACCTCGAAATCGTTATTCCCAATAAAAGAAAGATGCACAGTGAAGGCCTTTGATCATTTCCTCAACCTAAGTTATAACTAGAGCCCGGAAGTTAGGCAAAATGCTTTTTTTATATGAATGGATTCCGTGCATTTAGGAAGTGTAGAGACAATTTTTATTTTGCCTTTTATGCCTATTTTGGCTATTTTAAGATCTAAAGCCATTTTTTGCCTTTTTTGCTCGTTATGTATTTTTTTCTGTGATTTAAACATTTTAAAAAGCACATAACGAATTTCGAATTTCAGTTCGTCGAAAACAACAAAGGCTTCACAAATTACATTTTGCCGTCACAAATATCAATTCGAAAGCTTATTTTCCCAACCCGTGGATTGACCCTCTGTAAATAACAGAGCCTTCCTTGGTAGAAGGAATGCACAGGCATAATGAATAGCAGGAAAGAGAGAGGATGAGAGAAGTACGTCTCCTTCCTCACACCCCTTTTGCTGTGACAATGGTGTAGTTACCTGGTATTCCGGATTTAGATGATAAGATAATGCAGAGGAAAATTTTCCATAATGAAAAACATTTTTTCTTATAAGGTCTATGAGAATTGATACTTTGAAAAAGTATCTTGTTGTTGCTTGTACGAAGGGAAAGTAAGAGTAAGTACACTAATTCTGTGATAAATTGATAATAAAGAAATGAATGAGTATTTAAAATACATATTTTCATAAATAATGAGTGAGATTCCTCTTTGACTTCACTCCTAATAAATGCCTATTTTAATTACAATACTGCCTATTTTCAGTATTTCAAGTGCCTTTTTGCCTGCCTATTTTAACCAAAAATAAATGCCTATCTTCCGGGCTCTAGTTATAACGATACCAATCCAAATTGCATAAATTCCTGCAATAGTGTCACGGTTAAAATCAAAATTAAAAAAAAAAAACTTCAAAATACAGGTATAAAAGGACAATGGACAACTGTTGAATAGGTTTCAAAGAAAAATATGCTTGACCTATACTTCTTAAAACGGTAGATTTTCTAGTCGATAGTCATATGATTATTGCCAAAGGCTGCTGCAATTTGTCTCAAGAATCTTCAAAACACCGCTGTGTTTTATGTCAATTTCAATGAAGTATTTCACCATTTAACTTTAGAAGTTTCGATTTTCCTATGAACAAGTTAACTCGGGCGCTAGAAATGGTACGGGTATTAAATGCCATCACCAGTTATATTGTGTGGCAATTAAAATACTGCGATGCACATGTTTTCTTAACTGTGGGGGGAGTGGAATAGGATTTTGTAATGGGTTTCTGAGGTGCAGAAGGCATTATTATCTAGACAACAGTTTTTATTGCATTTTGCTTAATTTTTTGCTCCTTCTTTAAAAAAAGTGTTATTTTTCTTCTTTTTTTGGGAGTGGGGTGCCATACAAAGCGACTTCTAGTGAGTAATATATGTAGATAGTAAAAATAGCACAATTTTTAATCAATCCCGCCACTAAGCCGTTAAAGGTTAGGATTTATTTTCAGGTAGTGCTTATGGATAGAGGTAATTTACTTATAAGGTACGAGTTCGAGCCTTGCCAAAAGCACTTCATATCTTTTGTTGGCTCAGAAGGATAATCTCATGGCTGGCAATAATATTTCGCCATTTTTACTCTGCCCAAGCCAGTCCTATGACTAGACTATTTAAATGTCTGTAGCAATGAGGGGGGAGGGTCAAGTTTGCCTATCGCGCTGAGGATTTTCAACTCATGTAGCATAAATTTAATAATATGCTGGTTAACATACTAGGTCTTTTAAATCAGAAAAAGTATTGATTTAGCAAACGTCTTCAAAATCAATTTTGAGCCTATCAGAGAGCCAGCATATATATATATATATATATATATATATATAAATATATATATATATATATATACATGTTCACTTTAAAAGAATCTTCAGATCTATCCACTGAATAGTCAGACAGAGTAAGAACTAACAGTATAGGTAAGCTCACGATTGATTGGTAACCCTGCATTTATAAAAGTAGTGCTTTACTATGGCAGATTAAAAATATGAATGAAAGGCTTCCAACATGAAATTGTGGTGGCTTGCTTGATTGGAGAGCGGAGTTGGATGCTGTGCTACGGGGAATTTATGGATTTTGTTTCGGACGAGTATTTAGTCATTCGTTTGCCTCCGAACTTTATCACGAAAATATGAATGCCTTTGTAGATTGTGTTCCACATAGTAACTAGCTTTGTGGAAACTTTTTACGTTTTAGCACTTTCCTCCGAAGGGAAGTAGCTATTGAGGTTGCTATACCCTTAGGAATGGGCGTATGTTGCGCAAGTAATTCTCGTTTAGAGTAGGCTACTGTAAGTTTTCGGTCCAAAATATCAGAGAAAAATATTCACTGTTTCTACTCCATGCTATAAAAAAAGTCCGACTCGCAGGAACTGCATCATCTAAGCGCGGTTCCGTTCTTATCTCTAGAGTCATTTAAAATTATTAAAATAGAAGCTGTTATTATTTTGGGTCCACATTTCTAGGAAGCATGAAGATTAGATAGTTAGCCGTCGAGGTGATAAGTAGAGATGGAATGGTTGGGATTCGGCTAAAGAAACCTCAATACGATTTTTGTTAAAAAATCTATATTTAGGACGTTTTGGCTACTCATTGGTAGCCTTCGTCAGCAATGAAAGTGCCGGGAGGCAGAGGAGGACCAAAGTTGACAGTTCCATCTTTACTTTCAAGAAAGGTCTTATTTACAATCTTACCTGGATGGTTCCCCGCCCTAGGAAGGACCCCGCTTGGCATTTGAAAAGCTATATCTTGGAAATCCATATCTGTAAGATTAAATTGTTTTTCTTATTTTTCTTGACCTGATTTATTATCAAATACATTATCCAACTATAAGCAGTTAAAAAATAACAAGGAATAAAAACAGACGAAAAGAACAGTTCGAATAAGCGAAATCAATTACTTTAAAGATTTAAGCACTTATTTCTCCGATTGACACCGTCTACTCAAAACTTTCATCAGAACCTTTTTTGTAGAATATTTAGTATGCTTTCTAATGGTATTCTTCCGTTTACCAAGATTCTCAACCTTTTTCGAGATATTAAGTAAAGTATACAAAGATACCAAAACTTTTTATGGCTGTTAATAAAATATTTTATTCTAACCCTTCCTTAACTCCCAACGTAACACAAATTTCAACATATTAGTTTTAATGAAAGTAGAACATGCAGAAAATGTTTCAACTGAATCCCATGATTCTAAGTACCCAAACCAAAAACGGTATTTAAAAACTATTTTTCCAATTTTCTCGAAAACGGTTAAAGCTATCGCCTTGAAAATGGTTTCATTCGTTTTCCTAGCCCAAGAAGCCTATAAAACGAGTGCTTACAAGCTTATGAACTCAAAAACGTAAGCGTTACGATTTTTTTCGCGCGAATTTCGCCCTAAACGCCATCTTCCAGTGGACGGATTTTGCTGGTTAACGAACTTGACCTTTCAAATTGGACGACGGATTTTTGTACCAAATTTCATCAAAATCGGACGTACCTAGGGAGCGAACAGAAAATATATATATATATATATATATATATATATATATATATATATATATATATATATATATATATATATACCAATTTGAACCACCATCATTTTCGGTCTCTAGGGGTTCTGAAACGCAAAATTTTCTAGTCGGCACTTCTGGATTGCGTCATAAGATCAACCTTATATGCGGGGTTCCTCCCTATGGGAGAGGGAGGAACCGCGCTAATAATAACACTAGCGATAAGAACTTAATCGATATGTGCAGAGATGACGCAGTTACTGCGAATCAGAATTTTAGAGTTTTTTCTCCCTCCCCCACAGAGAGCAAACCCGCTCATGAGGTTGACCTCATGACGCAATCGGGAAGTAACCACTAAAAAATTTCACGTTTCTGAACCCATATATAAGAACAACGGTGGCTCAAATTTGTGTGTGTGTATCTGTATATATATATATATATATATATATATATATATATATATATATATATATATATATATATATATATATATTGCTCGCTCTCCCAAGGCTCAAAAATGGTTTTGATGACATTTAGTAAATGTCTAATTTAAAAGGTCTAGCAGGTTAAACGGCATAATCCGGCAATCGGAACACTGTATAATGCGTGAAATTCACGTGAACAAAATCGTTGCACTTATGACTTTTCGTTTTAGCGCGGTTCCTCCCTCCCGCGCTAATATATATATATATATATATATATATATATATATATATATATATATATATATATATATATATATATATATATAAAATCAGTCCCGTAACAGGCCCTGAGGGGCAGATACTATAGAGGTATCTGATTCATGAACAACGGCACACTAGGGGGATAGTACGGTCAATACTATGCTCCGGCCGCCTGATTTTCCCATTATTAAATTAATTAAAGGCTGGGTGGGCCTAGGGACGGTCAGGGAGGCCGAATTCAACCCATGAACGAAGACACTAGAAGAAAAAATCTTTAGTGCTTGCTCGGGATTTGAACTCAGGCCTCCAGCTTATTAGTCCAGTGCTCTACAACTGAGCTAACCTCGCCCCATATATATATATATATATATATATATATATATATATATATATATATATATATATATGTATATATTTGTCTGTTCGCTCTCTAGGTCGAAGACGAATGGTCCGATTTTGATGAAATTTGGTACAAAAATCTTTCGTCTAATTTGAAAGGTCAAGTTCGTTAACCAGCAGAATCCGCCCACTGGAAGATGGCGTTTGGGGCGAAATTCGCGCAAAAAAATCGTAACGCTTACGTTTTTGAGTTCATAAGCTTGTAAGTACTCATTTTATAGGCTTCTTGGGCTAGGAAAACGAATGAAACCATTTTCAAGGCGATAGCTTTAACCGTTTTCGAGAAAATTGGAAAAATAGTTTTTGAATACCGTTTGTGGTTTGGGTACTTAGAATCATGGGATTCAGTTGAAACATTTTCTGCATGTTCTACTTTCATTAAAACTAATATGTTGAAATTTTGGTTACGTTTGGAGTTAAGGAAGGGTTAGAAGAAAATATTTTATTAACAGGCATAAAAAGTTTTGGTAACTTTGTATACTTTCCTTAATATCTCGAAAAAGGCTGAGAATCTTGGTAAACGGAAGAATACTGTGAGGAAAAGCATGGGAAAGGAAGGAACCCAGGCACCAGTCAGCAATATTGACCATCAGCAGCTAGAGACCTGCATTGCTCTATAATTCCCCAATCCTACCTGCCTATTTAGGCTGGGCTAAATCCTAGCCCACTCTCAGTCTCGCTCAGTCTCACAGTCTCTCCTCACTCACACTCTCTACCACCGTCCAGGCCAGTTGTCCTATCAATACACGCTACTTCTCACAAGCCAGCCTTTCATTCTCAGCCCCCGAATCTCCATCACATTTGGTGGCAGCGGTAAACCACGATCAACACCATCACATTTGGTGGCAGCGGTAAAAGAGGTCAACACCATCACATTTCAGCGGTAAGTACATATTTTCATTTTAATATTTGCTTAAATCAAGTGGCTTACTAATATTTTTTTTTTTATGTTCAAATCTTCTAACCCATTCTTCTGGACTAACGAAGACATACATACATATTTACAAACACACAATTTAAGCACACAAGGAAACACCATTCAATTAAAAAAGCGAATACATAAACACATAAACTCACCAACAATGTCTTTTGTAAACGAACAAGGACAACAAATGTCATCACAAGAAGCCATTGCTGCTTTACAAGAGCAAATCAAACACCTTTCCGCTCAATTACAAGACAAAAAAACAAACATACAAACAACACCGCACATCCCACACTCCACTCTACCGACACTAGCAGAAATTCCTGTATTTCAAGGATCAGGAACGTTGCTAGTTATAACCGAATTTTTTGAACAACTTGACAATCTAGGAAACATCGTAGGCTGGACTGACCAGGATAAATTAAAAATTTTAAATATCAGACTTGCGGGAGAAGCAAAAATTTACTGGGACTCATTAAACTCAGCAGACATACAACTGACTTACAAAGACGCAAAGGAATACTTAATCCAACGATTTTTCACTACACAACACCCCGCAGTACTACTCCAACTAATACTACAATACACGATCAAACCTGGCGAATCGATCAGAACAATGGGTGATCGACTCAAAGGACTTAAAAACAGACTACACACAATGATGGCTAAAGATCCCATCAATACCATGAACACGATACTCGATAAAATAACCACAGACAAATACATGGAAAACCTAAGTCACATATCACCTGACCTACTCAAAGAAATGAAATATCGGTTACCAAAATACCTGGACGAGATAGAGAAGAGCATTATAGCGTACAGCGACATTGACACACTGAGCACAAAACCGATATTTCACACTCGCTTAATACCAACAAAACAAGACACAGCACAAAAACAAAATGCCATTAATAAATCACACATAGAGAGACGAGCACATAGTAAATCAAACTCACCTACGTATCGTAAAACAGGTACTGACCCACAAAATAAAGAAAAATCACCACACAGGATAAAATCCCCACCATATCCATGCAGATTTTGTCAAGGGAACCACTGGCATTCAGAATGCTCAATACGAAAACACAGCCCAACACGTCGATTCTCACCTAGAAAATCAAGGCAAGAATCACCTTCAACTCCACGACGATATTCCCACACGAATAGGTCATACATGCGATACTACATCCCTAACACAAAATACAGTAGATACAAAACTCACACATCAACCGAGTGTCAAATATGCAAAGGTGGACATCTTGCACCTGACTGCCCACAATTGACTTACTTAATTAGTTCAAAAAACTCACTGAGCCCACCTCCTCACGAGGTGGAAAACTGACACAAACAGCACCACTAAAGGGCATACTTAGGAAAGACAAAATGCATCCTCAACGGACTCACAACAAAACGGTAACATGGAAAAACAATTGTCACTTACAGCAACAAATACCCTTTCACACCACAATATGGTCATATTCACAGGAATATCACAAAGACCTCAAAATACAAGGGTATGTACACGACAAAAAGGTCAATATTTTAATTGACACCGGCGCATCAGTATCACTCATAAACAATACCTTCATTCAAAATGAATCACAAGTGTCGCCGTGCAACATACAATTAAAATCAATAACTGGAAACTCGCTAGAAACATATGGACAAACGAAAATTCGCATGTACTTTCAAAAACAAAAATCTTTGATAGATTTCAATGCAAACATGTTACACCTAGACAAATCCATCACGATACCACTACGAGTGATTGACGACATAAATTCCAACAAGCCATTACAAACAATACCCATACAGCCAATGAAGCAGAAGCAGTAAAGCACTTGCAATACTAGCGAAAAAAAAGATCACTCATTCATATGGAACGATGAATGTGAGGACTCTTTTCAAACACTCAAAAATGCTACACATAAATTAAAACACGAAACTCCACCACCACCATTATGTAATCATCCAATAATACTTTGATCTCGTACAAAAACAGTCATAAAACTACAAAAAAATAGTCAAACAAACACAAATTGACAGAAAAAGAAGAATGACGTCATAAGATTGAGATAAAAAAAAGATAGGTCAAGCCACATAGCTAGTAACTTTGTATTTAATTTTTTTAAGCAAATCAATTTAACATTTTATAATTATTAAGAAAATGATTATTTCATATCATATTTAACAGAACCTTAGCATTCAAGTTGCAGGCATTGGATAAATCCCATGAATATAGGTCACTAAGCCAACCACGAGCGACAAGAACATGATACTTCTGGGAAGAGCAGCCGCATCCTGCAAGATGAGCAAAGACCAATCTCAGCACCCAAGATATCATTACTGCTATCTTGCAATTCTACAGCCGGCTACCCAATCCCTACTTCCTGGGAATAAATCATTCAATCCAAGCATGATTTATTTAACAATTTGCATGAGTCATTTAAATCAATAACTAACACTTGTAAATACAACTAATCAAGGTATCAATATCAAAAAGGGACAAATATAGTGCACATATAGAACAATTATATAGAGTACAGTAAATAGAGCATTTATATTTGTTATATTTGCAAACATGCAGATTCCAATTATTACTATTATTACAATGTACATTGAATGTTTATATTTTCAACGTATGCGCATTAAAGGTAATAATTCTACATATTAAGCAACTAAATGTTTTAGTTATAGTAATTCTAGTTTAAAATTTTATGAAAGGGTCACTCAAACCAATTCTTGTAAATTGTTCTTAGAAGTAAGCACCTAATCTTATGTATTTCACACAATTCTCATTTTGTATTTATTTTACATTCTTTTTCAAAAGGGTTACTTTAATCCATTTTTATATCATCATATAAGCACAGCCTGTATAAAAACTAATATTAAGAACATTTTGTAATGGAATTAAGCTGCAAAAGGCATCAATATCATCACCAATCTTAAGCATTGTATAATTTGAATCATTCCAGTCACCATGTATATATTTTATCACTTCATTAATCGAACATTGTATTAATTTGAATTTGAAAGTTACAGGGGACAACTGACCTAGCACAAATCCATCACATTTCCACCCAACAACCCATCCAATTCCTAAAAAGAGCTCAGCAGGCAGTCTGCAACAATCATCACTACACTGCTTGCACCAAATCTGGACAACCCTTGGAGGCGGACAGACACCACACATCACATGCTCTCCACCTTCCACCCCGCAGATTCTCCAAGACTTCGCAGCACCACAGCGAGAAGCACACACGCTCACATGCATATACCTCATCCTCTTTTCAACGCGTTCCGCTTTAAAGAGAAGGGGGGTATATGTGAGGAAAAGCTTGGGAAAGGAAGGAACCCAGACACCAGTCAGCAATATTGACCATCAGCAGCTAGAGACCTGCATTGCTCTATAATTCCCACGATTCCCAATCCTACCTGCCTATTTAGGCTGGGCTAAATCCTAGCCCACTCTCAGTCTCGCTCAGTCTCACAGTCTCTCCTCACTCACACTCTCTACCACCGTCCAGGCCAATTGTCCTATCAATACACGCTACTTCTCACAAGCCAGCCTTTCATTCTCAGCCCCCGAATCTCCATCACAATAACATAAGAAAGTTTACTAAATGCTCTACAAAAAAGGTTCTGATGAAAGCTTTGATTAGGCGATGTCAATCGAAGAAATAAGTGCTTAAAACTTTAAAGTAATTGATTTCGCTTATTCGAACTGTTCTTTTTGTCTGTTTTTATTCCTTGTTGTTTTTTAATTGCTTATAGTTGGATAATGCATTTGATAATAAATCAGGATAAGAAAAATAAGAAAAACAATTTAATGTTAGGGATATGGATTTCCAAGATATATAATATATATAAGCTTTTCAACTGCCTAGCGGGGTCCTTCCTAGGGAGGGTTAGCCGAACCATCCAAGTAAGATCGTAAATAAGACCTTTCTAGAAATTTAGACCCGAAATAATAACAGCTTCTATTTTAATCATTCTAAATGGGTCTAAGGATAAGAACGGAACCGTGCTAAGATGATGCAGTTCCTGCGAGTCGGACTTTTTACACTTCCAGGCACACCTTTTATAGCTTTTTTAACGTAGGGAAACGAATAAAACCAATATAAAATTTTATTATTATTATCACCAAATCCTTATAATAATACTCATTTTGTTATATAATTAGATTCTACTGCTTAAAAAGATTGTACGTTGTCTCGCCGACCAGAAATACAATATCCCACAATCATTTTTACTATACATTATTAAATACGTTTCGCTTTAAGATTAGACTACCATGAAACAAAAAACGTATTTAAGAAATATGATAATATTTTCCATGCTAAAAATTAACAGAACCTTTCACAATATCAAGTTTATTCTCCGCTTCTCTCCGGAAATGAACGCTAAACATTCAAAATTATACGAAATTACGAGGGAAATTTAGTACCATATCCTGTTTCACGTTCATTACAGGAAGGCTTTCGATTTTACCTTAAGCCTTGCAAAGAGCTTCTTATTGTGCTGTCAATTTTCAGTTTTCTTGGACAAGTATTAATTTCAACGACATAATATAATCAGGATATATTGGATTTCAGATTGATGGCTAGCTCGTTCTTAATTAGAGGTAGTTTTTAGATAAATCTATGCCCCATTAATCTAAATAAAGAGAGTATATACAAATTGGCAAAAGTGATGTTGAAAATTAAAAAAAATTAAACGAATAGTTTAAATTATATACTTGACCTGAAGGTTACTGAACTACCTAATTTTTTTTTTTTTTTTTTTTTTACGGCGCATCTACATCTAGGTCATTAGCGCCGACATCCAGGGTGCAGCGAGGAATTTTACCAGCGAGCCGTGGGATGATAAAATTCCTGCCGGAGGTTGGGAATCGAACCCACCATCTCCCGCTTATGAATCCAAGGCGCTAGCCATTAGGCCACGGGAGACCCCTACCTAATTATTATCAAATATTTTAATACAATCAATTTAATGAGATCAGCACTCCATGTTATTAACGGCTAACAGATAAATTTAAAGTAGATTCCAAAATATGCTATGTCGATTCCCAGATTTTCACTTCTCAACAGATCATATTAACAGCTTTAGTAAATAATATTATTAATTGAACGGGTCGGGGCTAAACAGTGCCAAGCAACATTTTTAACAAAACTTAACTATAGCTGATATATGTTGGATATTATGTGGGACTATCATTCTATGGTGCAAATGGTACTAAAATATGACTACAAGCTTTGTATGCTATTTAATCTGGTTGCCTGTAACCATTTCAACTGATAGTCCCACATTATATCCAACATGTAGCAGCTACTGTTAAGTTTTTTCCCCTTCAATTATAATACTTTTTTTATGAATTATATCAAAAATGTTTCTATGATATCTCGATAAAATAGGCGGAAGGTAAATAAAACACCACTACACACTTTCACTATTTTTATTTCTTTTTTCCCAAAATGTTTTATACTCGTACCTCTCGGGGGAATATGTTATAAACACAATAATTCACCGTCAACTTGAGGAGTATAACCTTCTACTAGTAGAGTCATGCCGATACAAAGGAGAGGTAATATATAGTTAAGATGTGTAGTGATGATTTATTTAGGAGTTCAGTTAATAATTACCTTACACTCTCAAAATATTAAATCAGAAAAATATACGATTGATATATATATATATATATATATATATATTATTTTTAAATATTTTGAAAGTGGCCGTGAGAGCTAAAGCAGGAGCACTCCGTGCCTAAGGTAGGGGCTCAATTCCAACTAGGGACAATGGCTTTTATATATATATATATATATATATATATATATATATATATATAAAAGCATCACCACCATCCTGGCTAGAAAAGGGTGGCAACTAGTAGAAAAGTGGACGTTCAATTTAAATAAATCATATTTTTTGTGTTCTTACGCACCACCAACGTTAAGCGTACCCATAAGTCTGGAAACGCTCAATTAACCTAATATTAATGGAAAAACTAAACACAAAAAACGAGTAAAGGTGTGAAGTTTCGAAATAGGCGATGAGCACAACAATAGGATTCTCAGTTCACCCAAAATCTCTAACTCCTAAGAATTCTCCCCACTAACTTATTTCATCTCTGATAGTACTCCCATTAAGACAAAATGCTTTGTCCGACAAGCCCACGTTGACTCGATTCCGTCGAAACCAGAGACTATTGCTTCATCGAATTAGGCAATGAATTAGTCTAATGTCATTGAAGTTTACCCCTATTACTTGGGACTGTCAACTTCCAGTGAACAGTTCCAATCTGTATCTGCTATCGACACAATTACTAATAGTTAAGCCTTCATAATAAAACAGGCCAATTCAAAAGAACTGCTTCATCTCACATCAATCTTTCAATCCAAAATAAAAATCAATTAGAATAAAAATTATATTTACATTTACGACTAACTAACTACCAGCTTACGGCCAACACACTACAAAATACTAAAACCTTTTTGACAGACACATAAACCATTGTAACAAAAATATAGTAAGGGTGGGTTTACACTTGCTAGTTATTGCAGGAAATTTATATCAGACAGAAATTGCGAATAGTGTAAACCATGGGCAATTTATGTCTGAGATATATATTTCTATCACGAACTATAAGTGTCGACACTTCTATACCACCAGGTGTAAAAAAAGATTTTTACGAGAAGAATTTAATTTCAGAGATAAATATCTTGGCTACTAGCTGTATTGTCGACACTTCTATACCAACAGATGTAAACACTGATTATTTGTGCTTTTGGTGAATTTATCGCAAATTAGAACAAATCCAGAACTGTCCTATACATATCCATGACATAAATGTCTAGCTATTTCTGTCAGTATGTAAGCCTTCAAGAGAATATCTATCCGACACCTGACATATATTTCCTGCGAGAAGTGTCAGATGTAAACGCACCCTAATACCATAAATCATAGACAAGTTGACATAAAACAAATATGATACATACTCATTCAATATTTGTTAAAAGTTGAATTGCCTAGCCGCTACAACTTATTAAATAATAAATAAATAATCCTCTTGCGATTTGAAAAGTTTTCTTAATATTTTGGTGCCAAATTCCTTCCTACATTTCCTGGAATCTTTGCATTATATTTACAAATTCATGTTAACATTTTGAAACTGAAAATATTTAAATATCACCTAGACCGAAATCTAAAAATCTGTTTATTAGCGGAAAGAATTTGGAACATGACAGCGACACCTCCCTCAGTTTCTCGAAATCCGTAGGTATTAAAGAACGGGGTAAAAAAACAACTCATTTTAACCTTATTATTCTAAATATTGAAGATCCATTCTCAGAGTACATAACAGTGTACATAATAATAAAATAAATTATTTCCGAAAGGTATTGGGGCCTCTAAACTGCTGTAATCCTCCATTATTCGTTTTATTAATTTAATTAAATAAATTTAGCTACACAAAATATTAAATTTATTTACTAGGAAATAATAAAATAAAATCCCAAAAACTAAAAATAATTCATCAATCGTTTCTAAGGTAAATGCTAACGGAATTCATACATAAAATTGGTTGGCAAATCCTTATGATGGTTTCAATAGGTGAAAAGGCCGAGAGGCTAAAGAGGATTAGGAACGGGGGGATGGCGCAGTGCAGAAGGCTTGCTATAGCAGAAGCTGTGGTTTAGGCCCGAAATCCATTGGGTCACTGCCCTTGAACGGGGAAAGCACTTTCAAAGCAGGATTAGTCAGCAAGGATATTAAACACATTCAACATACTTTCTCAACTCCCATTTAGAAACGAGGGTTTTCAACATATTGCGCAGGAATGATGTCCATATGGCAGTTAGTCCATAATATAATCCTCTATGTTGTAAAGATTCTGCTCTCAAGAAATATAAGAAATTGAGAGTGATATTTTTCAGAGCATTTAACGCTTATACGACTTTTAGCGCGTTTACTCCTCCCACTCCATTAGGCGGTAATGAGGTTTATGAGGTTGACCTCATCACGCAATTCAGAAGTGCCAACTAGAAAACTACACATTTCAGAACCCATAATAGATCACGATGTATGTATTTTTATTTGTGTGTTATTGTGGTTAGAGGTTTCTTATAAATAGTTTACACTATTCAATGGTTTTTGGTTTTAGCAATTCAATCGTGACACTGGGGCGCTCCGGACCTTTTCCGTCCTAAAATTCGTAGATAATAATAAATGGACGTTAAAATTTACATAAATAAAATATTTGTGTGTTATATATATATATATATATATATATATATATATATATATAAATATATATATTATATCTATATATATTATATATATATACATATATGTCTATTTTCTCTCTAGCTGGCTCAAAAATGGATTGATTTTTTATTAAATTCCGTAAACAAAGTACTTTGGTTTTCGACAGGTTGAGCTCTTAAGCAGAAGACTCCGCTTTCAGGAACAAGTTTTTTTCGGGGAATTTCAAGCGTACAAAATTTTAAGGCTTATGTTTTTGCGATCATAGGCGTGTAGGTACATGTCTTTGCAGGTTCCTTAACGTAGGGAAAAGAATGAAACATTTTTTAAAAGCGATATCTGTAACAGTTTTGCAAAAAAATGAATAAATATTATTCCTAACTCATTTTCAGTTGGGGGACTTAGAAACGATGGATTATTTTGAAACTGATTCTGTTCTGATTTCTAGGTGATCGACATTCATACAAACTAAGATACTTATGTTTACGTTCGGAGTTAAGCAAGTTTTAATGTTTTCGTATATTTTCCTAGATATATCGAAAACGGTTGTGAAATCGTGATAAGTAGACATAACCATTCTAATGCTCACTCACTTTTCTAAAGACATTTTCGATGGTACGAGCTCAGACGGAGAAATAAGTGATTAAAATCTCAAAAGTGTTGGTATCATTGCCTTTGACGTTTGTTTCCCTCCTAAAATACTTAAAATAAGAACGCATATTCGTTTTTTTTTTTTGTTTGTTCTTAATAGAGCTTTCCGTGCAGAAATTGAAGAGGCTGAACGCGTTATTTCCGCTACTGTTTTCAGAACATAATGGAGCCTAAATCTCACTTTCCTTCAAGATGTTTAACGTTTTTACAAAATATTATATACACTTACACGAAACTTCCTGAATAACCCTAGGGGTAAGGAGTGCGAAACGCGCTAATGAAGCAGTTCCTGCGAGTCAGAATTTTTTCGACGTCACGTTAAAGTCTATGGATTCCGAAGCATTGAACTTTGGAAATGGAACCCTTAACCTTTAAGTCGCTAATAGGTCGATATAGCTCAAGTCCGTTTCTTGATTGTATCGCCTTTCTTTACATTTCGCGTTGTGGGAAAATATCTGAGAATGAGAAAATATTGCAAGAAATATCGTTCTCCAAACTGCTCTGGAAGAAAGTTAATCCTTCTGAGAAGCCAGAGGAAGTATTTAAATGCTAATCACTATTTACTCATAGCACGGGTATTTAGGTAGCGGCCTGTAGGCCAGGAATGGCAAATCTGGCTTTGCCTTGAAATTTATTGTGTCAACAAATCCTGACATTTTTTAAATAGAGGTTAACTGTACAATTTAAACCTCTTTTAGCGGAAACATGAAAACTAGTCCAGTCAATAAATACATTGTATCTTACAAAAGGAGGGATAGAAGATTTTTATAGACGACCCAACATGGCCGACTTCGGGAGAACGTTTTACGGCCAGCAAAACCGCAATAATCTATTACTTTTTCTTTGTGTGTGTGACAAAGGTTGAATTTAGCAATAATTCTTTACTTTAGACTACAAAAATACTTGTTATTTATAGATGTGGGTCTTTTGTATAATAAGCATACACTTTTCAAGAACTAGTAACAGTTACTCATTTTATTATTATTTGGAGCATATGATTCACCTCTAACCTAATTCTGTTTTTTAAACGCATTCATTTATCAGATTTACATGAAAAACACTAACAATGAATTTGCTTAAGTTAAGCCAGTTAATATCAGTCCGGTTTCTTCAGAAGAAGGGATTAATCCATTCTGAGAAAAAGTGCTCCAGACTTCATAAAATGAAAATTTATTATAGAAGGAACAGAGGGCCAATTTGGAAGTTAATCGGACAGGATGTAAGAAGGGAATTAGCATTTATAAAGGTACGTGGTTTGAAAACAGCAAAATACCACTCAAAACAGCATTGCTGTTCATATACTCATGGTCAATGGGATATACCACAACCAAATTTTGCAAGAAAGAATTAAACATGTCTAGTCACACAACTACAGACTGGAAAAATTTCATGCGATAGGTATGCGCATCAGATCTAATCTCAAACCCTATAAAAATTGGAGGTGAAGGCTTAAACGTTGAAATTGATGAAGCATGCTTCTCCAGAAGGAAATATCAACGTGGAAGATTATATCCATCGCAGTGGATCTTCGGAGTTGTTTGTCGTGAGACTAGGGAAGTATTTCTATATACCGTGCCTGACCGTTCAGCTGTTACCCTAACTGAGTGTATAAAGGCATGTGTACTACCGGGATCCAAAATATTTTCTGATTGTTGGAAGTCATACCATGGTCTGAGGAAGGTTCCAGGAATGCGATATAAGCACTATCCAGTAAATCATAGTGAAAATTTTGTAGATCCCATTACTAGAGCCCACACACACAGAATTGAGTCTTTGTGGGTTAGTTTGAAGCGAAGGAACAAGATTGAATGCGGAACAAGTAGGGCATTATTGGATTCATATTTGTGTGAATTTGTGTGGAGAAGAAGATGGGAGAAGGAAGACCTATTTCATAAAATATTGCATTCAATGTTTGAATATTGGCCACCTTCAGCATGATTTATTTTTTTCAGTATTAAATAAAGTTATTTTCTTTTTTATAAACAAGCATTTATCTTGTTTTGTAAACATAACCTAGAGTTTAGTAAAGTAACAGTAGAGTAACTGTTACTAGTTCTTGAAAAGTGTATGCTTATTATACAAAAGACCCATAGATGTTTTAACTATAAATAACAAGTATTATTGTAATGTCTAACTAGGTTTTTGGCGACTAACTAGTATGAAAAGAATTGTCTCTTTTTCTAATGATACAGACTCAACATAAAAAAAAAGTGTGTTTTTCTTCTTCGCTTAATGATAGCAGAATTATTTGTGTGATGTGTGTAACTTTTCTAGTTTAGATACAAATTGTTAATTTTTGTTTCTATTTTAAGTTTTATCGTCAAACTTCATTTTTAAATCTGTCATATTTTTACTAAGGAAACTTAAATCAATAAATCCAAGAGAAATAGTAACGAATTATTTCATTCCCAAGCACGGCCAGCCAAATTGATAGCATTCGAGTCTGATGAAATTGGACATGAAGTTCCATAGAACCTAGATTGCCTCAATTCAAGATAAGAATTGCTCTGAGCTTTCTTCCTACATGCAATAACTGCTATAGATGGCGACGTTCACACGCAGAATGTGGAAGCTAACATTGTTGGAATTCTATAATCTTCATAAAACTGCTAAAAATAGTACCTTTTTGTGTTTAGCAGGTTTACATTCAGAAATCAAATGTACATTTGGTGTAATGATGCATGATTACAAGTGTGAGAATATATATGTTTTACTAATATTTATGAGCTGTATATTTAGCAATTGCAGTTTTTAATTAAGATTTCTTTGTGATGAATTAATGCATTATAGATTTACGTAATTTGTGTAATGTTGATTCATCGAGAAATTATCTAGTTTGTTTATTGTATTCTTGTATTACGTATTTATTGATGAGCATCTGCAACCAAGGCAGCTAAATAACTAAATAATGTTTTCAAATAGATCCAATCATAACCACAAATATTCCATTGAAGTTATACATATACATTCAATATTACAAATAGTTATACTCCTATACGTATATATACACTTATACTGGGCATAGAAGTATACTAAAGAAAAGAAGCATAAAAAATAATCGAAGTGTTACATGGAAAACATTCAAAACGTTGGAGTAATTGCATACTAATTGAATATATTTTTTTTTATTTGTGCACCGCCACGTTCGTAGCTTGCACTATCTATGTCGGTGAATAAAAACGTTAGCTGTTAAAAATAAAAGTAAAACAACATTAACCGAAAAAAATGGTCCGAAAAAAATGTTGCTGTCCAGGCAACGAACACTTATAGATGGAAATTTTTGGAACAAAATTTTTGACTTCGTAACTTCGTTTGGGCTGGATAGGAGGTTAAATTTCAGATTTCGCGATGAATACAGAAATTATTTTTACGTTTGAAGGAAAATACATAAAATAGCAAAGTAATATATACTATTGAAGGGAATGCAAAACTCTACAACCGTTATTTATTGTTTGTGTTCATCGTTGAAGAGTTATCCGGTCAAAACGGGGAAAAAATATTCGGCAAAAGTGTTTTTCCCCAAAATGACAGACTTTCAAGAGCGGATATTTCGAAAACTAAACTTATCTCGAAAAACTTTATTGAATAGAACTTGTAGTAAATTTAATCAGCTTTCATTTGTTATAGAATAGTCATGTCGCTAGGACGCAGGGTTTCTGAGATATAAGTGAAACCCCGAAAAATGGTACCTTCTAAGCCCCCCCCCGGCACAAAGCTACGGGCGAGGACTTTTGATATGTTCACCTCCTATCCAGCTCAAACAAAGGTAGAAGGTCCAAAATTGTGTTTCAAAAATGTCCACCTATAGCTGTTTTGACCCTATAGTGGTTGAATGACCTTTAAACGTCAAAGAAAAAAAATGTTCAAAAATAATAAACCGGAGGTCCATTGGCCATCAGAATTGGGGTATAAATACTGTTTGACTAGTGTTTTGGGTTCAATTAGCAATCGAGCGTGTGTATTTTCATTCTAAAAAGGTAAAGAATCGTCATAATCATAGCAAGGAATGGGTGGGAACGTGCATATAAAATGTGAAAAAAACTGTTTTACATGTTTCTGGTTAAAATTAAAATAGCAAAGAAATTATATTTACTGAATTAGAAAACGTCATAGCCTGAACTACCTAAAATTTAAAATTAAGTTTGAATGAAGAATGACAAATATGACGTTTTTACTTAACGTTCATACAAATTTCTTACATTTCACTGTCTTCCGTTTAGCACTGAAAAATATAATTAATATAATTGAAAGATGAATTTAAGTTAAAAAAAAAAAAACAAACGAAAGTCTGCTGACGACGTTCTACAGAATTTAATTACAGATTTTTATTTTATTTATTTCTACTAGTTTATTTATTTACTCTCTTAGAATTAAATATAAATATTACTGTGACATTCCCTACAAATTCTACATACATTTCATCGCAGTAATTACTTACGACAATTATTCCTTGTTTTATGAATCTGTACACGATGTTAATATTTTTATTGTTTTACATCTATTGTCTGAGTACAATATTACCATTGTTTTTATTGTAGCAGTTTAATTACCTCGGTTGCAAAAAAAAATTAAAATAATTATCTTCAAATATATTAGAGGAACGTTTTAAGCCAACGGCCATAGCCACGTTGAATGCACCGGTTCCCAGTGATCACGGTGAACGTCGGTGAAAAAAAAAAAATGTAAAACAAGAACATAGAAATTATATAACATCGCACTACAAGCTGGACTTAAGTTGTGCATTTTTTCAGGCTTATTAGATTATTAAATTGTTGCAAGATGAGAAAAATAATACGTAAAACGAGCTAAGCAAGCTATTTTTAATAACTTAAAATTACTGCTAATGTTAATAACAAATAATTTAGAAACCTGTAGGATAAGCCGTGCCTATAAGTAGTTCTTTGAAATTTCCTCACTATGTTTATTTATTTATTTTTTCGCAACTATGGCGACTCAACAACAAAGTGGCTTCATTTTATATATGTATGAAAATACCGCAATAATTCACATTAGAAAAAAATAATGTTAATAATAGAGGAGGAGGACATAAGTCCCTTCCTTGTGGAGGTTGGCTTTAGTTCTCAATCAGTAGTATTTATATTTGAGTACTTATATAGTTCGTTCATGCGAAATTAGATGAGGTCATAAATGTTTAAATGTTTGAGGCATTCAAATATTTGTCCGATGTAGTGACTGTCATCTGTAAGTAGTTCGTACATGTTTTGTGGGATGTTATCATTTTGTCTTTGTCTACAGTCTGTGAGGATGTGTTTAACGATAAGTGTTGCATTACAGTACTGACAAGTTGGTCTGTCCTGTCTAGTCATAAGGTAAGAGTGAGTGAGTCGGGAATGGCCTATCCTTAGTCTGCGCAGAACGACTTCTTCTCGCCGTTCTGCATATGTTTAAATATGCTTGTTTTAAGATATGTACGTCGTATGGAATATATACATATATGTATTCCAAATGCAACTTACGTAATTTATAATTCATATGCTAAGAGATTACATACAATAAAACCGAATCACATTTAGAAGCAGTTAAAAATGTAGACAAACTACCATGGAGTACAGCATCTAAAGTAATGCATATCCAAACTCAGGGCAATTTATGTTAAAAATAAAATATTCGTGTGGTAATGGTTTTTTCTTGGCTTTGATTTGACCGGACAATAGTCCATACATCAAATATAAAAAAAATACACTAGGTCCCCACAACAAACATTTTTTTCCCGTGTCAGGAGCTCCATAATTATCACTTCTAATACGTTATTGCAGGGGGGACACAGACTCACTTAACATAAAATTATTTAAAGCCACAATAGGCCAGTAAAAGCTTAGCGTTTCTGGGCAACTCACGTAACTGAATCTAGCATCGAGCATCCTTACCCGAAAGAGGTATTCAGATGAATAAAATTAAAATGTTAATATCAATATGCCCAGTATTATATTGATATTTAAGAATTTATTTTATTCATATCGGGCACTATTCTTCTTTCGGATATAGATTTTTTCCGAATGGTCTTCATCAGAATCAGCTGACTGGTTGCTGCCATTGTTCATTTTATCAGTCATTACTTGAGCATGATATTGAAAGATTTACTTGCATACTATGACTTTAAATAGTTTTAAAGAAAGCGCTTCATCAGGCACTATACTTAAAGGTGTGAAAATAGTTGATTTTATTTATTTTTCGAAACTATTCGGAGCTTTGGCTTTAAGAGCTTTACATATTGAGTACAGGTGTGAAAGAATTTTCGACTGTTGGTAGGATAGCAGGGAAATTCACTTTTTGCGTTTTAGTTCATCTACCACACTAGATCACGCCACATTGTCATCAGCTGTTCTCAGTTTCCAGGATTTTATGGGGTAAAACATTCTTCAAACGTAAGAGTTTTAATAAACATAACATATTTTCTAATAGTTTTGCTTAGTATTAAAGAAAATGGCAGAATAGTAGCTACACACTGCTTATGAAGACAGTGAGTGGCCTTTTGTTTGCGATCACGGCTAAACCTCTTCTAAGCCACTCATGTGCGTACTCTTAACCTCCACGTAGGCCAAGAGTACGCAAATGACATTTTTGTCTGAAAAAAAATCTCATTTGCCTGGGTGCTTATAAAGTACAACCAAACCTTATATATTTTAGTAAAAATTTGAGGTACGTATTTATTATAAATCCTAAGATATATCCCGAAATCCACTAAGTGCGCACTCTTACCTTAGTAGTATTTCACATAGATAGGTGATAGAGTATTTTACATGGACAGACGGATAAATAGGTTCATTTGTTGTCGTTCAGCCTGATATATACTGTATAAATACAAATTAGAGTGAATTCGAACTTTATAAAAATTATTATTCGCCGAGGAGTCAGTAAGTAAAAATTTGACTAGCCTGGAGTAACAGCTGTGAAGAAAGGATTATAACTTTAGGGCCAAACCGTTGCCCACTCGCATGAATACAGAAATTCCTCCTTGGAACATGTGAGGAAAGTTTCCGACACAATGTAACTTTCTGAATATTTGACTCCTTGAACTCGAAGAATTCTCAAGATTTCTGGAGTTTTTATAGTTAAGGAACTACAATCTTATATAGACGCCACCAACTATTCTCGTTCTAAATTCTCTGCTTGTAGAACAAAATAATTTTCTCAAATTCCACTCATTGATGGTAAAATTATTAAAATAAACCTCATGGACTTGTGAGTATTTGACCTCAAAGAGTTCAGAGTATCTCTTGAGTAAAACAAAGATCGTTAAGAAAAGTTTGAGTTACTTTCTACTTTGGACGAATAGACAGCATAATTAGGTATATTGATTGAAAAGTTCTCCTTGCATTAGCCCACAAATGGCTTTTATACTTGACAGGCGATACTTAACTACTCCCTTGTCACGCAATTGTAGAAGCAAATATAGAAATCGAAATTTCAATCGCTTCATTTAGTAATTATTGAATTTTACAAACTCATTCTGAGATCAATCTACTGCATGAAAACACTAGGAATCGACACGAACAAATAGCTGTACTTGCGAAATCAGGTCTCATTGATTCCTTGATTCTCAGCTGTCACATATTTTTCAGGAGTAAGGGAGATTGCGGGGGGGGGGGGGGGGGGGGGGGTAGGAGTTGCTAACCACCACGGGTAACGGCTGCTAAATGTAACGAGGAACAGCAGCTAACCATTCCTTCGAAAATCGTTGCAGTTTACATCCTACGCAGATAATTTAGCAAAAATTGTACTATCAAAATCTTCCTCTCCCCCAAAAACTCACACACATATATACATATACACATATACATATATATATATATATATATATATATATATATATATATATATATATACACACAATTTTCTTTTTCCCCATACTTGAAAAGATAACAAACATTCCCAACATGAAAAACGATTATCAGGTTTCGGAACAACGATAATCAGGATGTCTTTAAAGAAACCCAATTCCTTTGAGTTGCACCCATTATTTATTTACTAATAATAATGGTTTTATTATGGTTTCATGCCGAATGAAACAGCAAGTATAATTCGATATTTAACAAAAGTATGTAAAGTGTCAAGTCTAGAGACATGGTACATAATTTAATAGTCTCGACAAAAACAATACACACAAATCCAGAGAGCAGTTCGTTCTTTTCCAGATGCCGAACAGTTTTTTATTCTGCATACCTACATATCGCCCCTGCCATGTCAAGCTATCGAATAGGCAAAATCTCGTTTTTAGCTCTAGGGAAATGGGGAACGGTTCATAGATCTCGGCGAGGCTGCAGCAATATTACTCACAATGGTTAAGCGATGAAATTATTCTTGATGAGGCAAATAAAAGGATACTTCCTTCAACTAGTTCAGGAATACGTGGGAGGCCTAGGAAATCGTTCTAAGAAGCCAAAGAAAGAACCACGAAGGGAATTGTAAAAAGTGAAGCTGATAAAATAACAACTTCTTTGTCAGTCAGGGTGCTCTACACTCGATTGCGAAGAAAGGGAAATAGAGCGAGTTCAGCTTGTGTAAAGCTTTTCGGAAGTGCATTTCCTAGATCGTCTAAGACATTATATACTAAATTGAAGAAAAAGGGGAAAGATATTCAAAACTTAGTGATAACCGTAATAGAAAAATAATAATATAAATAATGATTGGTAGTTAACAAGTAAATAAATATTATTATTAAGCATATTTATTATTACCCAAAAGAATGCTTAATTAATATTTAAAATAGCTCAAACAAATTCTACACTCGATATTAGCTGAATAAGTAGTGATAGTTTAAGCAAGCACCTTCCCCTCTCCTCCATACCCCACCTTCCTATAAGACGAAATTTTATAAAACTAACGCAGAAGTACTTTTCAACCCATTAATAAACACAATACCATGTTTGAACGAAATCCATCTACTGAAAGCAATTTTTTTTTACCATCATTATTGAAAAGGGACCACTGTGCGGCGTATCAACAATCGGGCTATTAACGCAGGACTAGGTTGCCACCTTTTCATAAAGGCAATTGGTCGGTCACCCATTCAGGTTCAGACCACGCCTGATGCTGGTTAACTGTGCTGATCAACGGAAACCGGTGTATTTTACGTAGCTATGGCTCGTAATATTCCCATAAATGCTATTTAAGGCGACAGAAAACGGTTAAGTTCAGAATGGATCCCTAGTGTATTCAGTTTTTTAAAGACATTGGCGTATCAGGCAACGCACATCCGAATCCTTCGGGATCTAGCTATTGGACCCTAAAGACGGTAGAATATACGTTATCTCTGGGCTCTGTCAGAGATCATTGTCACGGCTGTCTTATGTTTGCACATGTAGAAGGCATTATGTGCTCCGAGAGCACCGTCTGATATTGAGTGGAGATAGTCGTGTCGAAATCCTTCTTTGTACTTTCTCAATACCTACTTTTCCATCACGGTTTTCTCGGGTCACCGAGTTTTACCGGGTTTCAAAATAGCTGAGCCTCCACTGCTCGTATCGCTTTCGTTATTTCATTCTTTATAAAGTTGCCTGTTACCGTTTTCTCATCGGTAGGCTTTAAGGTTTATTTTTTTATTTAGAAATGTTGTTTTTACTTCTTTTTTTTTTTAAATGTATGAAATTATTATTTTCTGAAAATAATATCGTCATATATTGCGGCGTTGGTATAATATCTACGGATCATGATCTCTATATACATATCAACTGGTACAACACAAATAAGGCCCTTCAGAGGAATCAAATCTACGCAAAAGGACCGGGTAGCAGAGGATAACCTCTATTTAATAGGCTCGAAATTGGATTTTATGAGCTCTAGATACTTAAGTGACTAGAGCTTAAAAAACTTACGATCGTATATCGCAAAAAGCTGTCACAGCGGTGGTCTTCAGTCACGAAGCGAAGAAATGCCCTTGTCACGAAAGTGGCTTTTAGGCCATAGGCATCCCGGTCCGTTGTCACAAAACTGGTATCAGTCTCGAATAGGTTAAGATTGGAATTGTGAATGCTTCCTTAGATTGGCGCCAGAGTTGAATAAATAATTCATGTGGACTTATTTTTCTTGTGGTATTTAAATTCAATGCAATTTGATAATACACATGTAATTGTTATCAATGGTTGTCAACTTTCATTACAATTCTTTCTTATAAAAACGATTATTACATATAAATGACGAAAGGCAAGAAAGGATTGGTTTAAATTTGAAAAGTTTAGTCATTTTTATTTTTCCATGTTTGTTTTTTTTTTTGTTTTTTTTTTTTCAATGCTCTGACTGTTAGGGCCATTAGTACCACTTTAATAGTTGTTGGAAAATGAAAACGTGATTGTGAACACAGTTAGACAATTATCGACGCATAATGAAAAATTAGCCCTGATTTAGGATGTACGTTTCGACTTGCGCATAGGCGTTTTTGTGTAACAAAAAAGATCAGGCCATGATGCAAATGTAGATTTTATGCTGATATCCGAATGTAATCGAACATATATTGCGCCCTAGTTATTGTTAATAAAACAAGATTTAATGTAAGGTTATATAACGATATCCTTTTTATTTTATTTTAACTGACTGCCTCTACTCGAAAAGAGTCATTGGCAGGTCAATGAATTATTTACACTTGTAATTTTATAATTTTACAAAAGTCAATTATTTTTGGCGTAATGTCGAGGTTGTCCATTAGTGCCTCTTTCAGGGTCTTCGGGATTCCGTGGGAGAGGCACTAATGGACAACCTCGACATTACATGATATCCTTATATGTGAGAAATAACTCAATACGTTATTTAAAAAGCTAAATATACGACAAAAGAAAATTACATTTTTAATACATTTAAAATTACACCAACACAAATTTTTCTTTAATAAGCCTTTTTGGGCAAATTAGAGTCTGAACTGGAAAGAAAATAATTAATATACTCTACAGTAAATTTATTCATTGAGAAAACAAGCAATATATAGTCCATATAATACAAGTACTAACACGTGTCTTGAAACACACGTGATATATAATTCAATGCCCAACATACTTCCAAACTTTTATGCGTTCCTCCAGTTTATTTCCATCAGTCCTTAAGAAATACGAGAAAAGTTTTCTCCCAAAAGAAGTTTTCTCAAGGGTAGAGCAGTAACTCTTCGACGATCAATATCGTTGAAAGAACTTATCAATGAAGTACAACAGCGAGAGTCAACATTTGAATATTTCAGATATTTCCAATCACGCAATTTTATTTCATCGTATTTTCTTTTTAATCAAATTACTAAATAAAACGGAATATTTCCTCATTGGTTTCATGTTACTCCACATTACTAGTGGAATACGAATCAATACAATGAATTATTTTACTAGAAATAAATTATATTTAATATTTTCTCTTTACTAATCTGCCTGTTCTCAGTAAAAAAAAAATGCATATCAATAGTAGTGTACTAATACACGTCACAAGAAGTTTATTATTTAGTTCATTAGTTAAAAGTTTGCTCTCGTTGTGTGCAGGTAAATCATAAAATCTAATAATTACCAATAGACGAATTTTAAGGCGTTTCCTCCCTCTCTTTGCAGGTAGAAAACCCGCTACTGAGGTCAAACTTATCACGCAAACCAGAAGTATCAATCAGATATGACTACGTTTCCGAGCCCATAGTTCACGAAATATCCGTGCTTTCATTTTGCGTGTTTATATATATATATATATATATATATATATATATATATATATATATATATATATATATTTGTGTGTCCATGAAACATCCTTCGTCTAATTTGTCAGATCAAGTTCATTAACCATTGAATCCGTTCACTTGACATGGGTTTTGGGACGAAACTACCGTAGCACTTACGTTTTCGCGTTAATATGCTCGAAGAAACACTTTTTATAAGTTTTCTAACGTAAAAAAACTAATAAAACCACACGACGATACAACTTGGTTTACTAACTAATTTTCGGTTGGGGGATTCAGAAACGATGCAGTTGAAAATTATTCAAGAGGTTTGACATTCATCCAAAAAAAGTTTGGTTGTGATCGGAGTTAAGGAAGTATTAGAAAAATTATATTTTCATGACATGCATGAAAAGTTTGGGGATCTTCGTATATTCTTTTTAAATGTCTCGAAAACGGTTAGAAAAACTCGTAAAAAATGAAAAGTGATGGTTCGAAAGCTTAATAAATTCTTTACAAAAAATAGGTCCCGAAATAATTTCCATGGGACCATTTCAATCGGAAAAATAAGTGCTTAAAACGTCGAACGTGTTAGTTTCGTTGCTTTCAACGGTTCTCTGCGTTTGCTGTCCTTAGCTTTTTGTTGCTTGTCTTTTTTTTTTTTTTTTTTTTTTTTTTTTTCAATTCATTTCATTAGTAATATTAATTCTCCAATAAAAAATTATACTTAAAATAAGAATGTTTGGTTGTAAGTCATTGATCTTTCCGAACGGAAGTCGAAAAGGCCTAGAGAGCGATTTCCGCTACTGTAAGTTGATGTCCACTAAAATCTAACATTTCTTCAAGAGTCTAGGGTTTTCAAATGCTCTTAGGGATATGAACGTTTTAGACGTGCTAATATAAGTCGGACTTTTTGTCATGAAGAGGTGAAAGTGAATGATATGAAACATTAATTGCAGTTTCATATACAATTTCAGGTCACGTTGGCTATGCTACGAGGGCCGGGTTCTAACAAATACCTCGAGAGAGGAACCACTAATAGCTAGATCTGTGAAGTAGAAAATTTGAAAATAAATGTTGTAAGGACGTTTTGAGAGGGTTGAAGATGGGGTCTCTTCGAATGAAGTGAGTTTCAATGAACTGCTAGACCAACTATCTAGAAATAATGGTGCAATTACAGGGCGTGGTATTGAAGGGTGCTTTTAAAGCCATAACAAGCAGTGAAAAGTAGGAGGAGGGTTCTCTGAGGTTCCGATTTACAGGAATATTCTACAATCGTTACACCATTCGACAGAGCTCACCGCGCTGGAAATAGGAGCGGTTACATTCATCTCAACTTTCAAAGTAGTTACAACTAACCGTTAACTACAGTTGTTCAATGTTTAATAATGTCGTAATATAACTAATAAACGTTCATTATTCCAGGAAAATTAAACTAATATAAAAAGAAAAAGAAACTGTAAATATTATACACCGTGTATGTATGTATTTATATTCCATCAGGTACATTGCAGGAGGATCGTATATGCACGAGAAAACTATTAATAATATTATTTCTTTGTTTGTTTATTATTTATCAAGCATTAATAGCAATGTGATAAATACATTTCTAGTGAATTTTTAAAGTTATTTTTTTGCGTTGACAGCACGTGAGCTGGGAAGCTACTAGGGATGGGCGATAGTCGATAGTTCAGCACTATCGATAGGCCGATACTACCGGCTAAAAAATATCGATACTATCGATAGTTATTCAATAGTGGCTTTCCATATTCCTTACATACCTCTCCAATGAAAAATTTAATGTTATTGAATTGAATTATCTATTACTTGCAGGATTAGGTATATTTATAAGATTGCACAAAGGTTTAAAACAAAAAACTAATTTATTTAAATTTATAAAAATCATTTCCAAAGAAAAAAATATCAAGAGGCGCAAAAAAGGCATTTCCACTTTTTTTTGGCTCAGTCTGTTCCACAGCTCAGAAACGATTTTTCCAGCGGCTGAAAATACACGTTCTAAGGCTACAGACGAGCCTGGAACACAAAGGTATCTTCTGACTACATTATGTACATAGTTGGTAGTATTCACCAGACGGTTATTTTTCAGTATTTAATTCACCATACTTGTCAGTATTTAATACTACGGCCCTCCAGATGCTGAGAAATTCAATTCTAGAAAAAAAGCAAAAAAAATCGATAGTTCATGACTATCGATAGCTACTATCGATAGTCATGAACTATCGATATATATCGACAGTAACTATCGACTATCGCCCATCCCTAGAAGCTACACAGTTGCAGTGCCGTAAAACAGTCCAACTACAAGCTTCACGAAGGACTTCTACTGGACATGGTCTATACACCAGTAAGTTTCAGACGAATACAAGAATGGATTAGTTTTTAGAATACTACGATGGAACGTGTAATTTAAAATAAACCGTTTAATAGTTTGGGCTAATTGTTGGATAAATTTAATATCAAGAGATAATCTCCAAAATGCAGTAAGTGGGTATTGGCCCGATAATACTCATGTAATGGAGTCTTCTTGTATGGTTATTAAGTTAAAAACCCCAATTTGTCTCTCTCTTCTATTAATATTAAAAGATCACTAATTATGCGACCAAATCACTTTGCTGTTGTGGAGCTCCGAAAATAAATAAATAAATAAAAAAACTTAAAAACCGCAAATTACATAGAAGAGACATGAACACAACCGGTGATACAGATTTTTTTGCACTTATCGTTTATGACCAACGATCAGATTATACACTTAAGAAATAGAATAAGTCACAAATTTGGAAACACTTGTATTGCTGGATAATCAGAAAAGTTATTGTATCCTAATGGTTTGTAAATAACGGACAATATGTTTTTTTTTCTTTTTTTTTTTTTTTAGAGGTTTGGCACTCTTTGAATTCATAAACAAAATTTCCGCTGCTTTAATCTTAAATATGTTCCCAAATTTCATGATATTTCGACATTAATCTTACGAAGATTGATTAAGAGCATCAACCGATTTTTATGCTAGCAGTCTTATATTCATCCCAAATGATGCTTTCGAAATGTTGGGATTCTTGGGAAATAGGTTGCCCATGGATTAAATGTTCAATGGCAAATTCAAAGTGGAATCATCAGTTCATCCTCATGGTATATGTCGGAGGTAGTCAGGACGACGCAAAATGTAATTATGGGAATATCATTATAGCATGGAATTTCTGTCAGAATTTATCTAATTATGGGCGTTTTACCTGTTCCAACTGGCGCATCTATGAAGAACATTACTTCTACTGCGTTACTAACAATTTGCTTTTTTACTCAAGCGTTACCATAGGAATTATTTCATTGTATACTGACAACAAATTATTCCTGTGGTAAGTTTTATTAAGGACAAAAGTCTATCTGGCATTATATTTTTTATTCTATCTATCTATAGCTTTTCTGTTTTTTTTTTAGTTATTTTTTCCATTCGTACTTCTATTTATTTATATCTTATAGTTGTAAGTTTCCTTTTTATATTTATTTTTTCAATTTTTATATATATTTATATAAATGTTATCACTAGAGCCCGGAAGTTAGGCAAAATTCCTTTTTTTATCTGAATTGATATATTGAAGAATCAGATAGAAATAAATATGTTTCAGTGCATTTAGGAAGTGTAAAGACAATTTTTATTTTGCCTTTTTTGCCTAATTTGGTTATTTTAAGATTTAATGCCTTTTTTACTATTTTTTTCTGGAATTTAAACATCTTAAAAAGCACCGTTCATCGAAGTCAAAAAAGTTTGCACAAGTTAAATTACATATATCCGTCACAAATATCTATTCGAGAGCTCATTTTCCCAACCCATGGATTTAACTTCTATAAATAACAGATCCTTCCTTAGTAGAAGGAATGATGAAGCATAATGAATACCAGGATAGAGCCAGGATGAGAGAAGTACGTCACTTCTTCTTCCTCACACCCCTTTTGCTGTGACGATGGTTAGTTAACTGATACTCCGGATTTCGAAATATTAAGATATTGCAGAGGAAGGGAGGAAATAACTTCCCTCTAACAGGACAATTATAAAATAAGCTGTTAGTCTACTGTTGAACTTCTTAAAGACAGCTCGTGTGTTCCTTCTCACTTATTTATCATGCCGAAAGTTTCATCGTTGTGTGGTAAATTACATAGCTATGTTCGCGAATTCGGTTCGGATTTACTTTCTACTGATGGAGCTATACTCTTCTGCAAAGTCTGTGAAAAAACTATCAATCACGATAAAAAGTATTTTATTACTCAACATTTCACAACAACGGAACATAAATCTAGGATAAATACTGTTGGTCCTAAGATTAATTTAATTGCAACAGCAGTTACAACAACCAGCAGGCAATCTCAGTTTTCCCTGGATCTATGCAAAGCTTTCTTGGACTCAGGAATTCTGTTCTGGAAACTGGAAAATCAATCCCTGAGGACATTTCTGCAAAAGTACACTAAAGAAGAGGTTCCATCAGAATCCACGTTAAGAAAAATGTATTTAAATATCACCTTTGAAGAGACGATGCAGAGGATTCGACTCAGAGTTGCAGAAAAGAAGATCTGGATCTCCATTGATGAAACTACGGATGTAATGGGACGTTACATAGCCAATGTTATCATTGGAACCATGGAAGCAAAGCAAACTGACTTATCATCAGTATATCTTTTGACGATAGAGGAGATGGAGAGAGCAAATGGTACCACAGTGGCACAGTTGTTTACCAATTCACTAATGCTACTCTGGCCGGACGGAATACGGCATGATGATGTCCTACTTGTTGTCACAGATGCAGCACCTTACATGAAAAAAGCAGCTAAAGCCTTACGAGTTCTCTTTCCTAAAATACTCCACCTCACTTGTCTAGCACATGGCCTCCACAGAATCGCTGAAGAGATAAGAAGTTTGTATCCTCACGTGGATAAATTAGTTTCTAACGCCAAGAAAATCTTCCTAAAATCGCCCTCTCGAATCCGGGTTTTTAAGGACATAGCACCAGAGCTGGCTTTACCTCCTCAGCCAGTTCTTACCAGATGGGGACCCTGGATCTCAGCAGTAATATATTACTGCAACAGCTTGGACAAGATACAGGTAGTTCATGCAGTATCAGTAGACGAAGTTAGTTCAGTTCGCGAGGTAAAAAAGTTGCTGGACCAAGAAGAGCTTAGCAATGATCTGGCATTTATAAAAGCACATTATAGTGTGATACCGGAAGCAATCTTGAAGTTAGAGAAAAGAGATGATTCGCTGGTATCATCTATGGGGATCTTCGAAGATGCTATAAATCAACTTCTCCAAGCACCAGGAGAAAAAGGAAAGAGTGTCAGTGAAAAAGTTAAACGTGTTCTGAGAGCTAATGTGGACATCGAAAAAATTAAGAACATTCGTAATGTTCTGAAAGGCGAAAATTCTGTTTTAACTGGCATGTGTCCTTTCGATGTAGCTTGTTTCAAATTTGCGCCTATCACTTCAGTGGAAGTAAAACGTTCCTTTTCCATGATGAAAAACATTCTTTCTGACAATCGTCTGTCTATGACAGTTGATACTTTAAAAAAGCATCTTGTTGTAGCTTGTAATCAGGAAAAGTAAGAGTAAGTACAGTATTTAAAATGCACCTTTTAATTGATAATTAGGAATGAGATTCCTCTTTGCCTTCACTCCTTGTAAATACCTATTTTACTTAAAGTACTTTTATGTATTTCAAGTGCCTTTTTGCCTGCCTATTTTAACCAAAATTAAATGCCTAACTTCCGGGCTCTAATAATGAGTAAGATTCATCTTTGCCTTCACTCCTAATAAATGCCTATTTTAACTAAAGTACTGCCTATTTTCAGTATTTTAACTGCCTTTTTGCCTGCCTATTTTAACCAAAAATAAATGTCTAACTTCCGGGCTCTAGTTATCACATTTAACGTTGACTGTGTTTAAAACGTTTGTCAGCTGAGTTGCGGAACTCTATACATTCGATGAATAAATAATTTCCTTCCCATATGAATATTTCCAGATAAAAGGTTTAATAATAAAATAATATGGAACAAAGCCGAAGTAAGCTAATATACAAAATCCTCAAAAATGTCAATCCTCAATAGGAACAAATCCCCTTTAAAAAGAAAAGAAATCGGAAAGAAATAAGATAAAGACATGAATCGGTGGCCTGCTCAGCTTATTCCCAATCCTAGGAGCCCTGCCACTTACAGAGGGCGACTCTTTAATAACATTTGAAATTCTGATAGGGCTTGCTCCAGCCAGCTCTATACCAATCTAAATACAAACCTTCCTGCCTAAACAACTCTTATACTCGATTCAACCTCTAACTTATACTACTACTTCTCAGAGATTAGGTAACAGAATTATTTTTATTTAAACTACAGTAATTTTAAAATTTAACATTATTTTTGCCAGAAAACATATGTATTATAATTTTTTCCCCATCTAATTGGCATAATAAGGAATTATAAGTACATTAATTAGGAACTGTGTAAATTAAACACATTTAGAGTAAAATAGTTTCCAATGATGATCAGAGACTCAGTGATAATTACGAGGTTAGGCAACGTCCGCAGGCGACGACCAACGTGCTAGCTACGTGGTGATGTGCTTAGCGTGGTTCACATTTTGGCGGAATGCACCCAATTACAAAGAGTTAGAGATCTTTGGTAGCCACAGTATAACAATTTTGAACAAATTGGAATCATTTAAAAATATTATTGTCTATCGTAATTACTACGTACCAGGAAATCTAAATTTAATTTCTCGTATTAAAAAAACAGTGAGATTATTTCTCTTAATAAGGCACTAAATAACGGGGGTCCCCAACATAAATGACAAAACTTCGGGAATCGATGCAGGATAAATAAGGAAAGAAGAAATGCCCTTTGCCATTGTAGTATCTCAAGTATATTAATTGAATCATATGGCATTAACATATGTTTTGTAATTAGTATGTGATTATTAGAGCCCGGAAGTTAGGCATTTATTTTTGGGTGAAATAGGCAGGCAAAAAGGCACTTAAAATACTGAAAATAGGCAGTACGTTAATTAAAATAGGCATTTATTAGGAGTGAAGGCAAAGAGGAGCCTTACTCATTAATGATGAAAATATGTATTTTAAATACTCATTCATTTCTTTATTACCAACTAGCTGATACCCGGCGTGCCATACACCTACTTTCTGCTTCCATAAAATCAAAAATAAATTAGGAACCCCGTTCATTGTTTCGAACCCGTGACCTCCGAACTGTGAGTCATAAACGATTTTAACATAGCCTAAGGCTCAATGGGACGATTTTAAAATGGACCAGTATTCCAAGTTTGGTCAAAATGTGTGGATTTGTATAAGGAACAAACGGTCAGTCAGACACGTGATTTTTATATATAGAAATAGATTTATCACAGAATCAAGCAACAACAACATGCTTTTTCAAAGTAACAACTGTTATAGACCTTCTCAGAAAAAATGTTTTTCATCATGGCAATTACCAGGTAATTACGCATTGTCACAGCAAAAGAGCTGTGAGGAAGGAGATGTGACTTATTTCTCTCATCCTCTCTCTTTCTTGATATTCATTATGCTTGTGCAGTCCTCCTACTAAGGTAGGTTCTGTTATTTACAGGTTAAATCCATGGGTTGGGAAAATAAGCTTTCGAATAGATATTTGTGACGGCAATTTGTAATTTAATTTGTGCAACCTTTTTTGTCTTCGATGACCGGAAATTCAATATGTGCTTTTTGAAATGTTTAAATCGCAGAAAAAAATTGCATAACAAGCAAAAAAGGCAAAAATAGGCAACGGAAGCCAAAATAGGCAAAAAAGGCAAAATAAAAATTGTCGCTACACATCCTAAATGCACGAAAACATATTTATTTCTATCTGATTCTTCAATATATCCATTCAGATAAAAAAGGCATTTTGCCTAACTTCCGGGCTCTAGTGATTATATATTAGTAGTAGTATTATGGTCATGTGTAAAATATATTTTAATTCCATCTTCGATCAGTAATTGTGTAGTCTTCATTTAGTACGTATACCACATAATGGCGACGAGGAGAAAAACTAAACGTTCATGAAGGAGAAAACAGCAAGTAAGTGAGCTCGATAGAGAAAGTGAAGTGGAAGTGTGTTCAGACATGAAAACCTTGACACTGAAGGAGTTTAATGTAGACTTTTAATCCAACCACAGAAGATTGGGAATATTGGATAAAGAGGTTGAACATAGCGACGAGGGCATGCAGAATGCAGCATGACAACCTGAAATCAAACTTTCTACTGGCAAAAATGAGTTGTGATCCTTTTAAATATTTAGTGGATTATTTTTATCCTCACGATGTTGAAAAAGTAACATCAAAAGTAATTACTGCAAATCTTTGAATCATTGGGCTCGCTGCTGTTTGAAAACAGGCTCTGTAGTAGTTGAAAAAGAGTCTAGAAATATGAATAGAGTGATCAGTAGCGACAGCTGTACTTCGGACAGTGAGTCAGGCCACCAAAATGTTAGCAACATAAGAAATGTGAAGGTGGGTTCCAAAGCATTCTTGAAGGTAAAAATTAATGGTAAAGAGATTGAAATGCTATACGATACAGGAGCGGAAAAGTCCGTGATAAGTGAGTCAATATGGAGACGTATAGATGCACCAAGCCTGAAGAAATCGTCCAGTCTGTCAGCATATTGTCGCTGGAAACTCTGGGCAACACCAAGGTAAAGGTGGAAGCGTTCAACAAAACCCGCATATTACCAGTTACGGTGATAAAAGAAGAGGATGTGCCACTGTTTGGTATGAAGTGGATCTTGGCATTCAACCTTCCCTTGCCTCCAGGGGCAAAAGTTCGTAAAGTTGTGGCAGATCATAAAGTAAAAACGTCACTGGGGTCTAAGGAGTTGTGTGGAGCTGTTTCAGTTCTCTGGCATACAACTAAGGCATCAAGGCCTACGAGAGATCTGAATACCCGGTTGGTAGACGTCCTTTTCTCGCATAGAAATACACCCCACCTGCTGAACTCATGTTGGGTAGGTGGTTGCCGAGTCGATTTGACCACATCAAACCTTATGTTGGAGGAACAGTGGAGGATTCCCTAGTGGGGCAGAAGGTGCAGCATGACAGGGAAGCTAGACCACGGTCGTTTAAAGAAGAAGACACCCTCAAAAAGAGTAATATGTAGTCGGATGTATAGTGAAGAAGGATGGAGAGTACTAATTTCTTGTTATGATGGAAGGAAAAGTTCGGAGGAATCACGCAGATCAGCTAATAAACAAAACCAACAGAATAACAGTCCAGAAACAGGAGGGGGAGAAGATGTGGTATATCAAGTATATTAATTGAATCATATGGCATTAACATATGTTTTGTAATTATTAAGTGTTTTGTAATTAGTATTAGATATTTGATATTTATTTATTAAGAGTTTCGCAACTTTTGGCGACTTGCTCTTTAACATACATCAAGATATTACAAAATACTTTTTGCACATTGTGTATATAACAAGTCAGTACATTTTATGAGTATAACTAGTACATTAGTGAGCTAATTAATAATAACAATAACATTTTTCATATAATATATTTCACAATAACGATACGGTAATATAATAGATATTAAATAGAGTGTGAAGAGGGGGGGGGGGGGTAGAAGAGGTAAAATTATATTGGAGATAGGGCTTTATTTTTAAATGAAGGTTAATTAACTTAATTCGCTTCCCGTTCGGGCTGTCTCCCAGGGATGTGTGGACTCCTCAGAGGAGGAAGGCTATTACAAGCAAAATTTGCCAATCAGTAATAAAAAAAATTTCTTAAAAATGTAAATAATTTTATAAAGGCTATTTCGTTCATTATTTTAAATTAACTTTAGGAGATAAATTGGAGATAGGGCTAGATTTTTGAATATAGGTTAATATCCTTAAGTGAGTTAGTATGGTGTTAATATGTGGGCTATTTTCGCCAAGTAAGTCGTGTAAGTCGTGAGGAATTGTTAGGTTGTCTCGTAATGTGCAGTCAGTAAGAATGTGTTTAACTGTTAATGTATCGTTACAACATGCGCATACAGGTCTGTCTTGTCGTTGCATTAGAGAGGAGTGCGTTAGTAAACTGTGTCCTAAGCGAAGTCTCGTAATAATAACTTGGTCTCGTCTTATTAGGTTTTCTCTTGACCAGGTTCTTATTGTATTTTTTTGTTTTCCGCAGTTTGCTTTGAGAGTTAGTCCATTCTGTCTGCCAGTCGTTTATTGTCTTACTTTCAGCTACTTTGCATAGGTCAGTTGCTGTCATTTTGTTCAGGTCAGGTGTAGGTCTTTGAGTTGCAGTTTTTGCTAGTAAGTCTACTGTAGTGCTCTGTGAAATCCCTTCATGTCCAGGTAACCAAAACATAGTGATATGTCTGTTCTTTGTTTGTAGTTGGAATAATCGTGTAAAAATCTCTATGACAATAGGGTGTGTGCTGTAAATGTTTGTCATTGAGTGTAAGGAACTTAATGAGTCAGTGCATATTGTTATGTCGTCCGTGTCTGTATCTTCAATGTTTTTGAGTGCTAAAAGGATTGCGTGTAGTTCTGCTGTGTATACAGTAGTGTGATCGGGTAATCTTATGTGATAGGATTCGTTTCTTGTGATGGCGGCAGCACCAGTCCCGTAGTTAGTTTTTGATCCGTCCGTAAATATGTAATGAGTGTTGTTATTTTGCCTGAACAGGGAGTTGAATACGTTTTTGTAGTGTGTCGAAGAAGTTGGGTCGGATTTTTTGTATTTTGTCAGTGTTAAGTCTAGTTTAAGGTTTTTCAGTCGCCATGGAGGTATGTCAGTAATGTTATTTGTGTGAAAAGGTATTTGGAAGAGAGGTCGCTGTGATTATCTTTAGTTCGTAATGAGAGTGGCTTTTGCTTAACGTTTCTTTCGGTGTATTTTTCGGGGTATTGGTTACATAAAAAAACTCAGTGACGCATGGCGTTCCAATAGCTTTACATTTCAATACGAATTTATAGCATATCATTCGACGTCTGTACTGCAGTGGAGGTTCACCAGTTTCGGCACATAAGCTTTCTGCTGGGCTAGATCTAAATGCACCGCTGACAATTCTTAGTCCTGTGTTCTGTATTGTGTCAAGTAGTTTCAAGGTGGTTGGGCTGGCAGAGGAATAAGCTATACATCCGTAATCTAGAAGCGATCTGGTAAAAGACCGGTACAGAGTAAGCATCGTAAATTTGTCAGCTCCCCATTTTTTGCTACTGAGAACTCTTAAAAAATTCAAAGATTTTTTGGATTTTTTAAGGAGCTCTTTCAAATGGGGCAACCACGTTAATTTTTTGTACAGTGTTAGTCCTTCCACCCCCTCTCCCCCCCCCCCCCAACCAGAAAACGCCAAAAAATCTTCTTGGTCGAAAAATATAACATAATTTAAATTAGCTACTTTTCTTCGGAGGAATGTGATAAAACACAAAACAAAAAACATCATCTTATTTTCATTATTCCACACAAAATCAGAGGCGTACTCTCTCCTTTATTTTTGGGGTGGGCAATTAAAGGAGAGGGGGCTGGGAGGTGCGTGGAGTGGTGGGGGACAAAACATATACTTTTAACGATTTTGCATAATTCATTTGCATAACTGCCTTTGCATAATTTTTTTTTCTCGGAAACGAAGGAAAAACGAGATGTGTATATGCCAAAGGACTTTTTTCTGTCGTTTTAGCGCGGTTCCTCCCTCCCCCATAGGGAGGAACCCCGCTTATAAGGTTGAAACAATGAAACAATCCGGAAGTGCCGACTAGAAAATTTCGCGTTTCAGAACCCCTAGAGACCGAAAATAACGGTGGTTCAAATTTGTATATATATATATATATATATATATATATATACCCGTATTAAAAAGAAAAATCAAGAAGAAATGGGTAATAATCAAAAAGAAGAAATTGAACACAGAATAACACTACCATACGTCCGAGGCATTAGTGAAAAAATTGGCAGACTCTTCACAAATCGCGGAGTAAATTGTGCTTTCCGACCTCTAGGCAAAGTAGACGATTGGCTCGGATCGGCGAAGGATAAAAAGTGGTTGCAAGACAAAGGTGTCTACGTCCTTCCATGTGAATGTGGAACAGTCTACGTAGGACAAACAGGTAAAAAAATAGCCACAAGAACAGGACAACACTCCGCTGACTACCGTCTCAGGCGTACAAGAACATCGGCTGTAGCTAGACACGGAGAAGAATGCCCCAAGCAGATGCTTTTTGATCAAGCCAGGGTCTTGGCTAAAGAAGAAAATCTAAAAAGAAGGTTAGTCAGAGAGGCTGTGGAGATTTTTAAGCAACCCAAGACTCTGAACCGGGATGAAGGTGTGATACTACACCCTACTTGGAAACCCGTACTGAGAACGGTTAAAGCAATATTGGCCGAAGAAAGACAACCAAGCACACCGCAGGAAGAAGAAGAAAAGTCTCAAACAGTTACACCGGCTCCACGCAGTGTTAAGAGGCGCCGATTCAATAAATCTGCATCTGTAAAGCGTCATATGTCAAAATAATTTCCGTATTAAAAAGGTTATAACAAATTAACAAACGAAAAGTCGAAAAAAGAAAAAAAACATGGATAACGGTCTGATGAAGCAGGATGGGATTCCTGGGAAATATCGCCTAGATAAACTGACCGCTGGAGAATGCCGTACTTACATCGAAAATTCTCCCAAGCGAAGAAATCTCAAAAATATATATATATATATATATATATATATATATATATATATATATATATATATATATATATATGTATATTTGTCTGTTCGCTCATTTCTGGCTTCCCTAATGGTCCGATTGTGATGAAATTTGGTACAAAAATCCGTCGTCCAATTTAAAAGGTTAAGTTCGTTAACCAGCAGAATCCGCCCACTGGAAAATGGCGTTTGGGGCGAAATTCGCGCAAAAAAATCGTAACGCTTACGTTTTTGAGTTCATAAGCTTGTAAGTACTCGTTTTATAGGCTTCTTGGGCTAGGAAAACGAATGAAACCATTTTCAAGGCGATAGCTTTAACCGTTTTCGAGAAAATTGGAAAAATATTTTTTGAATACCGTTTTTGGTTTGGGTACTTAGAATTATGGGATTCAGTTGAAACATTTTCTGCATATTCTACATTCATTAAAACTAATATGTTGAAATTTTTGTTACGTTTGGAGTTTAGGAAGGGTTAGAATAAAATATTTTATTAACAGACATAATAAGTTTTGGTAACTTTGTATACTTTCCTTAATATCTCGAAAAAGGTTGAGAATCTTGGGAAACGGAAGGTGACCATTAGAAAGCTCACTAAATGCTCTACAAAAATGGTTCTGATGAAAGTTTTGATTAGGCGATGTCAATCGGAGAAATAAGTGCTTAAAACTTTAAAGTAATTGATTTCGCTTATACGAACTGTTCTTTTTGTCTGTTTTATTCCTTGTTATTTTTAAATTGCTTATATTCAGATAATGTATTTGACAATAAAACAGATTAGGTAAAATAAGAAGATCAATTTATTGTTAAAAATGTAGCGTTCAAAGAGAGAGATCCCAAGGCTTTCCAAATGCCTCTGAGCGGAGGCCTTTCTGCCCGACTTATGGGATAGCTGACCCATACAGGTAAGATTGTAAATCAAGACCTTTCAAGATTGGTTTGTTTGAGATTTCATTTGGATAGGTGTTTCGCTATTGATCTAAACAAAGTAATAACTGTTTCTATTCTATGCCTTCATAAACACTAGAGATAAGAACGGAACCACGCTAAGATGACGCAGTTCCTGCGAATCGGACTTTTTTCATCCTCCATCGATTCCCGAAATTTGGGCCTTTATTTTGGGGACATCCTGTATAGCTATTGATTTTTCAAATATCAAATTATTTAATATTTCACGGTTGGTATTAAAAGAAAAAAGGATAGTGTTAATGATCGTTGTAGTCGACGCACAATAAATAAAAATAACCCTATGAAACAGCTAATTATGATAATGTCATTATACTACCAGAAAAATAAACGAATATTTACTCATTTCTTTGAAAGCCAAAATTTTGCGTTATTCGTGACTATTCCGAAAAAATAAAGAAAATGATATTTGAATAATACAATAATATATAATGTATTAAAATAGCGAATGTATAATTTGCGATTACTTCCTAACAGAAAAACAGGCAGGAAAATTTATGAAAGGATGATTTAAAGAGAAGTGGGAGGAGACAGGGATTAGAGGAAATCAGAAATGCAAAGAGGTTGTATAATTTACAGATTACTTGGTAGGAGGGTGCCTTGAAGCTAAAGGTTTCTTGTTTACTCCTAATGAGACATCGTCACCTTTCTCTTGCCTTTTAGCAGGTAGAAACATTACAAGGGAATATAGCATAATTTTCTTTTTAAAAAAAAAAAAAAAAAAAAAATCAGTCCCGTAACAGGACACGAGGGCCCTAAGGGGTAGATACTATAGAGGTATCTGATTCATGATCATACGGCACACTAGGGAGATAGTGTGGTCAGTACTATGCTCCGGCCGCCTTATTTTCCCCTTGGCTGTTTCGACTGCTAGAGTCATTAGCACCCAAGGTACCCATTATTAAATTAAATTAAAGGCTGGGTTGGCCTAGGGACGGTCAGGGAGGCCAAATTCAACCCATGAACGAAGACACTAGAAGAAAAAATCTTTAGTGCTTGATCGGGATTTGAACTCAGGTCCTCCAACTTATTAGTCCACTCTCCAACTTATGAGTGGAGCTCTACCACTGAGCTAACCTCGTCCCCTTTCATTTCAAAACAAAGACACAAATAAATGCAAAAATACCATAACTAGTTCAATCCTGAAGAACAATGAGGAATATGAAAATATAAATACTATAGGAATCGCCTATTTAGTAGAGATCCTAACAAACCAGTTACAGCAACTAACCCTGATAGTCTTACTTTTAAACATCATCCACCAATCTACAAGCTAAATATCAATTAATTCTTCTATACCAAATGGAAAAATAATTACTAGTACGGCCAATGGCCATAGGCACGTTAATTGCACCGGTTCTCGTCGATCACCGAAGTTAAGCAACTTCGGGCGTGGCCAGTACATGAACGGGTGACCGAACATGTGCTATTGGCATTATAAAAATGTGGCAACAAGTAGTTAGCGGCGCTAATAGCCCAATTGTTAATACCCCGATATAAAAATAAATAAAAAAAAATAGGGCAGGACGATAGACAAGTTAAATTGGTGATATTTAGAATAGCTTTCCTATTTTGCTCAGTGAATGCACAATGTCCTATCTATACGCACGATGTATAGATACAAGAGATGTCTATAACTTGAAAATTATGGAGCTCACGGATGATCTTCCTACCCGGATGATCCTTGTGGGACAGGGAGCCCCACATTGAGATGTCATAACTTTAGGGGTTTATTCTACATATCATTTGTAGTTCAGGGGTGCAAAAATGAGCGTTCTATCTGAAAATGTAGAGGAGCTACTCAAACTGTAAACATAATATGGGACATCGCCATCATCGTGTGAAATAAAAGAATTTGTTCAGAACGGCTCCTTCAGTCTAAAGCTCTTTTATTGGATTTGACTTAGGAATCAGAAAAAAATAGATTGAAATAAATTTTTTTCTTAAATTACGAGGTACCATTTTGAAGCTTATTAAATAATGCAACTTTTGAGGCTGAGGCAAACTTCTAAGTAAAAAAATAGCTGATTAAGAAAATATTGAATAATTTAATAAAACACTAATATTAAACATCCTCATTTATATGGCTTTTAATGTAGCTCTTAATTTACATGGTAATATTTCAATAACGGGTGTTTCTTATTGGAAATTTAATTTAGATTCTAAAAATGTGGTCAATATTTACGATACATTGATCACAAATTCCGAAATCACAGTTTTTCTTGTAAAAATCCAGTAGTTTCTAAAAAAGACAAAAGTTCGAGTAGCTCCTCTACATTTTCAGATAGAACGCTCATTTTTGCGCCCCTGAACTACAAATGATATGCAGAATAAACCCCTAAAGTTATGACACCTCAATGTGGGACACCCTGTAGAATGCAACCCGTTCTAAACATCTAAGGCCGACAAAAAAGATAAAAATTAGTCCCGTAACTGGCCAAATGGGCCCAGAGGAGCAGATACTGGCACACTAAGGAGATAGTGTGGCCAGTTCTATGCTCCAGCCGCCTGATTTTTCTCTTTTCAGGTACCTTTTTTTTTTTTTTACGGCGCATCTACAACTTGGCCATTAGCGCCGGGCTATCTATAGGTTGCCACCCTTTTATAATGCCAACAGCACGTGGTTGGTCACCCATTCAGGTACTGACCACGCCCGACGTTGCTTAACTTCGGTGATCTACGGGAACCGGTGTATTCAACGTGGCTATGGCCGTTGGCTTTTCAGATACCTATTAATAAATTTATTAAGGGCTGGGTTAGCCTAGGTACAGTCTGGGACCCCGAATCTAATACAAATCTTTAGTGCGCACCCGTGTTTTGATCTCAGGTCCTCCAGTTCATTAGTAGAGTGCTCTGAGCTAACCTCACCCCCCACATCCAAGGCAACAGGGAATTTCTTCGGCGAGTGGGGCTCAAGCTTTAAAAAAAGCAAATCACCGTCCTTGCGGAGCACGTAAAATAAATTAATTAATTTTATTTATTTCTTCTTTTGTATCGGGTAATCTCGCCCAATAATATATTTTTAAGCGAGATGACTTCTTATATAACAGGGCGAATTTGTCAATATAATGATTGTTAATTATGAGTACCATGATACAGTACCCTTAGCCTGAAGAGTCTCCGTTCATTATTATAATATCTCTAACAGGATAGTGCTAAGAATAATTCTTAGCACTATCCTGTTAGAGATATTATAATAATGAACGGATACTCTTCAGAAATAGCAGAGCATTCTATCAAAATTACAGAAATCCACCATATTAAGGTAACAAGAAAGCAGTTATTAAAAAGAGTCCTTAATGTTAATAAGATACAAAAATATCTAATCGACCGAGAAAATTGCGAATTTTACCTTCAATCATAAAATAATTCAGGTGAAGAAGAAGAAGATTGAAAACTCTTAGCTGTTGAGGCATGTTCACTCATCCATCATCTTGTCAATAATATATTCCTACTCAAGATAGATTTTATAACTTAGAGGCTACAAATATTTGACATTCTTAATGTTACAACCTCAATCACTTTCTGGCAGAAAAAATATATATTGTAGTATACAGTATAAAGAAACATTTTTTTTCCAGGCGATTTTTTACGATACACAGTGGGGCCAAAGGATATTTCTTGTTTCAAAAAAGGCTATAGGCTCTAAATCTTACCCGATTTCAATGCATTATTTCTTATATGAAAGCCGATAAAATTTAGAACAACGTTGTCTAGGCAAAATTTTTCTGATTTCCCTGTAAATCACGTGTAAATGCTTTTTCGTTGATTTTTCCAAGTCTAAGCAGAATTGGAATGTTTAATTTTAACGATCAGATGATATTAAGTTAATATCAGCACTGATATCCTTGAAATTAAACATTCAAATCCTGATTAAACTAGGAAAAATCAAAATCTATTTTGAAATCATTCAAAAATAATGTTATTTCAATTAAATCTCATTGCTGAATTAAGATAAATTTACGTTTTGAAAGTTTAATTTCAACGATATCTGTGCTGATATAAAGTTAAGTGAAGTGCTGATGAAAAATGAAATATTATGTTATGTTCAATTATTTACTCGTTATTTAATATGTCCTGCTTGTTTTTACAGCCCTGATAAAGGCTTGAATTTCAAGCCGAAACGTCGGCAAACAATAAAACCCATTTTCACTTGTAAAATGTAGTTTTATTAAGAAACAACGATCGAAACCTGACAATTTCTACCTTTGCATCACCAACGGTCAACGATATCCTCTCAATGAATTACGGAATGTATAATTACGCAATAACTAAAACAATTCACATTTCAATGAGCAGCCGGCTGATATGTTTCCTTTTGTTCTTTATAACAAAGGTAAGAATATAGGAAGAAAACGGGTTACTAAGAAAATAATTATTATTATTATTATTATCCAACAAGCCTTTTGATAAAATGTTTTTGCAATAATTCATAATTAGAATAAAGCACTTAAAATTATCCGGAAGCAGCAAAAAGTTTTAAATTTATTAATTTTCGAAAACGAAAATTGGAATAAAGACTTACTTACCTCTGCTAACGTGAAGAAAATTGTTCAGGATCCCTGGGGAAAAAAATAAATACAAATCAATATATATTTTAAAGTTAACAAAAATGTACCTATCTGTTCTAGACAATCATTTATTTTTTGACCTGCTTGAAACCAATCAAGAGTTATAAGAAGTCTGATATAGCTGCAAATGGATTAGACAATATTTAGAGTTAACATTTAATGATACCCCTGGGAAGCCCACAAAATGCAAAAACGATACAAAGTAAACTACATAAATGTCTGCAATAAATATATAACATTGTTTTTCTTTGGTACTTCCCTGGGAGGGTTGAGGGGAGAGAAGGTGGTGGGGAGAGGGATATAATGGGAAAGGTGGAAAGGAGATTTGCAGAATATGGTAGAGTTGAAAGAGGAAGAGGGAGAGGAGAAAGGGTTGAGGAGATAGTAGTGAGGTGGGGAGAGGGATATAATGGGAAAGGTGGAAAGGAGATTTGCAGAATATGGTAGAGTTGAAAGAGGAAGAGGGAGAGGAGAAAGGGTTGAGGAGATAGTAGTGAGGTGGGGAGAGGGATATAATGGGAAAGGTGGAAAGGAGATTTGCAGAATATGGTAGAGTTGAAAGAGGAAGAGGGAGAGGAGAAAGGGTTGAGGAGATAGTAGTGAGGTGGGGAGAGGGATATAATGAGAAAGGTGGAAAGGAGATTTGCAGAATATGGTAGAGTTGAAAGAGGAAGAGGGAGAGGAGAAAGGGTTGAGGAGATAGTAGTAAGGTGGGGAGAGGGATATAATGGGAAAGGTGGAAAGGAGATTTGCAGAATATGGTAGAGTTGAAAGAGGAAGAGGGGGAGGAGAAAGGGTTGAGGAGATAGTAGTGAGGTGGGGAGAGGGATATAATGGGAAAGGTGGAAAGGAGATTTGCAGAATATGGTAGAGTTGAAAGAGGAAGAGTGAGAGGAGAAAGGGTTGAGGAGATAGTAGTGAGGTGGGAGGGGGTGAAAATGGGAAAGGTGGAAAGGAGAGGTGGAAGAGAAAAAGAGAAAGCGGTATAGGGATAGTGTCCAAGCTGGATGAAAAACTGTTACTTTAAAAACATAATTATATTTTAATGAGCTTTTTGTGGGCTTGTCCAAGTTAAGGAGGTGATCAAAATACCTCCAAAGGATACAATCTAAAAATTTCTAGGAGGTTATCATATATTTAAAGACCGAAGTTATGAGAATCATAACTGTAACTCATAACTGGGTTTCCCGCAAGAATGAACCTATGATATAATGATGACACGATAAAAAGTAGATAGAATAATAAAACATAGTTGACGTCCCCGCGTCATCCTCCTCAAGTCAAACATCGCCGGCACCAACTCAAAATTCACTAACAAGACGTATTGATATCCCCTAAAAAAACTAACCTTGAAAAAAATAGGCCATTCCTAAAAACAGTTTTCCAATGAAAGCTATGATATCATAGTATAGGGCCAAGTTTTAGGCTCTTAATATCTTGTCAAGAACCTAATAATATCCTCTCACTTATTTGTGCAATTCCAACTTGGCCAGTTTCCATTAACTTTCATAAGGCCGCTTTAACTTACATAGCGTTCATACGAACCCGATCGTTTTTAGTCAACAAAGATTTTATAATAACCCTGAATCGTTACCCTAAGGGCCTGAATCTTTAAATTTTTGTGAGTGGCCTAAAACTTGCACTTCTTTCAACGTTAGTTTTTGGGGATACAATATTCAGGTACGGCACAAACAACAGAAACCACACGGTAGAATCACTCCAACACAATCGTATTATCCCAGAATTTCGAACAGCCTCTCCACCGAATCTAGTCTCCTACTTCATCCGGTTGAACAAAGCCCATCGGTTCGGAAGGCTGAAGCTTTTTTTTTCCTTCCGCAACTCAGTCTCAAACCAACCGTTCCTCCAATCGATCCACTACCTTAGCACCCACATTTCAAACCAACCAAAATACATAACTCCTACTTATAACCTTATAAAGGTGCAAAACAATATTTCCGAAAAATAGAGTTTTAATCAGAAGCCAACTATTTTTAATGTAAAATTAAGACAATTTTACAATGATTAATAAATATGGCAGGCACTTTTAAGGGGCATAACACGCAAAAAAAAAAAAAAATCAAAAAACTTAATTGCTTTTATTCTCATATAAAATGAGTTTTATTCGCGCTGCCCTTTTAAACCGGAACAGCTGTAAAAGATCATATGAGCAAGAACCAATGAGAGCGCAGAGAATAACCACAACTGCGCGTTGCTGTCATTCACTCTTAAGTTTACGCGCAGTTCATTGCAGTCTATCATATTCAACATTTATTTTTATGTTTCCTGATAATTATACCCCACAAAAGTGTCTGCCCTTTTGTAATTATTTTCAAATATGTTTACTGAAGACGCTGTTTAAATCGCAGCGTGAATAAAGCACTTCATTTAATATTAAAAATAAAAACTAGGTACTTAGTTGTTTTTTTATTATTATTATCATTTTAACCCCCTTAAAAGTCCCTGCCTTATTTATTATTAATTTGAAAATTGCCTTAATTTGCCATTTTTTTTCATTAATAATAGTTGGCTTTTGAATAAAACTCAACTTTTGGGCAATATTGTTTTGCACCTTTCCCCTACGCGCGGTAGCTGGTGTTCCACGGTATGTCCAGGAAACACATATTTACCTTCTTATCTACCTAAGAGGTACATTATAGCAAAATTTCAGGGTGCATAAAAAACTTCATGAAAAGTACGTTCCACCTCTCGGTCTATTACAGCATATTTTACATAGCAGTTGGACACGAAGTCTACCGAGTTTCGTCTGAAGGAAGGTAAAATAGTATGGGCAAATAAACCCTTAATAATATATATTTTGGATTCGGAGAAAACTTCATTTCCTTATTGACGTCACATCTACTAGAGGATTATATGTATTACGTCCCTTATATTATCAATTTGTCAAATTCTTACATTCTGGAACACTCAAGCTCCCAATCAAAGTGAAGTAATCCTCTCCCATCGGTCTATATACTTCACAATACGGAAGTACATTCAGACTGAACAACACTATTCCTCCAGAAGAAGAAAATCAATGATAATCTCCAGAGATGATATATTTCTTTATTTGTTGAATTGAATCAAGTTATTCAAATAGGGCCCAAGATTTACCAAAATAGTTCCTTTTTTACGACTTCTTGGATGTTAGCACCGTCCACTAAATACCCATAGACAATCAAAATCCATCATTCAAATTTTAATGTCAAAATATTATGATTGGTTCCTGGTTATGATTTTACATTTCCAATCCTGGTTGTTAAGATTGTCAGTAAGTAGTTGTTTTTATTTTTTGTTTTTTTCCACATTTTTAAGATGCTAATTATGCCACTAAGAGTGCTTTCTACTTTATACGATTATTATTATTACGATGGGATGTTCTCTTTTTAAATGTGGACGCTTTATTATTCATCAAGATCGATAAAGTAAAATGTAGAGGCTTTGTTAATTTATTGAATAGTGTAGTACCGCAAATACACACCACTCTGGAAGAGAATTAATTAAAAAAATTATAATTGAGTCTGCTGTTCATTACAAATATGAAAGAGCAAAACCATTTATATTTTATTTATATAGATTATTTTAAGCAAATTGTTCAGGAGTGTAGTGTACACTAACAACCTTCTGAGAAACATGCTTAGTTATGTAGCTCCTACGTGACCGAAGTCATTATCTATTCGTGGTTTAATCGAAGGTGGCAAATTCACAACCTCGAAAGGAGGATTATTTCTTCTGGGCGATTTCTCCGGAAGATTGATTCCCAATCATAGTATAGAGCGTTTGGCTGGCTACCGAGTGCCCTGTTCAGATAAATACACTGTCGAATAGTTAACGTATATCATATGACCGATGAAGCATGCATCGGTGGACTAAATACCTTCGGGCAAGTAAACAGTCTGTCAAATAGTTTAATCGCAACGTCCATATCGTTCCCTAATTAAGAACAATCAAATAGACTTAGTCCCTCTGTTTATTTGAACTTTGCGGGTATATGATTGGTTTAATGTGATTCGCCCGAGGAATGATTGCTGATTAGCAGCTGCCGTCATCTACTGAATGTATGGGGTTGCTATTTGACCTCATTGATATGTTTCCACTTCGGTACTTCTTACTCCGTGTCTGGACTTTTCGATGTTCAAATCAAACCTACCCCTAGGGGGCGACGCAATTCCTCTTCCGCTTATACTACCCCATTTGCCCTCATATGATTCTATTATTACTCTTACAATAGCTTCTATAAAAGCCTTAGAGACAAACCAAAAACACAAAATAATTTTATGTGTAATTAGAATAACAATAATATTTTCTATTAATACATTTGAGAGACCGCAAAAATCGATTCATCACAAAACATTTTTAAATACAATATTTTTTGAGGTGCTATGTTGGCCACGAAACATGTAGGGCAGACATCTAATAAAGTGGTACAAAAGGAAAAAGAAAGCACTATTTTTCTACCTAGGTCATTCATATCCAAAAAAGTACTTTTTTAATTTAAATTTTAACCTCTATTTATTATTAAATACGAATTTTAGAACTTTTTTTTTTTTTTTTTTTTTTTTTTTTTTTTACGGCGCATCTACAACTTGGCCATTAGCGCCGGATTTAGGACGGGTTATCCATAGGTAAACACCCATTTTTTTAGCTGAGGATGTATCCTCAGGGGAGATGTATTTTCTTTTGTTGAAAGAAAAGCCACCAACACTAGTGAGAATCGAACCCAATATTAATAATTCTTGTCAATCAAGGAAGAAACCCCAAAGGGAATTGTCGGAGAGCTGGTATAGCACTTTTCATGAATTGTTTTATACACCTTGAAATTTTGCTCTAATGAACCTCTTGGGTAGATAAGAAGGTAAATATGTGTTGGCCAAACTTAATGTGGAACAAAACATTTCGCACAGGGGAAAGATACAAAACAATATTGCCCAAAAATAGTGTTTTATTCAAAGCCAAGTATCATTAATGTAAAATTAAGACGATTTTACAATGAATAATAAAAAGGCAGACACTTTTAAGGGGAACATGGAAAAAAAAAAAAAAAAAAAAAAAAAAAAAAAAAATGTATAAAATCTTTTCCTAATTTTCACTGTACTCGAAAACAATCCTCAACATGATAAATCCTTCACGTACAATTAGTATATGTACGTGATTAGTAAAGTATAGTAAAATTCTAAAAAAAAAGTTATAATTAAAATATCCCCAAAAATAATACCACTCCAGTAAAATATAAATTTTCATCCATGTCTTCAATAGTAGATCCATTCGATATTGTCAGTATTAATTATAATCAATAATATATAAATTTAATTGTATTCTAATAATATACTATTTAATTGACTTAATTAATTTGAAAACTAAAAAAAAAAAACAGACTTAGCAGTGTCAATTGAACGACCCATTTAGGGGTAAATAAAATATCAAATAAATATTATTTAAGTATATATTAACCAAGAATATAAGATACTGACAGCACTGAATTCATTGCCAATCACATTATCTAAGGAAAATTCGAATTGTAGAAAAAAATATTCTTTTATTTCATTATGAGAACTGTTCATGACAGTCCCCTTCCACCCTCCATTCCCAATCGGACCTTTCAAACTTTAATAGGGTTTCCCTGTTAATTGGATCTTTTTTATTAAACTATTTTAACAAAATTGTTCCCTCTGTTCTGGTATTACTTTACCAAATAAAACTTTGTTTAAATAGAAAGGTCTTTTTTTTTCTTTTTTTTTTTTTTTTATATAAACAAAAACTTACTGTTTTTGCCTCAAACACAACAAACATCCATTTATTTCATTACATCCTGATCCTGACCACGTGCTGTTGGTAATATGAAAGGGCGGCAACCTGTAGATAGCCTGGCATAAATAGCCCAATTGTTGATACACCGTTAAACACACACAAAAAACAAATAGGACAAATATTAACATATTGCAGAGGTTGAGAATAAATACACACACCTTTCTTTACTTTTAAAGGGCAAGGTTAGCTCAGTGGTAGAGCACCCTACTAATGAACTGGAGGATCCAGGTTCGAAACCAGAACACGCTCTAAAGATTTTTATCTTCTAGTGTCGCCCCATGGCTTACCCAGCCTTTAATAAATATTTAATTAATGGATACGTGCAAAGGGAAAAATCAGGCGACCGGAACATAGTACTAACCACACTATCTCCCCAGTGAGCCATATGGCCTACACTAAGATATCTGCACCTGTGAGCACTTATGGCCTGTTACGGGACTATTTTTTTTTTCCTTTACTTTTGATCGATGGTAGCCATTCATTTCATTTAAATTTTTACATTCTACACATAACAAAAAAAAAATCAGTCCCGTAACAGGCCACGAGGGCCCTGAGGGGCAGATACTATAGAGGTATCTGATTCATGACCATACGGCTCACTAGGGAGATAGTGTGGTCAGTACTATGCTCCGGCCGCCTGATTTTCCCCTTGGCCGCTTCGACTGCTAGAGTCATTAGCACCCAAGGTACCCATTATTAAATTAATTAAAGGCTGGGTCGGCCTAGGGACGGTCAGGGAGGGCGAATTCAACCCATGAACGAAGAAACTAGAAGAAAAAATCTTTAGTGCTTGCTCGGGATTTGAACTCAGGCCTCCAGCTTATTAGTCCAGTGCTCTACCACTGAGCTAACCTCACCCCCACATTCTACACATACTGGGCCACAAAATTAAAAGAAAAAAAGTGCTTCCCTTTTTTTTACAAAAATTCTCTTTTCATTTTTTCCATGTTTCTTTTGTTCTTATTATTATTCAATGCATTCATCCACATCAGCGTTTTCAGTAATTACTATTATTATTTTCACCGTTATTCATAAATTAAACCAGATTAATTTTTATAAATTATTCCATTATATAACCTTATTTGATTCATTTCCCTCTATTTATTTAACTTTTATGACATTTAGAACTGCAATACAATAAAAAAAATGTTATCAATTTTTTTTTTCTCTCTGTTATAGTGTTTCATCTTGATAATTTATAATCCATGCTTTATATTATTTTGTTATAAGGATTAATATACTTATTTTTTAACCTATTAATAATATATATGTACATTTAATTTTATTAATAACTTTTAATTACAAACCCCTCCCCCCCCCATTTTTTGGCATTTCCTATTTAATTTGGTGATTGTGCTTTCTTAGTTTCTTATCTATTTCTTCTAATTATATTTCATCTAGTTTAATTTTCTTGTTCAAAGAGACAAATCACTACTACAAATTGGCACTTCATTTGTTTTGTATTTATATTAAGTACACATTTTCAAATTGGTTTCTTTTTTTTTAATTATTTGTTTAAACACTTGGTCAATTGTAACTAAATGATATGTGTATAATTGTTTTGAGTGACGGACCTCATTTGCGGATGCTCATAAATAAATAAATAATCTTTTCCTAAAATTCTGAATAGCATTATGGCAAAAATTCTAAAGTTTGATTACTGTCATTTAAGTGTTTTAAGTGATGAATCACCCTTGCCGCCTCCTCACTGATGTATAAATAAATAAATAAAGGTTGTTTTAAAAGCTTACGTATAGACCGTCAAAAAGGCAAATCACTTTTGTTGCAGTCCAACAAACCAAATAAATAAACTATTTCAATTATGAACATTAAGGCGTGAGCACTTAACACTCCGTGCCAAAGGTCGTGGGTTCGATTCCTACTATGGGGTGATGGCTTTTCTTTAGAAAAAAGAAAAGGCATCAGCCCTAAAATTCATAGTTAATAATAATGGATGTTAAAATTAAAAAAAATAAATAAATAAATAAAAATCTGAACATAATATAGTGTCAGCTATTAATAACAATTATCTTTTTGATCTCCTTAAATTAAACAAACAATATAGAATTTAAAACTAAGAATTAAAAGTTGGTAGATATTTACCAGAAAATAATTTCTTGTCAGCTGATTAAAACGAATTTAAAAAATCAAGGAGGCCCGGTGGCCGTGAGCACTTAACACTCAGTGCCAAGGGCCGTGAGTTCGATTCCCACTAGGGGTGGTGGCTTTTCTTTGGAAAAAAGAAAGTCATCAGCCCTATCCTGGCTGGAAAAGGATGGGGACCTATAGATAATCCATCCTAAAATTCTGAGTTTTTAAATGGACGTTAAAATTTCAATTATAAATGAAACAAACAATATAGAATTCAAAACTAAGAATTAAAAATAGGTACATACAGGGTTCCCACCGAATTTTGGAAATGGAATTCCCAGACATTTCCCTGATTTTCCCCTGACCTCCCAGATAGTGATAATTGATATTAATCGAGGGATTCGGTGTTAAGATGTACATAATAAAAGAAATTTGCATAAGTAAATGAGTTAATAAACATGAACTAACTTAATATGGTAGCTTTCAGGAGTTAAAAAAAAAAATAAAATAAGCAAAATTAAAAAATCGAGTTGAGCATGCTAACTACTTGCGATTAATAATGTGACTGTTATGAAGTGAATATTTTCAAATATAATAGATATACAAATATTATTATATAAATCAGAATAATACAAACATTAACTAAAGGGAGTTTTTATTTATTTATTGACTGCAGACAAGATGTGCGTATATAGGAAATAATTTCGGGTGGGGGCTGGGCACATTTGGTGTGTATGGAATACTAACAATCTGAAACTTGGAATAGTTAGCCAACTAAAACGCTATTACACTCAGGAAAAAATGATGTTTTTCTGAACTAAGTGATCTTATCTAATTTATTTTCAAGGTTTTATGACACATTTTTACCGATAAAATTTAAATTTCAGGAGGGGGGTTACAACTAAACTAAAATAGGCAAAATATTTCCATACATGATGAAAATACGAGTAAGCCAGATAATGCTGGGAATATAAGTCAATAGATCTCTAGTTAAGAGCCATAAAAATATAGCAAAGACCATGTTTTTAAGATTCTTCAAGCAACCCTCCCAGATGTTGCGTTACAGAGACCAAAATATGACAATCAACACAGTGAATTGTAAAATATATATATATATATATATATATATATATATATATATATATATATACAACGCAACCAATTTTTCCCTTTTTTATCTGTGCCTGCCTAAAAAAAATGAAATTTTGAATTTCCCTGACTTTTTTTTTATAATTAAATTCCCCTGTCAGTGGGAACCCTGTACATATTTATCAGAAAATAATTTCTTGTTAGCTGATTACAACAAATTTAAAAATGCAAAACGTTTTATATTTATGCTATCAGTAAGTTCATGGACACTCCTTAGCTTAATTATCTACCTTGCTTAGGAACATGTTTAGTAAAGCAGCACTTGCGACTATTCAGTCACATTAATTAATAAATTAATCTTTGAAATGTGATGATTTTAGAAGTAGAAGTTACATTTTAAACCTCATCGTTAACTTTTTGCACTTCCAAAAAGCTATCAGATTCTATCCCCCCTTCCAAACTCCTATATTAAAAGTCCGTCATGCAGGAGCTGCATCACTAAGCACTTTCCTCAGAATTTGGGTAGTGTAGACTGCAATCCCTAATTATTTGCTTAAAATAACCTATATAAATAAAATAAAAACATGAATAGTACTTCTATTTTACATTTTTAATGAGCAACTGTTTCAATTATTAATTTTTTAATTTGTTTCCTTCCAGTTTTGTGTATTCGTGGAACTACGCTACTTAATAAGTATGCAAAACTTAACATTTTATTCTGTTGATCTTGTTAATTAATAAAAGTGTCCCCAAGTAAAATAAGAACTTCTTGCAATAATAAAGCAGGAAAGAGATAGAGCGTGCTTAGTGGCAGAAGACAGAACCCCTTGCTTTGCCAACCTACATTTCGGCGGGGAATTCTATTCAAACATAGTACAAAGTAAACCTCACCCCCTCCATTCGATAGACTGATTTAGTTTATTTTTACAACACTTCGTTCTCATTAGATACTCACAACATTAAACGTTTCATTACAATAACGTTTCTTTACGTTAACGTTTCATTACAATAACGTTTCTTTACATTAACGTTTCATTACAATAAAGCAGAAATTATGACCTGTAAGAGCAAATTAATAATATGGGTCCAGAGTAAACACCCCCTCCTACTTAACCGATTTAGTTTATTTTTACAATTTTACATTTACATTTTTCTGTATATATGACCATAACAAATACCGAGTTCCATTCAAATATAACAAAAATTACGGTTGGTAGTGGCAAATTGGTAATCTGGGTCCGGAGTACCCCCCCCCTTAATAAACCAATCTAGTTTATTTTTGCAACACATTATTCTATTAAGATTACCACACGCAATACCGAGTTTTGTTGTAATACAATCAAAATTGCGCCCCCGGGATGTGCAAATAACTACTTTGGGTCTGGGGTAACCCCCACCCCTCCCGGTGGACCGAATTTGGTGGCTAACCAACTCATTCAATCTTTTGCTTTGAGAACGCTATATACCAAGTTTCGTGGCGAAAAAACAAAAACTCTGATTTGAATTTTTTTTTTTCAAAAATTCCAACCTCAATAGTTACTTTCCTTCAGAGGAAAGTGCTAAAAGCAATAAGGGAAAATTAGCTCTTTAATGGTGCCAAAAATAAATTGGATAAACAAACATTCCATTGTACAGTACACTCCTTTACAAATTGCTTAGTTTACGCCAGATCACAAACAAATGTGCTTAATCTAACCCATATCAAAAGAAATCAAAGAAAAGGCATTAGCCCTATCCTGGCTAGAAAAGGGTGGTAACCTATAGATAACCTGTCCCAAAATTCGTAGTTAATAATAATGGGCGTTAAAAATTTAAATAAACATAAAGAGTTTACATTTTTTATAATTGTTATAAGCAGCTGACATAATTATTTTTAAAGAAATGTTCCCTAGAGTAAAGCTCGATTCTTATTTGGCTGATTATGCTTATTTTCATAATACATTTCTATCTGTATATGTGTGACATTGAGGTGATAATATTGCATCTGCCATGTCAAAATATTGAATATGGAAAATCTCGTTTTTAGATTCGAGACTTTGCTCTTGGATTATGTGGCGATACGGCTAGTCACAAACTGTCGCAATTCTAACCCCTTTATAGAATAGCCTTTAAAATAGAGTAGCGAATAAGACCATTTTTCAATATATTACTTCGTCAATGGATAGAATATGTCCGTTCCTATTTCGCTCCGATTTTCAAGTATGATAGTTTAACATGGTAGGGACAATATGATAGGTAATGAATTTTTGGGATTCACAAAGAGAGAACATTAGATTTTCACAAAACGTTTTATTTCAAATGTTTCGGGTTGCCCTCCTCAGCTTATCGTGGTAATCCTCCATCCACTAGGCATTTATTATGAAGAAGGCTGCCAAAGATCATGTCGAAATGTTCAAATGTAGATTTTTCCAAAAAATCTGACGTTTTCTCTAAGCCGAATCTCGAACATTCCTTGATTACCCTATCTTTAGTCCAGCTGAATGAATGCATTGAGTATTCTATTTTTGCTTTCTGAAAGAATGCAAAAATTAGGAAGGGATTAATAATTTGGTCCTAGAGTAATCCCTATTCCTAAAGAACCGAAATAACCTATTTTCACAGCACAGTTTTCTCATCAGCTAAGCAAGATGCATACAAATTTCATTGCAATGAAGCCAAAATTACGACCCTTAAGGCCATATTAATCATTTGTGTCCAGAGTAAATCCCCCCCCCCCCTCCAGACAGACCGATTTTGCTGGTTAACTCACATAATGGTTTGTTATTGAAATAGTATATACCAAGTTTTGTTGTAAAAAAAAAAAAAAAAAAAAAAAAAAAAATACAGGGGGTGAGAATGGATCAGTTGTAGAGCACTCAATTCATGTTCTGAACGACCTGAGTTCAATATTTGTGTGCGCACTAAAGATTTTATCTTCTACTTTAGTCGCCCACCCAGTCTCAAATTAATTTAATGCGTACCTGCAAACGGGGAAATCTAGCGGCCGGAGCATATTATTGTCCAAACTATCAAAAATTCTTTCATGAGTGCAAACTCCTTATACACAGCTTATGAAACAAGCTGTGTAGCTACATAGATTGTTTCATTTACCTTACCTTTTAGCACGGTTCCTCCCTCCCCGATAGGGAGGAACCCCGCTTATAAGGTTGATACAATGAAACAATCCGGAAGTGCCAACTAGAAAATTTCGCGTTTCAGAACCCCTGACCGAAAATAACGGTGGTTAAAATTTGTATATATATATATATATATATATATATATATATATATATATATATATATATATATATATATATATATATATGTATATATTTATTTATATATATATATATGTATATATTTATTTATATATATATATATATATATATATATATATATATTTGTCTGTTCGCGGATTTCTGGCCTCCCTAATGGTCCGATTTTGATGAAATTTGGTACAAAAATCTGTCGCCCGATTTGAAAGGTCAAGTACGTTAACCAGCAAAATCCGCCCACTGGAAGATGGCGTTTGGGGCGAAATTCGCGCAAAAAAAATCGTAACGCTTACGTTTTTGAGTTCATAAGCTTGTAAGTAATCGTTTTATAGGCTTCTTTGGCTAGGAAAACGAATGAAACCATTTTCAAGGCGATAGCTTTAACCGTTTTTGAGAAAATTGGAAAAATAGTTTTTAATACCGTTTTTGGTTTGGGTACTTTGAATCATGGGATTCAGTTGAAACATTTTCTGCATGTTTTACTATCATTAAAACTAATATGTTGAAATTTTGGTTACGTTAACCAAACGTTGAGTTAAGGAAGGGTTAGAATAAAATATTTTATTAACAGACATAAAAAGTTTTGGTAACTTTGTATATTTTCCTTAATAACTCGAAAAAGGTTGAGAATCTTGGTAAACGAAAGAATACCATTAGAAAGCTTACTAAATGCTCTTCAAAAAAGGTTCTGATGAAAGTTTTGATTAGGCGATGTCAATCGGAGAAATAAGTGCTTAAAACATTAAAATAATTGATTTTGCTTATTCGAACTGTTTTGTTGTAAAATATATATATATATATATATATATATATATATATATATATATATATATATATATATATATATATATGAACTGGAACCGCGCTAAGATGACGCAGTTCCTGCGAGTCGGACTTTTTTTTTTTTTTTTTTTTTGAGAATTCACTAGTTAACGCCTGGTAAAAATGAGACATCCAACGTTTATTTTTTTCAATATAAATGAAAATATTTTGGGACTTTTTATGATAGGATTTTTTTTTTTTTTTTTTTTTTTTTCATGATCTTATTTCTACTCTTTTATTTTATTTTATTCCGTCTCAAATCAACACACTTTTAATATATTTCCCTCACCACCTCAGATTATGATTAAATTTGGTAGATGGATTACCTTCATAAGGATAAGAAAAACACCAAATTTCCAATTTTTATCTAAAACGTTTTCCAAAATACGGCCATGTTCAGTTTCCAAAAAGCAGTCAAATCTTGCTGTGGCAAAACATTTAAATGGTCTTGCCTCCTCTCCTGTTATTAAGTTAGGAGGGAAAGGTGTCAATATTTAGGTATTTTTATGCCCTTTCAAATGATATGTAACAAATGATAGGTTATGAGAACATACTTTTTTTTTTAAATAAAAAATAAATTGTTCACTTAATTTGTTAATATTAAAAACACATTTATACGATTAAGTAATCCTTAGACTAAAAGTCTTAATATTTGTAACTTATGTTGACAAACAAAGCCGTATTGACTGAATAACATTGAAAGAATGATAGCAACTGGACGTACGACTGTATGAACTGATCATAAAAATTACATATACTTGACAAATGACTATCTGAGCTGACAAATTTAACAATGAACCCCGTTTGACGTATGAATATTTTAACTGTAAACAAATAACACTACTAACATATTACCACAACACAAATCATTAATATTTTTAATGGATTATTTTTCATTGAAGTCTATATGTTTTGTCTCCTTTGTTGCGAAAACATTAATGTATAAATAAACTAGCTGAATACCCGTGTTTCGTCACGGCAGATAAGTAGTTATTTTATTGCGTTAAATAATGTATCATCAAAATTAATGCTACTAAATAATTTTGTGTAGTTTATTATAGCACGGTTCCCGTCATACTATATGTTAATCATCGATTGATAAGTAATCAAAGTATAATGTTTTTTGACACTGGGGCGCTACGGAGCAGTGTCAACAAACAGATAACCTAGAGATAACCCGTTATTTATAGGTTACCAGTAACTGGAGTTAAAACAGTACAAGTTATAATTCGTTTTTAATAATAAATGTAGGTAAAATTTAAAAAAATATTTTTCCAAATTGTCATTTGGAAACGACCATTTTATTTGCAAGCATTACCAAGAAGTGTTCTGACTGGAAATGCTGATGGGTGAGAAGATTGTGCATGGGTTCGGGATATTATTACCTCGGATGAACCATCACCAGGTACACAGTAAACTCTATGGGGGACAAAATCACAGTTTATTTCTAGTAATTCAAGGTCTGCCATCATAGTTGAAATGAACCGCAAATAAAAATAATATTATGAAATAGATACAGTACGGTAACAGCTGACCTGTTATCATCCAAACAACGCATTCTGTTTAGGTGTGAATGCTCTCTTTAAAACGAACTAAAAATTCAAACCCCTCTAAAAATACTTAAAAATTTGAGTATCAAAAAAATCTTTCTTAGTGAGTGTTTACATCTTAAAGGGAGTGTCCATGCCAAATTTCAAATTTTTCTGTCAAGTGGTTTGGGCGGGGCGATATTTGACAAATATATAGTAGATAAATAAAAACACATTTTTAAAAATGTTCATCAAATTATATATAATTGGTTGTATCACCACTAATTATTATACCAAGTTTGGTTAGGGGATTGCAATGGGTTCTTAGTAAAAATAATTGAAAGCTGTAGACGGATTTGGACTAATTTTACGTATTTTTTTTTTATATATGTATAAAAGCTTTTGATAATTTTAAAATTTGGTATTTTTTTTTTGTTCCGATCCCTAACTTAACTGCATATTAAATTGTCCTACAGATAATCATGTGTTACTGATTTTTTTTATAATTATAAAATAAATATAATAATAATGGGTTGCTCTATAAGTATAATTATAGAGCAACCCATTTTATATAATTTATTATAAATAATAAATTATATTTTAGACAATATAATATTTTTTTTACGGGTTAATATATTAATTCGTTTTTTAGTTGCATCGCCCAGCTGCGTCAACTTATAAAATAAATAATTCTTTAAGGGTTAGAATAAAGTAATGATTTAAGTAAATTTATTTCCTGATATGTTGTCCTTAGAGCAGTGAAGATGAAGGATTGCCTTGACATGACTCAATTAAACATTTTCAAGAGGAGTTTAACGATAATTTCTTAAAATCATATATTTTTATGTATAAATTCTTTTAAAATATTTTTCCAATTGAAGCTATATCCATTACTCATTTTAAAGTTATTCATAGTAAGCAGTTTTATTTATTTGTTGTTACTGTCTACTTCAAATAGAAATAAACATTATCAATTTACCTCAAACATTCACAGTAAATTAATAGTATTGAATTTAAGTTACGTTATAACAAGAAATCAACCGTAGCCCATAACAAGTGTAGCCCATATTAGGATGAAACAAAGCGATAAATCAAAACATTCGACTCACCGGACAGTTTCATCTTAGAGCATTTTCGTGCTGCTGTCTGATGTAGACTAATAATGAAAAGAAACCACCCCTTCTGGAACATTAAAAATTGTTTTCTTCGACTGGGAAGGAGCCATCAAAACCAAAGCCTTTTTTTAGTAGGGCTTTGGAATGATCACCTTCCACTAACAACAACTTCGTGACCTTTACAGAGATATTTAAGAAAATAAAAGAAGACTCTGTTTTAGTCTGTTAAGACATTCATTGCTTATTAGGTGAGCGGTATAATTGCAAGAAGCCCAATCGTTTTTTTTTTTTTTTTTTTTACGGAGGCTGAGGACCCGCCTGGCAGCTTGCGGCCTGGTGGGAAAGGACTTGTGCACCCGTCAGGCGGGTTCTGGGCAATGAACGTGTTAATGAAATATATTTTTTGAATAGTCTTTGTTCACAAAATGTAATCAATATACATTTATATTTATTTATTTATTTAAATTTTAACGTCCATTTATTGTTAACTACTAATTTTAGGACGGGTTATCTATAGGTTACCACCCTCTTCTAGCCAGGATAGAGGTGATGCCTTTTCTTTTTTCAAAAGAAAAGCCACCACCCCTAGTGGGCATCGAACCCACAACCTTTGGCACGGAGTGTTAAGTGCTCACGCCTTAACCCTCACAGCCATCAGGTCTCCGTTATATATATATATATATATATATATATATATATATATATATATATATATGTATATGTACATATATATATATATATATATATATATATATATATATATATATATATATATATATATACATAAATATATATATAAAACACTAACGCACACATTCTGTCACATAAAACAATGGAAAACTCAAGGAAAGAACAAACTCTCTTTTCATTTGTTCCAACCATACTTAGCCACTTATTAAGAAAACATCCATGAACTGACTTCTACTCGAGAACATTAATATGTGGACACAGAACAATAAATGAATACTTACACGAACTGCATATCAAAAACAGCTTGGCCTGCCTTTGCGACAATAGAACACCAGATTATATGGTATTTAACTTTTGAAACTAGAAAAAAATATTCAAAATTTAGAGATTTTTGGCAGAGAGCTTACATTATCTTAAAGGCAATTGATACTACCAAGAACAATTGACTTTAACTAATAATAATTCATATTTATTTCATGAATTTTTTTTTAAAAAATGGTTATATGTTACAAATAACTGTATATGTGTAAATATATACAGTATATTTGTGTATTGCCATTTTCATCATAATTTAAGGGGACATACTACCTTGTGTGGTCAAAATCAATCATTTTCTCCACATTTTTGTTAATATATAAATCAATATATTTCAATTCTTTGTGTTATAAGTTTTATATGGATTGTAACCGAAAATTAAGTTTAAAAACCGAAAAGTAAGTTTAAAAAAAGTAAATTAAAGTAACCGAAAGAAGTAAGTTGAAATTCTTTGAAAACAAAATGGCGGAACTGAGTCTGAGGAGCCGAAACTCTCTTTTTTCGCGGGCTACAGTCTTCAGGCGGCCATTTTTAATCTAGAAGTAGAAACTAAAATTATTTTGAAAGAAATCATGTAAAGTACGTAGGATTTTTTGAAAATATTAATTTGTTTCGGAAATGGTGAACACTTCTTCATTTTCTATCAAAAAATCCGTCGAAAATCGGCCATAAAATCCATGGGCTTATATAGAAAATTATTTCGGGCGGGGGGGGGGGGGGAAGGTGCCTGGGAAAATTTCTGGGTGCTGCGAGCATTTCGGGGTTATGGAATACTAACAATCTAGAACTTGGAATAGTTAACCAACCGCAATGCTATTACAAAAAAAAAATCTTGTTTTTTTCTGAATTAAGTGATCTTATTTTATTTATTTTTAAAGTTTTTATGACATATTTTTACCGATTAAATCGAAATTTCTACGAGGGGCCCTCAGCCCCCCCCCCCCTTATATACACCCAACATAAAATCTTAATCATTTCTTCATTGAATCGAAAAATCTCTTATTACTTTACTAGATGATATCATTAGGAATATGGAGTTAAAATTTGAAATGAAAATTGAAAGCGCTAAGGTATTGCCCGATTTCAAAAACATGGTTTTGAGAAAATCGACTTTAAAGTTTAAAGACTTGAAAAGTTCATTTTTATCTTTAAAATTTTTTTTTTTTTTCATAATTTCATTAAAAAAAATGATTTTTTTTTTTTTTAATTTTCATATGTATCGGGACTTTTTTGAATTTTTGGGTAAATATTAAAAAATGTCCGGCACATAAAAAATATCGGATATTTTTTATTAGTTAAGGAAGCATTTAAGCACATAAAAGTTAGTATTACAAGGTAGTATTACCCATAAGACATTATTATACTATAAAATAATAATATCTTTTATACTTTGGGTATGGGAACAGTAAAAAATAAATGACTTTTTTACAGGGTTACTGCAGAGAGAGAGAGAGAGAAAAAAGGGGTTTGTGAGTGTATATATATTATATATATATATATACCTCTCTCTCTCTCTCTCTCTCTATATATATATATATATATATATATATATATATATATATATATATATATATATATATATATATAGAAAGAGAGAGATAGAGAGATATGTATTTATATATACATCATTAACTACGACACTACAAACTAAGTATTATATTACTACACTGACCGAGAAACATAAAACAACATTTAGATATTTAGACATACCTGATGACGCAAACGATAATTAAAGGCTCTTAAACCGAACAAAATACTAGTAAAATGAAATAACTAGCATTCAACGGATACATGTTCACTCGACGGAAACCGAAAGTAGACTGACTGGATGAGAGAATTGAACATCCCTATTAGAGTCTGAGGAGTAGAAACCGGAAACAGCTGGAAGTCAATTCTTGGAAATCTATTCCCGAGAGTCTCGGATCGGCTCGAGCACTAATTAGATTAGGACGAGGGCTGCTATTTTTTCAACAAGATTCATCCTCCTGGTCGATTTTATAGCAAATATAAAATATTCCTATTCTATTATTTTGTTCAAGGGCAATTCGAATGGGAAATTTAGAGATTTTAGCACTTTCCGAATACCAGGATCATACCAACTACGTACTATATATACCAACTAATATATATATATATATATATATATATATATATATATATATATATATATATATATATATATATATATATCAGTCCCGTAACAGGCCACAAGGGCCCAGAGGGGCAGATACTTTAGAGGTATCTGATTCTTGACCGTACGGCACACTAGGGGTCTTGTCCTCTACCACTGAGCTGACCTCACCCCCATATATATATATATTTTTTTTTTTTTTTTTTTTTTTTTTTTTTTTTTTTTTTTTTTAACGGCGCATCTACATCTTGGCCATTAGCGCCGGGCTATCTACAGGTTGCCACCCTTTTCTAATGCCAACAGCGCCAACAGCACGTTGTCGGTCACCCATTCAGGTACTGACCACGCCCGACGTTGCTTAACTTCGGTGATCTATGGGAACCGGTGCATTCAACGTGGCTATGGCCGTTGGCCCCCATATATATATATATATATATATATATATATATATATATATAGTGATTGTGTGATTTGAAAGGTGATTAGAAGAAAAATTAAATTTTCTTTGCTTTATTCATGTACCTACACTTATAACTGTAAATCTTAAGCGGCGTTAGGCTCTCAGTCTCATAACTATGACCATTTGTTTTATTTTTTCACACCCTCACCTATGCAGATCATGACGGTCCCCAAATTATTATAAAAAACTCTTGTATCATGGGCTTAAATTTCGGGGGGGCTGGGAGAATTTGGGGGGTGGAGAATTTTGGGGGGGGCTGAGAACATTTGGGGGTATGACAAGTTAGCCAATTAAAAATTTATTGTACCCTATAAAAACTTTTTTTTTTATCTAAGTAATCTTATTTAATTTATTTTGAGGTTCTTATTATACATTTTTTCCCGATTTCGAGGGGGGATGCAGCCCCCCTTATATGCGCCCATATCTTGAATGTGGCGAACGGTCAATAATAAAAAATACACAATTAATTCGGCTCCACATCTTTTATTTCTTGCTCTACAAGTTTCAAGCTTTTATTCAGGATTTTAAAACTAAAAATATAACTATTTCAGGTCACGTAATTAAAGAAATAATATAACCTCCAGGGGGCTAAAATTTCCACCGTCTCTGGCTGAGTCAATACTAAAAGGTCAAACATGGTGGGGAGGTTTTTATCAGACATATTGGACGTTTTAGAATTGGTACTGGTCTCATTCGACTCAGAACAAACAAATACTTCAAAAATGATACTGAAATCAGACTGGCTCAAGTACCTATAGTTTTTTTACACTCCTACATTATGACCAGACAAGACAGACCGACTTGTACATACTGTAATACTCACCTCACAATAAAGCACATACTGTAAGAGTTTAGACTCAGGAAACATTTTAAATTACCCTACAATTTGACTGACTTACTTTCCGATAATGGCCAGTAAATTGTTAAAATTATTAAATACCTCATACATACATATTTATACAACAACGTTTGAAAAAGTAAAAATAACAACAGCCATTTAGTGAATTGGATTTTTTTTGGGAATTAACAAAACAGACAGAACATTTAACAATACACAAAATAATCGACAGACAGATACTTTTGTATCAATATTGAATTTTATTCCTAAAAATCTACGAAGAAAGCCGTAGTTTTATCACTAAATGGTGAAAAAACTAAAATAAAATAAAAATAATGATGTGATAACAGAAATAGTTATAGTTTTAATGTAACCTCCTGAAGAGGCGCCAGAAAGGCTTAGATCATGTAGAGCAAGAAATAGAAGATGTGAAGCCGAATTAATAGTGTGTTTTATTAAACACATTCAGCCATATTTAAGTAAATTCGGTAGTATTAATGATTACAATAAACATATACGATACAAATGTATTGTAGATTCATCTTCACATAAGTTTATGATTGTTTTAGAATGTAGTTCTGGTTTTAATAAGTAAACTAATTTCTTTCGAAATTAAAATATAGTAATATCCAAAATCCCAAGTGCTGTGTTTTCTTCATCCTAGTGAAGGTTCATCCTCACATCAAAGAAAATGAATGGTCACCCTTTACTGGTGGTGATTTGATTCCATCTTACAAAGCGCTGTTACAAGCGTTGTCCCATTGTTAAGCCTGCGCTTAGAGTAAATCATGTTTATAGGCACTTGGGTTGAAACAGCACTCGTCAAAGCGGTTTGTGTCATAAAACTATTATCAGTGAAGGCTGGACTTTTTATTTCCTTGACATAAGTATCCTCTCATTGTCATACTTCCTCCCCTCCTCCCCCCCCTAAGATAGGATAACTGTTGACAAGCTTTGTTCTGCATCACTCACTTCATTGTTCGTTTTGCAATACATTTAACACGATACTTGTAGAGTTACAGCTCAACTTGCTCAGGATTGTAGGTTAGGATAGTATTGAATCAATGATTAAAATCGAATTTTAGTGGACTCTAGGTCCATACTTGTAACTGGAACTCAAGACACTTTCAATCAAGTTCTTCTTCAATCTCCTAGTAAAGTGACAGATTTAATAAAGGTTCCTGGATTTCCTAATCATTACAACAAAATTTAAGCTTCTCCCTGATATCGAAGAATCTATTTCCCTTGGAATTGAGTTACAAGGTAGCTGGGATCGGTTGGGGTTGAGTTTGGTGGTGTTTGGCATACGACCTTGGGGATGAAGTGGTTCCCTGCCGGCTTTCCTTGGATCCTCGCCTGACCAACCTGCTGTGCCTGGGCTATACCCACCCTGAATCAGATCAGTTTATTTATGGTAAAATATCTCTCAAACTGTTTGAAATTTTCATAAATCTATACATAATAGTATGTGAAACCGTCTAATTCTTAAGCGAAATAAGTAGATACTAATGCCCTTGAAAAATATATTTAGAGCCTAGATTCTATTTTAAATAAATAAGCAAGATGATATGTTTGTGTTCAATTCTTACTCTTGTCAGAACCATCTTGTTTCGCGCTTAAACGATATTTGGCATGCCTAGGAAAATGTTAATTGTACACAGTAATTGGAATTACCATGATTTCAGCTTTCAGGTAACATTCATTTCTAGTAGTGTGGTATCACTGTTTGATAGAAAATACTAATCTTATACGAATTCAGGTGTTTTGCTGTAGAAAAAAAGAAATGTATTAAGTAATTCTTTAGAATATTTTCTTATTAATAATAAACGTATTAACTCGAGTTTTGTTGCTGAAGAATGACAATTAGGATGCGTTTACACTAGGATAGTTATTGCAAATAACTAAATAGGATAGAATATGCTCGTCCTCTGTGGAATATCAGAATTCCTCTCTGATATAAATATCCTGCAATAACTATCCAAGTGTAAACGCACCCTTACAGACGCTACCATGGTGACACTCACTCATCAGTGCATACCCGAACGCACACGTACAAATCCACACTACAAAAGAACATATCGTGCCTACTATGTCAAACTATCGAATATGCAAAATCTCGTTTTTTTAAGAATCGAGACTTTGCTCTTGGATTGTGGACGATACGGCTTGTCGCAAATCGTCACAACTGTAACCCCTTTAGAATAGACTTGAATGAATGAATAAGTAAATATATTTCTCTTCTAATATGTACATTGTTTTAACAATAATTAATGCCTATTTACAAAAGAAAAGCTTGGGCAAGGCCCGTTAGCTGGAGTGGCATTCTGCGTACCCAGATTGAATGAAAAGCATAAATAAATATAAAAGAGACAAAAAAAAAAATCAAACTCTGAATAATAAATATATATATAACAATATCAATAAATCAAAACAAAAATACACTAATAATTAAATTGTTGGACCAAAAATTGCCGATACTTATAAATGGCGCCGAGGTACTTGCAAAGGACGTCCCAGTTTCTCTCATTTAGCTCCTTCCCTAAGTCTTCCTTAGTAAAAGATGTTTTCCCATAGTATTTGATCCTAAACTCCTTCAGAACGGAACATACCGCCAGAAAATGGAAAGTATCTTCGTCTTCTTTTAACTTGCACATAAAGCAGCGGGACCTCTCTCCTCGCCAAGGCTTCTTATTAAGGTGGAACATCTCTTATCTTGCCCTTATTATCAGCCTTATTCCATTTAGAATAGACTTTAATGACTTAAATAAAGTATCGAAAAAGACCATTTTTCAATATATTACTTCCTAAATGGATAGAATATGCTCGTCCTCTGTGGATTTGCATATTCGATAGTTTGATATAGTAAGGACCATCTACCTTTATGGATGTATGTATATTTATGTATTTTATTTGTATATTTATGTATTTTATTTGAATAGTGCGCAACTAGATGATTTGCTCTATTTTACAATTAGGATAGAAAACCTAAACTAAATACCCATCAAAATTAAATTTAGAACTTTAAAATTGCTTAAAAAAAATAGTAACGAATATTTATAATTACAATTTATATTTCTTTATTAAAATAATCTACAGGCCATTTTCCAAATGAAATTCTCAGAATGAGCTGATATTAACATAAACTAAAGTTAATTTAAGAGATCAACAATAAACGGAAATGAAGAGAAAAATAATATCGTAGTTATCAAACCTCATTTAAATGAAAAATGGTCCTTTTAGTAATAAAAAGAAGTAGTAAAAAAGAAAAAAAATATTATTACAACCAGCTTGTTGTAGATAGTAAATAATGAGTAAGAAAGATGGATACTCATCTGAATGTATTCTTGATTTGCCTAGACATTGATAACTAATATTGAGTTTGTAGCTATAATAGCATTTAGGGGTCATTTATTATGCTTTATCTCTTCCATTCATTCCACAACCATTACCTGTCACTTTTCTATTTCCCCTTTATATGGCTCTCTTTTCACGGGAATAAATCATCTCTTATATATTGTATATGTAGAATCAATATTTTTTTTTAAATCTGACTTTTATATTAAGTCCTATTAAGAACATCCTAAGATCATTTCACGGATCGTTTAAACATTAAACATGCCAATGTATTATAATCGTGCTATGCGCTAAATAAATTTGACTACAAATAGTGTCATGCAAGAGATGCGGTTTCGAGTCACGTCTGCAGTATGTTTTTTTATTCGACTGCCGCTGAAAAGTTTCCCTGCTCCATGTTGTATAGGATGGGTGGCCTAATTAGCTATAGTCAATGTGCCGCTCAGTGGCCCCGTATCATAAATCATGGCGCAAAACAATAAAAAAACTACGTTTTTCTGGTCTTATGTTTATGTTACTTTATTACCTAGGCACTTTCCTCCTGAAGTTACCAACATTTGTATGCTATGCGTTACAAGTAATAAAATGAGTCAACAATAATTATTTATTTTATTTTTTTTTTTTTAACGGCGCATCTACATCTTGGCCATTAGCGCCGGGCTATCTACAGGTTGCCACCCTTTTTTAATGCCAACAGCACGTGGTCGGTCACCCATTCAGGTAATGACCACGCCCGACGTTGCAACACTAATTATTAAACAAATTTATATTATTATTATTATTAATATAGGGTTGGGTCTTGGTATCTCAATAAAACTACTTCTTTAATAAGAAAATACGATTTATTTTTGCCAAGTTTCGGCTTGAAATTCAAGTCTACATCAGGGCAATGAGACGAAGGATAACTATGCCTCAAGGATGTTCAATCTGTAATACCAAGTTTGAAAGAAATTCGGCTGCTAAAACCATTTTTGTACCATGATAATTTAATCAAGACCGCTAAAAAAAAGTGCGTATGCTAATTGTCTTAGAAATTTATGCGCAGGATAAAAAAAAAACTACAACTGGCGGTAGGCTTAGACTGTTTCATATTGGCTAAAAATTATATAATAAATATTTTATTTATTTATTTAAATAGTGAGATTAGCTCATTTAATGTTCTGCAGGACCTAAGTTCAAAACTCCAGTGTGCTCTAAAGATGTTATCTTCTAGTGTCGTAGTTCGAGGGTTGAATTCGGGGTCCCAGACCCACCCTTGGCCCATCCATCCTTTAATTCATTTAATGGGTACATGCAAAGTGGAAAACCGGGCATCTAGAGCATGAACTCTCCATCAAGAATCAGACAATAGGATCTGCTCCTCTGGCTCTGATTTGTTTTGCATTTAAGTCGTTCTTTAATTTTATTAAATGATAAAATAAATTTCTTCTCCATTAGCTGTCAAAACGAGAGCCGTGAGGTTAAAATTTCTTGAAAAATCAAAATCAGAAGGCAGAAATTTGTCTGGTGATGGAATGATCGGTTGTTTGTGTAACTAACCCTATAGCAATTTTTAATTTAAATTAATATCTCAAAAAATTACAACATATTCCCTATAAATACATTAATATTTTTAAGAGAATTAGTATTATTTGGTAACGTGTTGGCTGCCGCCAGTAATCATTTCGTGCATAAAATATGAAAACAACATGAAGAATTCACTCAGAATTGCAAAACGTATTCATAAATGTGTCATTGATGATAAATGAACAGACGTTTTAAAGGAAACAATCATTTTAATGATTTCATTTTAAGTTAGTCAAATTTTTTCCTTAAGACCCAGGTTCAAAGTAATTTTATCTTCTTTAAGAATCAACTGACAGCTTTTCTTGTAGCACGCCATTGGAAAGTAGTTTGCTTTAGTCCTTCCTAATGTCAGAGGTAATTACAATCTCCAACAAATGATCACCTACTTCGCCAGCATTAAAATAGTTTTTTCGTATCTATATAAGAAATTGTCTTGATTACTATATTTTCTTTAGCCACAGGTTTCCGGCTAGCAATTTATCACCGGAAAGGGGCAACAACTATTATCAGCAAGACAATTCTAATTTTCTTCGAATTCAGGGAGATCCTTTATCCTTTTCAGCCTATCTAGTGAGATTTTCCTTCTCAGCCTATTGAAAAAAAAAATATAAAATTGATAACTCAAAAGGTAATTATGAACATTATTCTAAATTAAAATCATTTGAAGTGCACGATTTAAACCTATATTTATTTGATATAGTAGTACATACAATGTGTTGTAGGAACAAGATCAGTGCAGTTCAAGCAATAATAATTATTACTGGCTTCCAAATGTAATCACTAGAGCCCGGAAGTTAGGCAAAATGCCTTTTTATCTGACTAGATATATTAAAGAATCAGATAGAAATAAATGTTTTCGTGCATTTAGGAAGTGTAGAGACAATTTTTATTTTCCCGTTTTTGCCTATTTTATGATTTGAAGCCTTTTTTTTTGCCTTTTTTGCTCGTTATGCATTTTTTTCTGCGATTTAAACATTTTAAAAAGCACATAATGAATTTCCGTTCATCGAAGACAAAAAAGGTTGCACAAATTAAATTACATATTGCCGTCACAAATATCTATTCGAAATCTTATTTTCCCAACCCATGGATTTAACCTCTGTATATAACAGAACCTTCCTTTGTAGAAGGAATGCACAAGCATAATGAATAGTAGGAAAGAGAGAGGATGAGAGAAGTACGTCTCCTTCCTCACACCCCTTTTGCTGTGACAATGGTGTAGTTACCTGATATTCCGGATTTAGAAATGATAAGATAATAACAGAGGAAATTTTTCCATGATGAAAAACATTTTTTCTGAGAAGGTCTATTGCAGTTGATACTTTGTAAACGCATCTTGTTGTTGCTTGTAACAAGGTAAATTAAGAGTAAGTACACTAATTCTGTGATAAATTGGTAATAAAGAAATGAATGAGTATTTTAAATACATATTTTCATTAATAAAGAGCGAGATTCCTCTTTGCATTCACTCTTAATAAATGCCTATTGTAATTACAGTACTGCCTATTTTCAGTATTGATAGTGTCTTTTTGCCTGCCTATTTTAACCAAAAATAAATGCCTAACTTCCAGGCTCTAGTAATCACTAACATTACTGACAATGTAATGTATGTGCTGATATAATATAAAATTGCATAAATTGTTGAAATAAATTATGAAATCCCTAATTTTTAAAGGCCAAAGTGTCAGGGTTTGATGCTGTAACTCTAGCCTTGTGGTTGATTAGTTAGGATCCACCAAATACCCTTTGATTAGGGTATAAACTCGTAGAAGCTTTTGCTTCTCAAACATCACTGCAGAGGGGACCCACGATTGGTTTTCACCAGTGATTAATTAGTATCTTGGTTACAAACAACTTTTCAAAGTCTATTCAAAGTTCAAACCTAAATTTTTTGTTTATGTACTCGCAAAAGCTACAAATCTTAGCGAGTTTCCATCCCTAATATTCCATGCAATTTGTACATTATGGTTCGGTAGTAAGGACCGAACTTACGACATTTTTGCCTGAATTATTCCTAATAAAAAAAATTATTAGGCATTCGATGGTTAATTTCCACTTAAGACAATTCTGTAAACTTTTTCAAGATAGGTACTTAAGAAAATATACTAAAAGCTAAAAACTGCAAACTTATATTAATAACATACATAGATTTTTACAAAACGTCACTCCTCCAAACGAAAACAACCAGTGTTCTCACTTTCGATATATATGTGACTTGTAAAAAAATGTTATGGTCAGTGCGACGTTTTTCAGTTTTCAAAACATACAATATCGCCTTGAAAGTAGTTTTAAACGATTCCCCTTGTCCTATGATCTTTCTCACGTCAATTTTGCTTCTTCTATTGGGCAGATTCTGTTGGATAACGTTCGTGTCCATTCTAAAATACAATGCATTTTTTTGCCAATTTTCAACAAATTCGCGTCAAGTTTGTAGAAAATATATATACATACACACTTACATGTGTACGTATATTTATTTCGTGTTATTTAGTTTGGTTTTATTTTATATATTTTTTGCGGCCTGGGACTGCTTTTTTTTTAAGTTAAACTGTATTTTGCACTATGCCTTTCAACACAAATGTGCCATCTTCAGGCGCTGACATGCATGTTCGTTTATGTTGTTACAGCATAATGCTGTTCCGGTAGAAGCGCGACAAGCTGTATTCATTTTTTGATGTTTTCCGGTAGTGGGGTTGCTTAATTCCAGAAGGTGAAACAAAATTCAGTCTTCCCTCAAATTTTCTTTATTTTGCACTAGGCCTTTCAACACAAATCTGCCATCATCAGGTGCTAGCATGCATGTTCGTTTATGTTGTGTTGAAAGGCCTAGTGCAAAATAAAGAAAATTTGAGGGAAGACTGAATTTTGTTTCACCTTCTGGAATATATATATATATATATATATATATATATATATATATATATATATATATATATATATATATATATAAAGTTATCTATGTACGTTCATAACTTCTTAAACTTGAACGAGCAGGTTTTTCATTAGCAATGGGTTACGAAACTGCCTCACATATCGCCATCACTGCCGGTCTGTGTCATCGGGCCAACGTCAGGGATGAAACTCTGAAAATTTGGTCGTTGACTCGGTATTTATTGTTTAGTCTCAATGAATAGTCTCTTTGTGTAAACTCTATGTTTCTAAATCTAATCCCAAAAAACAAACAACACCATAAACACCGCACTCTTCAATAACATGGTTATTGTTTTGAAAGAATTAAAAATATGACAACTCGCTTTGCAGAAATCCACAAATATGGCCAAGGTGGAGCAAAACTATTCTGAACCTCAATATCACACAAAAAGAGTAATAGATAAAGTTTGGTAAACTGAATATTGCTATAAATAGTTCAATGGTTTTCAGTTGTATCCTGCCGACTGCTATAATGTACATACGAGAGTCCTAAATAATTTCCAGGAACGAGTTTCAGGTTATATTTACCCTCTCGGATGAAGCTTTTGAAAAATAAATGGGACTGGGGTTGATATTGATTAGAGACCATTGTTTCCTCTTGAGTCCTATCGGGTTTATAAGGTCAAGAGGATACCTAGGTCAGGAGTGCACTTCGCCAATTATAGATCACATAAGTGATTACGGCATAATCGCTTCCTCTTACTCTATCATCCTCAATCTTCTGAAATGATTTTCATATATTACAACGAATTCTCTCATAGGCTCGATAGCAAACGCGCTTAATTCCCGCTTAAGCTTATTGTACACCTGAGACAAAGCAGTCCCGAGATTAGGCACAAGACTCGACTCACAAATGGATAGGAGGAGTATCGGAGACAAGATTCGACAGGTCTCCTAGAGATCTCAAGTGGACGTGCATATTCCTGCTCTCCAGGTGTAATCTCCACTATTCGAGTGATAAAAAGGTGTCTTAAAAATGAGAGTGGCCTGACAATAAAGTTATGGTGATAATAAATCTTTAATAGGAACACGAGTTTTTATGGAACGTAAAACATATATCGCACTAGTATTTCTAAAGTGACACAACTCAAAAATCGGTTTTATTCACACCGTCACAGTTAGGACTATGAAAAACATGGTCAATTTCTCTTTATCAACGAACAAAACTGTATGCACCTAGATTGAGAGTTTGTGCACCAGAGGGCACTTGTGTCGCCCTTCCTGTCTTTATGCTAAGCCCCCCGATAAAACATTTACTCACAGACTGCATGAGACGACGTGACCTGAACTTACCCTACGACTTATGCGAGTTGTTAAGAGAAGATAGCCAACACATAGACTCTATACTACATTACCTACACAACAATGGATTATACAAACGCAGCTTAATATTTCGTTACCATAGTGTCCTATAGAGACATGGATATTCCACCGTAAGCAGATAATTCATGACACTTGTGATTCAGACTTACTTTCCCAAGATGCAAATGCAAAAAGATTGATATACAAACACAATGTATAAATACTCAAAATAATTTAAAATCATGAAATCTAATATTATATGCGTATGTACATATGTATGTTCGTGTGTAAATAATAATAACAAGCTTGTATTAAGCATAATGTAATGTAAATATATAGACAATAAGGTAATATAATGCAATTTAGTAATATATATATATATATATATATATATATATATATATATATATATATATATATATATATATATATATATATATATAAACAAATAAGGTGATATAATGCAATGTAATAAGATATACATAATATAAATACGTAAAAAATAAGGTAATATAATGCAATGAAATAATACATACATAATATAAATATATAGGCAATAAGATAATATAATGTTCTGTAATAACTATATAAAATGTAAGGTGTACATCGCCACAAAGCGGAACACCAACAAATAAATAAATAAATAAAAAAAGCTAAGCCAGTTGTGTCACTTTAGAAATACTAGTGCGATATAGCCAACGGCCATAGCCACGTTGAATACACCGGTTCCCGTAGATCACCGAAGTTAAGCAACGTCGGGCGTGTGGTCAGTACCTGAATGGGTGACCGACCACGTGCTGTTGGCATTATAAAGGGTGGCAACCTATAGATAGCCCGGCGCTAATGGCCAAGTTGTAGATGCGCCGTAAAAAAAAAAAAAAAAAAAAAAAAAAAAAAAAAAAAAAAAAAAAAAAAACTAGTGCGATATGTCATGTTCAATAGTAACCGGAATCTCCATGACGTTTCAAGCGATGAGTCAATTAATTGGACTTGGACTATTTTTATTCTGGTGATTCTGCGTCGAAAAATAGCCGACACGTGTCCGAGTGTTCCGTCCAGTGCACCTTAGGAGCCGAGAAATAAAAGAAATAGGTTGAAAATAGAGAAAAAAAAAATACGAAACAATATAAATTTTGCCTGGAATATTTACTGATAAATACTATTTTAGAAATTACTGGAAAAAAGTCTAACTCTCAAAAAATTAATGATTGACAAATTGGATGGGATATTCATGTGAGCCATCAAAGAAAACTTGAGATGAGATTTTGGAATAATAAACTATATCGTCCTAGTCGGATGAAGAAAGTTTAAATTATGCGAGCGATGTTAGATGAGGGGATCTCATCAACCTTGTCAAACTAGTCATGAAAATACCGATGATTCTAATTTGTATACATGTTGGTTTCTCAGCTGCCTCAATTTTTGTAGAGCAAAGTCTCGTTTTTTCTCTACATTTTTAAAATAATAAATATGTTAAGTGTTCGACGTATTTAGCCATTGAAGAGGATTGCCGAAAAATTATCGTCATTATTTATTATTATTTCTTTAAATCTCACTAGAAATTTTCAATATATGTGTCCAGAAACTTTTATTACTAACAGCAATTATATATATATATATATATATATATATATATATATATATATATATATATATATAAGAAAACTTGAGCGCTTATATATTTAAGAAAACTATATACCAATTTTTTTAAATTTTAATAGTTAATAGTTACCTAGTAACCATCTAAGAACGATTAGTACCTATAAAAATAAATAGTCGTCTCCTCTTAATATGTATATAAAGGAATAAAAAGATTGTATGAGGAAGAGGAATGCAAATTAGTTGTCTGTGCTAGGAAGATATGAACAGAGCGTCATAAAGCGACGCCTTCCAGCTTCTGAAGAAATTCGGTTTCTTCAGATAGTAATTCTCTAAGATATACTCTCACATAACCGATACAACTCCAACTTTAATGTTTTGAGCTGTTTCATAAATGTTGGTGTAGAGGATATGTATTGAATTTCATGGAAAAAGCAGTTTGGGACAGTATACCGAAACAGCTGTTACTTTTCTTGAAGGAAATACACTCAAAAGCAACTCTTGGATATTTCATGAACTAAATGCATTTTTTAGAAAATAATTAGGCTATAATTAACACTGCCCAACGAAATCAAATAATAGACCAATGTTAATTCACATCCCTCAACATAAAATGGCCCATCAAATGCTTTCTATAATAATTCAGCAAAATCACATTTGTATTAGACAATATGCGCTTTCAATAATAAATAAATGTATATATATATATATATATATATATATATATATATATATCAGGCGTTTTTCTGCTTGTCTGTCTGGTTGTTCCTTACACAAATCCACACAGTTTGACCGATTTTGACCAAACATAGCACACAGGTAGGCCTTGATCCGGGGAGTAGGTCAAAATCGCATAGGACTCACAGTTCGGAGGTCACAGGTCGAAACTGTGAACCCGAAAAGTTACAGATTTGCGTTATTAGATTTTAGTATTTCTTATTTGGGTTTTAATTTATTTTTGCTTTTCTAGATGCAGAAATTAGGTGTGAAATGGCACGCCAGGTAACAGCTAGTATTTAATAAATTCTTCATTGCACAAAACTGGAACAGGAATAACATACAAAAAAAACTTTGTTCATTCCGACAACGTCAGCAAAGATGAACTGTTTAAATATACTATTTTTATGACCTTCCGCCACTTTTGAAATAAGGTTATTTTGAATCTGCGGATTCTCAATTTCCATAGTAGACGTAAATTTCACAGCTGTAATATAAAGAACAGAATATATGAAATGCGACTTATTTCTTATTATTTTTGCAATATCTCTATTTTGATTCATAAATAAATGAAACCTAAAGGTTAGTTTTTGGTTGGAGGTTAAGGAGAAAGAGAAAGTGGCTATACGAATTGATTTACGAAGGGCCATTTATACAATCCACCGACCCGCTTAGCTCCTTGAATCGCACAATAAACCATCCTAAGCTGGAGTGTATCCAACTCATTAGAGGGCACAATTATTCATTCTTACTCACTGAATTGCGACAGTTATGTATCAGAGCTATGAAGATATATATTTCACACATGGGTATGAAAATGTACTCCTGACACAACGAGGCATTTTAAATAACAATATTTATTAATAACAATTTCTCGAGTAAAAATAGACAACAACAATAGTTTAAATCTATAAATTTCAAATGTTTTGATGTTATAGCTCATCGTTTTTTGTGCATCTTTTTTTTATGATCCAATTTTTTTTTGGATGTGTTTGTCTCTTTAATTATACACATTTAATAAATGCGATTTATCGACATGTGTTAGCACTTTCCTCCGAAGGAAAGTAGCTATTGAGGTTGCACTCATGACGGAATTTTTGAAAAATTCCTTCGAATCTTTATTGATCCTACCTAGTTGACACCGAAAACGAGCACAGTTAAAATGTATATATATATATGTGTGTGTGCATATATAGTTATATATGTGTCCGTTAACACTATACATGCCAGAGTTTTTGTTTTTTCGCCACGAAACTTGGTATGTAGTATTCCCCAATCAAGCGATTGAACGAGTTCGTTAAACAACAAAATCGTTCCATCCGGTGGGGGGGGGGGGGGGGGGTTACTCCGGAGCCAAAGTAGTTATTTGCCAATACCAGCCATAATTTTTGTTATATTTCAACGAAACTCGGTATTTGTTGTGATCAACCGAAGGGAAAAATTTGTTGTAAAAATAAACTAAATCGGTTGACTAGAAGGGGGGGGGGGTTTACTCCGGACAGAAATTACTAATTTCCTAATACCGGTCGTAATTTCTGTTGTATTGTTACAAAACTCTGTATACGACCTGGCTATCTAATAAGAAAGACGTGTTGAGAAAATAAACTAAATCGGTCTATTGTAAGGGGGGGGTTACTTTGTACTATGTCTGAATTGAATTCTCCCGCCAAACGTAGGTTCGCGAAACTCATCAAGATCAATAGATGAATATGTGAAGCTTTCTGTATTTATTACGTAGTGTAGTACCACGCATATACAAAACTCTAAAATTAATTACAAGATTAATTATTGAAACAGCTGCTCATAAAAGCAAAAGAGCAGAACAATTTATGTTTTTGTTTTATTTATCTATATAGATTATTTCAAGCAAATTATTCAGGAATATACTCGACCCTACCCAGTTCTGAGGAAAGTGCTTAGTTATGCAGCTCCTGCGTGACGGACTTTTTTACTATTTATGTGGGCCATCCACACACTTCTGAAGGCTGATTTCTTTTCAACTTTTGGTCCTGGTGCTATAGAATTCAACAAATGAAAGTAATTGAAGAATATTTATGTATTTTTTTCAGAAGGGAAAGTTAAAAACTAATACTTTATTTGCTGAACTCCAAGGAAAAGTTCACTAATTGTATACACAAAGTTCTTAAGAAGTTAGTCTTGCGGTGTACGATGAATCTTAATCTTACCTCACATTGGTGGTCCGTAAAGTTTTCTATTACCTCCAATTAACACTCCGTTCTTCCAACGGGGATGAATAACGGATTTAATTACTCGAATTATCTTAATAACTATAATAATAAAATATGTAATGACCCAATCTTAAGATATGTCAAAAAGAATTCTCCTAAATTGCACTAATATCTTCTTATTATGTATTCTTTTATTGTGGTCACAATATTTTAAAATTAGCTGTATAGACCGAAAAAATGAATGCCTTTGGATTTATGTTGTTTTAAAATTGCCTACAGCTAAATCTGAATCCATTAGAACAGTCACTATTCAAAACTGCCTTAAAGTAATTTAATTTTATTGCGAAACCTCAAATAAACATAGAAAAAAAACATAACATTTACATGAATACCTAAATTAATTTTATGGCCATTTAATTTTATTACGCTATTAACTTTCGAGTGGTTCATTAATTATTAAGGGATGTCATTTGGCAATAGACATCCATGTCTATAAAAAAAGAATACCTCAGTAGTATTACACTGTTATATAATATTGGATACGTACCAGTTTTTTAAATGAAAGATTACTTAGATTTGAATAATTCTTTAAATCAAATAGGTTTTTCTTTTAGTAATGCCTTAGCTTAGACGCTGAACATAAGTATTTATTTATTTATTTTATTTTGAGCTTCGCAATTTTAGTGATGAGCTCATGAAGAAGTCTAGTAAAAAAAACAAAATAAAACACAAAAGAACACCAAAAACTAAAAAAATAAAAAATAAAATGAAAAAAAAAAAGATAAAATAAAAAACAACAGCAACAAGAATTAAATAAACTAATTTATTAAAATAAAAATTAAACTAATTTATATACTAAATTAAATATTTAGTATCTAAATATACTCGAGTAATTGCTTATTGGTACATATATAATAAATGCCTATTTATATAGTAAACCAGAACTCGAATGTCACACAGGCATAGTCATGACAAAAAAAAAATTGATGAATTACAATGACATTAGAAAAATAAGAGGTTCAATTTAAAAAAAAAAAAAAAAAAAAAAAAAAAAAAAAAAAAAAAAAAAAAAAAAAAAAAAAAAAAAAAAAAGAAGAAGTAAAAGAGGAATGATGTAAATTAATTCGAGTTAATTTCAGGTTTATTTTTTGTTATAAATGTTTAGAGTTTTAAAATTTTGAAGTATTGTGTCGATGTATGGACTACCTTCAGTCAATAAGTCGTGAAGGTCGTGAGGAAAAGTCACTACGCAGTCTACAGTGTGTCAGTATGTGTTTAATTGTCAATGTCTCATTACAACTTGCACAGGTTGGTGGTGCTGGTTCCATTAGGTAAGAATGGGTTAGGTGGCAGTGGCCAATACGAAGCCTAGTCAAAATCACTTCTTCACGCCTGTTGCGCTGTTCATTTGACCAGGCTTTCGTAGTGTTTTAGCGCGGTTCCTCCCTCCCTTCATAGGGAGGAACCCCGCTTATAAGGTTGATCTCATGAAACAATCCGGAAGTGCCGACTAGAAAATTTTGCGTTTCAGAACCCCTAGAGACCGAAAATGATGGTGGTTCAAATTGGTATATATATATTTATATATATATATATATATATATATATATATATATATATATATATATATATTTGTCTGTTCGCTCTCAGGGTAGAAGACGAAAGGTCCGATTTTGATGAAATTTGGTACAAAAATCCGTCGTCCAATTTGTTCGTCTGTTTTTATTCCTTGTTATTTTTTGTGTTTGTGGCTCAAATTTGTATATATATATATATATATATATATATATATATATATATATATATATATATATATATATATATGTATGTATATATATTTGTTTATTTATATATATATATACATACATATATATATATATATATATATATATATATATATGTATGTATATATTTATTTATTTATTTATATATATATATATATATATATATATATATATATATATATATATATATTTGTCTGTTCGCGGCGTAGCTCAGAGAGCGATGGTCCAATTTTGATGAAATTTGGTAAAAAAATCCTTCGTCCAATTTGAAAGGTCAAGTTCCTTAACCAGCAAAATCCGCCTACTGGAAGATGGCGTTTGGGGCGAAATTCGCGCAAAAAAAATCGTAACGCTTACGTTATAGAGTTCATACGCTTGTAAGTACTTGTTTTATAGGCTTCTTGGCCTAGAAAAACGAATGACGCCATTTTTAAGGCGATAGCTTCAACCTTTTTCGAGAAAATTGGAAAAATAGTTGCTGAATAACGTTTTTGGTTTGGGTACTTACAATCATGGGATTCAGTTGAAACATTTCTTGCATGTTTGAATTTCATCAAAACTAAGATGTTAAACTTTTGGTTACGTTTGGAGTTAAGGAAGGGTTAGAATAAAATATTTTATGAACAGACATGAAAAGTTTTGGGAACTTCGTATACTTTCATTAATATCTCGAACACGGTTGGGAAACTTTCATAAGTGTATAAAAACTATTTCAAAGCTTTTTAAATTCTCTAAAAAAAAGATTCTGAAACAATTTTTGATTAGGTAAAGTCGATCGAAGAAATAAGTGCTTAAAACTTCAAATACGTCTGTTTAGTTCATATGAACGGGTTTTTGTCGTTCTTTTTGTAATTTTTGTCTCTTTCCCTTAGTTTTTTATTGCTTTTTATTTTTGTAATTTCTTATGTTGTATTTGTAAGGAAAATGTATTTGTGTGTAAAACAGGATAGGTAAAATGAGACCAATTTTCTGTTGCTAGAAATAATGAAAAGTTTTGGTGACTTCGTATATTTTCATTAATATCTCGAAAACGGTTGAAAATCTTGGGAAGCGAAAGTTTACCATTCGAAAGCTTACTAAATGGTCTACAAAAAAGGTTTTGAAGAAAGTTTTGAATAAGCGATGTCAATCGGAGAAATAAGTGCTTAAATTTTGAAGTAATTGATTTCGTTTATTCGAACGGTTCTTTTTGTCTGTTTTTATTCCTTGTTATTTTTTAATTGCTTAAAGTTGGATAATGTATTTGACAATAAAACAGATTAATTAAAATAAGAAAAACAATTCATTGTTAGAAATATATCAGGCCGTACCGTATGAAATGTAAGTTTTGGATTTGCCGATTTCCTTCAAAAGTCTTGACACTGTCGGGGCTCCTCGTTCGACTCCAAGTTCTTTGGCATATTCCCTAGTGTTTGCAATTGCTTATAGTAGTCAAATGTATTTGCCAATAAAACAGGATACGTATAATTAGAAACAATATTTTATTTTTGCGGAATCTTATGAATACCTATTAGGCCCCCTTCGTATACTTTCCTTAATATCTCAAAAATGGTTAGGAAATCGTGGCAAGTGAAATGTAACAGTTCGAAAGCTTACTAAATTCTCTACAAAAAATGTTTTGAAGAAATGTTTGATGGGGTCGTCACATTAGGAGAAATAAGTGCTTAAAACTTAGTTAGTTAGTTTCGTTTATTTAAACGGATCTATTTGTGTGTTTCCCGCAGTTTTTTTTTTCACTGCTCGTTATTTTTGTACTTGCTTAGAGCAGTCAAATGTATTTGTCAGTAAACAGGATACGTATAATTAGAAGCAATATTTTGTTTGTTAGAATTCGAAGATGCCGTATGAAGTAGATTACAGTACTGGTGTTGATTTCGGTCTTTAGAATTGTTCTTGGTATTCCCTATTTTCATCTGTTACCCATAGTTTTTTCTTATTGATTATAGAATATAAGTCTATTTGGCTATAAAACAGGATACGTAAAATTAGTAACAATATTTCGGAGATTTCTGAACGAAATGCCTTGTAAGATTTTCTACCACCACGAACGGCGTATTTCCTCTATTTTTATCCACTAGATAGGCTTTATTTGGCATATTATTCTATATATGTTTCATTAAGCATGGGATTCTGATGAAATGTCGTCTTTTTGCTGGGGATTTTAATTATGATGTATCTAAGATTGGGTAACATTAGCGATTGGGTTCTTCATAGTTTAGAACCTACGACGCAGGTAGACTTCTTGCTATGATTTAGTCTGCATATGTATATTAAGTCCTAAATCCAAAAAATAAACTTCACAACGGTTAGATACTATGAGCGAATAGAGAGTCGGTTCAGTGCACATAGAAACCCCCAGAAGGTCCGCAGGAAATTTACCTGCTTGGAGTTAATCCTCAAGAGTTGTAAATATACCCCAGGTATCTGCCGACACAAATACAAAGCCTAGCTACCGTACAGAGAGCAACTTAATGATATTATTTACGAAAATTTCTTAAACTATACTAGATTCTGAAATAACACAGTTCCAAATATAGGTTAAATACTAAATATTCATAAAGATTACTTAGTTGTAACCCGATTCATCAATTAGCAATCAATAGTTTTCAACACAGGTTATATACTAAATACTTTGGTCCATTTGTATGTACTCCTTAGACTTAATTAGGTATATTATTCTATATCTTGACTTGTTGTTCGTCAAGACTTGTTATTTGTCCTTCTGTATCTACTAGATAGGCTTTATTCGGCATATTATTCTATATAGGTTATATTAGGCAAGGTATTCTACTCAATCTTTCTTGTACTTCTTCTTGATCCTTTTGTATCCTTTTGTAGAAAGGCTTTAATAGGCATATTAGGCATTGATTTATAGAGCTTTGCTTTAGAAAGAGAGCCGGATTGTGTAATTTCCGCTTCTCTGTATAAGTTAACTACCGTCGTTGTCCCTGACGCCTTAATATCACTTTTATTCGAGATGTTCGAGAGGATTTCGACAATTTTCACGAGATATATATAAAGTTTATTTCTTTTCTAAGCTTTAAGGGATATGAACGGAACCGCGCTAAGATGATGCAGTTCCTGCGAGTCGGACTTTTAATTAGATAACTGAACATAAGTAGAGATTGGCATTCTAATATACTGGTAAATTTTTATTAAAAGCTATAACATAGGAATTTTAGCTGTAATTATCCCAAGAAGAACAAAGGTCAGTAAGGCTTACTACGTATGTAAGAAGTTATGAAATATTTTGAATAAAAAAAAACCTTGAGCACGTCGTATTTGATAAATTAAGATGTGTTTCATTCAATATAGTATCAACTTGTGATTGCCAGGTAATATTGTTACTTTGAGTAAAGTAATGTCTCAAATCATCTGGGAAATCTCGGAAAAGGGGGTGTCACTATTAATTTTCTTCTTTCCAGCAAGCTGCTTCCTTCAGACACATTTTTTTTTTTTTTTTTCGTTTCTTAGCTTAATATCCCTTTTTCATTAATTTTGACGTTTATTGCGCTGAACTTTATTATCTTGAACCCTAGCAATCTTTATGAATGTTCATTTTCCTAAAACAGTTCCCACCCTCCATTTTAGCGCGGTTCCTCTCTCCCTTCAAAAGGAGGAACCCAGCTTATAAGGTTGATCTCATGAAACAATCCGGAAGTGCCGACTAGAAAATTTTGCGTTTCAAAACCCCTAGAGACCGACAATAACGGTGGTTCAAATTTGTATATATATATATATATATATATATATATATATATATATATATATATATATATAAAATTGTCTGTTCGCGTTTTTCCGCGTCATGTCGCGCGAAAAAAATCGTTTCGCTTACTTCATATGCTTGTAAGTACTCGTTTTATAGGCTTCTTGGCCTAGGAA